>OY294045.1:57123560-57622998 GCA_958510825.1 Brachypterus glaber | reverse complement strand
AAGTCCCAAGCTTAAAGCTTCTTAAGTTATCGTGCCCACAAGATTTCCTGAACAGACCGATCGACCGACAGACCGACATTTTTTTTGCTTAAAATTGATTTATATCGACATAAAACGTCATAAAAAGCAAAAATACGCAAAAACAAATTTGAAATTTTTTGCACGAATACAAGGCTTCCGTAATTTTGAAAATTTTCAAAATGGGAAAGCAATATATATATTTAAATAAGATTGAATTAAATACACAGATAGTGATATATTATTTATTCTCAGGGGTAATATCATAAGTGATACTAGGTTAGGTATCGAAGGTTTTTTACACAAATTTTACGAATATTAATCCCAATGACGAAAATGCAACGACTGCTTTAGCAGGAGTTGCATTTTCAAAAATTAGGATTAATATGGGTAAAATTTGAAAAAAAAAAAAGCACCGGTACCTAACCTAGTATCACGAATTGATATTTAGGAAGAGAATATAATTTATATTTAATACACATACCTCTTAATTATATTATTACGTATTAATCTACAAATAAATTATATTTTATATATTAAAAAGCAAACAATAAGCACGATTTTAGATTAGAGAAAAGAGGGGTAAAAAACACATAGCAGGTAAGGTATTTTCACTTATCAGTACAGCATACTACATATACAGTGCGATTATAAAGTGCCGAACAGTTTGAAAAGAAAATACTCTTCGTTTGAACCCAAGTCTCTGTTAGAGTTGTGCGCGACAAGCCCATTGCTATGTACAACAGCTCGGTGGCCAGTAAGGCGCACACAGCTTTCTTGCATTTTACTCGTCGCTAATGCCAGTTTTGCAATAAAAAGTATTCGGCACTTTATAATCGCACGGTATATAAATTATATAAATGTACATATTTTTTTTTACATTGAGTAGAATTTTTATCTTAACATAAAAAATGCATTTTTTCTAAGAAATTGGTAAAATGTGCACATGTAAATAAAAAGATCCATGGAGTTTGATTGTATTGAGCTTATCACGTTCAGGAAGCTAGGTTCAAAGGACCAATGTATTCCATTCTATGCCATTCTATAGAAAATAGATGCTGGATACATTCAACCGTTAAAATACGTGAGAAAGTGAACAAAATCAAATTTTGCTCGAAACAATTAAAACTGTCATTAATTTTAACTGAATATAAGGAACATGTATCATTTGGAAAGTACGATTTTTGTTATTTACACGTTCAATGAGATAAAAAATCTGAAGAACTTCATCAAAGGTCCTTCAACTTCAAGGCTTCAGACATTACAATAAGATTTTTTTTCAGTATGAGAATTTCATGCGAAATACATTTGTGGAGCAAACATGCAAAAACCGATAAATCGATGTTATCCAATTTTGAGATATTAGCAGAAAACTCGTACAGCGTAATCCCATTTTTTTTTTAAAACACTAAAACTGGCGAAAACTGTTCATGGGTTATATAATATTATAATAAAAACAGGTAGGTAAAAATAGCTACAGAAAGATTTAAACAATAATTTACTTTCAGTAAACAAGTAAAAATATAATATCATATATATATAAAAAGTAATAAAAATATAATATATAAAAAAAGTATAGATACTTCTAAAGAATACTTATAAACACGTACCTAAAAAGAAACAAAAAACTATAATATCTACATAAAAAAATCTAAATATAATAACTATAAAAATGTACATAATAACGTAATTATAATACTATATTATATTATATACTATATAATAATACTAATAATTAATATTTAAAAATAAAAAAATATAGTTTTTCTCGAAGTTTTTCCCATAGTTTCAATGACTCCAGCGTATCTAGAAAAAATATTTGAGGTAGGAAAATAGCAAAGACAGCAAATAACATAAGATTTTTAAGGGGCAAAAGGTTATAAATATGGGTATAAACGCCATAATGTATGTGACACTTTTAGGGGGTCTTCGATTTTGTAACACTGTGACACGAGGATGTGACAAAGTATAAGTATAGTTATGTTATATTTTTAGTTTTTTCTAATTTTTTTTTTAATTTTACCTATGTGACGAGACAGGGGTAGGGGGTTACTGATTGTGACACTTTGTGACAAGAGGAGGAGGGGGTAACATAATTCCATTAAATGTGTGACATAATATATGGACGTTCCCTTATGGTACAATTTAGAAAATTACACTAGGCAACAAAAAAAAATGGATAATGTGACAAAACTAAGTAGGGGTGGAGGGTAAGGAAAAGGGTGCATAAGAGGACAAGCTTATCGCCACGTACTCATGCTAAAAATTGTCAAAAATCATTACTAGGGGGTCAAAAATGAACTAAAAAAATTTTACGTAATATGGTTCTTATGTAATAAAGTAACATTTTTATGATGTAGAACCATTAAAAAAACAACAAAAAAATACGCAATATTTTGTTTTATAAATTATTTTTAAATTGGCATAATTGCCTGCACTAAAATTTAAAGAATAAGACGTGCTTGATTTTTTTAAGGCCAAATTTGGATTCTGCACCTTTAAATTGATAAGAAAAATGTATTTTTTGGGCTCGGGAAAAAAGTTTACACTGTGTACTTTAATTTTGTTTCTTTTTTATTTATTTACTTTTTACGAACCAACTAAGCAAAATAAAAAAATATTTGTATAAATATTTTTGTAGAAAATTTTATAATCTACAAATTAAGTCCCATAAAAATTTTATACAGATTTGATAGTTTTGCCACAAAATAGCAGTTAAGTAAACTCTGCACTTTCATTTTAAGCTTTTTATATTTTTTCGCGTATTTACTCTGACAATACATATTTTTGAGTTTCTCGAATTTTTTTAATACACCCTAAAATTTTCAAAATCCTACTCTTTTTTTTAAGATTTTGAAAAAAACCTCATTATTTCCAGGACTTATATCTCAAACATTTTAGGTGCTGGAATTTGTCTAAGGTCAGATTCGGATTCTACGCCCTCGAATTAGTAAGAAAAATTTACTTTCCGATCGGGGCAAAAAAAAAAAGTAGAGATTTGTTATTCTTCATACAAAAAGTCCTTAGCTACAAAATATTTTTTAAACTTTTATGCAATATACGTTATACAATATATACATTATACAATATATACATTATACAATATATACATTTTGCTTACCCATTTTGAAAATTTTTAAAATTTCGGAAAGCATTGTATTCGTGCAAAAATTTTCAATTTTTTTTTGCGTATTTTTTTATTTTAATTTTTTTTATGACGTTTGATGTCGATATGAATCAATTTCAAGCAAAAAAAAAGTTGTCGGTCGATAGGTCGATCGGTCTGTTGTAGAAATAATATAATATTATACTTATTGTACAATGCAATAGGTATAATATTATATTATTGGAACAAAATGCCAATCAAATATAAATAAATTTTTATAGAAATTAATTCATAATATCATAAGAAGATAAAATTAATCCTTTTCTTTGGAGGTTTAGTAGACAATGTCTACTAGACATTGTCTACTCAATAAAAACAAAACAAAGTCAAGTAGATGTCAAAACATGATCAAATGCTACTTAAATACAATAGATGTAACATATGTCTTCCTACCAAATATCCGTCTCTTAGACAGTGTCTACACACAAAAAGATAGATGCTTTATTTTGAACTTATGCTTTAAACTAAGATGTTAAGTTCATATAAGCGAGAAAATGGTTTATGAAACTTTTTTTTTTAACTTAAACCTCAACTTAAACTCAAACTGACGTTAAATTTAAAATAAATATTCATTCAAAATGTGCTTATTTTGAGAATATCCATACAAACTTTAATACAATACTAAAATATAATTTCTTAAATTGAGCATATGGTTTACTTGTTTTGAGAATATGGTATACTAATAATAAATAATTATTTTTGAAAATAATCTTATCGGACCAATATTATCGGTACCTCAATTCTAAACTGTTGTATCGCGAAACGAGATCAATTTAATGACACATCATGTCATCGGACCGCAGATTGTTGCACTGACCTGAAATACGCCACTACTGAAAATTCAATAAAACCTGCATCCCTCTGCTGTTTTCGTATAATGGGTCCGCCTTTGCGAAGCTTTGACGAAATCACCCTAGTCGCACCCGAACTGGTATGATCTTCGCCTTTTACTATACATTCGCAACTGAGTCACTGCAGGTTTTATTGAATTTCCAGTATACTACTACACTACTAGCATCCGGACGATATTTTTAAATATGTACCAAGAATTAAAAATCTTCGTTTAAAAAAAAATTAAATAATTATATTAATTTTACAGTCTTAATAATTGTCAAATTGAAGCTATAGAAGGGTGGTTACATGTCAGGAAAATCAGGGAAATGTCAGGGAATTTAATTTGTCAGGGCAATTTTATTGAAAAAAATGAAGAATCAAGAAATTTTATTGAAAAACCTGGACTTTTAAAATAATAGTTAAAAGATTTTAATTTAATATTTATTTGTTTTGACCAAGATCTTAGATATTTTTTACGAGATTAAAAATAAAAAAAACCAAAAGTGCTTCACGTTGTACTTGAACAGAAGTTTGATTATTTTTTTATACTTTTTATATATTTTTTTTATTTAAAAACCAAAGAAGTCAGGGAAAAATATGAAAATTTGTCACGGTTAAATTTTCAAAATCAGGAAATGTCAGGGAATTTTTCAAATCAAATTCTGTGGCCAGCCCATAATAACTATAATAGTTAATTCTCCTAGGTCTGGCGCACTGGCTGTAAGGCCATTTTTTCTATTTTTGAGCCATTTTGACTTTTTTACTTTGCTGCCATGATTTAAGCTAGACTATCAAGCTTAACCCTTCAATACCCGCACGCATCTGACAGATGTTAAAATTTTTAAGGTTGAGGGCTGACGATGGCAAATCATGTTAGATTTATTTTCTCTCACAAATAACATTATTTTTGACAAATATGTGACATTTTGCTTTAAATTTTTCAACTTAGCTGGCCATGGAATGGCCCACTAGGAAGTCTGCCACATAATCCAGTAGAGCGGCCTGGAAGTAAAGGATACCTTGCTTCAACCCTTTATACATAATATACAATATAATAATATAATATTTTTTTTGCACGACCAAGACTAAAACCTAACTTTACGCTTTCATTTTCGGGACTAAACTTGCCGTTTTTCTCCCTAGGGAATAAAAATCACGGCAACCTTGATAATATTAAAATATTATACTTACTATGTGCTTTGCTGGTTCTAAAATTAGGTTTGGTGGTGTTTTGTAATAAATTAGCGATTCAAACCAATTTATTTGATTTTAACAAAGAAAACCTTTAAAAATAACATTGTTATAACAATTTATACATAACTTAAAATTTATCATCTTCGTCCATTTGTTTGACGTTTGAGTCAACCATATTAAAAAACAATTGAAATCGCGATAGACATGACTTTTCGCAATTTACAGGCATCTTGATTAAATTACGAAAATAAAACAACCGATTTTAGACGCGTGGTTTTTACGAGGGGCGTTTCACTGACCTATTTTTGTACATGTATTGTAAATAATGCACATTATTTACAATATTGTACGAATAATGTAAATAATGTAAGAAAAATGTAGTACTGTAAGGTAATGTCGAAATAATGTAAATATTGTCTAAAAATGTAGTACTGTAGAATACTGTTGAAATAATGTCGGTTATGTAAGTAATGTCCACTTAATGTAAAGTACTGTAGGGTAATGTACGAGGCAGACGCGGACTGGCTTTTTACGGCACAGTCGGAAAAATATTAAAAAAGGCCCGTAAACGGCTCAAAACCCATAAAAAATTGGAAAATCGAGGGCCCGGTATAGCCAAAATAGACCAAATGGCCGTGTGAGGGCCTGTTTAGTACTGGGGCCCGGTCGGCTTTTGACGACCCTGCCTTACGGCCAGTCCGCCACTGGTACGAGGTAATGTAGGATGTTAGGTTAAGATTAACATAAATTTAGGTTAATATATGTATAAAAATATATTATAAACAAGCCGTGAAGATATGTAATGCTACGCATTCCAGTATGTATCATTCACAGTATATTGTATAATTTTCTCAAATACTTAAAAAAAAATTTAAAACAAAAAAAAATACTTTTTTTTAATTTTCTTTTGAAAAACGAAAAATAAAAAAAAATTAATTATTAACTTGAAATTTGTAACACGTAAAAAATATTGCTGCCAACAAAATATTACTTTTCTCTATAGGCCTGAAAAATTAATTTAAAAAATTATTATTTTGAAAAAAAAAATTACCCCGTACCCCAACCCGAATTTTACCTAAAACTTTGGATATCACTATTTTACAAATTTCAACTTTTTTTATGCCCAACTTTATTTACATGTTTTTTAACATAATTTTTGATGAGGAATCCAAATTCGTCAAGAAAAAAAAAGTTTTTATAGGGGAAAATTATAGAAATCATATATTTTCGTTTAATATTAGTAAAAATTGGTATCTGTGGGTTTTTAGACTCCCTAGAAACAAATTTTATATTTAAAAGTATCTAACCCTTAAGGGGGTGCAGCCCCCCTTTTTTATATTTTTTAAATAACTCGATAAGAATTAGATCCTGGGGGTTTTCCGTCTCGCTCAAAATGAATTTATTCTTTTATAAATTCGCACATAGGGGTCTTTATCCATATAACCCATAGGACCACCCATATTTACATTTTTTTAATTAACCTGATAAAATTTGGTACACTGCGACACGCTAAAACCAAATTTAATATTAAAAAAATCTGCCTGCAAGAAGTCCCAACTAAGTACCAACTTTTATCAGCTAATTAAAAAAATATCAATAGTGCTGTCAACAAAATAATACTTTTCCCTTTAGGCCTAGGTTTATTTAAACCAAAAAACTAAAAAAATATATAATATAATATACACCCCTTTTGAGATTATACAAGACAGAGAAAACAAAGACAGAACGATTAGATCAAGGCTGACGTGATTGTAGTGGGATGCGATGCGCTGTGTTTTATAAAAAAAAAACACGTCAGCCTCGATCTTTGTTTTCTCCGTTTAGTATAAAAGTCCAAACGGGCTGTTTATTATATTTTTAAATAATAAAATATATATAATATTTTTTTTTAAATACCCCATTACATACATACAATACATTACCCCATCTGAATTTTTCAAAAACAATCCCAGCCTAGAACTCTGATTAAGCATGCTTAGCTTGCTAGCAAACTGTGATCAAAATATAAAACGTCAAGAAGCTTAAAAATAAACAATACAAGGGTGGAGATAGATTTTTTAAAATAATTAATTGTTTTCTATGAGTCCCAAAACCCCTATGTGCGATTTTTTATCACTTCCCTGCTGAAAATGACGGGTCTGGGCGGGTATAAATGGTGCATAAACCGGACTTGAGCATAAACACGACTGAGAGACAGATTTTTTTTTGACGGAAATCATATTTTTTGGATATAAAACGTCCAGGTTTTTGTAGGTTTTATTTTTTTAAATTTATTTACTAAAAAATGCGATTTTTTTTTGCAACATTTTATTAATATCAGTTAAAATTAGTTTAAAAGTATAATTGACATAAAATAAACCAGTTTTCAAAAATTGTTTAATTTTTTTAAAGAAATTTTAACAAAATTTCCCATTTTTAAATCTATTTTAAAACCACAAAAATTGCTCCCAAAAAATAAAAAAATATTTGGTTAAATAGAGAATTTTATAAGCTTTAAAATGACATATCACACAAACCCCCTTTCTATTTTAAAAAATATCCCCCCTTGTCCCCTGTCACCATTGTGCCATATAAAATATGTACCAATGTATTTGGGTTATGTTATTTAGGTGTTTTTCAAGTTGATATCTTAATTCGTTTAAAAGTTAATGGAGGGGGCGGACTTTAGACATGCACTGTATAATGTTAAAAGTTAATGGGTTCGGGGATCGACGAACAGGTCAGGGGAGCTCAACAAAGATTCCAGGGGACCTATTCTTCAAAACCGGGGAGTAGAACGAGTCTGAGGTTCGTTCTACTCCCCGGTTTTGAAGAATACGTCTCCAGGGGGCTTAAACCAAGGCTAGGGAGGCCTTGACAAGTACTATTTTAATCTAAGAATGAAACTCTTGGAACTCGATAAAAAAAAATAAAAAAAAAATAAAATTTTTGTTTTCTTACATGACAGACATTTGAAAACTACTACATAATATTAAATTCCGTACTTTTCATTACACATTATACATCAGGTACACAAAAATGATTAAAAATAATATTAAAACCACCAGAAGTAAACAACACCCGAAATTTTATAGGTGTCACGTGGTTTTTGAGCGATCTGAGTAGACGAAATAATGTAAATACTGTAGGAGAGCATGCGCATTAATAAAAATAATGTAAATAATGTAGGTACTGTCGTAATGTCAATTAATGTCAGGTACTGTAGAATAATGTAAGTAATGTAACGTACTGTACGGTAATGTACAGTATTGTAAGTAATGTAAGGTAATGTCAATGTAATGTAAAGTACTGTCGATGAAAACGTACATGTATTGTAAAGGTGAAACGCCCCTCGGGTTTTTAATTTTAATTTTATCTACCTACCTAAATTATGTTTGGTCCTGCAAAAAATAGTGTATATACCTCAGGACTAAACTTGGCTGTTTTAGTCCCTTGCATTTCTGTTTCCCTCGCTCGATATGCTCGCTCAGAAAACACTAATGCAGCGGGACTAAAACAGCCAATTTAGTCCCTTGGTATATAAATAACTATTTTTTTGCTTAATGTATCTGAGAGGCTTAGTTCGAGTATACTAACATCGATAAAAAGGTGCGGGTATTGGAGGGTTAAATAAAGCGTATCTTATTAGGCATAAGTCCTTATTTTTTTGTGTGTAACAAACATCTCAGTATCTAATAATAATAATCGCCGAAAAAGAAAACAATAACATACCAAACTACACCCACCATAAGGCTTCTTCTGTGTGTAATTTTGTGCCCAGTCATCCTGGAAATCTCGAGGGGATAAAAGTCTGAACAGGCACTGATTACCACTGCTTTAATCCTGCACAGCACGCTACTGGCCACGCTAATTGTAATTCCATACAGGCTGCTTGTAATTTTGATATGCCATGATTTATTAATTTTTTTCTTGGGTAAACATATTTTTAAATTATAAATTTGTTTTTTTTTCGTTTCTCGACGTTTTATATCCAAAAAAGATTATTTCCTTAAAACAAATTCTGTCTGTCGGTCTCTGTGTCTGTCTGTATGTTCGGAAAATTTGTGACCACGTTAACTCGAAAACGCATTGAGCTAAATACTTTAAATTTGGACCATAGTTTGATTATCCAAAGTTCTAGGCTGGGATTGTTTTTGGTAAAAAATGGGGTGTGGTAATGGGGGTAAAAACAAGTTTTTTTTTAAACATTTATTTTTTAGTTTTTTTTCCTAAAAAATAAACTTTTTTGATTTTTTTTTTAATTTTATTTTTCAAAATTTTTTTGTTTTCCAAAAAAAAATGCTTTAATCAAAATCAAAGAATTAAAGGGAAAAGTATTATTTTGTTAGCAGCAGTATGAAAATATGGTTTTTATAGGACCATCTTTGTAAATGCCTGTTCTACACTCCTTTTTGTTTTGTAAACAAGTGATTACTCACAGTTTGCGTAATATTGTCATGGTTAGGTGAATTTGCTAATTCAGGAAATTTATGTCGGTACCTAAAATACCCTTTTTGTTTCGATTTTTTAACTTCAAAATATCAAAAAAAAAAAAATTTGTCAGGTTTTATCAATTTTTTTTAAATTGTTTTGTATTTTTTGATTCACCACGTTTACACTGTGTAAATGTCATAGAGCTAACTCCCGAGATTTATAAATTCAGCAGCAGCAACCATTCCTAATTGTTTATAACAACTACGTTTTTGAAACTTTATACATTACTAAAAAGTAACAGGCAACATTTTAGTTACAATTATAAATTATCTCGCGGTTAGAGCTACTCATAAAATGTTCATAATAGTTTTAATTTCTATAGTGAGGCAATTGGGACTTAATAGTAATATGAGTAATACGCAGTATGGGAAAAATATATAATTAAGCAGAATTTTACTAGAAAGTAAATTGTGAAAATTTTTTTATTCCCAAATGATAACAAATAAATTATAACACATTTTATTAAAAATATTAAATTTTGCGTTCCTAACCTTAAAATAATTTTCAATTATATCATTTATTTAAACAAAACAACTACATAAATTTCTTGGCCCATTAGTTTTTTAGAATTAATTATTAATTATTAATAATAAACACTGAAAAATTTCTGTGGTTACTATTTTCATATCAGAAGAATGCATCCATTTTATAAGATTGTTTTACATCCAAACCGAAATGGATGATAATAATATCTATATCACACCTTCGGCAAAAAAATCTAAACTATTTTGACATATTTCTATGCACATGTAGCAGTAACCCATAAATACCACACAATTATGTGGCTACCTGGTAGCGGTTTTATAACGAAATCGTTCCAAACTAAGTTACTAACACGTAGCAAGATGGTAATTGTTATCCTTATTTTTTTCTCAGTTTTGTTAGTATCTACGTAATTACTACGAATTAAAGGGTTCCTGTAACTAGTCGCCGCTACTTAATTTATTTCAATTGAGGTAATGATTACGTAGCGGCAACCAAAAATGCTAGTTGGGTCGTCTAGAGCAGGCAATTAAAAGTTCTTTGCTCCCTTTTGTAATTACTAATTTACTTTACCCATATTTTTCAGTGGGAACCTCTGTAGGAACTAATTGTCCTATATTCAATTATTGTGTTTATTGGTCTCTTATCAAGAAATAAAAGTAAAAACTGCAAAATTAGCAAACATCAAAAGACTTCGATTTTAAACTAAGCACATGACATTAGTCTCTCTTTTTGAAAGTATTCCCCGTTTAATTTTTCTGACATTTAAGTAGAGAGTAAAACACGGTGCACTGAAACAGTTATTTTTTGAATTTCTGATACCTATTTTTTATTTTATTATTCATTTATCTAAGCCGTAAGAATCATTTTAAGATAAAAAGTAAAAAATCTATTGGATCGTTTTTGAGAAAAATATTTTTTTAAGAAAAAATACAAGATAGTTTAATGTTAAAAAGTAGGATAAAAAGGTTATATGAACTTTTGTGCTAAATCTCTTCTTAAAGGAGCTATAGTCCTTTTAAGGGGCATATTTCTCACTTCAAAACTCACTCGAGGTTCGACTTAATGAGATAAAATTTTTAATATTATTCACTAGTAATAGGTGCTATCCTTTAATGTTTTAAAAATATAAATATTTAACCAGAGACAGATGTATTTTTTTATAGCCATTTTAAGGGGCGCCAAATTATACGCCCTGGGTCAAAAAGTGAATTTTATTAAATTGTTAATAGTAATTATATACCAAGGTAGATAAGACATTTTTTATAGCCGAGCGTATTAAATCCCGAGCTGCGCAGCAGCGAGTGATTTAAGAGTGCGAGACTATAATAGTCTTCTCTACCGTAGTTTATATATTAGTTTTTTCACTACTAGTATTATTTAACTATTTTTATTCAAATAATAAAATAAATTATTAACAGAAATGATATTTCTGGATAATTCCATACCCAGTATTCTTTTTTTTTTCTTAATGTATCCACAGATAGGTCCTGTTGACAACGCTGTTTTTTCTATTTGTAATTATATATCCTCCTGCGCTGGTATATAAAAAATTCTGTACGTATAAAAACTTCTTCACGTGTTCGTTGCTTCCAAATCAAAATTTATCAGCATTATAAATGATTAAAAAACATAAAATTCCCTTCTTACTCCAATATAATCTTCACATCTTCGTCATTTTACTGCACGTCATCCATACCATCACTATAAAATATATAAAATCCAATCCAGGGCATATCTAAGATAGCAAATAAATAAATAACTATACTAAAACACTTTATGCTTAAAATTAAACGCTATTAACGGATTACCTAATTCTTGCCAAAAGTACATGTTGCTCGTTTCACGGGTGAAAAGCAACTCTTGTAAATACTTGTTATAATTTTATATTTCTTATCAAAATCAATGGAGAGTCCCTAGCACAAGCCCAAAGCTTATTTGGGGCTCTCCATGACTCTGTACACCAATAAATAAATATACTATTTTTGCTAGTATAAAGGAAATCTTAAAGAAAACCGGGTATCAGATTGTCGAAAATCAACTTCGTTACAGCGCACCGTGATCAGCTTTATCTGTTTGAAAATATTCTCCGTTTAATTTTTCTGGCTTTTGAGCAGAAAGTAAAAGGATTTTTAAAACAGGGAAAATGTGAACGAAATCACATGGCATAATGCCTGTGTTAATGCTTCAATAACTTTCAATCGAATTGGAATTGTTTGATTTTTAGACTTTTTTTTTTGTTTGAGGTTTAATGCCCTTTTCGCGATTCTACTGTTTTGGCTCATTTCACCGACTTTATCGACAAATTACTTACAAGGAAATTTTTAATTATAGTTCACCTTTTTCCAAATAAAAGTTTGAGCATTCGTTGCCTTAAATTAGAGAGCCCAAATGTGATGTTTACTGTCAAGGAAAAGAGCGGAGACAATAAAATCTGGTAATAATTGATATTTGTTATGTTATGTTAACTTATGTTATGTTTCATAGTTGGTTTTAATGTTTTGGCATTAAATGTCACAAATTACATGTGCAAACATTTTCAAAAAAAAAATGTTTATTAAATGTTACTGTAAGTCGGAAAAAAATGGATTCTACTTGTTTAAAACTGCATTTGGTAATAACAGAATGAAGAAAGATGGAGAACATAAAATGTTCAGAAATATGCGAGGTACAGAAATCGCCACAAAACTTGTCCAGTTTATTTTTGTACAGATTAATTTTAAAGTAAGATGCCTTGACATTTTAATAGTGTCAAAAAAAAACTACTGTCATATAATTTTATTCTAGTATATTTTAAATAATAATACCTTTATTACATTTAAATAAAAACATTAAATTAAGAATTGCAACTCATCTGGAAAATAGCCGAATTTAGCTTTAGAGTTTGGTGTAAGTGAAAGAACAATTAAAAGAATTAGAACATAACGGCTGGCTGAAGGTACTATATCCAGGGCTGTGGGCTCACGTAGAAGAAAAGGTAGTCGTGCTGAAGATGATGAGCTGCTAGTTAACTATCTAAGAGAAAACCCCTTGATAATGCAAGACATGCTATGCAACAAAGTAATTTCCGGTCTTACCACAAAACTGCTCTACGGTGCACCGCGGTGGATCAAAGATTCTGAGCTAAAAAAATTTTAGGCGGCTCTCAAGCCACTTAAATAATCATAAAGAGCAAAGAGTGGATTTCGTTCTGCAGCATTTGGGAAGAAATGATTTCTGGAATAATGTTGTTTTTTCAGACGAAAAAACTTTTAAGTCGTGTTACGGTTGGACCCACAAAAAATGCAAGTTTTAAATATGCCAAAATGTCAATTTTATTAATTATTTTATAGTTTAAGTAAAATTTTAAGAAAGAGGTTAGAATAATTTGACATATTGTCAGTTTTTCTTTAGGTTTATTAGTAGTCTCTAATAAGTTATTACAGATAATGCGTGAATGCGAATAATGTTAAATAACAGTAACTGCTGGTATATGAAGCTGGAAGAAATAGAAAACTAGCAAATATAGAGGTTCTTGATCTGCAAGAGAATCGAAAACTTGCTCTCCTGAAAAATTACCTTTTTGTGACATGGTGTCATTTACCTCCGGGGTCCAGATATACCTAATAAATAGTAAACTGAAAAAACATTTAAAATTTTTAGTCATATAAAACATTTAAACACAATATTTAGTAAATCTTATGGTAAATAAAACTTTGAACTCCTTAGTAATGAAATATATAATTTATGAAAATGATTATTTTCGTTTAAAATAGTTATTTATATACCAAGGGACTAAGCTGGCTGTTTTAGTCCCGCTGCATTAGTGTTTCCTGAGCGAGCGTAGCGAGCGAGGGAAACAGAAATGCAAGGGACTAAAACAGCAAAGTTTAGTCCTGAGGTATATACACTATTTTTTGCAGGACCAAACATAATTTAGGTAGGTAGATAAAATTAAAATTAAAAACCACGCTTCTAAAATCGGTTGTTTTATTTTCGTAATTTAATCAAGATGCCTGTAAATTGCGAAAAGTCAGTTTCATGGCTATCGCGATTTCAATTGTTTTTTAATATGGTTGACACAAACGTCAAAAAAATGGACAAAGATGATAAATTTTATGTTATGTATAAATTGTTATAACAATGTTATTTTTAAAGGTTTTCTTTGTTAAAATCAAATAAATTGGTTTGAATCGCTAATTTATTACAAAACACCACCAAACCTAATTTTTGAACCAGCAAAGCACATAGTAAGTATAATATTTTAATATTATCAAGGTTGCCGTGATTTTTATTCCCTAGGGAGAAAAACGGCAAGTTTAGTCCCGAAAATGAAAGCATAAAATTAGGTTTTAGTAGTGGTCGTGCAAAAAAGGTTTTTTTGCTGCATAAAAATTTTCAATCTCGGAATTATCGATGCGGGAGTGGGCGGTGGTTTTCGACCCAGCAAAATTTTTATCGTTTATAGCCTGCACCGCGTCTCTAATAATTAAGTAAATTTTCACTTCCTTCTTCCCCAGCCTACACGCCTTTTAACTGTTTCCTTCTGTACCATTTTTTCTTTAATGTTAACAAAACTCTCCGAATCATTAAACTTTGCCAAGTCTACTTGCTCATATCCTGCTTCCAATAGCTTGAGCTTTCTTAATCATTTAATTGATGCATTTCTAATTATGTACTTAATTTAATTAAATCCTTTATTGATTATGTACTTTATAATAATTATAAATAATTTTGACAAATATTGTCAACATTGACAACTGCATTGTTTGTAAACAATTATTCAATTTACACAACTAGATTTTCTATCTTGTTTTTTTTTCGGATCCAACTGTACAATGCTCCTGTTAAGGTATACAGTCCACGTAATACATGATATGAAGAAAAATACCTTACAAGAGTGTTTTATAAATAGTAATAAAAATATTTATTGGATATAAATCCTTTCTTTCTGTTACTTCCATTGTGTTTAGAGTAGTAAGCCTAAGGGAACGTTCAAGTATTACGTAACGCAAATTTTGATCATTTTGGAACCCCACCCCCCCCCTGTAACGCCATTTTCCTATACCATTAACATGGACGTAACACAGCATAGCTTCTTAAAAGCCCCAATTAATGTAGTTTTGGACATTATTAAATTTTATCAGTGTGATGATTTTAGTTTCTGGACTAAGTCAATGTACTACTACTGCCATGTATTATGCTATCAAACAGTGATTGGTAATCATAATAGAATTATACATTTCCATAGTAATTAGCTTCTTGTTAGTTCAAACAGCATGTGATTAATTTGATAAATACTATCCAATGGGCAGTGGCGAACTGTCTGTGTCGATAGATCGGCGGAATAGCAATTCTAAAGGATGTATGTCATGGGCAATAAAAAAATGAAGTTCACTTATAAAATGAGTACCAATTTTTTGTTAAATCGGCCCTAATAAATATTATTTCAAAACACACTTACCAACATTTACCTTAAAATCCTATTTTTTATACATATCAAAATTGGAAAAAATATCCAAATGTTGGTTGCTGTGTTTCGAATGGTTTAAAATATATCGTATAAAACGTATTTTACAAATTTTTAATTATTATGTACAGGGTGATCCAACATCGAGTACAAGACAAGACAATATCACAGTGGGTTTTGGGTAAGTTTAGGTTTGACCAAAATGACCAAAAAAAACACATTCTGATCCTAATTCAGGCTTGTAAAACTGCTTTTTTTTAATCGAGTTAGATCGTTTTTGCACTTTTTTCCCAAAATGAACATAGCACGAATTATAGTCTAGGCGCTAGCTATGGTTGAGTTATATGTACCCTCAGTTTGAAAGCTGCTTATCAATGAACACCTATAGGAGTGCCAAAAAATCTTTGGTACGCGGTCCAGTTCATGCTCGTTTGGCCGCCATCTTGAATTCAAGATGGCGGATTGAAATTTTTAAATCTTTTATATCTCAGTTGTTTTTTAACCGATTTTTGGTTAAAAAGTTATCAAGTCGAGAGTTTAACGTTAGTAACCTTAAAAAAGTATTTTATCAGTTGTAATATATTAAAACCTCATTTTCCAATCTATAAAAATTTGACATTTGCACAGAAGCGCATTTTGCGCTCTTTGTTCTCTTGTTTGTCCAGAGTCTTGTTTACTATAGAAAATACTCCTATATAATTACACAAGAGGCTGAGAATTATGCGGGAAAAAATCGCTGCGGGGGCGATGCCTCTAGAGTAATTGTTTTCTTTGACAGCAAATTTGAATGAAAACTGAATTTTTACCCATAATTCGAAGAATCATGTGTAATTCGGAAAATTATTTTTTAACGATTAATAATATGTGAAACCTACTTTTATATTTTTTTTTTCATCGCAAAATGATATAAATTGTTTTATTACTTATCTTAATATTTTTAAAGGCATATTCTTTGATTTTGTTAATTTTAATCCATTCTCAGTTGCTAAACTAAAACCTTTTTTGTCCATTTTTAAATTGCAAATTATGGTTCTGTCAATAGTTTAGTCACTTACTGCAGTAGTGACTTAGCGCGGTACTGCGCTAGGCTTGCAAGCGTGTTCATAAAAGTCAACCTAAAAAAACTGTCATTACATTTTATAAAAAGAAAATTGAGGTATATTTTGTTAAATAATAAAATAATAACAATAATTATAAATAGTAATATAATATAATATAATATTTGGTTATTAGTTTTAGGTATGAAATCTTGTTGCAAAAGAGAAATACTGAAAAACAAAATACTTCAGCGATTCTCACTAGAATTTTCTACTGTAGAAAATTCCCGATATAACTGTAATATGATTGGACAGAAATAAACACGTGGTCAGAAATATTGTTAAATGATTGGTTGATAAAAAGGTTAAAAAATAATCAAGAAAATAATTGTTCCTTTGCAAAGCGTTGGTTTGGTTTTGTTTTCCCCTTTGTCAAACGCCCTTTGATAAAAAACTTAACTTAATTTGATCCAAGATTTGCATTGCCTACAAAATGTCTATAAAATTATTTTAGGGATACTATCAATTTCATACAAAGCATTCTCTTTTTATTTTGATATTGCGATAATTTTTTATTAATACTGGGACATAAAAATATTGTTGACTATACTGTATAGACAACACGAGTCAGATACGAAAATTGTTTGTTAGAGTGACTTGCATGTTAACAGGTGTTCAGGAATGAAAAATCGTGTTCTAAAGCATTTTTATTTTATTTTTTTCAGACGCCAGCATACAATATTGAGTTATAATTTTTAACAAAAGCGAATAACAAAGTAAAAAAAATATGAATTTAAAATGAAATGATGTATGTCATAAAACTAATTACCATCTCATACTATCTTCCATCTAACTGGTTTTATATAAATGATATAATTACCTACTAACAAGCAGATACACACATAATGTATACATACATGTAAGGTAGGTGATCCAAATCCAAATATTGCCATGTTAAGACCTCGGTTAAGACATATAATTTTTCACTGCTCTTAAATTTCTTTGTAATCACCTAAAACTTTAAGTAGTACTACATTACCAATGAACATATCTTTATTCTAATAATAAACTAATTGCAAGTGCTTAAAAAAATGTATGATTGCTTTTTAAAAAAGATTGCATACTGATAATATTAGGAACCCATGTACCAAATATTGCCAGAGTACTGGCAATAATAGTAAAGAACAAACTTACAAAAAGTCGACAAACTAATAAGAAAATATTGTGCCACAATAACAATTTTAGCTGTTTTTAGGTACAATTTGGGCATCTAAATAACAATTTGTAAGCCCCACGCATTCTTCATGTACGTATTAATTACAATCTCATATCGGCCTGGCGATAAAAAGCAGAACCAAGATTCAGAACTCTCTGTTTTTTTCGTTACTTTATTTTCTTGTTGATTTTTGTTTTTGTCATTTGTTTGTTGTCAACCACTTCGCATGGCAATATTGGGACAACAATCTAAAAAATTACCTTTTCGCTTCTTTATTGAGTGAAACACAAATGGGCCAATAAACTGCATGTTTGTACCTATCTTATTACGTTATTGCCATTAATAATTATTATTAGCAGTGATTATAATCGATGCTACCCAGCTTGGGACAGTCAGCACAATTTTACAAGGTTTTATAGTGGAAGATCACGAAACACAATATGCGTTGTTGTGTACGCCATTACCAACTGGATAGAGATACATCATATTTAAAAGCATCTTTTCGATATATCAGATATACTGTCAGTGTCATATATGACACAGAGGAGAAACTAACAAGTTTAAGAGGGGGTGGCAATATTAGGAAACTGGCAATAATTGGCTCACCTACATTATAATAAATAAGCGGGATAAAAATAAATTTTTTATATGGCGTAAATTTATTAAAAACATAAATTTTAGTAGATCAGGATATCCTTAGGAGCTGTCCATAAATGATGTCACGCTTCTAGGGGGGAGGGTCTACGAATTTGTGACAATAATATAATATGTATAATGATCATTAGGTTAAAACTATAAATATCTGATTTTACTTCTTATGATAAGTCGATAAGTGAAACGGACACTTCCTAGAAACTGGTTCGAAAGTCAGTATAAGCCGGTGGTTCCCTCTACTATTAGCCCACACAAGTCCTGGACTTAGGGGATGCTTAATTAAGTAGAATAGTACGAGGTTAAACAAGCAAACAAACAAACTTCTTATGTGTACTGGTACAGTTATTGTAATATTATGATGATTATCATGGAAAGGCAAAATATCTATCATAAAAGATGACAATCTAGTTAATTTGCAATTCCCTAAAGATCCGATCTTCATAAAATTAGATATTTTATTGTAATATGATTCAAAAGCCATAAAAAATTAAACTGTAGACTAAAATGACTGATCGATCAGACATGAACAAAAGAAATATTTCCAAAAATGGCAAACAATAAAATCTATATGAATAAAAGTTATGATGTCACTGTGAATGAAATAAAACCAACATCAATAAGGCAAACAATATCTTGTAGATCTTAGAAGTTTATTAATGCATTGTACTGTGTTAATATGTATATCATCAATAGAGTGTACATTAGGGTGGATAACATCTTAAAACTTTTAAAATAATTAAATTCTGTTATAAATAGTCGTCCAATTGGATTCAAAATATCTAAAAACAAAAAAAAATACAAAAAAGGTGCCCTGAAAAAAATTCTTCTTCAATTTTTTCAGGAAAAAAGCCCATTACAAAAATTGCTGAAAATGTCTGCCCCTGAAAAATTAATTTTATGCCCATCGTATACTGAGATAAATTTTTACATCCACGTGCATGGGTAAATTACTTGCAGCTGCTGCTGATGTGAATTTACACTCGAAGCGTTGTCTATTACATTTTTACATCCAGTGTGTAAAGTTTACACCAACGCGTAAATATACTTTTTACCTAAAACCCTTTAATTTATTAAAAAAAAAATAGAATAACCATTTTGTTATTTTTCTATTTATGATTCATAAATTATGAATAGTGTTTTATGGAAAAATTTACCAACAGAAAAATAAAACTTATATTCGTAATCAGCGTTACAAAAAGTACGAATATAAAATAGAAACAGAAAACATACACAAATCTTAACAACTCAAAATTTGCAGGCCAGTGTTGCCGCCTAAATAAGTAAAATATTATAAAATGTACGTTTTAAGGATATTGTATTAATCACACTTTTTAAATATTTACTTTTAATCAACACTTACCAATTATTTCTTTGAAAAATCTAGCACACACAAAATTATATGTACGATCTTACAAACGTAAACAATCATAATGGTCGACAGCCACCAGACTCCATGAAGCAGGAATTCTGGCTTCTCGAGTCACGTGACTAGCTTAACGCCCGCGATTGGCTGGCTTGTACATTAGAAGTGTGATTTTAACACTTCGGGTGTATTGTTGCTAAAGGTATGTTTATAAAAATATATTTTTTTGAGCTCCGAGTGTATTGTTGCAGAAGGTATGGATGTAAAAATACACACTCTAGGTCAAAATCACCTCACCTGTGTAGTGTCACATCAATGTTGATGTACATTTATATAAAGGAGTAAAATTTACACATTTATAGAGTGTATTTTTTTTCACCTTTTCAATGTAATTTCTTTCAGTGTAGCCATAATTCCATATAATTCCATAACTGAAAGAATACAACTAAATGTGTAGCTAATTTAGGAACTAAAATATTTTTATTTTGCGTTAATTTTAGTGTTTTTTTAAACGCACAAATATTCCTTAATCAAAAGGAAGTTTTATTTTATGGCGCCAAAAACTCTTTTCACAGATTTACAGAGGGTTGTCTAATGATTAAAAATGTTAATATCAAAATCATCCCCCTAGCCCTTTTCGAGAAAACTCCCATAAAGAGGCTTAAATGGGCCTAAATTTTGTTTTCTAGGGATTTCATGAACACGGTTACCTATACAAAAAAATTGGGCTATTTATTATATATAGATAAAGAATTTATCTACAAACTGTTTAATGAGCTCGCGAGCTTAAACCCTTACCGTTTTATAGCTATAAAAAGTTGCCTATTAAGATAGCATATTGTCAGTTGTTTTTTAAACGCGTATAATTTGGGTTTTTGTAAAAAATTATAAGACCCTCAACATTTAGAAAACAATGTTTCTCAATGGAATGCATGAAAGAAATAATAATAAAACCTTTTGCTGAACACCTACGTAGAAGCTTCCATCCTAACATTTAGGCCTATGTCAAATTGACGTTAACTTTGGCCAAGTCATCATCATCGATCGCATATTTTCATAATTCATAACCAATGTCACAATACTCTGATTCCCATTGATGGGACTTCGCAGGGCCGTCTTAACGTTTTTAGACGTCGAAAAAAATGGTAAAATTGGGGAGAATAACTCATAAGTAAGTATTAGTAAAGTATTAAATTTTAATTGGATGGTATACTGGTATACCAACTAAACAGTTTTTTCTCTACAAAAAGTTAATTGTTACTAGTTGATATTTTGTTAAATTTAAAAATTTTAGTTGTTACAATTTTTTATGGGCTTTTTATTCAGTTTTTTTTTATATTCTGAAGTGCTTGCAAAATTCTTGACCATAAGATATTTAAGTGATTCCCAGGCTCGCATAAGAACATAATACATAATAATGCGATGCTGTGATTGGCTTGATGTGCCGCCATGTATCTTGTTAGCCAATCACGGCATCACATTCTTATGTTCTTATGCAAGCTTCTGGATAGGCCTTAAAGCGGGTGATATTGCATTAAAATGTATTAAACTAATTTTGCAATCATTTTAAATTGTTTTATCAAGACTTTAACTAAACCAAAATCAACACTTTTAAAATAATAAGCAATACCAAAACTAAAACCAATAATCAAATCTCTTTTGTCTTGGTTTTGGAAAAATCTTACGAGCTCTGACAAATATTCCAGGTAATATAGCTAATAAAATCAAAATAATCTTAAGGAAATCCAGTATAATCTAGAAGAAATCAGAGGTAATCTTAAGGAAATCTTATCCCGATTAAACAAAATTTTAAAATTTGAAGTAATCTGAGGCAAATCCTAAAAATCAGAGGCAATCTTCGGAAAAGAAATAAAAATTTTAGGTTAGCTTGACTTACCACCCAGGATTTTATGATTTTCAGTTGTTTTTGGTATATTTCCAAAAAGTTTTTGACAAAAATTGAAAGCCGTTTTTAAATAAAGTTATTCTAATTCTTCTTCAAGTTTTTCCTGAAATCACAATACGGAGTTTTTTCTATGACACACCTTATAGCATAGGTACTACCCATGATACTCAATATAATCACGACTATTTACACGCCTACTTTATTAGTGTCTAAAATAAGACGACCGTAATTTTGGACATTAACAAAGTAGGCGTGTGAATGGTGGTGATTATATTGAGTATCATGGGTAGTACCTATGCTATATAGGCTGTGTCACATAGGGTGTGTCATAGAAAAAACTCCGTATTGCGATGTCAGGAAAAGACTTTATTTAAAAACGGCTTCGTGAGCGATTTCAATTTTTGTCAAAACCTGTTTGGAAATGTCCCAAAAACAACCTAAAATCAAAAAATCCGGGTTGTTTTGACTTTTCATTTAAATTTTTTAAGGCTAGCCGTCGACTTAAGGCCCATTCAGAAGCTTGCATAAGAACATAAAACATAAGAATGCGATGCCGTGATTGGCTTACAAGATACATGGCGGCCCATCAAGCCAATCACGGCATCGCATTCTTATGTATTACGTTCTTATGCGAGACTGTGAATATCAAGGGCATATCCACAGTCTCGCATGTAAGCGGGCTGGCAAAACTCTAGAAACGACCCTGTACAACCGTCCGATCCTCATTGATGGAAGTTCGATTTTCACGTTCAGATAGCATTTAGTTTCATTCAACCTGTTCCAGATTTATCTTTCGAATATATCTACGTAAAGTATTTCCAAATCCGATTATGATAATTTCCAGCGTATCTCTATCTCAAGACACATTATATATTTTTATTAACATATTATGTAAGAACGATTTTAATGTATAGAGGGATCATTCTTTACACGAAAAGAAATTAGTGGGCTACATTATAAGATATTTGGTAACATCGGCAAATAATAGTGACACAATAACTAATAATGTTACAAATAAATTGGAAACGATTATATTTATTGCAGACACAATTATATTTATTACAGGCACTATTATAAATTTACAGAAATTTTATTATATTATAAAAATTATTATCACGGACAATAATTAAATCTATTAAAGCTATAAATATAATACTATTTATTATATTTTATTATTCACTAAACAATTAAAGTATTTCATATAATTTTTTACACTGAATGCCATAATTGTAACAGGAAGACTTATATTTATATAATAAGCGATTATAATTTGCTTACTATATGCCTTATAGCGCTTTTAGCTATATTTTTTTCCGTGTAGGGCCTAATTATTTATATAAACATAAATACACGCATAGAGGTGGTTAGAAATGGTTTCAATATCAGATGATATCAGAGTTAAATCAGAGTTTAATCAATTGGGCAGCAATCTCATCTTCAGCACCCACGCCTAAATAGGCGTCGCCAGGCGATGGTTGCTTATTTATAATTTTTAATTTTATTTTAAGACACATTAAAATGTTGACCAAATAAGGCTCGGTATCTTAATAAGGCCCAGAGCAACTAACTATCGACCTTTTAAAATACTTAAAATTTTAAAATTAATTACTAGCTGCAGAAATCTACTAAGAGTTCTGTTAATATTTTTGCGATACACAGTAAAAAATCAATGTAACTTTTTATCAATAACTATGTAAAAAATAGACTGGTTATGTAACTTAAAAAAATATATCTATACTGATAGAACAGTATCGTAATTAATAACCTAATTAGGTTATAGTATACCAACCACTATACCGGGTGTTTTTTTAAACTGAAACTTTAAAATATCTCAAATACTATGCATTTTACAAAAAAAAATTGTAATACAAAGGTTGTTTATTTTAATGGGGGAAACAAAATGGCTTATTTATTTTCTACAGATATTTATGTTTTCAAGGTCATTTCAAGGTCAACTTTGTTTTTTTTTTTTTTTAATGAAAACATATATTTTTTACTGCTATTTAATTCTCCTCAAAATAAAAAACTTTCGTAAAAAACTTTTTTTGATCGGACTTTTAGTTGCAGAGATAACACAGCCACACAAAATTAAAAAAGTTGGATCTGAGACGGACTCGACTAGTCAATTCTTATGTATTTTAAAAAAGTAGGAATTTGAAAGTTAGCTTCCATTTCCAACATAACCTCAAAAAACCTATCATTTCGAAAAGTATGTTTTTTGGATATGTTAAAATGGGAGCTAACTTTCAAATTCCGACTTCAGATTTGGATTCAGCTGCTCAAAATACATAGGAGTTAACTAGTCAACTCCGTCGGAGATCCAACTTTTTTAGTTTAATGTGGCTGTGTTATCTCTGCAACTAAAAGTCCGATAAAAAAAGTCTTACTGTAAAAAACTAGTTTTAGTTTTTAATGTAATACATAATTTTAATGCTTGTTTTATGTTATTTATATACAACAGAAATATTTTTTTAATAAATTTATAATCAAAGCAAAAATTTCGCTTGGTTGACTAAAAGCACAAATTATTTGGACAACATTCCTTATTCTTTATTTTATTTTTAAAAAAGCAATTAGATCTAAATAATTAAGTGGCGATCCGAGATTCGTCAGATTAGCGACCCATCACACAACCTACCCTTAAGAAAATCTAAATGGATATTTAATCACGTTGTAATATACCGTTAAAGAGGGTAAATAAGCCCTCCCGTGGGCAAACTAATTCTCCAGTGTGCGGGAGGATAAAATTACTTTACCGCATTCAAACGCCCCGTTGTCCAAAATGTACTGCAAATTCCATACAATGTATAATAAATACAATGTGTATCTAATCATCTACTTGTCATTATGTCCATTAACTTGTTTTTGAGCAGATTTGATTTCGTTTAAGATAGAAACGTTTTCTATACTTTAAGTTTTCTATGTATTTGAAATTGAAAACCGATTACACCAATAGTAGGTTTTTAATTTTATCATTTTTAAATTTATCTAATAAGAAAGAGATATATAAAATAATATCTGTTTATTTTTAGTTCCTTATTAAAAAAACATAGCTGGGTTTACTTTGCAACATACTTTTGTCATTAAATAAAGGGAATGATTGTAAATCACAAAACACGAAAAACCAATAAAGGAAGGCTTATTTCTGGCTTATTTCTGGACATATGTCCTCCTAAGCGAGCTACCAAAGCACCTAAAGGAGTAAAAGCCTTTTAAAAAGTAACATTTTTGGTGGCACAAAATGTTACTTACTCTTAACTGCATTTTTTGTGAAACTACTACTACTACTACTACAGTGTTACACTATATCACATCTTTTATGTATTTTTACTCAAGCAATCTATGTTTTTACAAAAAAATCCAAAAAATGTACATATAAAAAAGTTTGGGACAAAAATTTGTTAAGCCTCAGATATTTTGTCCGTCTGAATAAATTTAAAAAATAAATTAACATAAACTAATTGCCCTTATTAATACTTTTATACATGCAAAACCTCGTTGATCTAGCTCAAAGGGTACCAGAGTTATTATTAAAAAGCCTTATTTTTGGGTTTCCGAAACTATGTTCCTATGCTAATGTTTCATGTTTTCTGATGTAGAATCGTCCCCTTTATTTAATGCCAATCAAGAAATCATTTAAATCCAGCCAGTACGTCTGAAATTGCATAATTTTTTTGGGCGAACAATTTGCTCAGAAGATTACATTAGGGGTGGTCAAATTTTCACTTTTGTTTCAAATTATGCCTTGGGGGAAAATAAAGATCTTTTTTTAATTTGTTTTTTGTAAACTTAATATTAGCAACCGGAAATGCATCTTTTCTGATTACTCGCTAAACGATTTTAAACAAAAGTGAAAATTTGACCACCCCTAGTTTATATGTCATCAAATCTACTTAAATAATTAACTTCAAACTAATAGAGCCTGTAGTCCCAGGAGCGTTCCTGCTGTAGAAACAGCAGAACTAATGTAATATCGATTATGTTTCCGTATTAAGTTTCAATCGATACCTTGGAAACCCTAACAAGCTGTCAAGTCGACGAAGTAGGGTAGTCCAGTCAAATGGTAGGTTGTAAGTTGCAAAAAAATGCACACAGACTGATATTTTACATAACGGGTAGTAGTAGATGGTAACGGAACACTCCTGTCAGTTTTTCATAGTGATTTGCCTAAGGGGTGTCTGCCATCTTGAATTTTAGAGGTGAGTGCAGTTATCTTGGTAAATATGGATCTTACTATAAAAATGCATATTACCAATTTTGTTAAGAAGAAAATTTGTAGCAATTTTTGTTTGAATTATTTTTTTATTATATTCAAAAATGACCATGTTGGGGGTGAAATGGTTTTTTTTTCGATTTTTTAGCCAAATTACTTATCGGAGGATAAAATGGTTATGAGCAAACCTGTAGCTCTTGCAATTATCTAAAATTTTCATATATTAATTTTCATAGGTTTTTGGTACATTTCGAGTGTGACGCATCTCGACTTTCAGCGCCCTATTATCCGTACCAAAATACCTATGAAAATTCATAATATATAAAAATTGTAGAGAATTTCAAGTGCTACAAGTTTGCTCATTACCACTTTTTTTATGCTCCGATAAATAATTTGGCTGAAAAATCGAAAAAACCAATTTCACCCCCGACAAGGCCATTTTTGAATAATTATAACTCGATTGTTATTTTATTATTCCATCAATCTATTTTCTAATCATCGTACAGAGTGATATTGGTAGACTGACAATTATTATTGTTATTAATATAATAAAAAAATGATCCAATTAAATTTTTTTTGAAATTACCTCCTTGAAAAAATTGATACATGCTTTTTTATCGTAAGATGCATATTTACCGAGATAACCGCACTCACCCCTAAAATTCTAGATGGCCAACACCCCTTACGAAAATCACCCGGTGAAAAACTAACAGAAGTGTGTGCATTTATTGCAATTTCAACATAGGAATTTCTCGTCATTTGACTGGACTAGAGGCATTCAAGGCCGGGGATTTGCTAAAACAATTTCACGGTACGACTGCAGCGACCGAAGTGGCTGCTTTGCTGCTGCTCCCGTATCCTCCAAGGACTCGCAGGATATTAAATTAGTTGACAGATGGTAAAAATAGCAAATAATTGCAAACAAAGCAACAGTCGGTTGGCTTCCCTTCATTATTATCTGTAGATATATCTATTCATGTGTATCAGTTACGTAATGTTAAATAAAATTAGAATTTAGTGGGGTAGTTTTCGTCAACGAGGTTTTGATTAAAATTATATAAACCTATAAGTCTTATAGATTTTACTTAAAAGTGAATTTGCTTATTATTATATCTTATAATGAAACTGAAACGTTGACTTGAGGATTTTAATAAAACTCCTTATATTTAATTGATGCACTCAGTGGCGCACACAGGAGGGGGCTGTCAGGCGGCAGCCCCCCAAGCCCTAAAATTTAAATTCTTTTAAATGTTTTTTAACTATTTTGCTTGTAAGGGAACGTTCAAGTATTACGTAAAGCTCCTAGGGGGGGGGGGGGTTGGGGGTCATTTTGGAGTGTTACGCCCATGTTAATGGTATAGGAAAATAGCAACAAAGTCCAAAATGATCAAAGTTTGCGTTACGTAATACTTGAAGGTTCCCTAAGCTTTTCAAAAAATTTCGCCTGAGGCGCTAATGTTTGGGTTTTTGTTAACAGATTTATAAAATAGTATGATCCATTAAACTGAAAAATGTGTAGCATCAATATTTCTAAAGATTTTCGCCTGCGGCGTTAAACATGATTCGTTGTATTCTAAGAGCTTTTCCCTAACCATGTTAAGTTTTATAAAACAATTTGGTCATCCAGAAAAACTGTTAAAATTTTCGCCTGCGGCTCTAAACTTGATTAGCAATAATATTACAATTTTAATAAATAGATTTTATAAAATTATTTACCTCTGAACTTTTGAGGTGTTTGGGGGATGCAAAAACTTTCTTAAAATTTTCGCCTGCGGCGCTTAGCATAGCAAAGTTTTCTTTTTAGTAAATTTCGACGTGAAAATTGAAGCAAAATTGACTGCGGCGCTAAACCTGCTTACCAATATTGCAAAAAAGTCTGGCTACACCCTTGTTTGTGACCTAAAAAAATATTGATTCTTTAAAAAAAATCTTGTGATCGTCCATGGTGTGTGGATCATTTACTTAGTAATAAATAAAATTAAGATTTAGTGGGGTGATTTTATACAGTGCGTGCATTAAGTCTGGAATCACCCGATTAACTTTTTAGTTACAAGTAAAACACAAAAACCCTCAGATAGGTCTATTTTTATTTTTAATTTTGCAAATTATGGTGTAATAAAAGTTATTAAAATTTGCACCCCCTTGCACCCTCACCCCCAACTTTTTTTTCAAATAGCAACCTACCCCTTGTGACACTTCGTTGGAAAGGTAATTTAATAAGCTTTCCAACGGTGTATAATAAAGCCTAATTTGGTAAAGGGCTAATGATAAAATGCACAATTTAGTTTATTATAAAGACATGTAAAGTATAACTTTAGTTCACTATAAATGTCCTTCAGCTCTTTGACAGTGGACAGTAAAAAAACGGGATTAAAATCGATTAAATAGTAAACATAAAACTGGTCAATAAAAAGAAAAAAAATTGCATTTTTCAACAGGGTATAAAATATTACAATAAGTTTAAAACAACCTTATTTAGATTCTCAGGAAGGTGCCAAGTAGGAAATAGGGCAACAATTACCATATTATGCGTAATATTTCACACAAACAATGTTTAAATAAAACATGCGTTTTTTCATAGACCCTTTAACAAATTAGGCTTTATCATACACTGTTGGAAAGCTTATTAAATTACCTTTCCAATGATGTATCACAAGGGGTAGGTTGCTATTTGAAAAAAAAAGTTGGGGGGTGAGGGTGCAAGGGGGTGCCAATTTTGATAACTTTTTTTAAACCAAAATTTGCAGAATTAAAAATATAAATCGACCTGTCCGAGGATTTTTGTATTTTACTTGTAACTAAAAAGTTATTCGGGTGATTCCAGACTTAATGCACGCACTGTATAGATTTTACTTAAAAGTAAATTTTCTTTTTATAACTATAATGAAAACAAAACATTTACTTTTATTGTAATGTTAAATAAAATTAGGATTTAGTGGGGTAGTTTTCGTCAACGAGTTTTTGATTAAATTAATAATAATAAATCTATAAGTTTTATATTTTACTTAAAAGTAAATTTGCTTAATGTTATAACTACAAGCCTTAAAATCCGTTCTTCGCATCGATTATTTAAAAACTTAAATTAGTTATCTCTTTACACTGGCGTAATTAATAACGTAATTAGGTTATAGTATACAACAATAAATAGTTGTATATGCGCCAACCACTATATATTGCATAGAAAAATCGAAGGGGGTATATTTTGAGAGAAACGATTTTTATAATTTGCTAAAAATGTTAGGTTTTGTTTTTTGGTTATGCCAAAAATAGTATTTTTATTTCTGTCATAAAAATTATAGAAATAATGCTTTACTAAATGAATCTTATTTATCAAAAACTTTTAATTTTTAGCCTTCGAATGATGGCTTGTTTAGTTTGCAGTATTAGTTCATGCAAAATTTTCAACTAAAAAAAAAACTTTACAAAATTTCCTTTTTTATACAGAGACTACCAAAATACGCAGCTACTTTGTCTTGAGACTTGTTTGGTAAACAACGATTGGAGCTAAAGCTCTTTCTGAGTACTCATCCTTAGTCAGCCTAGGTATAATAGAGATTGATACAGATTGTACCTCACCAATTAAATATTGCTTATTACATTTCTCACGTAGCTTGTATTTTATCACCAACTGGCTTTCAATGGGAGAACAATCGATCTATTTTTTTTTCAGTGAAAAAGCAGTAATTATTTTTTTATCCAATTACAGATAATAAGACCATTACCAGCTTTATTTTAAGTAGATAAACTCAATAATAACCCCCGCGTGGCCTATACTTTATTGAGTGGATAATTATTTATTTTACCCACTCAACTGTCACTTGTCAAATTATTTTCTTGTAAATGTCATTATAACTTTTAATAAAAATATGAATTCCTAAGCTATTTGTCGGATAAAACCTTGTATGGCACTCATGGGTAAACCGATATTGCCCATGAGAAAAAACAAAAAAAATATCGTTTTTAGGATGACAAATGATTTCTGTTCTGTTTTTTTTGCACTAAATCTTTGTACAATAGTTTCAACAAATAAAAACAAAATTTTTATTTTCAAAATATCCTTTTTCTTATGTAGTGGGACCGAAATACGCTGATACTTTATCTTTGTCTTTGTCTTAAGACCTGTTTAGTACATAAATTACGACTTGTGATTTTTTTTGGACTACTCATCCTCACTCTGGCTATATCAAGAAATGAATATTGTTTATTTCATTTTTTATGAAACTTGTAACCTATCAAATAAGCATCCAACAATGGCTTATAAATTGGAGAAAAATATATTTACTGTCAGTGCTCGGAGCAGTTATTATTGTACTACAGTAGGATTCTTTTCTAAAAGTTGTAGGATCCTTATTACTGTAATAAACTTTCTAGATATAATGCATCATTAAACAGACATTATTAATTAGTGAAAAATTTCGTTTTTAGGATTCTAAGGGAACTTGCATCAACAATGGTTTGACTTTAAACTTGGATTAAGTTGACGGCCGACCAATCAGACCGCAGCATTTTTAACTTAAACTTGGTTTAGTTAAGATAATCCCAGACCAAAAGTTGGTGCAAGTGGCCCTAAATGACATCTTTTGGGTTTGATTTGCAGTAGAATTTTAAACAATTATTTTCAAAATATTTCTTTTACATACAGTGGCTACCGAAATACGCCATTACATTTTATGTCTTAAGACCTGTTTGGAACATAAACAACGATTTGGGGCTTAAACTATTTTTAATACTATTGGTCCTCAGTCTGGCTGAAATATATCATCAAATTAATATTGGTTTAAACCCTTTCTAAGACAACTCATCCTTAGTATGTTGGTAATATATCACCAAATTAATATTGTTTATTAGATTTCTTGTTCAACTTGTACTTTATCATCAATTAGCATCCAACAATGGCTCATAAATGGGAGAACAATCTATTTTTTGTCAGATTAGACAGTGTTTATTTTGCCACATTACGACCTGTAGGATCCTTATTTCTGCTCTAAACTTTTTAACAATATTTCGTCACTAAATAAAATTTAGTAATTTAAAAAAATATATATTTTAGCATGTTAAATGATATATTTTTGGCCTGCTTATTTTGCAGTACAAAATTTATTAAATAAAAGCAAAATCTTTCTTTTTGAAATATCTCTTTTAGATGCAGTTGATACCGAAATACGCCGCTACTTTGTCTTAAGACCTGTTTGGTACATAAGCAACGATTTAGGGCTTCAATCGGTTAAAACCCTTTCTAAGACAACTAATTCTCAGTCTGGTTGTAATATATTACCAAATTAATAATATTGTTTATTCCATTTCTCGTGCAACTTCTAATTTATGATCAACTAGCATCCTCAATGACTTATGTATAAACGAAGAACAATCTATTCAGTCAGTGTTTATTCCATTTTCATGCAGCTTGTAATTTATAATCAATTCGTCAGGTTAGAGTTACATGGTTCTATTTGCATAAAACCACGTTTCGAGTAAACCAAAAAGAAAAATCCGCATTCTACTTTCCTTACACTAAATAAAGATATGTTTGTTATCTTTTAATATAAGCTTTTTTAGGTAAGTCTTATTTAGTTTTTATTAAAAAAATTTTTGATAAGCACATAGAACTTTGTAATTCTGTAAGAAAATAATAAAGTTAAATCTTAATGTAATCTTTTTTAATAAGAAAAAAATTGAAAAATTATAACAAAATTATAAATCTAGTTTTTAGTTTCTGGTCCATTCTCCAGATATACCCTATAAAATACCCAAAAAGCCGTATTTATGGTCAAATTTTACTTTTGGGAAAATCTGACTAAAACGTTGTATCCGATAATACAAATTCTCTAACTTCACCCGGCGGGGATGAGTGGGTAAATATTTTTAAATGTTTTTAATATTTTCGTCAACATTGGTACATATGAGTTTTTGGGGTCGCAAAAACTAAATCTATAAATATTTTTTTTAACTCCACCCCCGGAAGTGGGGGGTGAATATTTTTAAATGTTTACAGTATTTTCGTGAAAATCGGTATTTAGGGGGTTTTAAAGTCGCTAAAACCGAATATTCGGATAAAAAATGTCTAACTCCACCCCCTGAGGGGTGGGGTAGTTTTATTAAAAACTGGTATATTGGGGTTTTTGAGGTTGCTGAAAGTGAATCTTATATTAAAAAATCCATTTAACGCGCAGAGGTGAAAAATGGGAAAGCTTATTTACTGGGCAGTTTATTTTTTATTAAAATAATCATATTAAAAAAAATAAATATTAGTTTTTATCCAATTTTGTGTTTCCTATTTTAAATTCTGAATTTGTAAGGCCACATTTTGTTTCATCGACACAAAAAACACTAAAAATTAAATTTTACCATAATACGCCTTTTTGGTCATTCGGAGGGGTATCTATATCTCGAGAACGTTCTAGAAATACGATTGAAATTTGAGTTGAGTTAAGTAATAATGTAATATAAACTAAAAAAATTATCACCTGAAAATATAAACATTTAATAATTATCGCCCTTGGCACCGTGGGTGTGGATTAGAACATTCTTATTATCAGATTTATTTTCAGCGATATCAAAAACCTCAATATACCAATTTTTACGAAAGTATTGGGAACATTTAAAAATAATTTCCCCAGCTTCCTGGATCCAGGGGGTCTACTTACAATTTTTTAGTATCAGATTCCGTTTCATTAACAACAAAAACAAAAACAATCCTGAGCGAGAACTTTTGGTAACATAGCTCTATGCCAAATTTTTAGTCTCTAGCTTAAAGCTTTCATAAGTTATTGTGCTTACAAGATTTCCCAGACAGACCGATTGACCGACCTATCGACCAACCAACCAAGCTCTACATGAAATATTATAAAACGCAAAAATAAGTAAAAAATAATAAAAGTTTTTCACGAATACAAAGCTTTCCCAAATTTTTTCAAATGGGAAAGCAGTAATATATTGAATATATTATTATCCTTTTTTAGGACATAACTGATATGTATATAAAAGAAAAACAGTAAGTAAATAACATACAAGTTTGTAACTCCAAAATAAATTAATTTTAATTACATAAAACTTTGTAATTCTTGCTGTATACTTAACACAAATTGACAAGACATTGATAAAACTTTGTATAGACAAAATCTAAGGTAAACCAAATCTAAAAGTATTAAAATCTCAAAAATGATAAAAGTGTCGAATAGAACCTTGTAACTCTGACCTGACGAATTAGTATCCAACAACAGCTTATAAATGGGAGAACAATCTATTTTTTTGTCAGTGTAAAGACCTTATTAACTTCAGAAAAATATTTTTTTTAGGATTCTAAATGACATCTTTCTGATTTGTTTTGCAGTAGAATTTTATATAACAGTTCCAGCATATAAAAACAAAATCTTTCTTTTCAAAATATGCATGCAGTGGCTACCGAAATACGCCGCTACTTTGTCTTAAGACCTGTTTGGTACATAAACAACGATTTAGGGCTTAAATCGGTTTAAACTCCTTCTAAGACAACTCATCCTCAGTCTGGTGGTAATATATCACCAAATTAATATTGTTTATTTCATTTCTCGTGCAACTTGTAATTTATCATCAACTAGCATCCAACAATGGCTTATAAACGGAGAACAATCTATTTTTTTGTCAATGCGAGGAACAGTAGCCGCGTATCGGCCTTTAATCCGAAAAGTGCGATATTTATGGCCAGGCCCGGTCAACAAAAGGTTAAATATCATCCGGAAACCATAATTCAGCTCGGTCGCGTCGAAATATATATGGATATTTACTTAAAACCGTACCATAAAAAAGTACAAATGAGATTTGACAATAAGATCTATTTTTTCCATTTTTTACAGTGGCTATCATAGATAGGTACTCTTCGCTGCTCTGAAACTAGAAGATTATTAAATAAACGGGTTTCTTTCAGTCAATTAGAAGATCATATTATTAGGTTATATCCCTTTTTCTGTTATACAGGGTGATCAGTAACTGGCATGCCAGTTAAAAGGTGATTCTACATCCAAAAATATGAAAAAAAGATTGGCCCAGAAATAAGCCCTAAGGAAGCTACGGCCCTTCGAAGATATACATATTAAATGGCAACAAAAAAATAATAATGCTGCAGGTCGATTTTTCATTAAAAATTAAGCATAAAAGTATTCTTCACCGAAACACCTAAATTTAACACTTTTGGTGGCACAAAATTCCTCTTGTTGCATTGCATTTTTTTTTTGAAAACGGTTGCTACTACATTGTAACACTATATGACATTTTTTATGTATTTTTACTCACCCAATTCATCATTTTTACAAAAAAATTAAAAAAATACACATTAAAAAGTTTGGGGCAAAAAGTCTCACATATTTTGTCAACCCGGGAAAAAAAGGTTTATACATTTGAGATATGATCGGATCTCTGTATATCCAGATTTCATGTCCAAGAATATATCAAGAGATCCAATCATATATGCTTATATATAAGCAGTTATATATCAAGAGATCCATATCTCGTCACATATGAGCAGATATGCTTATATATAAGCAGATATAAGCAGATATATTGTACAAGTAATTAGATATAAAAATATATGTGCAACAAGAGATCCGATCATATCTCTTCATATATGAGCAGTTATGCTTATATATAAGTAGTTATATATCAAGAAATCCAATCATATCTCGCCATATATGAGCAGATATGCTTATATATAAGCAGATATACCCAACGAGATATGATTGGATCTCTTGATATATAACTGCTTATATATAAGCATATATGATTGGATCTCTTGATATATTCTTGGACATGAAATTTGGATATACAGAGATCCGATCATATCTCAAATATATAAACCTTTTTTTCCCGGGATAAATTAAAAAAAAAAAATTTGTATAAACTAATATGAATACTAGTAAACATGCAAAACCTCGTCGATTAAGCTTAAAGGGTACCTGAGTTATTAATTAAGCTCCCTTATGGCTTGTTTTCGGACCAATCTTTATAGGAACTTCTTTAGATGTTTTTTGATGTAAAATCACCTATTAAATTTTGCCATGCCAGTTACTGATCACCCTGTATCTATCTATTTTACCGGATATGGAAACATATTAAATTAAGCTCAGTTCAAGTTCTTAACACGTTCACTGTCCAATGACCCATATTTGGGTCATGTCATAGGTTTTCTGTAAGTCCGGTCACCGGACTGCGGTGAGGCATATGTGGTTTAAGTTTACATTAAACTTGAACCACATATGCCTCACAGGACTTACAGAAAACCTATAACATGTCCCATATGGACAGTGAACGTGTTAAACTTCTTTTAAAGGAACTTTATGTGACTTTCTTTAAAGAAAATTTATGTACACTTACTAAAAACTTATTTAAACGAAACAACAGTATAATTTTATACTGCTTTTAGGCATACTATTTCCAGTAAAAAATCTATATTATATATAGATTTTTTTAAGGTTCCCAAATACCTGAAAAGGGTTTGGCATGCAAATTAAGAACTGATGAGACCTGACGAGAATAGTCTGAAACCCCAAAATTTTCTTTCGGAGATCCTAAGGGACAAGAAATTCTTCATTAACAAAAAAAAATGGCGACGAGCACTTAACACTAAAAACTGCATGCTTAAATATGAGCTTTCCTGTTAACAAATAGGCGTATTCACATCTTCGCATAACAAGCATAGTACATAAGAAGATACATGACGGCACATCAAGCCAATCACGGCATCGCATTCTTATGTATAATGCTTGTTATTCGAGGCTGTGGATATGCCCTAAGACATACAACGATGCCGTGATTGATGTGCTTGATGTGCCATCATATGTCTTATGCGCAGGTTTAAGGACATCCAGAGGCTCGCATAACCAGCATAATACATAACAATGGGATGGCGTGATTGGATGATGTGCGGTCATGTATCTTGTGCGCAGGCTTATAATGTTCGCATAAGAGCCTGTAGATGTGCCCTTTTGTGTTATGTGACATAACTTGTCTTATTTCTTATTGTTATGAGAGCGCTTTAAATAAGAAGATAATATATCTTAGATTATGGAAATAATTCTTGGAAGCAAATCCAGCGTTTCTTTAATTTTGCGCCGTATCCTATGATCCAAGAACTATATTTTTCTGTGTATTTTTATCAAATGCACAGTGTATTATATAGTATACTATAAAATTGCGAAGCCTTAACTTCGCAGCTTGATATTTTTCTATTATGGTATAAATTGGGTCTGTATTAATTTGTATCGGAACCACCCATATGGTTAGATGGGATTAAAGGACCCTTAGTTTCTTTTCATTGTGTTTTTTTGTCTGGGGTTTCTTTTGCGATTTTTTTCGCAGATAAAAAAGTCCTGTAGCTAATTTTTATGTCCGGATTATTTTATACCAATAACAATAAAAATATATTGCACATTATAAATAATACTACCATTAGACTCTGAACATCAGATTTTTTATTTTTACCAAAAGTTATTAAAAGGAACGTTCATGTATTACGTAACGCAAATTTTGATCATTTTTGACTTTTCGAGAAAAAAGTTTATACTGTGTGCTTTAATTTTATTGACTTTTCATTTATTTACTTTTTACGAAGAAACTAAGCCAAATAAAAATATATTTGTATTTATATTTTTGTAGAGACTTTTATAATCTACAAATTAAGTCCTATAAAAGTTTTATACAAATTTGATAGTTTTCCCACAAATGAGAAATTAAGTAAACTCCGCACTTTAATTTCAGTCTTTTTATTTTTTTTCGCATACTAACTGTGACAGTAGGTCCTTCTCATATGGATTTTTGAATTCCTTTTATTGTTTTTAATATACCCTAAAATTTTCAAATTCCTACTTTTTTTAAGATTTTGAAAAAAAAAACTCATTATTTCCTGGACATATCTCAAAATTTTGAGACGCTGGAATTTTTCTAATGTCAGATTCGGATTCTAAGCCCTTGAATTACTAAGAAAAATGAACTTTTATATCAGGGCAAAAAAAAAGTTGTGATTTGTTGCTTAGTGTAATTGAAATTTGGCGAAGAGAACACGTAAAAGAGAGTCACCCCCTAAAAACTGGTTCGAAATTCAGCTAAAGCCGGTGGTTCCCTCTACTACACAGTCCTGGACTTGGGAGATGCTTAATTAAGTAGAATAATACGAGGTTATACTTTTTTTTGGAGGGGGTGAAAGAAAGTAGGTACCACATTTTATATAAAATTTTAAAAGATCTTTACGCCATTAAGCCTCTCTATCAATGATAGAGTCTACCATAGTAAGTCTCAACTTGATGATTAGAATCTTGAAAAGGTCTTTAGGAGTTTTTACTCTAATTAAATTAAATCTCAAAACGCTTTCGTATCAAGTAGACATATTTAACAAGTCTCGTAAATATAATTATTGCTTAAAGCAAAAAACACAACCCCATGTGTATCTAAGCTGCAATAGTAAATAAAACAAGTAGGAAAAAATATCTGCATGTTGGATATTTAAAAAATCATTGTTAAAAATATAGAATTTGTTTGTTGCTTGGTTTATTTTCAATGTGTGTAAAAAAATTATAATAAGTTCTTTAATCTTGTTTTCAGGCTTTGAAAGCTTAATATTTAAACTTTATGCTTAGAAAACAAAAATAATAACACCCTTTATAATAAATATGAAGTAGTAACCATTTTGAATGGGCAAAATATATGATTACAACCCTTCACATTAAAATAAATTAGTACGTTGTACATTAACGATAAAAGATAATGACCATACACATAACCGAAAACGTAATAAATAACATTTCCACCCCCTAGTATAATTGTGACCTGCCATCAAGAAAAGTATCAAGGGCGCAAAGTTCATATGTGTTTTTTCATATTTATTAAGTTGGTATTTTAGATAGGAATTTGAAATTTTGTATACATGTTCACGGAAAGAAATTAGTGGGCTCTGCGCTATACATTATAAGATATTTGGTAACAGTGGCAAATTATAGTGATTTAAGCTATAGATTATAAGGGACACAATAACTAATAATGTTAAAAATAAATTGGAAACGATTATATATATTACAGACACGATTATATTTATTACAGGCACTATTATAAATTTACAGAAATTTTATTATATTATAAAAATTATTAGCACGGACAATAATTAAATCTATTTAAGCTATAAATGCCATACTATTTGTTATATTTTATTATTCACTAAACAATTAAAGTATTTCATATAAATTTTTACACTGACTGCCATAATTGTAAGAGAAAGCCTTGTATTTATATAATAAGCGATTATAATTTGCTTGGTATGTGTGTTATAGCGCTCCTAGCTATAATTTTTTTTTTCCGTGTTCAAGGCTTGTTTTTACCTTAAATTTTAAGTTAAAAAAGTTGCATTTAATTAATAAATTATGTTAATTTGATGCATCAATGTAATAAAAGCAATAATCGGCTCAAAATTAATAAACAGTAATTATATACCAAGAGAAGACTTTTTGTTATAGCCAAACGTATTATAGGATATAATAATGCGAGGCTATAATAGTATTCTCTATCGTGGCTAATATATTGTTTTTTTACTACTAGCACATTTATTCTAATAATTTAAACATATTTATACCAATAATAAAATAAAATCGGCTCTAAATTAACTGCTAAATGAAAAATGAATAAATTAATTTAATCACTAAACGTTGACATAACCAGTTGCGTTTTTATATTTTTCAAATTTGTGCAAACATATGGGTGAGTATTAGTTTAATAAATAATAATAATATTCTATTCTATTATAATTTAATATAGAAGATATAGAAATTTTTAAAAGGGTTAGTAATAATAAAAAAAAGAAGTTTTCTTGAAATGTTGCATATAAAACAGAATCCGAACTCCATTAACTATAAAACTGACACCTGCAATTTAAGTAGTATTTACTTTAACTTAATTAAAAATATTAAATTATATATGTTCTATTTGTGGATTTAAATAATTTTACAAAAATATTTAATTAATATATCAAAATATAATTATTTTAAACACTGGAACAACACTTTATCCAAATTTATAGATACATACTTTTTTAAAAAAATTCAGTAAATAATTGTTCTACAGTGAGAATTCTCCTATTGAAAAATGTCCAGTGTATTTTGTTTGTTGATGTAATGTTTTTGTTTAATTTGTTTGTTTTAATGCATATTTAATAATTTAGGTAAGTTTTTTTAAATTTCTTTTATTTTTGTTTATATACATTTTTTTCCTCCAAAAAATAAGTTTATAATGTCCAAGTTATGTCTAAAAAGTTTTATAATTTTAATATCCTTTTAGCCCTGAAGAAGCCTAAATATTAGGTGAAAAGTTGGCATGATTATGTAATGCAATAAAGTTTTTATTTACTTCATTTCCGAGTGTTTATCACAAATAACCCTAAATAAATTTCAAGAAGCATCCTGTAGGAAATATTATTATTAATTTATAATGTTTGCCATGTACGTTTTTTATCCAATAGCAAAATATTGTTGAAAAGTCCAATAGAAATTATAAGCAATGTCCAGGAAAATCAAGTGACAGTTAGCAATTGTTTTTAAAATTATCTCCTCCTAGGGGAGAAAAAGCTATTATTTCTCTGGGTGCAGAGAAATAATTTCTCAAATTAAAAACATGATAATGGTAGGTTCTAAAGCTGTACTGCCGTCTGTGAAAGACCCCCGTATCTCCATTTGTAGCATACTAGCGTTTTCATAATATAACACCGAGTTGACGTGAAAACGTTGCTATGCGTCAAATGGAGATACGGGGGTCTTTCATAGACGGCAGCTATAGTAGTGAAAAAATCTTTTCTTTTCTTGGTGCAAGAAGATAGGTACGGTATCGTACCATGTTTTTCGTAAAATAGTTACCAATACTTTTAAAATTGGCATCAATTTAAGAAAAATAAAGTGTGGCTGTAGGTTTAACTTTTTTTTTAATCGATTTGGGGCAGAAAATTTTGTAGGTTTTCAAAATTCGATTCTTTCGATGACATTTGAGTATTTTTGGTCTGAAGCCAAGGTACGGTTCTTGATGGCTGGTCAAACACTTTCGTGTTGACGTGTCAAAACGGTTTTCGGGGCTCCACGGTAGCTATGTTATTGAATGGCCCCGCCTTTCAAATAAAATTACATTAAGGCCTCTAATAAAGGCCCTTTATTGTCGCCTGACCGGAAATACGTTTCTTCTTTTCAAAAAGTATAAACGAAAGTCCGAGATTTTTAACATTAAAAAAGTCACAAGGGTCGTTTTTTATATGCCCATTAAAGATATTGTATAAAAACATAAATTACGAAAATATAATGGAACTACATTTTTTAAGATTTGATTTATTTGATTCGTTTTATGAAGTTATTTTTATGGTAATGAACATCTTTTTATTAGGTAGGTGCTACTACAACGAGGAGCAGCGCTGGGTGAAAAAAATAACACATTTAGAATGCTATAAACCATAACCAAGTAGCATTTTTGGTTGCCGCTACGTGATCATTACCTCAATTAAAACAAATTAAGTAGCGGCGACTAGTTACAGGAATGCTATAGTTATGTAGTAATTACGTAAATACTACCAAAATACAATTACGTGGCTACGTAGTAACTGTTTTGTAATGAGATAGTTCAGAACCAAGTTACAAATACGTAGCAAGATCGTAATTGTTGATCTTGCTACGTATTTGTAACTTGGCTCTGAAAAAGTCCAAACGATCTCATTACAAAACAGTTACTACGTAGCCACGTAATTGCGTGGTAGTTTTGTTTACTGCTACATGTGCATAGACATTTGCTGCAATAGTTTAGCTTTTTTGTCGAAGGCGCGATATAAATATTAACTTAATATGCACATCATCCATTTCGGTTTGGAAGTAAACATAGGCGTAACTAGGCGGGCTTGGGGGGGCTCAGCCCCCCCTCAAATTTTGTTAAGCCCTCCCAAATCAAACTATAAAAAAAATATGCATATATATCTATAGATAAATGTTGCGTTTAACTATAATTTCGCCGTTCTTTCACACGATTTTGGGGTATATTTCTGCAACGTTGTTTGGAAATTTCTGATTTTTTTTTGGGTGTTCCTACATGCAAGTTTATCCTATAGCCAATTTTTTTTCTTGATCGGGCCCCAAACTCGCCCCCCAGCTGCCGAAACTACATACCTGGTTAGTTAAGCCCCAATTTTTTAATTCTTGTATAACATTGTTATTTTAAAATATATTGATTTAAAATTTGCACAACATTTGACCCTCATAAGTGACTATAATTTTATAGAAAAATATGTTTTGATTTTAAGGCATAAGGGGCGCTGTGGTCAATTTTTTGACAAAAAAAAAATAAGAAACATTTTTTTTAGTAAAAGTTAAGTATTAAGTTATAGTTTTTAAATTTTAATAATGCCTATCACCGGTGCACCGTTAACGAGAAAATGGCAAAAAACTGATTTTCAATTAAAAAATAGAAAAAATCACTTTTTCACCCCACATTATAAAAGTTCCAAAATGTTGTTAAATTTATGTCCAAAATACTATGATTTATTTTGTATAAGACTGAAATTACCCCAAAAACACGGGAAAAATGGCATACATGCAGTCCTTCGCTATAATTGATCTATAAAGCGGGGACATCGTTATTCTGTGGAAATACCATATAACTAAAGAGTTGGATACCTATAGTTTCACGCATATATTATGGTTTTTCTGAACATAATTGCTCCCTAGAAATTTTTTCTCCAAAAAACGTATTTTTTTAGAGAAAATTGACCATAGCGCCCCCTATGCGTTAAAATCAAAACATTTTTTTTATAAAATTATATTCACTCATGAGGTTCAAATGTTGTTCAAATTTTAAATCAATTTATTTTATAATAACAATGTTATACAAGAATTAAGAAAATAAGGCTTTTCTGACAAGGTATGATGTTTTGGTAGCTGGGGCCGAGTTTGGGGCCCGATCAAGAAAAAATTTTAGCAATATTGTTAACTTGCATTTAGGAACGCACAAAAAAAATTCAGGCGATTTAAAAACCTGTTGCAAAAAAAAACAACGTGTGAAAGAACCGCGAAATTATAGTTAAACGCAACATTTATCTATAGATATATATACATATTTTTTTTATAGTTTGATTTGGGAGGGCTTAACAAAATTTTTGGGGGGGCTGAGCTCCCCCAAGTCCAAACCGAAATGGATGATGTGCATATTAAGTTAATATTTATATCGCGCCTTAGACAAACTATTTCAGCAAATGTCTATGCACATGTAGCAGTAAACAAAACTACCACACAATTACGTGGCTACGTAGTAACTGTTTTGTAATGAGATCGTTCCGAACCAAGTTACAAATACGTAGCAAGATCGTAATTGTTACCCATTTTAGTAGTAAAAGGTAAACATCTCAGTATCGAAAAAATTTGACTTACGAGCTTTTCATACAGACCAGTCGACTTACTCATTACTTACTCATTTTTAATATAGTTTTGAATTATTATTTAAAAAAAAATATATTTTGACCATTGATACCTAGGTAATGCTTGTTGAAAGGCCTTATGAATAGAAAACAAGGTAGCAAAACATTGTACAGTACGTTTGTGTTTATGAAAAGATAATAATTATTTTCCAGAAATGTACAGGTCAAAACTGTCGTTATTAAAAGGCATGAAATCACCTACAGTTAGAGTATACTCTTTTATTAAAGGGACAAATGAGACCCCTCGGGGTTTGAGGTTTACGAAGTACGAATAACAACAGTGATAACAACAAAAAAAGAAGAGCCGCAGGGGTACTTTACAAGCCCTCTACTTTTAAATACCCTCCAGTAATTAATTCTTGGAAGAAGAATTATTATACTCATCGCAGCTTTACAGCCAGGGCAATAGCGAAGAAGATTTAAGGGGGGGGGGGGTGTAGAAGCTCGAAAATAACAACTTTTTTTACTCTAAAATTACATGTTTAATAATCGAGGGAATAAACATTGTTTTCCTACTACTTGGTTAGTAGTTAGTGCCTATTTTGCACCCGTTGCCTATGACCAAACGGTTGGGAAGTGACGATCAGCTGATTTTACATATCTGCTGTCAAAAAATTAGTACACGTCAAACACAACCTCATTTTGACGAAATAATTTTAAGATAATATTTTCGTTTTTTTTTTAGGTGTCATAGGAAAAATAGTATACTCACCTCGACGCAAACCATTTCAGTGCACATCGAGTCCTTTTTTTACTCAGCTGCGCCCAGGGCTGTAGCTATGGAGGGAATGGGGGAAACACCCCCATGAGTGGGGGCATCTTAAAAAGTTGTATATTTCATTGATTCAGAAAAAAGTTGTATTAGCATTGATCCAAACAAAAATTGTATATTTTATGAATTTAAAATACAAAAGTTGTATAATCCAGGGATTAAAAATACAAAAGTTGTATATTTCACGAAAAGGCGAGGACCTTCTTTTTTAGTCATTACTTAGCTTTTTTTTTGAGGAAAAAAGTTGTATTTTTAGGCTAAAAAAAATTGTATTTTTTGACCTTCTCTCCCCCACAAAATCTTCTTCGCTACGGCCCTGGCTGCGCCTCGTAAAAAAGCACTCTCATGCACTAAAAACTAGGTTCGCGTACTCGGTGCTTAATATACTATTATCCCCTCAACAAAAAAGTTGACTACTACAAAAAAAATATCGTTCCCACTTGTTGCGTAACGGTAATTATTAATTAATTTATATTTTTTTTATTGATTGAAAACTGACCAATTTTCCTCCTTTTACCCTAAGCTATATAGCTTACTTTTCGCTTACATGAAGTGCAATGTGCGCAAATACAAATCAGTTCAACAAAAATAACAGCACTCACCGCTCACGTGTGCTTCGCTCGTTCGAGCTAAAATGCACTTATGCATCTAGTGACGTTTCACAACCCGCTTACGCTTAAGCATACTCATATGCACCGCATCTCAACTTATCTCATCTTGCAAGCAGCATCCATGATCATTGGTAACAATGCAACACTAGGATCACATCACACAGCCATTTTGCAATATTATCATTTAGCCCAAATTTTACCCCTAAAAGTATCGTAAAACCCCAGCGACCTATTCACCGATTTACCTATGAATTACCAACAACCTACAGTCCGTTCGCCACCACTGCTAAAATTACAATTTTAATATTTTTAACCCATGAAATTTGCAAATTTTCGATTTTCAAGATGAGTGGGGAGGCTCCCCCATCTCCCCCTTTGCTAAGGCCCTGTTTAAAGCATAGGAGTATTATACGTTTAACCCTATTTTTTTTTGATAAAATCAAAAAATGTTGTACCATTTATACCATTCTAAAAACCTTTAACAATTTCTGTCCGTGCGTCTGTCCCTAATTAGTACTGACGGAAATTTAAAAATAATTGAAAATACTATTTTAAGCACATAAAACCTGTTTTACTAACTGAGTGAAACCTCATAAATCTTGGATTTCCAAGTCGGTTTTATTCGGTTTTATGTAAAATATTATTTTCAATAGTGAAGTTTTCTTGTCCGCACAATAAATCAAGAAATAATAATATCCAATCGACCTAAAATTTTTAGGAAAAATCAACTTGGTAAGGAGGCGAAGCCTATTGAAAACAATCCCACCCCCCAAAGTAAGAAAGTCACGGGGGCTAAACATTTAAAATTTTGAGCATTTTGTTTTTATAGGGAGTGTCCGCTTCACTTATGCCTTCGCCAAATTTCAATTATTAATTAACTGAAAGGCAAATCGGCGCCAGTGAGAATCGAACTCACCCTAGTTGTAGTAGACTTGTCATGTACAGACGCGGTAGACCACTACACCAATCCTCCCATAATCGTACCAAATTTAAAAAATCCCCCTAAAAACAAAAAAAAAAACAAAAATAGGGTCTAAACGATAAACGTATATTTTTTAGGAAAAATTATACTTATTACAATTTGAAAACATCCCCCAAAAACAAAAAAGGTCGGGGAACTTTTAAAAAATTTCCAGTGCGCATGTACTAATCGGATATCCTGACTTGCGCACTATCACTAATAAATTACTGTTGTAGTAACTTCCACGTTAATATAAAAAGTTATCATTAAAAACACACAAAAAAACCTTGAAACGCCCATTATTATCAATTTAAAATTCAATAGTTCACACTATTAATAACCATATATATGGTTCACTTTAACTTGTGCATAAAACATTAATATAAAAATACTCTAGGCACATCATAAAAGATGGCAAAACAAAAATACACAAGGCACATCATTAAAGATGGCGAATTCGATGCACTGAATTCAGGTGCCAAGAAGGCTACATCCATCCCTTTCAAAGGCCACGCTGTAACTGCATTAAATGATTCAGTCGTCCCAAATTTGAAAAAAATAATTTAAAAACAAAAAAGTTAAAAAATTAAAAATATCCCAATACAATTTAATTAAGTTTAACTTAAAACTTCACCAGAAAAAAAAGCTACTTGCAACTGCGAGGAGTATACTATAGAATGCGAAGCATTATCCATCTTTACGGCTTGTTTTACTAGGTGTGTATTTGCCATTTGCCTTCGAGTCATTACTCTTTCAAATTATTATGTGGGTGCATTTTCTCAATTTAATTTATATTATGTTGACTTTTAAATATAATTAAATGTTGAATATGTTTTGTGGATTTTATTACACGGAAAAACCTCGGGAAAAACAATCTAGTTGCCTCAACCATAAAAATAGTAAAATATGAAAAGAACCAAGAAGTTTTTTTTTTCCACTACCGCCTATGAAAACGACAAATTTCACACAATTTAGAGAGTATACTTATAAGTGTCAAAATGTAATAGTATATTACATAACTAGTGTGGAAAGTGACAAACCCCACGAGTGTACGAAATACACTTTTCAACGAGTTATGTACACTATTTTTTCTACGATGCTGAAAAAATGTAAAGTTTCTTAATTTAATATTTTCAAATTTTTATTACTTATTCAAAAAATTTTTGAGAGAAGCAAAGCATGCAAAGCAAAAAATAGCATACAAATTTATGTATGTTAAACAGGAAATATGATTTTCTTTTACTTTTAGTTTTCTTGGTTTTTAAATTTAATACAATATTATACAATACAATACCTAGCTGTTTTATAGGTTGCCTATAACGCAAGCCTCTTGTGTAAATCAAGGCAATACAGTTTGCTAATTAAATTAGTTTTCTTTAGATATGTTCCCATATAAAACAGTAAAATTGTACTGTTTTAAGATTTCATGAGAAAAAGACCGTTATATCTAGTAAGGTTATAACTATAGTTTCTAATTTTTACATGAAAAACAGAAATATCTGGATTAAAAAACATAAAAGATATCATAAAATTCTGTGATGAAAGGTGGAAAATGGCATATAAAACGAGGTGAGCTAAATTCGTAGAATCTACAACTTAAATTAAGGCAAACCTACATACGTGAAATTAGGCAAACCTACATACATAAATATCAAACTAGGGTGATATGAAAATATCAAACAAGTGTGATATAAGGAGTTGTCTAAAGAACAAAAGAGTGTTAATGTCATTTTCATAGGGGAAAAATATTATTTCATAAGCTTGCGAAATAATATCATACCGAATAAAATTATTCATACTACTAGAATAGCATAATTCTTTTAAAAATTATTTTCATTGATTAGATTTTGAGCGAAAATATTCTCACTCTTGTGATGAAATAAGCGAATCTGACGGCATCACAATGCATATTAATAATAAATTATAATGAATTTAAAAAATTAAAAATTAGACTGACATGTATGGAAGAAATAAATCTTATTTTTCATCGTTATCTTGTCCCTAGTAATACTTGGGGGCTATGCTATAAGCCGGACAACTAGTTTCCATAGCCCTTTTTGTCTACCCGTCTTGTCCTTACTTCCGCTATAAGAAAAATAGTCCTATAATAAATTATTAGTTTTAACATCCACTTTTTTCGAACGCGTGTAATTCGCTGACATATTTTGAGCAATAAAATTTATGTGGGAGTTCCGTTCTCCGAAATCAAAATCTATTCAATAGGCACATGAAATACCTAAAAAGGCACCTATCAACAATAATAGCACCCTTAAAAATTAGCCAGGCAAAGAAAGGATGAATTGGAAAATAGATCACAGCGTGAAATTGATATTCTATTATGTGTTGTCACATACAATACATTAAAAAGAAAACGATAATATTTGCATCAGAAGTTGTATTGTTCCTACATGTGCAATTTGGACCACCTAACCTGATCAACTGAAGGTGTTTTGTTGTATTTTAAATTCTGTATCTTTAAAACATTATATTCTAGCAAATAACTGTATATAACATTTTTTATAAGGCTTAAAAAGGGCTTTTATTTAAAATATAATTTTTTGAAATCGGGTTATAAATATGTGAGATATGCTAAAAAACCGTTTACTGCTTTAAACGCCATTATCTCGAAAACAATGCGTTTTAGGAAAACGTTGTTTATAACATTTTTTGACCAATTTAAAATTATCTTTTATACAAGTGCTAAATTAACCAAATACAATAATAATTGCCTTAATTATAAACACAAAACGCTATAAATAGGAGTTTTACCCTATTTTTACCCCCTTACCCCCAATCGTTTACCCCCAAAATCTAATCAGCTCTTTGGAATACGATAAGAAACAATATGCAAAAAACCGCAAGTCGATGTCTCATGTAGAAATGGAGAGAGAGTTTACACCCAGACAGACAGACAGACGGACGCAAAAATTTTTTTCACTGATTTTGACTCAGAATGGTCTAAAACGTCGAGAAGTGTGAAAAAAAAAACGTGGTCAAAGATTTTGACTTTTCGGCGAAGATTTCAATACATCGGTACTCTTAGTTCCGATGTAATATTCAGAATAAATAATGAAAAGTTTTATTGTTTCTTGTTATTCCTGAATTTTATATTTTAACCTGATTTTTCTGTTTTCCATCAGGAATTTTTTTATTATAATATTTCGTTAATTTTCAGCTAAATTCTTCTAGTTTTTAGCCAGTATCCCTAATGAAACCATATAAGAAATTTCTCGTATAAAACCGTGTGGAAATTGGCCACAAAAATAATATGGTTTCGTATGGGAAAGAACAATTTTAAAAATAGACCTTTTTTGTCCCCTTCGTATGAAACATATATAGATTTGGACATGCTGAACACGATTCCAGACTTTAAAATTACAGAAACGGTGTGGAAGACTGTTTTTTTTTTCGTAAAAAGCTAAAATTTGGTCGATTCTGAGCTAAAGATACCAGGTGTAAAAAATATATTTTTTATAGACTTAGGCACGCTCTGCCGTACTACGCTAGAAAGCAGTAACTCCATTTGTCGCCTAGCGACGTTTTGACGTCAACTCTGATATAATATTTTGAAAACGCTGCTATGCGACAAATGGAGTTACTGCTTTCTAGCGTAGTAAGGTAGCGCTGAACACGATTCCGTTCTCAAAAGTGACAGACTGTTTTTTCTTCTTCGTAAAATAGGCAATTATGAGCTAACGATGCCAGTAAAAATATTATATCATTCGGGTGGTTACGCCACTCGCCTGTCGGCCCGTGTCGCAAAATTCACCCTCATTGATTAATAGGTATTATACGAGAGTAGAATACTTTACATTATCTACTGGTGATAACGCTACTCGCCTATCGGATTATGTCGCAAAATTCACCCTCATTGATTAACAGTAATTATTATACTCTCGTTAAATAATATACTATTTTTACTGGCATAATTAGCTCAGAATTGACCTATTTTAACCTTTTTACTAAGAAAAAACAGTCTTCCACACCGTTTCTGTCACTTTTGACAACGGAATCGTGTTCAGCCTGCCCAAATCTATAAAAAACATATTTTTCTACACCTGGTATCTTTAGCTCAGAATAGACTAAATTTTACCTTTTTACGAAAAAAAAAAAAGAGTCTTCCACACGGTTTCTGTAATTTTTTAAAGGCCGGAATCGTGTTCAGCATGTCCAAATCTATAGGAGTTGATATGTTTCATACGTTTGCACGAAGGGGCCACATATATGTAGGGAAACAGATATATCTGCGTGGTTTGGTTGTGATATTTCCACAAACTTCCACAAATTTCCGCACACATCTGCGTGATTCCAACAAGAAAATTGGCTTAATGCTGGGCGCAAAAATTTTGCACACTACAAATTACCAATTTGAAATTAATGTGTATATGTAAGATTCTAATGTTGAATGTCGGTCAGTTCAACATTTTAACCAAGAGAGTTTGGGGAACCTACCTAGAAAAACTCAGTTGAGGCGTATAAAGAACCAAAATATAAAAACCTTGTTAAGTTTTGGTTTTAGTTTTTTATTTTTGTGGAATAGGGCTTTGGATCTGACTCAATCCAATGGCGATTTCTCCCGTTAGATTGGACAAGGACAAAAGTTCTACTCAAAAAGGATAGAAGACATACATACACTCCCACTTCCACCCAACCAAACAAATTCTGTATTTGTTCTTTGTTAAACAAATACAATATTTACTTGGCCGGGCGAAGAGTATTATTTTTATTAAAGAAATTACTGGCGCCATCTAAATTTTGGTAGAATTATCTTATTCTACAGATTCACATTAGCTATGTTCGTTCCTGCCGCTCAGTGCTACACTTTCCGGCCAACCAAATAAATACTGTATTTGTTGTATGAAAAACAAATACAGTATTTGGTTGGCTGGAAAGTGTAGCACAAATGAGATAGAGATAGGGTAGACGTCTTTTATTTCATAATTCTAGTTGTAGAGAGCCCCATTTTGCTGTGACGCTCCATGACCTTTCCAAAATTGATTTTCTTCGTTTCGAACAGAGAATTAAAGTCAAAGATTAGTCATTGTTATTAACAGTAAACACTCACATAAACAAAACATTATTTAAATAAATGAATAAATAATTAACAAATAAAATTAAGATAGTGTACTTTTCTATACGCAGCAACCGAGGCAGCAACCAAACTCTTTGTTCTTAAAATTTTATCTATCTGCGTTTCATATTTAAGTTTTTGTAGTTTTGGTTTGCGTGTTACAATAATTGTAAAACAGTTTTAGTGTTTTTTTATTAATTGTAAAACAATTCTGGGGATTTTTTTTTTTAAACATTTTATTTGTGTGTACAAAATATTTGGTTGGATATAACCAAATAAATTTGATTTCTGTCAAATAAACTATTTTGTTCCCATTAATAAATGATTTTGAAATTAAAATATTTATTTACATCTACTAAATATTTATTTGACTAAAAAAAATTTATTATTCGCAACCAAATGATTTAATTGGCCATATCCAAATAAATCTAAATTCTCTTTTTTTATCAGTTTATGTATGTTTTGTGTGGTTTTGTATGTGATTTTGGTCTGTGTTTGATTTTGTGTCAGAAAGTACAAGTTATTCTCAGGTAAGTCCAAACAGTTGAATTGTAGGTGCTGGGCGGGCAGGATGTAATAAGCATTTGAGACACCTCTGTACACTGGAGTAGTTAACTGTTCCTCGTCGAATTTTATTTAAAATAACTATAAAAATACACTTAACTTAAAAAGTTTGTAACTATTATAAATTTGTAAAAAACAAACGAAAAATTTTATTGCAATATATTCAAAACTAAAGTACTTTAGCAAAATAAAACGCGTAAATAGATAAAATAGTATAAAGAACTCTTTCCATAAGACATTTGGCGCAGTCGTTCATTGGAAAACTTCCCGCTTCGAGGCTAGTTTTCCAAACATGGAAGCGTGCGCCAAAATAGTGTCTTATTGGCCCCAAGTTGGGAGGAGCGCCTATGTGCAGCTCTTTATGCAACTTTTTGATAAACTGCGCATACGCACGCGCATGCGCTGGCCGTTTTTCAATGTGTTATTTTAAATAAAAAACATTTTTTTACAACAAAAAAAACACCAAACAGACGCCAAACCAACGTTAACGTAAACCATGGCCCCCTCATTAAAAAAAAGTCCAAACCAAGAAAAAACCAAAACAAACTCCTGCATAGAGAGCTGCATTTAGGCGCTTGTCAAGTTGAGCGCTAAAATTTGCGAACTACAAATTACTCATTTGAAATCAGTCTCTATGTAAGATTCTACTGGTTACAATTCGTTTAACAAAGAGTCCTCAAACCTATTCAAAATAAAATTATAATTAATATTTTTCAAATTATACCAAAATATTATCATGTCATCGCTTCCCTTCGATAATAGAAAAACTCAATTGAGGCGTGCAAAGTACCAAAATATATTCAAAACGTTGTCTCTCGGTCCGATCAAGAGCCCATCTCTTAAAACAAACACGTGGCGGCTAATGAAGGGGTCACGTGGCCCTAATCTGATGCTTGATCCAAGCACACGTGTGACCGCCTCCGCTGTAACAATTGATAGTGTAACCTTACAAGCACGGAAACGCCTCACATGCTCTACGCACAGAAAAAAAATATTTCAAGAAAAGCAAATGTTTTAGTAAATCTTAACATAAATTTGGCAACTACTTTTTGGTATTAAGAATATAAAAAAGCTTTTAAGGGGAAAATTAGATAAATATATTTAAACAACCAATTTCAACCAATAGAGGAAAGTCGCCTAATTTCGGATACCATTTACAATGTATTCAATATTTAATACTCGGTATTACTTTTTGATATTTTTTTATATAACCAGATACAACTTATTATAGCGAACCATGATTTATTATAAAAGCAACTTTATTACAGTTTATTTTTTCCAAAAAACACGGTTAAAAAAAATCAGCGCATTTTTGTGCATTTAAAAAAGGGCTCCTAATTTCGGACATATCCGAAAAAATTTTTTCAAGAGTAGATATGGATCCCATTGCTTATGTTTCTTGTTATTCCTTCACATTTAAGACGTAATTTAATCATTAAGCGATTTTCTACGAAATACTATAGGAACTATAATTTTAGATTCCCAATTTCGAATATCTTAGTATCTTAGGTAATTTTCGTTTTTTCAAAATTGTTTATCTTAGTTTGTTGTATCATTATAAAAATAATAATTAATGGTTGGTTATCCTGAATAATAATTACCTTGCGGATATCCGAAATTGGGAATCAAATGCACAAAAATGGTCTATCCGAAATTAGGCAACTTTCTGCTTTTTAGATTAGAAATTTGTAGAATGTTTACGTTTTCAAATTTTAACCATAACTTACCCAAGACAGAATCACGAACTTTTATAACGATTATTTATAAAATAAACAAGCATAATAATGCAACTGAGCACAAAACTGTCATTTGCAATATAAACGATTTGTGCTGCCATTTAAAGGGGAGAAGCTCTACCGTTATCATATTACAGGACGGATTTAGTTTGACTTTTGGCTTCACATAAAAGTAGGTTTCTGTTTACCTTTGCAGACAGTATCTTAAATACACTACTATCCGAAATTTGGAAACCATCCGAAATTAGGCGCATTTCCTCTATAAAAAAATATTTAAAAAAAAAACTGAAAAACAATTTTCCAAAATATACTAGTATTAATAAGGGCAATAAGTTTATGTTAATTTATTTTTTTGAATTTATTCAGAAGCGCTAGGTACAAAATATGTGAGGCGTAACACATTTTTGTCCCAAACTTTTTTATGTGTATTTTTTTGGATTTTTTTTGTAAAAAATATAGATTCCTTGAGTAAAAATACATAAAAGATGTCATATAGTGTAATACTGTAGGAGCAACGGTTTTCAAAAAAATGCAATTAAGGGGAAGTAACATTTTGTGCCACGAAAAATGTTACTTTTTAAAAGGCTATAACTTCTTTAACATTAAGTTTAGTTGTTTTGGTGAAGAATACTTTTTTGCTCAGTTTTAAATGAAGAGTTGCCCTGCAGCATTAAAATTTTATTGGTGCTTTTTTTGTTCCCCATTCAATATGTGCATCTTCGAACGGGCGCAGCTCCCTTAGGACTCATTTTCGGACCAACCTTTATAGGAACTTTTTTTCATATTTTTTAACGTAGAATCACCTCTTAAATTTCTCGAACTTATTTCTGAATAAACCTGTATATGTATATCACTATTTGATGATGGATTAACTTTAAACTTGGATTAAATTGACGTTGGACAAACAAGAACCCAGTATTTTAACTCAGTTTATTCAAAATAATCCCATTTTAAAAGTTGTAGCAATAACTTTCCATAAATTAGGCCACTACCACTCTTATATTTTAAATTTTGTGGTAAAAATGTTTATGGAATTACCTTTTTTTAATTTGAAATAGGCTTTTTCTACGTGTACAAGCACTTTCACCGCCTCCCGTGATCCAGAAACTTTTGTATTTTGATAGACAGTTAGTGTGTGAAGATGTGGTAGCTGGTTTTTCCGCATTAGCAACAGGGGGAGAGTGTAATTTGATCGCTGGTAATCAGTTTTGCATTAGTTTCACAGGGGACGTTGGTCCTTAATAAAGACTCCGTTTAAATGGGCCCATCAAATTAATTGATTTAATATACTCGATGTATTTTACAAAGATGTACACTGAAAAAATTAGGGGTATTACACAATAATTAGTAAATTTAAATAGCAATAATAACGCAGTTATCTTAGTGAAAATTAAAAAAAATTATTTTTACAAAATGTTGTTTTATTAATGTATCTCCCTCCCTTAGGGCTCATTTCCGGACCAAGTTTTATAGGAACTTTTTTTCATATTTTTGGACCTAGAATCGTGCCTTAAAATTTTGTACCTTATTTCTGAATCACCCTGTATAATATAAAGATATGGTCGTGTTGGCCTACCGTCAGATAAAATCCTTATCAATCGTTATTATACAGTATAGTTAGGTAAAAGGTATGCAAGGGATACGAATTCTACTTTCAAGTTTATAGAAAATCGATGGATTACCCGTATAATTGTACTTATTATAATTACTTAGTTTTTTATTTGAAAAGAAAATTTATAGTGCATGTATAATGGTAAAAGAGTAATAATTTGATATTTACACATAATTTACTACCGCGTTTTAAAAGTTAATAAACCATTAAGTTTATAGAAACCGTTTGCAATTACAATATCGTAAATTTTACCTGCATATTTATATTTATGTTTAAAGATCTTTATATACCCAATTTACACAAATAAAAATTTCACGCAATATTCATTGATTGTAAATTGTTATTTATTTGTCCCCAAAATTTTGGGATGCAGGTCGTCTGAGCGGGCGTGGGAACAGGAACTTTTGGTGTCAAAGGACAAATTAAAAGGACATTTGCACTTCCTAGTTTCTTTGTGGCGGTTCCGTTTCTCTTACAGGTGGTACTGTTATGGAAACAATTGAGGAATAGTAAAAGTGACAAGTTTATAGGCAGGATTTATTGCGTTAGAAACGACGTTAGAAATAAGTGACGATTTTAAGGGCATATCCACAGTCTCGCATAAGAACGTAATACATAAGAATGCGATGCCGTGATTGGCTTGATCTGCCGCTATGTATCTTGTAAGCCAATCACGGCATCGCATTCTTATGTTTTATGTTCGTATGCAAGTTTCTAAATAGGCCTTAATATAGTACTGTATACAGTACAGTACAGTACAGTATGTACGAGTAGTATAAGTAGTACCGTAACAAAGTAATTACATCCTAGATTATAATACTACACAAATTAATAAACCTTGGTACCGTAAGACTTTTTAAGTTAATATATAATAATATTTCTAATTTCAGCAGTGCGGTCAAAGAACCACCCCCTCTTCACTTTTAAATGGGTTGGACTATTTTCTTAAGTTTCAGTGAGATTATGGAGTTATTTTTGATGTATTTATACTAATATCATTATAAAGCAATCCAGCAACCCCAAAGCCTGCAGTCCCATGAGACAGTGTGGCACCAGACTTGTAATTTAATGGGGCTTTTAACGTGTTATATACATTTATTTCAATGATATAAATAAAAAACTAGATTATAAAAAAGTTACATAAACAATTTTTTAGACAATTTCAAGTAGTTTAAAAAAAATACATTTGTTTTAAAACGATATCCTTCTTTGGTACCAAACGCAAAGTGTTGAAAAAATTTTTCCACACCAACTAACCCTGTAGCATGATTGAAAAATATTGGGTAGTTTTTTTTTAAATAATTTTTTTAAATTTCATCTAAAAATGGAAAACATTGAAAATTAAAAAAATTCCCATTTTACATAGAGGACTTTCAGAATGAAATTAAATACTTGTTTTACAAAATATGCCACGTTGAATCCGAATCTGTTAATACAATTATTCTATAACTCAGCATTTTTGAAAAAAATGAGGTCAATTTTGATAAAAACTTGGCTTTTTGGTAAGTTTTAACCTTTTTTACTGCTTTATATTGGAAGCGATAAGCGGAATTAAAATTCTGAATTTATATTCCGATTCAGCATTAAATTTTGCCTTAAAAAAAGTTTTTAACCTACAACATCGATATTATGTACCCGCTGCCAAGCAAAACAACCAACATTAATTTTACAATATTTCTAAAAAAAAAATAATTATAAAATTTATATTTAATATACTGCTGTCGACAAAAAAATACTTTTACCTCTAGGCCTAGGTTCATTAAAACCAAACACGAAAAAAAATGAAAAAAAAAAGTTTTAACAATTTAATTTTTCAAAAATTAAAAAAAAATCAATTTTTTTTAATTTCAAAAATGTTTTTACTTAATGCTGAATTGAAATATAAATTCAGAATTTTAATCCGCCTGTCGCTTCCAAGATATAAAGCAATTAAAAAAGTCAAAACTTGCAAAAAATCAAAACTTTCTCAAATTTGACCTCATTTTTTTCAAAAATGCCGAGCTATAGAATAATTCCATTAACAGTCTCGGATGCAATGAAAAGGGGGTCGTGTGATAACTCATTTTAAAACATATAAAACTCTCCATTCGACGGTATATTTTTCAATTAAAAAAAAAATTAATTAAGTTTTGATTCCTTATTTTTTTTTGGCTGAAAAAAATCGATTTTTTAAGATTTTTTTTTATTTTTATTTATATCAATTAAAGTTAGTTAAGTATAATTTGCATCATAAAATTAGTTTTTCTTAAAAAATTTGATTTTTTAAAATAAATTTTGACGAAAATACTAATTATCAACCCTATTTTAAACAAAAAAAAAAATGTGAAAGGGGTCTAAAAATGAGGAAGTTTGTAAAATAATATATCAAATTAACTTCTTGTAGCTTTGGACCATTTCCTTTTTTTTTCTTTCTTTGTAGCATTATCGGAATGTTTTTCTGGCCGCACCATAATCAGTTTATTAAAAGAAAAATTAACTGAAATTAATTTTAACCTTTGATTTAAATTTTACTAGTGTCATACTTGCAATTAAAAATGTAAAAATATATCAAAATTTATTAAAATGCCTATATCTCGGAAATAATAGTCCTACGATAAAAATTATTACATATTTTTTTTTCTAGGGAATTTATACATTATTTTCATTTATGCAAAAATGTTTGTCCAACTATAAATAATAAGTGAGATACAGCTAAAAATTATAGTTTTTGTCCATTTTGCCCCCCTTGCCCTAGACTTATGTTAACCATATTTAATGTGACGAAAATAGAAAAAGTCCTAAACCTTTTGGTAAATTTTTTTTAAAATCGGACATTTCGTTAAAAAGTTATAAGGTTTACATATAGACAGACATTTTTTTAACACACACTTTTTTCACATTTTCTCGATGACACTCTAAAGCAGAAAATGCAAAAAAAAAAATTTTCAGTCGATTTTAATAACGGGTGTTTCCACCCGTAAAATTAAAAAAAATATAAAAAATATATATGTATAGTGGAATATATTACATTATTAATATATTATTTTATAAGCTTTAAAATGATGTATTACACACCTCCTTTTCATTTAGAAATTGTAGAAAATTTCCCCCCATGCCCCCTGACCAAGTTTTAGGAGCTGAAAATAACAAATGAATGCAAAAAGACAGTTTAAGTTGTCTTATTTAAGAGTTGCAAATTTGAAGTCGATATTTCAACTCATTCAAAAGTTAAGAGGGGGGGATGACTTTTGGAACGCGCTGTATACATATAGTCAATCACTAATTAGTCAGGGAGAGTCCCAATGTAGGTTTTAGTTTTTGCAAAGGGCTGTCTATTAATTTTAATAACAAACGTAAATCTTTTGTATAAGCCAGAAGAACTCAGGAGGAACTCTGGAGGAACTCTAAAGAACTCTGGAGGAACTCCGAGGAACTCCGGAGAAACTCCGAAGGAAGTCTGAGGAACTCTTTGCAAAAAAAAAAAAAAAAAAAAAAAAAAAAAAAGGAACTCTTTTGTACAAATTTCAGACGCGGTCAGCCCCTCGCGTTACATGATAACCTATGAACGCCTTAAGCTAGCAAATATTAATCTCTATTTTATAAATATTAATCTCTATTTTATTTGTCACGATTTTCTGGAATAACCCAGGAGATAATTGTGGACTTGGGGGTTTCGGCATGATTTTTTTTTTTTTTAGGAAATTTGTTAGTACTTAAAAAATAAGTCCTATAGTACACTACTACGTAAGAGGAAACTTTGCTAAACAGTCGCCCTGTGTATTTAAAGCTGATTTTTGTGTGCCGTAATAGCCCCAGGGGCATCATTTCATTTTGGTAAATGAAATATTATTAATTTGAAAAGCGGTTATCTATTTATAATTTAGATCCCATTTTTGTTGTTTCACCTTCCAGTGTCTTTGGATTTGGGTCCCAGAGGCCGTATCTCTCAATTTCGTCCTTCAGACGGGATTATAGAAACAAATTCTCTTTCTCCGCTCCGAAGCGAAGAACAAAGTAAATGTAAATGACATTTTATTGTAATGAATTATTAAATAAACTGCAAAGATAAAAAGGCTCTCCCGTTCGTCCATCTATCGGTTGATATACACACAGAGAAATGAATACTATACTCGTGTCAATCTGAGAATGCGACTCTGACGTCAAAGCGCGTAAACTAAATACCACTCTGTAGGGTAATTCAATTACCGTAATTGAAACTTTTTCTTAAGATGTAATAAATGATTTTTGTTTATATACATTTTCTATATAATAATTATATATTAAGTCTTAATAAATAAGTTTCAGATACAGAGTTCTTTTTAATTTACGCGCTGTGACGTCAGTGTCGCATTCTCAAATTGACACGAGTATAAAAACAAGTACGTAATATTCAGATCAAGTGGCTGAAAGTTCGTATATATGCGGATATATCCGCAAAAAGTTAATTCTACACCAAGTATGTAAAACTACAAAATTACAAAACTCAACTATATATAGCGGTGTAAGGCTCTTTTATAGCCTACCAGTAGAGCTTAAAAACTGTGAGTTATGTTTCGTCATGTGAGGATTATGGTGTTCTATATCCAAAAACCATACTTTTGGGGAATTGACTTTGAATGTTTGAAACACAAAATCGCATAATTTTTCACCTATAATAACCAATTATAGCATGTTACCGCAAACTTCGGACCACGCTTTGTCTTTGCCATTGCAGGGAGAGAGTATATAAACCATAACTATCCCATAATTTAGAGAACAAAAATAGTCAATTTTGGTTATAGAACAAAGAAAGTATAATCTTTAAAAATACTTGGATATGGAATAAAAAATCCAGAATAAAGTAAGCTGCTTTTTGCAATTTTATTTGTTCACACAAAAATGTAAGGGTGACACACATCTCTATTCATCACATCTCCACTCGCGCACATCTCTACTCACACACATCTCTACACACACATCTCTATTCACACACAACTCTACTTACACACAACTCTACTTAAACAAATCATTACTCAAACACATCACTACTCACACATCTCTACTCACACATATCTCTACTCACACACATCTCTACTCATTGTCATATACTTTGACATTTATTTGATTAAAACTAGGATACAATATCATAACAAAGCACTAACTTTTCGTAGTTTAGCTTATAAGTTTATTTATTGAATACAAATTTTACCTAATTCCATGTTACTTTAAGTAGTAATATACCTCATAATAAATTTTGGTGGCAATAAACAAACTTATAAGCTGAATTACAGAAAAAGATATTAAATTAATTTAGATTAGCGCTTTGTTTCGCCATGGTATCCTAGTTCTAATTAAATAAATGTCAAAGTATATGACAATGAGTAGAGATGTGTGTGAGTAGAGATATGTGTGAGTAGAGATATGTGTGAGTAGAGATGTGTTTAAGTAAAGTTGTGTGTGAGTAGAGCTGTGTGTGATTAGAGATGTGTGCGTAGGTCTTACTATAATTGTGGAAACTTAAGTGTGAATAGGCCTAAACTGTGGCGACTTACATGCGTTGACACAATTTTAAAGACGAATTACAGACGAACTGATGAAAAATAATAAATAATTTTATTAAAAATATGCAAACCGGGTAGCCGCGACCAGGTCGTTACGACCCTACCTGTTTTCCTCGGTCTCGCCAGTCGCCATTCTGTTATCTGGCCATTTTATAAAGCATAGAAAAAATTATTATCTCTCCAAAATATAAATTTATTGTCTATTAAACAAACATTACAGCGACAATTGTTTCGACTTTTTTAACATAAAGTCATTTTCAAGTTTTTAAAACACACGATTAACTACAGTCGAGTGAGTGACAGTGAAGAGGTCAGACGTCGCCCAGCAGATTTCCATAGAGTAAGATTGTTTTATTATAAATATATTCGAACTAACATTTGCTCACTTGTAAGCTTGCTTGCTAAGTGCTGCAGCCCTTTTCACACTGTGGACTTAAGCCAATTCCTACAAACCGCTGAGGCTGGCGGTTTGGTGTGTTTAAGGTTCCCTAAGACCCCAATACTAACAATTAGTGCTTAACACTACACCCCCCCCCCGCCGCCCGGGGCCTTTTCAGGCCCCCGTAATTCTCAACTTACGCACTCCGAGATGTCATATCCAAACTCCCCCGATAAGCCCCACTACGACGCCACTATGGCAAATTCTAATTCTTCCCTACAGTCAATAATTGCAAACCTCCAAGAACAACTAAAAGCCCAATCTGAACACCAAAAGGTCCAGGCAGAAAACCACAAAACACAAACCGATAGTCTACTAGCCCAAATAAAATTCGCCAATGACACGATCAGCGGCCTCCGACAGGAAATTGCGCACCTCACAAGTCAAATAGATACCCTCCTAAAAAAACAACCAAGCCAGGACCCGACATTTTCCGATGCCCCTGAACTCTCCGAATCGGACATGTCCGGAGTGGAATTCGCCTCAGGGAGCGAATCCCCCAGATCCCCCACACTATCCCCGCGAAAACGCAGTAAACAAAAAAAGCGCCCAAAAAGTTCCGGCTCCGAAACGGAGCTAAACACAATTCCGGCCAAGAGCCAAAAAATCCCCCAAAAAGGGGCCGCTTCCGACACGGCCCCTAAACCCTCCGGATCAGGGCCACCACCCCCCGCCCCGGCCCCTTCCGGCTTAATAAACCAACCTTCCGGTTTAATTAACCAACCCGCCTCCAAACCCCCAACCCCCGACCAAGAAGCCCAAAAAGCCCCAAAAATCCCCCCCATCATAATCCGAGCCCCTGAAAAGTGGCTAGCCCTATCGAGCTATTTTAATTCGCAAAGAATTAACATTTTACACGCGAAGAACACCACCGACGGTGTTCAAATTCGCACTCAGACTAGTGACGACTTCCGCAAAGTCACGAAACACCTTGATACGGAGAAAATTCCGTATCACAGCTTCACCCTCCCGGAAGACAAGGCGATTCACGCCGTAATCCGGGGAATCCCCACTCAAATAGCCGTAAAAGACGTCGCAGCCGCTCTCATCGAGCGAGGGTACACCCCCACGTCAGTCGCCAGAATGACGCGTACCAAAGACAAAACCCCCATGCCACTAGTCCTAGTCATCCTTCCCAAGGTGACCGGACAACAACACCCTATATTCAATGAAACTAGGCTTCTACACCTAGTAATCAAGGTCGAAAGCCAGACCTATAAGCCAAAATTCCGGCAATGCCACAAATGCCAGCTATTCGGTCACTCCCAGGCCAATTGCAGAGCTACAGCCAAATGCGTCAAATGCGCAAAAGATCATCACACAAAAACATGTGACAAACCCCGCAACACAGACGCTAAATGCGCAAACTGCCTTGGCCCTCACACAGCCAACTATCACAAATGCCCAAAACACCCTTCTAACAACCTCCCAACCGGCTTAAAGGTCCCCCCAACCCAAAAATTCACCCCTGGCACCTCCTATGCCCAAAAAGCAGCCAACGCCACCCCCCAACAACCCAAAGCGGCCCCAGGCCCCAGCGCCAACCCCCCAAATATTTTCGATCAAACCCAAATTTCAAAAATACACTCATTCATGCAAGAATTCGCCAGCTTCATGCAGGCTTTCAGTACCCTCCAATTGCCCAGCCTAGGACCCCAAAATGTATAGACAAGTGAAACCCAGAGCCCTTAAAATCGTCACCTGGAACGCTGATGTCCTCTCAACCAAAAAACCGGAGTTCATAGAATTTCTTCACGACAATCAAATCGACATAGCCCTCGTCCAAGAGACTGGTCTTAAACCACATCATAGGGGTACCATACCCAACTATTCCTGTTACCGTAACGATAGACTCCTGGATCGTAAAGGAGGCACAGCAATTTATATTAAAAAACATCTGTCCCACGATCTTTTACACGCCCCCCCCACACAAAGCGATCAAGTCGAAACTACCTCCATCTTCGTCAATATGCACGACAATTCCAAATTCAGGATCGTGTCCTTTTATAAACCCCCCAATAGGGAAATTAGACCAGCCGACATCGAACGCTACTTCAATGACAACCATCCAACAATCCTAGCCGGAGACTTGAATTGTAAACATGCCCTTTGGCACTCTAGAACAACTACGGCCAATGGCCGTAGGCTTAACGATATTTTACAACGTAACCATATTATGGTTACCGCACCTGATTCCCCAACCCATTATGGCCTCGGCCTTCCCGACGTCCTTGACATCGTTTTGTATAAAAACACGACGCTAAACATTAATATAGAATTAAAACACGAATTAAGCTCAGATCACCTCCCAATCATTATCACGGCAGGAGGCATACCAACCGCAAACCACACTAAAAAGACAGTATACGATTTCGCATTCATATCCCAACTCCTAGAAACCAAAACCACAATCAGTCCTATAAACACCGTCCAAGAACTAGATACCGCCGTAGACAATCTCACCCAAGTCATTAAATCCGCAATGGATGAAGCCAAACTAACTAAAAATGTAGAAATTAAAAACCCGCAAGACCTTCCTCGAGATCTCAAAGACTTAATCAGAGAGAAAAACCGCCTTCTACGCAGAGCGCGCACTCTTCAAGACCCTCACATTAAACGCCAAGCGAACAGACTTACTCAGGAAGTCAAAGACCGACTACCCACCCTAGCAAACTCCCGATGGGAGGGAAAACTAAAATCCCTAAACCCCCAAGATAGATCCCTTTGGAAAATGGCCAAAACCCTATCCCTCGATCCACAAAGAGGCTTCCCCCCAATACACGGCCTAAGAGGAGTCGTCTACTCCACCCCCGAAAAAGCCGAAGCATTTGCTGACACAATGCAAGATCAATTCAAACCAAACCCCCCAATTCCTGACCCCGTACCAGAAACCGACTCTGAACCCGATTCTGACGACTCTGACTACGAGCAACTCACGCACGAAAGAGAAATAAAGCACACCTACGATAGAATCACAACCCAAGTCGAAAACGACATTATCACCCCCACAACCCCCGAGGAAATCAAAAGTATCATCAAAAATCTCCCAAAAAGAAAAGCCCCCGGCCCAGACCAAATACCGAACAAAATCTTAAAAATTCTCCCCCGCAAAACCATCATGGCCATCGTTAACATTATTAACGCAATGCTCAGACTGCGACATTTTCCAAAGTCCTGGAAAAACGCAGATGTAATAGTAATCAAAAAACCCGGTCAAAATCCGACCTTTCCCCAAAATTATCGCCCCATAAGCCTCCTATCCTCCCTGGGCAAAATAGCCGAGAAAGTCATCTTAACCAGACTCCAAACTTTAGTTGAAGAGCTCAATCTCCTACCAAACGAGCAATTCGGTTTCCGAAGCAGACACTCCACAGTCCACCAGGTGGCTCGCCTGGTAGACTCAATTACAGATGGATTAAATAGGCGCGAAGCCGCGGGACTGATCCTCCTGGACATCGCAAAAGCCTTTGATAAAGTCTGGCACATAGGTCTTGTAGTCAAACTTTATCTTCTCGGCCTCCCCCTAGGCATCACCAAGCTCATAGCCTCCTTCCTCGAAGGCAGAGACTTTCAAATCAAAATAGGCGACTCTAAGTCCAGCACTCGCCCCATCGAAGCTGGCGTTCCACAAGGCTCCCCACTATCCCCCCTTCTGTACAATCTCTTCACCGCAGATATCCCAAAAACACAGGCTACTGAAATAGCCCTGTTCGCCGACGATACCGGCATACTAGCAAAAGCTAAAAACCCCCAGCGCATCCATACCGCCCTCCAGCGCCAAATGGATGCTCTAATAAAATGGTTCTCCAAATGGAAAATCAAAGTAAACGCTAACAAAACAAAAGGCATTCTAATCTCTAGGATTAGAAGAGGCCCACCCCAACCCATTCAGATAAACGGCCAAGCCATTAACTGGGAAAACCATGCCAAATACCTTGGCATTACCCTATCCAAAAATCTTACGTGGGATCAGCACGTCCAAAATACCCTCCAAATAGCAAACACCCGCCTCTCAAAACTCTACCCTCTTATAGGGAGAAAGAGCCCCCTATCAATTAAAAACAAACTTCTACTTTACAACCAAACTCTAAAGCCAGTACTCCTCTATGGAGCACCAGCCTGGAATAAAATCACCCTTAAAAAAACGCTCTCAGCCAAACTTCAGGCCTTTCAAAACAAGGTACTCAGAATATGCATTGATGCCCCCTGGTTCATGCGGAACAACCAAATTCACAGAGATCTCGACATTCCCCTCCTAAAAACGGAAATCATCCGATACAGTAAGTCTTTTATACAAGACAATTTAGACCACCCAAACCCCCTCATCTCAAATTTTCTAGATTACGATCATGAAATCCACTACACTTACAAAAAGATCAAAAATGTCCTCAACCAGTAATGGTGCCCACAAGCACAGGACAGGTGCACCTCCAGCACCAGTGAACTAGTTTCACTCCCCCCACACCTCCCTCCAATCCCTACTCCATCCCCCCAAATCCCCCTCCCACCTTCCTCGTCGCAACACCCAAAAATTCATGACAGATGCAAATCAGCATCAGTGAGCAGAGACTCACTCCCCCAATTATCCATTCAAATTAATTCAAATTTTAGATAAATGAGCCATAGGCACTGAGCCTGTCTCTTAAAGACCAAACAAATTACAGATGATGATGAAGTTTTTAAATTTATAAACAAATTAACTTGAGTACACATTATTAGAAATGTCATACTGGTATGACATTTCTAATAATGTGTAATTTTCTTTTCCGTAAAACGGAAAATAAATTTTAAAAAAATGTTTTTGCCCCATTTTACCCCCTCACCCCAATCCGATTTTTACCAAAAACAATCCCAGCCTGGAACTTTGAATAATCAGCCTATGGTCCAAATTTGAGGCGTTCTGTGTTATAGTGGTCACAAATTTCCCGGACACAGACCGACATACCAACAGACGCCAAACCAACTTTAACGTAAACCAAGGCCCCCTCATTAAAAAAAAGTCCAAACCAAGAAAAAACCAAAAAAAAACTCCTGCACAGAGAGATGCATTTAGGAGCTTGTAAACATTGGGGATATAGAACAGAATAGCATAGCGTATTTGCTATCCAGTGCCTATGATATTGACCAAAGATGCTCTGAAATTTGGATATAGACTGTTATGGTATACACTTTTAGAAGGATATCGAACAAACTTGCACCAAAATCTTGGTTATTAAACAAGTTAGCTCCTATATCAGCACGGATAAAGGACAAGCGCATTTTCCTGATTTCAACGATATGTATAACTCCATACCCCCCAAAAACGGATATAGAACACTATAATCCTCACATGACGGTTTTATTTAAAAGAAAATTAGCGGAATTTCTTAAAATAAATTATTAGGTATTAACTAGTTATAACATATACAAAATAATTTTTTGTAATGAAATATATAATATAAATATTTTAAATTAAAATAGCTATGCTATTAGCATTATTAAATAAATGAATAAAATTAAAAATAAAAAAAAAATACTATCACTGACAAATAAAACTGTCTAATTTAAAAATCAAGGTGCTTTTTCCGATGTTGCCAAGCTGTATATTGTCGATAAGCATTAAAACTCCCTAAAATGTAAGAAGAAAATATTTCAAACAGAGAATTTGCAAAAAGTAAGTCTAATTGTCAAACAGTAGAATTTTGGGTGACTCATCACATCTCTACTCACACACAACTCCGCCGAAACACATCTCTACTCACACAAATCTCTACTCACACATATGTCTACTCATTGTCATAAACTTTGACATTTATTTGATTAAAACTAGGATACCATGGCAGAACAAAGCACTATCTAAATTTTATTTAATATTTTTTTCATAGATTAGCTTATAAGTTTATTTATTGGATTTTTTTTTGCCTAATTCCATGTTACTATTAGTAGTAATAAAATTCATAATAAATTTTGGTTGCAATAAACAAACTTATAAGTTGAATTACAGAAAAAAATATTCAATTAATTTAGGTTAGTGCTTTGTTCCGCCATGGTATCCTAGTTCTAATTAAATAAATGTCAACGTATATGACAATAGAGATGTGTGTGAGTAGAGATATGTGTGAGTAGAGATGTGTTAGAGTAGTGTGTGAGTAGAGATGTGCGTGAGTAGAGATGTGATGAGTAGAGATATGTGTCACCCACAATTTTAAATGAGGTACGTTTAATATATCAGTTTGAAAATACTTGATTCCAGTTGGTTGGATCTTTTACAAAAAGTTTTATATATAAATAACTGGCATCTACTTCTTTTAATTTAATACATTATTTTTATATAGAAAATATATATCTAAAAAAATCATTTATCAAGTCTTAAGAAATAAATGCCAATATCCATATAGAGTGCTATTTAGTTTACGCACTGTGACGTCAGATTCGTATTCAGAGTACGGTATTCTCTCATAAAACGTTGTATACGTATAAGTATTTCGCACCAGAAAACTTCTTCAATTATTTGATGTTTTGTAACATTTTGTGAATATCCCAAGATTATGTTATGCATAATAAATCTATTGGATAAAGTATTTTCTTGGCACTATAGTTATTTTTGTATTAAGAGCGCAAAATGACTGATTTCTGCTTGAGCGTGGAATTTGCTGATCGAGGCGCCTAGCCGAGATCAGCAATCATGCGAAATCACATTTTGCGCTCGTAATACAAACAACATTTTTTATACGAACTAAAATAAATAAATTAATTAATTTCAGAGAGTAAGTTACCTTACAAGGTCGCAGCACTTGAGTACTATTTTCTGCAAATCTGTTGGTGTAAAGTAAAATCCTAATCACAGTAACTCTCCATTCGCAACAATACATAGCACACAAATATTTAGCACACGAAATTAAGATTTGATTCAAAATAAATAATAATTGCATATAAAAAAAAAATGGCAGACCAACATCTCGTCGCATATAATTGAGAGATATTTTACGATTAACATGCCGGTTGCCTACACTGTGCGCGCGAAAAAAGTCACTTTTCTGCTTGCTGTCATGGTAACGAGCAGAAAAGTAAAATACTAAGAAATAGGTTATTCTTAAGTCTAAAAACTTCATTTGTTTTTGTAGAAATATTAACTTTTCTATTAGATCGTAGAAAAAAAAATAATTTATATTTTGTTTAATGCTAAATTGTTAGAAATTTATGATGGGTCATTAGGTAAAAGTCCATCTATCCCGAACCATCATTAACTAAAATCATGTAATATTGATCTCTCTTCTACGATATGCTGGTGCAATGTGGCGTCACAGAAAAGATAGTGCTAGTTGGATCTTTGGGATCAGATTACTGTCAAAATGCAAAGAGCAAAATCCTGTCCGTGCAAAGGAGGCTGCGGTGGTTGTTGTAACGGCCACATTCGATTAGAGCCAACTTGACACCGTGAGTGTATGTTGCTGTTATCTTTCTTGGAGCACGGTGGTTTGGATGAACTGTTTTGTTTCACAGAATTATTTTAGGTATTTTATTTACTTAGTTCAGTATTTTCAGACGTATTTTCTTTCTTTACCTCAGAGAAGAAGAATATTTTCTTTCACAACCAAGATTTGCTCTTTATACTCCCAGCATGGGGTAGGTCTTTACAGCGCAGTCCATTACCGCGACAACGTTACCGCGCCACCGCGCATATACTTTAGCACGAAAGCCATTACCGCGAAGAAAATTACCGCGGGGGTCAATACCGCGCATGGACTTTAGCGCAAAAATCATTAACGCGCATAAATATTTTAATTTTTTTTGCAGAAAAAAAAATTAAATTAAAAAAAAAAATTAAATATTTTGCAGAAAGCAATTAAACAGTTACATTACATTATTACATTATTATATTTAAAAAAACACTCATAAAAAACCCAAACACAGATATATGAGTACATTTAGTAAACCTTCCAAAAAGTCCAAACCAAAACCAAAACTAACCAAACCAAACTGCCATCAATCCCCCGGAAAAACCTTTACATAAAATAAAAATAATATATAAAAAATGGCGCGGTAAAAAACTGTAAAAGTCATACGCGGTAAAGACCTTAAAGGAGTGCCTGGTAGTGGTCTTCGCGGTAAAGGACATGCGCGGCAATGGCTTGTCGCGGTAATGGCTTGTCTTGGCAATGCCGATCGCGGTAATGGACTGCGCGGTAACGGTCTTCGCGGTAATTTTTTCGCTGTAAGTCCTGCGCCCGCGTAGCATTACATATCTTCTTGGCTTGTTACTTATTACTACAATTTCTAATTAAATCATAAACAATATTGATATGACAGTCACTACTTCAGTTACCACCCGCCTTCAAGAGCTTTCCAAGAAATTTTCGTTATCCGAGTTTAACCAATCCACATTAAGCAGCTTCTGTATCCCACGGAACCAAAATCCTCCTCGTACGAGATTTCCAGAAAGAACACTTTTCCAGATATTAAATGATCTCAAAAACTAAAGACTGTTATTAATATTTGTATTTATTTTTACTAAATCCAGTTTTTTTTTATATACATTTTATTATTTATAGTTTGTTAAAATTGATATATTTTAAATTTATTATATGTTATATGGGCTGAAGGATTTCGGTCAATGGTCTTTTGTATAGATTATGCAATAAACGACATTATTATTATTATTATATCATAAACAATATAAAATACTTTAAATTTGAAAAAAATACCTATTTTCGATAAAGCTCGAACTAACATTTTACATTTACATTTTGAGAAATAAATATTGGGATAGTTATTGTTCTGTTATAATAAGAAAAAGTTAATTTTACCCTATTGTTTTTTTGAAATTTGGGCTAAGATTTAAATGTTTGAATCCAATGTGCATCGAAAAAATAAACAGTCAACAGTCTTATAAACGACGTGTGAGGTAGGTGCACGCCTCAAATTTGAATAAGAAATCTCTTTTGGGACCACCTTCCTTTTACTACTGGATTAGTTTTTGATAATAAATATGATAAACAGATAGGTTTTAACTACCTAGTTATGAATTTTACGATACCTTCTTCAGGAAGGCTTCTTGTACCCACTACAACTTACACGTCAATAATTTGATTCCAATTACTAGGTTATTAACAAGATGACTTTACAGTAAAGTCATCTTGGTTATTATATTTCAAAGCAAAATTAGGAAGAGTGGATACCAGTGGCTGACTAAACCCAGGACTTTTGTTAGCTGCGGGGCTTACGTGGGTCGAAAATGTTTTGGCACTCCCTGCAAAAAAACTATCGCCGGCTATGGCCTGATAGGGGCCACCTTGGTACCAAAATATTTCCTTTGGGGACCCTTAAAATCGGGGTCAAAAGTCTCATTAGTCCCACCCACAAATTTGCAAAATTATTCTTCTGAGGCGGTAGGGCATAGATACTACGTTTTTTTATATTTAAGATTGCAAAACTTAAACTTGAAATTCGTATTTTTTTAAACTGTTGTTTTAAAATAGTTATCAAAGTATTTTTTTGTCTGCGGCGCTAGGGCTTTCTTACTTCTTTTTAATTTAAATTCTAAAACAAGGATAAAATTCGTTAAATTTTCGCCAGCGGCATTGGAGCTTTGCCTTTTTTTTTTAATAAGATCTTTTTTTGAAAAACAAAAAAAAATTAAAAATAAATTTAAAAAAATCAAAAAAAAAGAAATTAATTTTTTTTCCTTATTGCTTTCCCATTTTGAAAATTTTGAAAATTTTGGAAAGCCTTGTATTCGTGCAAAAATTTTCAAATTTTTATATCGATATAAATCTATTTCAAGCTCGGTCGATTGGTCGATTGGTCGATTGGTCTATCGGTCGATTGATCGTTCCGTCCTGGAAATCTTTTATCCACGATAAAAAGTCCAAACGAAATCTTGTGGGCACGATAACTTAAGAACGCTTTATGCTATAGACTTGAAATTTGGTATACAGGTATGTTACCAAAAGTTCTCGCTCGGGATTGTTTTTGGTAAACATTGGGGTGGGGCAAGGGGGCAAATGGGGTAAATACAATAAATTTTCACAAAAATTTGATATTTGCTATATAGGGGTTTATTAGGTTGCTGAAATTGAATATAATAATAAAAAAAATCCAGGGGGTGAAGGGGTAAATATTTTCAATATTTTCTTCAAAATTGGTATGTAGGGGTTTTTGTTAACGACGAAACTGAATTTAATAATAAAATTTTTCCAATTCCACCCCCTAAGGGGTGGGGGTAGTTTTTGTGAAAATTGGTATATAGGGGTTTTTGAGGTTGCTGAAAGTAAATCTGATAATAAAAAAATCCAACTCCACCCCCTGAGGAGGAAAACCGAAAAAAAATTGATATTTAAATTTTTTTAATTTTTTTAAAAAGTTTGGAAAAACCTTTTTTGTTTTTGGGTACCTTTAAAACTGGTAGAATTGATCCTCCCAATAAAAGTAATTCTTCCGAAAAAGTTACGTTAATCGGAATTTTCTTTCAGCTTTTTTCGTTTTTTTTTTAAGTTTAACCACCCATAACTTTTTATTTTTCGGGGGGATTACTTTTAAAATTTTCTACCAATTTGATCATTATAATAAAAGTAATTTTTCCTGAAAAATTTACGTTAATCTGAATTTTCTTTCAGACTATTTTTAATTTTTTTACCCCCCATAACTTTTTTTTTTTGGGAGGATTTTTTAGGGATGTCTCCCTCGTAAAACATGATTTTTCCAGCCGGACTTAAAAAAAAACGTTGCTTATTTTTTCATGAAAAAAATTTATATCCAAAAATTTTTGAAAATTCTAAACTACCGTATAATACTATTCTAGGTGCTGTGAATAGTATAATTATCTAGATTAGAATGTCAATGCTCATGCCAAACCTGAAGCCACTTTTGGAAATACTGGTATATGTAGACGATAGTTTACGTAATGGGTTTCAATTTATTTCGATTTTTTATTTTAGTCAAAATGTATCGTGTGTCCGCTAACGTTTCTTCCGATTTTTATATAGTCATTACCGCTCTGGCGACAGATCCAAAATGGATCCAGACTGGATTCTGAGCTTAAAGCTCGAGTTAAAGACTCGGGCCCGGGTTCGAGGGAGCTTGACGTCGACAGTTTCTTTTGGTTTATAATAAATAGTTTTTACTTTATTTACTTATACTCCCCCTCAGAACTACAAGGGCGACAAAACCAGAAAAAAAAACTAAGAAATTGACTGCAGCGCTACATTTTTCATAAGTGTTTTATTTATAATTTAAGATGGTAAAACTTAAGTTCTATGAGATAGCCCTTATCATGTTAGCTAAGCAAACAAAAGGTAATTGCAGATAAATTCCTCAGTAAATAGTACTATAGTATCCAAATTCAATTATCCCATAAAGTGCACCCTTACAAAGTAACCACCCGTGAGCATATTTCCATCTATCGTGATGGCAAATTTGCCATAGAATACCGAAAATTAATTTGTCATTTTAGCAGGGCCACGCGACTGCCACGTGGCCTCTATTCATCTCTCATCTCGAATAGTAGGCCACGAACGGTGGTGTTTTGTTTCCTGCAGCGCGCACAATGGAGCTCTCTACAACTAGAATTATGAAACAAAAGACGTCTACCCTATCTCTATCTCATTTGTGCTACACTTTCCAGCCAACCAAATAAATACTGTATTTATTTTTCATACAACAAATACAGTATTTATTTGGTTGGCCGGAGAGTGTAGCAGTGAGCGGACGAACGAACATAGCTAATGTGAATCTGTAGAATGAGAAAATTCTACTAAAATTTAGATGGCGCCAGTAATTTCTTTAATTTCGCCCGGCCAAGTAAATATTGTATTTGTTCAACAAAGAACAAATACAGAATTTGTTTGGTTGGGTGGAAGTGGGATTGTATGTATGTCTTCTATCCTTTTTGGGTAGAACTTTTGTCCCTGTCTAATCTAACGGGAGAAATCTCCATTGCTTCTCATCAGTTTGGCTATGGAAGTAATATGAATACACTAGGAAATATATTGTTATCAACAAAAATATTTTTTTCTACGATTACTTTAATTCTCAAATGATTTTCAATTACAGAATAACTTGATTCTCGCATACCGTGCAAGAGTATTATATTCTCGCTCTTGTGATGGAATAGGTATTATCGTCACAATACTTACTGGCACCTATGAACTGAGGCAATGGGAAGAGAAGAGGTAAAATATAGCATGTAGAGTATAGTTGACGTTGAATTTTTCACATTCCATCAAGGTGCCAGTTAATAAAATTTACACAGTACACGTGTGCGGCAATTCTTTGTTTATTAATAACTAAATTATAATAAATATAAACAATCAAAAATAAAACTGACATTTATAGCATGACGGTAGTTTAGTGTGGATTTTACCGATCGAATAAATAAGCAATAAAAATTTTTATTGTGTGCGAAGCAAAATCTATGCGAAGTAATTAGTTTGTAAAGATAAGACTGCAGAATAATTGGTTTGCGAAGTAAAATCTATGCGAATCAATTAGTTTGTGAAGATAAAACTGCAAAATATTTGGTATGCGAAGTAAAATCTATATGAAGTAATTAGGTTGTGAAGACAAAACCTTGTTGAAGTAATGAGTTTGAGAGGAAATTAGTTTATTTATATAAAACTACAAAATAATTGGTTTGCGAAGTAAAGTCTAATCGAAGTATTACGTTTGTAAAGATAAAACTGCAAAACAATTAGTTTGTGAAGATAAAAACCTGTTGAAGTATAGCGGGCGTAATATCAACTGGCATTTGACGCCTGAGGCAGGGGGAGGACAAGAGGTAAAATATTGTGTGTAAACTATAGACGACGTTAAATTTTTCACATTCCAGGCAGGTGCCAATAGATAAAATTTAGATATTAGTTTCTGAAGATGAAATTTTGTCAAAATAATTGGTTTTCGAAGTAATTAGTTTGTTATGATAAAAGTGAAATAATTAATTTGTCGAAGTGATTGATTAGTTTTTAAAGATAAAACTACGAAATAAGTAATTAGTTTGTAAAGATAAAACCTTTTCGATGTAAATGCTTTGCAAATAAACATCTTTGCAAAGTAAGATATTTGCGAAGTAATTAGTTTGTAAACATAAAACTGGAATATAATTGTGAAGTAAATTCTATGCGAAATATTTTGTGAAGATAAAACTGAAGTAATTAGTTTGTGATGAAGTTTTGTTGTAGTAACTGGTTTGAGAAGTAAATAGTTTGTGAAGATAAAACTTCAAAATAACTGGTGTGCGAAGTTTAACTTTTGCGAAGGATGTACCTAACTAATTTGTAAAGATAAAGATAAAAAGTCCAGAATAATTGGTTTGGGAATTAAAATCTATGCAAAGTAATTAGTTTGTGAAGATAAACCCTTGTCGAAGCAATTGCTTTGCAAAGTAATTAGTTTGTGAAAATAAAACTGTAAAATAATTGGTATGCGAAGTAAAATGTATGCGAAGGAATAAGTTTGTGAAGATAAACATTTTTTAAAGAAATTGGGTTGCGAAGTAAACTATTTGCGAAGTAATTAGTTTATAAGGATAAAATTTCAAAATAACTGGTTTACGAAGAATATCTAAGCGAAGTAATTAGTTTGTGAAGATAAAACCTTTTCGAGGTAATTGGTTAACGACGTAATAAAAGATAAAACAGCAAAATAAATTGTGTGCGAAGTTAAATCTCTGTGAAGTCATTACTTTGAAAAGATAAAACATTTTCTAGGAATTAGTTTGCAACATAAAATCTTTGCGAAGGGACCCAAGATAAAAAAATATTTTTGAGAAGCTTTTATGACGAAGTTCTTTTTTGTGAACCATTTTTCCAGTGTATATTTGGAATATCGTGCTTACTTTGGTTATTCAAACACTTATCGGGATTCTTGCGGTTATTAGCTGCTCGATAATTTGGCCAGTGGAGCGGATCAGGGTGGCTGTGAGAACAGAATAGGATGTCCCGCGGTGTTTGTGTACATTCGGGAGGATTTAAGGACTTTATTAGCTTTTTATGGGACAATTCCGAAAGCTAATCAAACTTTTATTAAAAATTTAATAATGTTGGAGTGGTAAAGTTTCATTTTAAATTTTAGCATCTGTTAGAAAGTTTTTAATTTATATACGGAACACATGTTAAAAAAAAACAAAATTTTAACAGTGTCAGAAAAATCTGTAAATAAAATAATTAATTATTGATTTTTTATGTATTTATAAACATCTAAAGTCTTATTGTTGCAGGCGATTTAGCCCAAAATACGATACCCTCCTTTGGATTGCATTATTTATTCAGAACTGTTAAATGTTAAAGAACATGATAAAACTGATAAACTAATTCAAAAATTTGAAATGTTTTTTTAAGCATATTTTGAAACAGCTTTAGTTTAAAAAGTAAACTAGGGTTTTGTTCCTTTTTATATATTTTTTCTAAATTTATTTTAAACATATGAACTAGTGGGTATTTTTAAAAACAGATTCGAGCTTATAAAAAGACACTGAAAAATGCTCAAAAATGCCCTGCAGCAATACCCCTGTACACTGAAAAAAAGAATCCTTTGCGGTAATGGCATATGAAATTAGGCCAAATGCTTCGCACTCTTGAATACGTCCAAAAGCGCCTTCTCTTAACATGAAAATATAATTCACTTGCCAAGATCTTTCTGATTCTTTAACTTAAAATTCTTTAATCTTGTGTGAAATGCAAGTGGTCTTGTCTCAAAAGAAAAATTCTTGGGCCAAAGTATTTAAAATTATTTAATTTTTAACAATCTTAAAACAAGATAAATGGCTTTTGCCTCAAATGCGCCAGGTCCAAGAGAATTTTAAAAATATTTCAAAAGCCACACTTTTCTTGGTACAAGATAAATACTTTTGTTTAAAGATACACATCTTTTAAGCTAAAAGAATAACTGCCAAGAGTGTTGACTACTTTGAGCCAAGAACGTCATTTTTTTCAGTGTAAGCGTAAGTTGTGATAAAAAATTACATTTTCCAGAACTGAAAAATTTTATACACATTACGAGAAATTTACAGGGTGTCCAAAAACTATCCTACCAAATAAAAACCCCAGATAATAGATGTGAGTTTACCTTGATTTTAACTAAATTACCTTTTTGATGGTGCCTTCAAGTAATTTTTTTCAAATATCTCAAAAAATTTTTACAAAAATTGATAACCGCTGAAATCACTAAGATCAACAAATTTTGATTACTATGTTATCATAACAAATGTATGTTACATATAACATACAGATATGATGGCCTTGACAATCAAACAATATCAAAAGATGTTACTTGATTCCAGGAGTTATTGATTTTTTGTACAACTTTTTGATATTTTTGAAAAAAAACTTATGTGACGATCTTCAAAGAGCTCTTAGAAAGAATTAAGAATTAAGGAAATGCAGTATAAATCAACATAAAATCAGTATAGTATCCGTGGGTTCCATTTGGCAGGAGAGTTTTTGGACAACCGTATAAGTATTTTCTGGTTCAATACAATTTTATATAAAATGAAAATATGTATGCATACAAATATAAAATATAAAGTTATATATTTTTAAAGATAAACAAATATCCAATATTTTAATTATAATTTACTTGTGTACCCTTTAAATCATTAAAATAATTGATATTGGTTATTCGGAATATGAACAGAAATGCAAATAACAGTTTTGTCAATAACAAGTATGCTTGTTACAGTTAGGGCTAGTGTTGCCGCCTAAAGCGATAATTATCGCCAATAAATACCTCTCGTATCGCAACTACGATGAGTTAGTTCAAAAATTATCCTCGCACAAACGATAACGAGAGGCCTCTCGTTATCGCCTACCTCTCGCGATAACGATACTTATCGTTCCAGCGTAAAAGTTGAATATTTCAGCCATCTAATATTAGTTAAAGGAATTTGACACAAACGTCATTATTTAATTTTTAAATTTAATAATGCAAATATATTCTTTAATAGGCATTATGCATCATACATTAGCACATAATAAAAGGCTTTTATCTTTTAAAATCGTATCCAAGGCAGGAACCTCTTCAACATTGTCCTATTTTTATAGCAGATACAAAAACATGAACTCCTGGCAGATGCACTAAGTACCTAATTAGGACTATAGTAAGTACGGCAGTATTTGACTAATACGAGGGGTAATTTAAAAGAAGGCAAAAATTTCAGATCTGGTGTTTTTAGGATTTGAGTGCTAAACATCAATTTTAACAGTGTTTATATATTTTGCTTTCTCATGTTTACTTTCTTATAAAGAAAAAGGAAAAAAAATAATATAAAATTACATTTGCATCCCATATTTTAAATCTGTAGCTCAAAGCTTAAGTCTTAAGACAGACCGACCGATTTTTTTGATTATTTTGATTTTTCTCGACCTTTCAAGAAAAGATGATTTAGGCAAAAAATATGTTTAATTTGTTTTCTATGACAATACTTTTTTTATGAGAAAGTAAACATGGGAAAGCAAAATATATAAACAATGTTAAAATTTATGTTTAGCACTCAAATCCTACAAACACCAGATCTGGAATTTTTGGCTTCTTTTAAATTACCCCTCGTATTAGTCAAATACTACCGTACTTACTATAGTCCTAGTTAGGTACTTAGTGCATCTGCCAGGAGTTTATATTATTGTATCTGCTATAAAAATAGAAGAGGTTCCTGCCTTGGATTCGATTTTAAAAGATAAAAGCCTTATATAATGTGCTAATGTATGATGCATAATGCCTATTAAAGAATATATTTGCATTTTAAAAATCATTAAATTCAAAAATTAAATAATGACGTTTGTGTCAAATATTTTTATCTGATTTTAGGTGGCTTCAACATTCGACTGTCTCTGACTGTACGATAGTTATCGCTCTCGCGTCGGTCTCGTTACGGGCGAGAGGCCTCTCGTTTGCGTTACAACAATACGATATTTTTTCACCTCTCGCTATCGTTCTGTCCAACGATAACGAGACGATAGCGAGACGATAGGCCTTAGGCGGCAACACTAGTTAGGGCCACTTGCACTAATAATGGTTTAACTTTAAACTTGGATTAAGTTGACGGCCGGCCAATCAGAGCATTTTTAACTTAAACTTGGTATAGTTAAGATAATCCCAGACGAAAAGTTGGTGCAAGTGGCCCTTAAATCCACAAAAATGCAAGTTTTAAATATGCCAAAATGTCAATTTTATTGATTATTTTATAGTTTATAATTATTATAAATAATTTTAACAAATATTGTCAACCATGACAAACGGATTGTTTGTAAACAGTTATTCAATTTATACAATAAATTTTTTATCTTGCCTTTTTTTTGGATTCAAGCTTTTTTTTTGGATTCAAATGTACGTATTACATTCACAAAAAAGAAACTCTTGTAGGATCACTGGTTGTCGGTCCATATGTGAGCCGTTTATCCCGGGAACTATATCTGGACCCCGGAGGTAAACGACATCATGTCACAAAAACGCAATTTTTTAGGAGAGCAAGTTTTCGATTCTTTTTTAATGCATGGGCATGGTTTTGTTTTCCATTGTATTATTTCCGATACTTATATTAACTGGACATATTGCCTAGTACCTCTATAAAAAACGAAAAATGCACATCAAGGTGATAACTCCATTTCACAAAAAATGGGCATGGTGTCCTTTACCTCCAGGGTCCAGATATAACCTAGGAATCTGAAACTTTGCATACAAGTAGATTGCCTTGACAAAATTTTGGTTTGGACTTAGTTAGGGCCACTTGCACCAATGATGGTTTAACTTTAAACTTGGATTAAGTCGACGGCCGACCAATCAGAACGCAGCATTTTTAACTTAAACTTGGTATAGTTAAGATAATCCAAGACCAAAAGTTGGTGCAAGTGGCCCTTAAATCCACAAAAATGCAAGTTTTAAATATGCCAAAATGTCAATTTTATTGATTATTTTATAGTTTAAGTAGGATTTTAAGATTTAATTGATGCATTTCCAATTACTTTATAATTATTATAAATAATTTTAACAAATATTGTCAACCATGACAAACGCATTGTTTGTAAACAGTTATTCAATTTATACAATAATTTTTTTATCTTGCCTTTTTTTTGCGTTCAAGCTCGGATTCAAATGTACGTATTACATTCACAAAAAAGAAACTCTTGTAGGATCACTGGTTGTCCGTCCATATGTGAGCCGTTTATCTGGACCCCGAAGGTAAAACACCATGTCACAAAAACGTATATTTTTAGGAGAGCAAGTTTTCGATTCTTTTTTAATGCATGGGCATGGTTTTGTTTTTCATTGTATTATTTCCGTTACATATAGTAACTGGACATATTGCCCTGTAGGTATATATAAAGCGAAAAACGCACATCAAGGACATGGTGATAACTCTATTTCACAAGAAATGGACATGGTGTCCTTTACATCATGGGCGGATTTAGCCCCACCCCCCCAGCGAGATATATTAGCATAGAAATACCTTTAAAATTATATTTTTGGCGAAAGCGCAACTTTTTTCCTTATGGATGCCCCCCCCCCCTTAAAGTGAAATAAATCCGCCCCTGCTTTACATCCAGAGTCCAGATATAACCTAGGAATCTGAAACTTTCCACACAAGTAGATTGCCTTGACAAAATTTTGGTTTGTATTTTTTTAAATTCTTAGTTCGGCCGTAATTTTAAAAATCAAATTTTAGAAAACCCTATGAAGTTAACCCTATGAAGTTTTCCTTCTATTTTTTTTTTTTCAACATTTTTATGAATAATCCTTTAATAAAAGTATTGTTTTTTTAATTTTAAGGATCATCTTATTAGAATCGAACGTTTAAATCGTTCGTACTATTCGTTTTTGATTTTTGCGCTGACAAAAACCTACCACAGGCTCGTCTAGACGGATTTTTAAAAAATTGTTTAGAATTAAATTTCATGCATTTTGTTTTTATTTTTTTAAGTGTGTATTAAAAAAAGTTTAAATTTGGACTTACAGGAGTGGTCGCCGTATACTCTTCTGCTGAAGACTGTGAAGAGTAAAACGAATGGGTTGTTTTTAAGCAAAATAAACAAAAAACCAATTTATTATTTATAATATATTTATTTACAATTTGCAAATAATTTCTGTTTATATTAAAACGCGTACAAAAACAATTGATGAAATGTAAACGTTTTGTTTGCGATTTAAAAATACCGCACACACATAAATCACAAGTCGTTAATGTGTGATATCATATTAATATATTTGATAAAATGTTAATTATAATTTATTTATTTTCTTTGTTACATGTTTATATACACTGTTGTATATACATACATCAATTAAGCTTCATGCTAATCTAGGGGCTCTCCATTAATTTTGACAAATTTACATTTAAAAAAGTCCAAAGGAGGTATGTTTACACAGCAAAATTTTTATGCCTCTGGTGCCATCAGGGTTTTTGGTTTGCAAAGAAAGGTTATAAGGATAATTAGCAATTTAGGATATCGCGATGATGTAAAACAATGTTTTATTAATTTAGAATTGTTGACTTCCCCATCGCTATATATTAGTACAGGTAAATTAAAGCAAAAACTGTAAAATAAAAGAAAAAATTTGTCCACTCATGAAACTTTGGTTATAACTTCATATAAGCAGTAGAATTAAGGATCTGATGAGTCCCTAAAATTTTAAGCGGTGGAACATTGTTTTTTTGGGGGGGGGGGAGGGGGTTGAAAGTTTCAAAAATTAAAATTGAGTGAAATAAGGCGAGTGAGGTATCATTTTATATGTTTTTTTGCATGCTAAATCGAATGAAACAAGTTTTAGATCAATAAAAATACTTCTAAACAAGTTATGACAGGTTTTGTAGAAAAAATACAGAAATTGTGTAATTAATGGTTCAACAGTATGTATTGGGTAATAATATTTGTTAAAGTTATATTAAAGTTGGTTTTAATACGTTGATAGTCCTGTGAATCATATGTGATTCATGATACGTTTACTCCAAACGTCCATGAAGCATATGTGATTCATTTCCATTAGTTTTATTTTTCAACCCTGTAGCATATAGTCTAGTAGTTTTAGTCATCTTACACAGAACTTTTCTATTTCTGCAAACTAAATATACCAAAGTATAGGTTTTGGTATGTGAAAACATATGTTTGTGGTCCGAGACTCATACGGTGGTGGCAGGATACTTATATATATATACATATATATAATTTTTCGCATTTTTGGCCAAAAACTGTCTCTAGATCAAGAGGAATGTATTTTATCGAAAAAAGTTTCAAACAAAAGTTGTTCTGAATCAAATTTCCTATAAGAATCAACTATATAAATTTCCAATTTTCCTTTCCTGTTTTCCACATGAGGGAGGGAATATCATATATATATGTATTTTTTTTTAATGACCCATTTATTATACAGTAAATATGCATTTAAACTTGAAAATATGTATATTGATATATATTGAAAACATGTATTGACGCAATAAAAGATAATTTATAAAAATTTTCCAAAATTATTGCCTATTTTTCCAGTTTTCATATTTTTTATTTAATTTTACATGATTTTTACAGGTAAAATAAAGCAAAAACTGTAAAATAAAAGAAAAAATTTGTCCACTCATGAAACCTTAGTAATAACTTCATATAAGCAGTAGAATTAAAGATCCGAAGAATCCCCAACATTTTAAGGGGTGGAACATTGTTTTTTGGGGGGACAAAGCACAGTGGTCCCAAAATTAAAAAAAAGTTTAAAAAGTCTGATTTTTTGCATAGTGCCATTTTTGGCACCGCTGACTACGAAAAAAATAGTGAAAAAAATGAAAAAAAAAATTGCGACATTAGGGTGGCTCAAAAAATTTAAAAATGTCTGATTTAGCTGAAATTTGGCATAGAAGCTTCTTTTTGTAATAATAATACGGAACATTACTCAAAAACTTAAAATTGAAAATGGCGGAATAAATATGGCCGATTTATTTTTTAATTTACCCAAAATTAACGAAAATATTGCAAACAACAAAAAAAGAATTGAAAGGAAAATAAGGCATAACAGAATGGGTTGAATCTCTTAATTTTTGTTTGTTTTTTGCAATATTGCAACACCCTCCCCCTCCCCCAAAAAACAATGTTCCACCGCTTAAAATTTGAGGGACTCATCAGATCCTTAATTCTACTGCCAAAACGAAGTTATAACCAAAGTTTCATGAGTGGACAAATTTTTTCTTTTATTTTTCCTATTTTACCTGTACTATATATACACTTGTCTTCTTCATGTTTTTGAAAATCAGACAAACTATATTACTGGTACATTATCATCATACACGTCAGTCAAGAGAAATAAGAACAAATTATTTAAGACTTAAATCTAGTAGAAACGGAATAAACTTTTATGGACCGAAGTTTTTAAATAAATTACCTGTAAGTTTACTACATATTCCTTAGTTTTAAAAGGAGGTTAAAAAAATTTTTAATATCAAAAGCATTTTACAGTGTAGAAAAGTTTTTGTCCTGTAATAATATTATTTTTTAACATGTTTTGTTAATTCAATTTATATTTTTATTTAGGACTTGCGCATAACATGTATGTTGAGACGCCAATAAAATCTTGTATCTTGTATAAATAAATTTAATAAAATAATATCAAAAGAGGTTTAATTTTATTGATAGATACAGGATTATGCGGAAGAATTACGTCACCTAATTTTGTTCTTATCGGATTTTTTATCATACCTGCATTATAATACGCATATGGTATTGGCTAAGGGAACGTTCAAGTATTACGCAAATTTTGATCATTTTGAATTAAATATAAAAATCGAAAATTATTAGTTTTCAACAAAAATATAAGTACTTACCAAAATTTTTTTTTTCCTTAAGATGTACATATACACAATTGTGTGAATCCCTCATATTGTGTCATCAAGTAAATAATGTTTATCCAATACATATTATTAATACTTAGTTTACACTTGACATTTTTATCAATCAAAGTGACGTTTTAATCATCCTGTAAACAACAACCCATAAGTTGTGTTATAGAATTTCAAATCACCGAAACGTGACATTTTATTACAAAAGAAAATTTTGTGGAAATGTCTTTTGTAAATTCTTAATCTGTGTTTTTAAGGTATTGGATAAAATATTGTACAGCACACGTGAGGTAAGTGACATTATTCACTAAAAAATTAACCCACTCGACCTCGAATAATATCTTTTGTTATTTATTTATTTATTTGTTTATACTCTTTAACTAATTAGGTGTTTTATACCTAACTATTAAATTTGTAATTAAACAATGGATTAATCCCAACCTTTTTTAAGGTTAAAATGGGACACTGAAGCATAGAGCATAGATTTTTTTATGAAATCGTTTTATTAGTCCTTTTTTATTTATTTTTTAAGCGATGTTTTTATATGGAAGCACCTAGGCGCACGCAGTGTTTGTTCGAAGAACCTTCATACGGGGTGCAAAAGAACTACATACATAGGTTTCTCCATAGGTGGGTGTTCTGTGGGTTTCTCTCTAGGTGTGATTTTCTGGGCCCAGCGTGGTGGTTCCTTAAGATGGCCGGTAGCAATCCTTTATGCACTCGTGACGCGATAATTAGTCATGACTGTATTTCCACAGCGTGGTTTATTCTAAAGGTACTATTGCTTTTATTCCTTTTGAATTGCGATATATGTTCAAAGCGACAATGGTTTGAACGGCATGAGTATACGTGGTACGAACCTACGTCTCTGCTACTGCTATATTTAAGAAAAACCGTTTTTAGTTAAAATGTAGCAAAAATACGGCGTTGCCAAAATGAATGCATTTTTCCCAAAAATTGGAGCATATAACAAAAACTATATTTTTTTCATTATAATTTAATTATCAACCATACTATTTATTCTACGAAACCTAAACAGTTTTTAATGTATGTATGATATTTCGTGAGAAATGTACCCTCCCGGTTTGAATATAAAGGTATAACTTCAAATAAAAACTCAAATAAATTTAAATTATAAATATTTATTATACTCATATACATATACAATATACCAGGCAGAACTCCGAATTTTAATCACAGAAAATTTGGTTAAAAATTTGCGGACATTCCTGAGTTGTCAAAAATATTAATTTCATTAAATTTTAATTTAATTAGCATTTTAAAAATTAAAATATACAAAACTCAAAATAGCACACTTTTTAAATTACAAATCAATTAAAAAATATGGCAAATTTATAAAAAAAATGTTTAATTTTAGGCAGACAGAGATAAATAATATGCTTTATTGAGTTTTGAATAATTTGGTAGGCCGAAAAAATCCATCAATCCAAATTCAATTTTAAAACTAACCAATTTTTAGGGACTACTATGAATTTTTATTTTGATACAATATAAAATCATCCCACTTTTTTAATTAGCCTTTTCAAAAAACAGAAAGTCTCTGTTCTTTTCGAAATCTGTTTATTTAGAATCTATAGACGAGTATAATCGTTAATTTAAAACTTAAATAAAAAAAATCTATTGGTTAGATATTTTTTTAAATAAACTTTTTTAATTTTGTTTAAGGTCAAAAAGCTTATTAATTATTATAAAATAGTTTTGGGAACACATGCAAAAAACTCACATTAAATGGCTTAAAATAAGAACCTAAACAAAAGTCAGCTGCTTTATATATTTAAAATTTAATATTTAAGCGGTGTTGCCAGTACTGACTAGCAATAAAAATATCAAATGTGCTAATTTGTGTTGTTTTTTTCATATATAATTTTGATTTCTATTAAATATTTCGACTGTTTTAACCTAAAACAAAGGAAATAAAAGTAAAAATAATTTAAAACAATCTGACTGATAGATTTTTTTTAACTTGGTCTTACAATAACGAATAGACTTTGACGAGAACAGATTCTTGCATTTTTTTTTTGGCTAAAGCTGATTTAAAAGGGGGTGAATATAATAACTAGGTAACATACCTACTAAATATAATAATTTACAATATGGACGAAATCAATCAAATTTACAAATAAAATATTTACAATATTTCGTTTCTCTTGTTTAAAAATGTTTTTTGTTATTGTACAATTGCCCAATCTTTTTTCTTGTAGTTTTCACAATCAGGCCCACAAAATCTAAGATACGCTATTAAATAACTATTTACAACAATTAATTAATTAATAATTAATTAGATTTAACTACAGAATTATTTACAAGTAGTTAAACAAATAAACAAAAACACAAAGTTTCCAAAAAACTGTATCAGTTTGCCACACTACTGAGAAATAATTCTGTTTAGGAATAAAAAACAAAAAATATGACTACATAGTACAAAAAGTATTATTTCAAATTGATTTTTATTTTAATTCTAGAAATAAAAAGTACACAAACACTGGACAGATTCTATTTACCGTGAGTACCAAATTTTAAAAATGAAACTAAATTTTTGAAATTGCACATTACTCAATATTTTGGTACACTAAACGATAGAAATAAACCTTGGAACAAAAATACATTTGAAATATTACTAAAGTGGTATACTGGGTTTTTGAAATATTACTAAATTGATATAGTGGATGTTTTAAAAATAGGATATATGTGGCTTAAAACCTTTAGTATTGGAATATACACCGTGTATTTGAAATAGGGTCCGAAATTTTAAGGGGTGATTCTACATCAGAAAATAAGACAAAAAGTTCCTATAAACATGTCTAAAAATGCGTCGAAAGGGAGTTAAGCCCCTTTAAAAGTGGCAAAAAAAAATCGGTTTTTATTTAATAATTTTCGGAACCCTAACAAGGTTTTGCACGTGAACTAATCTTAATAAGGCCCATCTTCTTATGTTATTTTCATATATTTATTTTAACCAGGGGCGTGTGAAACTTTTCAGTTTTTTGTCCCAAACTTATTTCTGTGTAACTTCTTTAAAACTTTATTTTTGGTATATGATTCCTCAGGTCAAAATACATAAAAAAGGTACTATTGTAGTAACACTGTAGGACTAACCGTTTTCGAGAAAAATAGTACCTTTTTATGTATTTTGGCCTGAGGAATCATATAATAAAAATAAAATTACAAAAAAGTTACACAGAAAAAATTTTGTCACAAAAAACTGATAAGGCCCCGCCGTTTCGCACGCCCCTGGTTAAAATAACTACATGAAAATAACATACGAAGATGGGCCTTATTAAGTTCACAGGCAAAACCTCGTTTCTATATCTCAAAGGGTTTCTAAGTTATTAAATAAAAACCGAATTTTTTAGCCACTTTCAAAGGGGCGAGGATCGCTTATGACGCATTTTTAGACATATGTTTATAGGAACTTTTTGTCATAGTTTCTGATGTAGAATCACCCTTTAAAATTTTGGACCCTATTTCAAATACACCGTGTATATTGTCATATAAAACTAAATTTGTTCGTATCTCTACCTATCCTAGGGTTTTCAGTTAAAATTTGTACAGTTTTACCTGTCTTTTTTTTGTAATTTATAGCAACTTTTTTTTTGCTTTATTAATTTTAATAATATGATAAAAAAAACAAGTTGAAGATGTATTATTACCTATTATTTAAAATATGAAATTATGATTATTTATATAATTAATTTTTCCGGTGTGGCTTAAAGATGCGCTTAAATTGAGTCTAAATCTTTAGTTTTCTCATTAAATTATAAAACGATTTTATTGTAATTTGAAAAGATTTGTAGGAAATTGAATAATAAAAGTTAAATAAAACTTTTAAAAAGGCAATTTAAAATTTCATATTTTTAACTATGTAAGTAATTTTTAATAAAATTAAACACCCACGTTAAATTTTCTTCTTTTAGTAATATGTACAAGTCCTAGTAATATTTTTGTTTTAAATTCCGTGATATGCACTTAAAAAAGTTAAAGATTGTCTTTCGTTTTCGAAAACAAAACTTGTAACTTCGTCGATCTAGTTAAATAATTTACATAAAAAACATACATAAAAATTAAAAGATTTAGTTGTCTCAACTAAACCATTTGGTTCATGTAGTCTAAACTACAGTCTGTCGGGTGTCTTGGACTGAAATTTTGATGGTGAGTCGCTGCAGTCATGCTCATACTGGGGTATCCACTCATTTGGTAAGTACCACCCATGTGGTTACCCATTTGCATTTGATTCTGGGTATTTTGCTGGTTGAAATACTCCATTTGGGAGTAATACGCTGGATTATAGTTTTGACCATAATAATGGTGAGGAGATGAGTTATGGCCGTTCGTGTGCCAGTTAAAACTGTTGTAACTATCGTGCTGGTAACCCAAAGGAGGGTTGCTACTGGGAGTAATTGGAGGACTGGGGGTTGTGATAACGCTGGAGGTATTGCTACCAAGAGGAGTTAAGTTACCGTTTGTTTTGTAGCTAGGCATGGATGGTGATTCTTTCTTGATATTGACTGGCGGTGAGACTGACGTTGCAGGAGTCGGGATATTCGTTGGGATATTTGTTGGGATATTTGTTGGTTGCGGGTTAACTGTGGGTGTGCTGATTACGGGAGATGGTTTACTGGGTTTCGCTTTGGTCGGGGTAGATGGCGTCCTAGAACTGGGTTTGTTTTGTTGTTGCTGGAGTTGTTGTCTGCATTTTGCGCGACGGTTTTTGAACCAGACCTGAAACAAGTAGAAAAAGTCATTAGAAAAATGAAAAAATAATAAAGTAAACATAAAAAAGGTAGTTTTAATTAATCAGTTACCACAAGAGTAACAATTTTGATGCTACTACTTTGGATAAAGAGGAAAGTTTGAACACATTACGTATAACGGAGAACATAACGGAGAATATTGACTTAAAATATAATTTGATTAAAAAAGCTACGTTTTGATAAAACCAGTGCGTCTCCTATTTGCTAAAACCAAACTCTGAAGTAAGGATTATTGAAAGCTGCATATAGAGAAGCAAATAGTTATATAACAACAATCGAGGACAACTATTTATTACATTAATTATCTTTTGGCAACTAATAAATAGTTGTCTTTAATTAGTTAATGTAACTATTTGCTTCTCTCCGTGTTGTACTTGTATTTTAAAAACTGCAAAACACTATTTTAAACCATTTCAGTGTATTGAATAGAACTTAAATACATGCATATGATTCCAAACAATTAGTTTGTATTCAACCTTTGACCTTAAAAACGCATTGTACTGTGTTTTAACTGATTCGGGTACTGTTCTTAAAGGATTCATGACGCGCATATTTAGGTTTCAAATATAGTTAAAAATAAAACACATGCATAGGATTCCAAATAATTAATTTGTATTCAATCTTTGACCTAACAAACAGGGTTTTGACTGATTCGTGTACTTAAAGTATTCATGAAGCGTATATTTGGTTTGAAATATAGTTAAAAATAAAACTGTTTACATTATTTAATGCGTGGCTGTTAAAAGTCCTACTTTAGTTATTTTAAATCTGGAATCATTACTAAAGTGAAGAATAAATCATTTCAATTTGCAAAACCAACATGGCGCAGTTATTTGTAAAAATCAGATGCGGCATGAATGCGAATCAGGCATAGTATAGTGACGTAACAAATAACAAAAGGTGGTATATACCCCACCGCATAGTGCGATTTAACTGTATATATTTTATTCAATAGAAACAAACACAATAGGTAGATACAAGCAAACGAGGGGGCAGTTTTCCATTAGCCGGCGGATTAACTGGGGTTGCTCTCTCCGCCCCATTTTGCCCTTTATAAAACCTCTCATTCTACACATACCTATAAAATATCTATTATCACCATACACAGAGCGAAAAGGGAGTTAAATCTGATGGAAAATGGATAGAGGAAAAAAGGACCGAGCGACAACTGTTATGATTTTCAGATTGGTCTGGCAACAACCGTTATTATACATGTTATTCATATTTTTAGGGATTAAGCCGAATACAGAAAAAGAAATTTCTTCCTGAATGCATCAGATCAATTGCATCTATTTTCTAGAAAGAGTAGTACAAAACAGAAAATATGCTTCTATATAAATGCAATTTTACAATATTGATTTGTGGGATAAGATATGGTATAAATTGGATAACATTCCTTTTAATAAGACAGCGTAACACAGGCTGTGTTACATAGAACATATGTAAACTAACTTTTGTCAATTATTTCTTTAATATCTGTTACAGAAAATGAAGATATTTATAATATCTATTGATTCTATGATGAAGTGGATATTAGGAACGTTTAAAAAGGGCTATTATTGTTATTAATTCATGAATATTTATTACAGAAACAGATTTTTGATTAATTGATCTATTCTATAATTAAATTGATTTCAAAAAAATTTAAAAAGGCTAATGCTAAAAATATAAGACAATATATTATATTTAACAAAACACATGACATATATTATGTGTATTAACTAACTTTTGTCAATCATTTCGTTAATATTTGTATTTTCTTTGTAACGTGCCTATAACTCTATGACTAAATCGAATTTAGGAATATTGCTATTGCTTTTAATAAAATAAATCCTTTGTACTGCAGTATACTGGAATGATTTATGCAAAATAGTAGATATGGCTGTAACAATTTAATTTGTTTCGCTTTCTAGTTAATTAATTTATGACAAATCAGTTTGATAGGTATTATTAACATTTTAGATATTAAATAAAAAGACACAATTGCGATTTACAACATAAATATACATGTACTAATGTATTGCAACACTAAATTCAAATTTATGTATATACACTTTCAAAGAAAATAGCCTATTTGTCTAGTTTTAAAATTTTAAGTGTTTAAACTTTTGATTTGTGTAAGGATGTTTAGTTAAAATTAACGAAATGGAAGTAATAAAAATTACTCCTTAAATATGTTTATCTTGCTAAATTATCATATTATAATAATTCTATCATGATTTTCAGCTGTGTCGTTTTTGATAAGAGCACAGGTTGGTTTCTTTCTAACTCTTTGTCTTCTTTTGGTACTATATACTTAAGTAAAGGAACTATTTATATTAAGATAAACAGAAGGTAAACAGATTTGAAGAGTTAGAGAGAAACCAACCTGTCCTCTTTTCAAAAATGGTACAGCTGAGAATCGAGGTAAGTTTAGTTTTAAAATTTAAAGGGTTTATCTCAAATTGTTTTTGATTTTCCTATCTATTAATTAACAATTAAAGAGCTATTTGTGTGCCACGGGCTGAAACATCTTTGCTGGACGAGCTTAAACATAGCAACAAAAGGCTCCAATAAAAAAACGGTTTTGTTTGTGGTATATATTCAAAATTTTGATTATATGAACAACCCTTTTTCTTCGTCGCACTGTAATTTCAAAAGTAATCCTAGATTTGGCAAATGCGTTTGAGACTATTAACGTTTTCCAAACTATACCTAAATCATTTCTTTCAAATCTCCGCTTTATTCAAACAACAATAAATCATTATCAGAGAACAAATTTACTAACAGAACCCTTTCAAAAGTGTTGCAATATTGTTAGCCAACTGCATGTCATATCGGCGTGACAAAGGCAAAACAACGCAAGTGACATTTATTGAAATTATTTGATTCATGAAATGTGAAAGGTTTTATTATTAACAAAATGATGAAATAATCAGTGCCAGATTTCCGAGTAGGCAATGCCAGGCAATTACTTAAGGTGGAAAGTTAAAAAATAGGGACAGCAAATTTTTTAACGCACAGAAAAGGCAAGCTGCGAACTGTAAGTCACAATTTAGTTTATAAAATGCAGGACATTTATGTATACATTACCATTAACGAGTTGTCTAGTCTGTACAAGGCAGTCCTTTACTACCGGTTAACCTCCCAACATAATTTTATCGAAATTTGTAAAAATAACGGACATTTAAATAGTTTTTGTCCAATATTTTATACTAAAAGCTAATGGGGAAATTATAATAAAGATGGAAATCTCTTTTTTCCAACTGTAATTATTTATATTACGGATAAATTATATCCGTTGAATTACTGACAATTTTGCTTGAAATGCACAAGAACAATTTCCTTAAAGCAAAATCTTTTTGATATGCCAGAACAAAATTGTCAATAATTCAAGTTACATGCACAAGGATATTTTGATGGACTATTTCATAAAAAGAATAACAAGGCGATATTTGCACTAGTGAAAATTATCATTCTAGGTAATTTGTAATTGTGAAATAGTTAGCTTTTACACTGTTGCCTATGAACTTGAGAAACACGTCTTACGAAAACATAGCCTCCAGCAACCAGGGTTATTATAAAAAATTGCCCTTAAACTGGTTTTAGTGTAATTTTGTTTTATTCAGGGACTCTAAATTTCCATTTCCTTAAGGGCACTTACGTCATTTTTCCTAGTTTTCATCGATATACGTAAGCATACACAGAACGTAGATACAGCAGCTGGGTCCTTTTGAAAAGACTAACCGGGCTTTAAATTGAATCATTACCATCCAGACAGTGCCAAAATACAACGCCCCTCGAATTTTGGTCCTTTGTTGCCGACACGACCACAAATAAACATCTAGTACGCCCTGACATATGCGATTTGTACTATACCGAGGACAATATTATATGTAAACAAACAAAATATCGATTTCTTGGTGACATAAGGTCATATCAGTGTAAGGATATATTACAATAAGTTTCTGCTCCGTGTATGGTAAATGTTATTTTTAAGGTGACCGACTTTTACAGATCAAAAATCAGAACAGACAGGGCCATGAATTATTATTTATTAATTCGTATAATTAATGTACAACAAGTCGAGAAATAATGAACATCAAACATAAAAATAGGAAAAGACTATTTAAAACCTTTCTATAGGAATAACAAACAGGAAGTTAGAGTTAGAGTATTATACTTTCAATGTTGTGTTAAAAGAAAATGTTAAAGATAAGATAGAGTTACTCACGAGAGCGTATTGGAGGGAATGAGGCAAAAAGGTTAATGATATTCTGGAGAAAGATAACAGGATGTGGAAGTTTTAGGAAATGGGTGAGTTGGTTAGAGAACGGATGAAAAAGATATGCCTCAACCCATTCCTCAGACTGACGATGATGATGATGTTCATGATTATGAAAATACAGATAACTAGGCTTTGCCAAAAAAGCTTTGGGAATTTAGTAAAACACGGTCGAGTGAGTGACAGTGAAGAGGTCAGACGTCGCCCAGCAGATTTCCATTGAGTAAGATTATTTTGGTATATAATTATTCTAACTAACATATGCTCACTTGTAAGCTTGCTTGCTAAGTGCTGCAGCCCTTTTCACACTGTGGACTTAAGCCAATTCCCACGAACCGCTGAGGCTGGCGGTTTGGTGTGTTAAAGGTTCCCTGAGACCCCAACCACTAACAATTAGTGCTTAACACTACACCCCCCCCCCGCCCGGGGCCTCCCAGGCCCCCGAGAACTCTACTTCTATTTTTACTCCCGAATCAAAAATCACTATGGCTGATACCCCCGAAAAACCCAACAGCGACGCCACCATGGCAAATTTCCCAAATCAACAAATGTCCGTCTACCTCCAAGACCAAATTAAGGCCCAGGCAGAACACTACAAAATCCAAGCTGAACAACATAAAGATCAGCTTGAATTCCTTCAGACCCAATTAGCCACCGCAAACGAAACCATAAGCGGACTCCGAGAGGAAATTTCCCGCCTCTCCTCTCAAATAGGGACACTAATAGCCCAAAAAGACAAAACCCCCGCTCAAGAGCCCTCCGACGCCCCCGATCAATTCGAAACGGACATGTCCGTAGTAGAGACCGATTCGGACGCAGTCCGATCCCCCCTTGCCTCCCCGCGCAAGCGCCTAAACCGGCGCAGAAGGAAACACAAATTGAATTCAGACCACGAAAACAAACCCGCTAAGACCCAAAAAACCCCCGGTAAAGCGACTGCTTCCGAAGAAGTCGCTAACCCCTCCGGATCAGGGCCCCAACCCCCCGTTACGGCCCCTGTAAACCCAAAAATCCAAGCTACTGGCCCAGGAACCCCCCCCCGACCAGGAAGCCCACAAAACCCCCAAAATCCCCCCCATCATCATCCGAGCCCCTGAAAAATGGCTAGCTTTGTCCCGCCATTTCAACTCGCAAAAAGTTAACATCCTCCACGCGAAAAATACCTCCGAAGGAGTTCAAATTCGCACGCAGACCAGTGACGACTTCCGCAAAGTCACTAGGCACTTAGATGCCGAAAAAATCCCATATCATAGTTTTACCCTCCCGGAGGACAAGGCAATCCACGCCGTAATCCGGGGAATCCCCACCCAGATAGACGTCGCAGACGTCCAAGCCGCTCTTATCGAGCGTGGCTACCTCCCCACGTCAGTCGCGAGAATGACGCGTACTAAAGACAAGACCCCCATGCCCTTGATCCTAGTCATCCTTCCCAAGGTGACAGGACAACAGCACCCCATATTCAAAGAGACTAGGCTTTTACACCTAGTCATAAAGGTCGAAAGTCAGACCTATAAACCCAAATTCAGGCAATGTCACAAATGCCAACTCTTCGGCCACTCCCAGGCCAATTGCAACGCCCCGGCCAAATGCGTAAAATGCGCACGACCACCACACAACAAAATGTGAAAAACCCCGCCACACGGACGCAAAATGCGCCAACTGCCTGGGCCCCCACACGGCAAACTATCATAAATGCCCCAAACACCCATCAAACATCGCTCCAACCCGTACAAGGGTCATACCCCCAACCCAAAAATTCACCCCGGGCATCTCCTACGCCCAAAAGGCAACTAACGCCGCCACCCCACAACAACCCAAGGCGGCCCCAGGTCCCAGCGCAAATCCCCCCAATATTTTTGATCAATCCCAAATTTCAAAAATCCACACCTTCATGCAAGAATTCGCCAGCTTCATGCAGGCTTTTGGCTCCCTTCAACTACCCAATCTAGGCCCCCATAATGTCTAGACAAACAAAACCTAGAGCCCTTAAAATAGTCACCTGGAACGCTGATAGCCTCAATTCAAAAAAACCGGAACTCATAGAATTTCTACACGAAAATCAAATAGATATAGCCCTCATCCAAGAGACTGGTCTTAAACCACATCATAGGGGTACCATACCCAACTATTCCTGCTACCGTAACGATAGACTCCAGGACCGCAAAGGAGGCACAGCAATCTATATCAAAAAACACATATCTCACGATCTTCTTCATGCGCCCCCACACAAAGCGATCAAGTCGAAACTACCTCCATATTCGTCAACATGCACGACAATTCCAAATTCAGGATCGTGTCCCTCTACAAACCCCCAAATAAGGAGGTCAGACCCGCCGACTTCGAAGGCTACTTTAACGACAATCATCCAACAATCCTAGCTGGAGACTTGAATTGCAAACACGCCCTTTGGCACTCTAGAACAACTACGGCCAACGGCCGTAGGCTTTACGAAATATTACAACGTAACCATATAATGGTTACCGCACCCGATTCCCCAACCCACTATGGCCACGGCCTTCCTGATATCCTTGACATCGTTTTGTATAAAAACACGACACTAAACATTAACATCGAACTAAGACACGAACTAAGCTCCGACCACCTTCCAATCATTATCACGGCAGGAGGCATACCAACCGCAAATCACACCAAAAAAACCGTTTACAACTTCTCCTATATATCCGAACTCCTAGAAAGCAACACCAAAATCAATTCAATAAATTCCGTCCAAGAACTAGATATTGCAGTAACCACCCTCACCAATACCATAAAATCCGCAATGGACAGCGCCAAATTAATCAAAAAAGTAGATATCCAAAACCCACAGGACCTTCCCCGAGATCTCAAAGACTTAATCAGAGAGAAAAACCGACTTCTTCGTCGTGCACGCACCCTCCAAGACCCCCATATTAAACGCGAAGCAAACAGACTTACCCAGGAAGTCAAAGACCGACTAAACGTACTAGCAAATTCCCGCTGGGAGGGAAAAATAAAGTCACTCAACCCCCAGGATAGATCACTTTGGAGAATGGCCAAAACCCTATCCCTCGACCACCAACGAGGCATGCCCCCAATTCACGGCGAAAGAGGAGTCGTCTACTCCACCCCCGAAAAAGCCGAAGCATTTGCTGACGCAATGCGGAAACAATTTCAACCAAACCCTCCAATCCCCCCCGACTCCGACTCCGAATCAGAGACCGACTCCGAGCCCGACTCGGACGACGAGAACTACGAGCAACTCATGCATGAAAGAGACATAAACCACATCTATAATAGAGTCACTAACCAAGTCGAAAACGACATTATCACCCCCACATCCCCCGAGGAAATCAAACGCATCATCAAAAATCTCCCAAAAAGGAAAGCCCCCGGTCCCGACCAAATACCGAATAAAATTCTTAAAATACTCCCCCGGAAAACCATTATGGAAATCGTTAACATTGTTAACGCAATGCTCAGACTGCGCCACTTTCCAAAGCCCTGGAAAAACGCAGACGTAATAGTAATCAAAAAACCCGGACAAAATCCAACTTTTGCTGAAAGCTACCGCCCCATAAGCCTCCTTTCCTCCCTAGGCAAAATAGCCGAGAAAGTCATACTAACCAGACTTCAAACTCTAGTTGAAGAACTAAATCTCCTTCCAAATGAGCAATTCGGCTTCCGAAGCAGACACTCCACAGTCCACCAGGTAGCTCGCCTGGTAGACTCTGTAACGGACGGACTAAATAGGCGCGAAGCCGCGGGACTGATCCTCCTGGACATCGCAAAAGCCTTCGATAAGGTTTGGCACAAAGGTCTTGTAGCCAAACTCCACTTTCTCGGCCTCCCCCCAGGCATCACCAAACTCATAGCCTCCTTCCTCAAAGGCAGAGATTTTCAGATAAAAATAGGCGACTGTAAGTCCAACACCCGCCGCATCAGAGCTGGCGTTCCACAAGGTTCCCCACTATCCCCCCTTCTGTACAACCTCTTTACGGCAGATATTCCAAAAACACAGGGCGCTGAACTAGCCCTGTTCGCCGATGACACCGGCATCCTAGCAAAAGCCAGAAACCCCCAGCGCATCCATATCGCCCTCCAGCGCCAAATGGATGCCCTAACCAAATGGTTCTCCAAATGGAAAATCAAAGTAAACGCCAATAAAACCAAAGGCATCCTAATCTCTAGGATTAGAAGAGGCCCACCCCAACCCATTCAGATAAATGGCCAACCCATTAACTGGGAAAACCATGCCAAATACCTCGGCATTACAATCTCCAAAAACTTGACGTGGGATCAGCACGTCAAAAACACCCTCCAAATAGCAAATTGCCGCCTCTCCAAACTCTACCACTTTCTCGGCCTCCCCCCAGGCATCACCAAACTCATAGCCTCCTTCCTCAAAGGCAGAGATTTTCAGATAAAAATAGGCGACTGTAAGTCCAACACCCGCCGCATCAGAGCTGGCGTTCCACAAGGTTCCCCACTATCCCCCCTTCTGTACAACCTCTTTACGGCAGATATTCCAAAAACACAGGGCGCTGAACTAGCCCTGTTCGCCGATGACACCGGCATCCTAGCAAAAGCCAGAAACCCCCAGCGCATCCATATCGCCCTCCAGCGCCAAATGGATGCCCTAACCAAATGGTTCTCCAAATGGAAAATCAAAGTAAACGCCAATAAAACCAAAGGCATCCTAATCTCTAGGATTAGAAGAGGCCCACCCCAACCCATTCAGATAAATGGCCAACCCATTAACTGGGAAAACCATGCCAAATACCTCGGCATTACAATCTCCAAAAACTTGACGTGGGATCAGCACGTCAAAAACACCCTCCAAATAGCAAATTGCCGCCTCTCCAAACTCTACCCCTTAATAGGCAGAAAGAGTCCCCTTTCCATTAAAAACAAACTTCTTCTCTACAACCAAACCCTAAAGCCGGTACTTCTTTACGGAGCCCCAGCCTGGAATAAAATCACCCTTAACAAAGCGCTCTCAGCAAAACTTCAGGCCTTCCAAAACAAGGCACTCAGAATATGCCTCGATGCCCCCTGGTTCATGAGGAACAACCAGATACACAGAGATCTCGAAATGCCCCTCCTAAAAACGGAAATCATCCGCTACAGCACGTCTTTTATACAAGACAATTTAGATCACCCAAACCCCCTCATTTCAAACTTTCTAGATTACGATCATGAAATACACAACACTCACAAAAAGATCAAAAACGTCCTCAACCAGTAATGGTACCCACTAATACAGGACAGATGCATTCCCAGCATCAGTGAGATAGTCTCACTCCTCCCGCACATCCCTCCTCTCCCTATCACATCCCTCCCCATCCCCCTCCCACCCACTCCACAGCGCCAAATTATGACAGATGCAACTCGCATCAGTGAGCAGAGACTCACTCCCCCCCAAATTATGACAGATGCAACTCGCATCAGTGAGCATAGACTCACTGCCCCAAATTTCAATTCAGATTAAGTATTTTTTTAGATAAATGAGCCATAGGCTGCGCCTGTCTCTTAAAGACCCAAACAAACTATTGATGATGATGGGAATTTAGTTCTTTAAATAAGAAATTAAAAACGGTCATGGAAAGGTTTTTAAAATTAAATCAAAATTTATTCTCTATTGTTATACAAAGTAAACAAATATAATAATAAATCGGTATTGAAAACCGATGTATAAAATTTAAAATCCATTGACACATTTCAGTGAAAAATGACTTTTGTATTTACATTATTTAACCGATAGAACGATCCCCAATTTTATGACTTAATCCACAAAAATAAAATAAAAACTAAACGCAGAAAAATGTAATTTTGTAAAAAAAAATTGTGATATTTATAAAATGACCAGCAATTAGCAGTTTAACATCATCATCAAGTTGTCTTAAGGTAAGCTCTTATGTCTTGGTGTCCACCCATTATTTGATCCCTCCCTTTAAGTGACCCTTTCCATAAGATACGCTTTTCCCCGATTCTCTCCAATACACACTTTGTAACTCTATCTGGTCACTTAGTACAATATAATTTAGCAATAGAATACTGTTTAGCAATTATTAGAAAAGTTACTTGCAATAAAAATATATATTTTAATTTTTACATCTTTTAACCATTCATTTTCTACTTGCAAACGTAATAATTTAGGTGTAATATTAAATTTTAGATTTCTTTTTAAGGTGTAATCTTATATTTTAGATTTTTGTTTTTAAATAATTCTATAACACTTACTTGGACTCTCGATTCTGGAAGGTTGATTTTGAGAGCGACTTCTTCCCTCATGAAGATATCTGGGTATCTAGTTTTGGAGAAGAGCGCCTCCAAAACGTCCAGTTGCGCCCTTGTGAAGGTGGTCCTTTCTCGGCGTTGCTTCCTGGGGTTAACTGCTGCAAAATAGGAATAAACTAAGAATTATGCTATAGCCAGTTGTATTGAGAACAATGCTAATGTCAAGCCAAAAAATATCCAGGGTTTATTAGAAAAAAAATTATTTAAAAAAAAACACAAAAAAGCGTATAAACTCGTTTTTTTTATATATATTCAAAATTTTATGTTATTCTGTTGATTTTAACATAAACGTCCGTTGTTTCACAATTTTAAATAGACGTTAGCTTTTAATATATGTTGTAAAATATGTTTCAAGAGTCACACAAATAAATAACTGTGTTTTTAATTAAACCATATACATTTTTAAGCAACCATTAATTTTCCGAGTTGGCAAATTTAGCTTCGAGTTGGAAAAATATTAAACATTTTAATAAATTACCCCTCGAAATTTTCCAGTCGGTCTTTTTAGAATATTAGACGAGTTTTTTTTACTCATTAGTTTTATTGGCAAGTTTTAGATCAGTTGGCAACTTTTCAAGAGGTATGTTTTCTTTAGTCATCCGAGTAGTCATCAGTTTTATTGAGGGGTTAAAACAATTAGACGAGTTGGTTAATTTTCAAGAGTGATGATCTTTTTTTGTCATCAGTTTTGTTTATTGTGGGAGAAAAAAAATAAAATTTTTTCCGTCTTATTTTTTTTTATTATTTACAATAGAGGAAAAATTTAATAATCACATACAACGTTATATAAAACTACACCAAAAACGTTCTTATCATTTTTTTCCGGCGCCCCCTCCTTACCCCCAAAATAATAATAATAATAATAACTTTCTTATTAGAAGAAAAATATAAAAACAACCTAAAAGGTAAAATAAAAGTACACAAAAAATGTTATAATTCAGCGTGCTGCGCTCTAAAAATAACATTTAAAAATCAATTCAATATTCTTTCACGTTTCATATTTTGATACTGCGTCTGGTTTAAAATAAAGGACAAAAGAGAAAACAACGCTTTAAAGTCCAGCTGGTTGTTCCATCTCTACTTTTAAACCCAAATATCCCATTTATCAACAGTCGGAGACGTAAATTCGTTAATTTGCATCCAAATCTGTGACCAGTAGCTTCTGAAGATGCAGTCCCGAGAGAGAAAATCTTAACAGATCATCGATATTATCATACTCTTCGTCCAATGAGTAAAATAGTTCATTTTTAATTGGGCAATATCTAGAACTCGGTCTTGGTCATGACTTTAGTGTCTTAAGGCCAAATTTGGTCTTAATATTTGCTCTTGTAGCAAAAACAGCAACAGGGAAGGACAAAGATCAAGATCGAATCCCGAGAAGCTCTAACAATATTTGTTTTTAAAGTTTTATCTTATACCTATTTTTTTGACCCTTAAAACAATTGAAAACTATATTTCTTGGTTTGACAGTTTTAAAGAGTTCAAGAGAAGCTTTTATGTCAAAAAGCTTTGAGAAAGGCATAAGAAAAAATAAGTTCAAATGAAAATGTCTAATAGTTAAAAGCTTTACTTGTATCAAAGAAAAGGCCTAGAAATTAAGAAAAGTTTTTAAAACAAAAAAGAAAGATAGTCATGTTGATTTTCAAAGTAGATCTAGTAAAAAGTAACTAAAAATTAGCGAAAAAATTGATTGCGTTAGGCATAGATTCTTAACTATTTTAACCGCATTATCCTGTATCCTGTATCTGTATCTGTATCCTAAATCCGTTTTTAGTTACTTTTTGATAATCTAGTCCCCAAAGCTACATGCTGAAGTATATATCTGCTTTTTAGAGAAAACAAATAATTTAATAGCCGCTTAAGAACCACCGCCCATAATAATGGACGCGAAATAAATTCATTGTTTTTTATTAAACTAAAGATATATAGCTATAAAAATAACAGATTTGATATCAATGACGAGTGTCCATGGAAATTACCTTTATAGTTGTCGAGACAAAGTTACATTTTAATGGACATAATGGACCAATGAAAGAAAAATGCTAATAATAAAATATAGAATGGTTTAAGATCCTCGCTAGTTAAAATTTAATTATTACTAAAATATCTTAAAAATTTTGGACCTAAGTCTCGGGAAGATATAAAACTAAACAAAAATATAAAGGAGTGCTGACCCAGTTTATAAAAAAATCTTATTATGGAAAGGAAAAGAGGTAATTTATCCTATTTACTCATAGTAATTTAATCCCAATGAAAGGAAAGAGCTTATAAGAAAAGTTTCAAACCTAAAAGTCACCAATGATAGTAGACTAAAACGAAAAGTTTCCCATGGAATGCGACGCATTATATATATTTTCGGCTAAACGTCCCAAAGTTGTTGCACGGCTTTAACCTATAAATTACGATCGTTTTTTTCAATACCGGTAGCACCAGCACAAGTTTTAAAAACCAAATTGTTAAAGTCCATTTTTAACGGTTTATAAACATACTTTATAGGATTATGTGGTTAAACTATTCGAAGAAACCAAAAACCTAATAAATTTTTCGTCTGTAGAAGATTTCCCAACAATCAACTCGTTTTAAAACTGCTTCTTGTCAATCTAATGAGCAAGGGAATTATAAACATCTGCAGTTTCATCTAAGCCGAGATGCATAGTTAGTTAACTAACTAAATTTAAATAAATACCAAATTTAATTCTTTCATACATATAACTAATATTGAAAGACAAATAACTAAAGATAAAGCTGAGATAAATACTTTATATTTGAGGAGGTGATTTTCAAAACGCAGTTTTTGCCTTTGTCACATAGCAGTTTGTCAATTACTTGACAATCAGTTTAAATTGTTTATAAGATTCTTTATTAACCACATTATGCAAGAATACATTTTTGGCAAGTCAAACATCTGACATGCTGTTATGTCACAAAGTCAAAAACTGCGCTTGAAAGTCACCTCCTCATTTATAGCTATATTTTTCTGACGTTTTATCAAGAAAAAGCTGGTCCATACCCGGCTTAAAAAACTTTGAAATGTAGCAGACACATAATAGAGAAATCAAAAAACCAATAGTTACTTTTTGTTAATAAAGGGCGGGTTTAAAGGTTTTCAAAAATAAAACTGCTTCTTGTCAATAAGCAAAATAATAACCTGTAAGCATCTGCAGTTCCATATAAAGGCATATACACAGGCTTGCATAAGCAGACGTAACGCATAATAACATACTGACATAATTTGCATACGGCAGAAGACATAAAGTCTTATTCACACATCCACTTGCTATACATAAGCACATAACATTTATTATTGACAGTTCGTGTCGTTATTGGTAAAATATTATGTTTAATAGTAGATTTAAATCACAATTGTGAAAGTTAGGTTATAACACTAAACGCTGTTAAAACAAAACTGAGTTTGAAAACAACCCCAAGAAAAAATAGAAGAAGAAGAAATGTGATTACCATAGCTCACTACGCATAGGACGTACATAAGCTCGCTTAACAACATAGTACATAAGAATGCGGTACCGTGATTGGCTTACAAGATACATGGCGGCATGTACTATGTTGTTATGCGAGCCTGTGGATATACCCTTACTACGAAGATTGCGAAGATTGACTTGTGTGCTTTTAAAATCCTTATGTCTTTTGCGTGATTTATGTATTATGGTTATGCAAGCCTCTGGATATGCCTTAAGCCTTTACCTAATAACCAAACTATATTCTTTGATAGATAGGTATATAAATAAGCATAGAAATTATTCTATATCTAAGGTTGATTTTGTGTACATTTGATGTTCTTGTTATAAAATTGTAAACATTTTGGAAACAATAAAAATATTATTATTATTATTGTTATTGTTATTATTATTATGTTATTTTAATTACTGAAATGTGGCTCAAATTTGGCTCAAAGGGCCATTAAAAGTAAGCTACACACCAGAGGGGGGGGGCTGTGCCCTCCTCCTGGATACGGCCTTGATTATAAGCCATTTTATATCTTTTTAACTTCTCAAAATATACGCAATTGAATTTTTTAAATTGTATATATTTGGATGTGTGAATCTAGCACGTGCAGTGATGCTTTTGTTTTGAAAGCAAATACAAAACAAATTCAATTTGTCACTTAACTTGTTTTATTTGAACAGAGGGCGAAATGATTTCAAATCTATTTTTTTAAGGTTGTATCAAAAGTGTTTGTCACTAAATTATGGTGAAATCAGATATCATTAAGTTAGTTCCAGTTGTATAGGTAACCAATATGTTATTTCACTTTACGTGTTAAAATTATGAAACTAAATACAACAAACGGTCGATTTCTTAATATTTTGTGGTAGGCGTAGGTTCTTCTTCTTTCTTACAAAATAGCCATTAAGAACAGATTATATACTTATTTTAATACAAAGAATAGAACCTTAAATGTATTTAGCAAAAACGCCCAAGAATGCAGATTTTTAGCTTAAAAAGGATAGGACCTAATATGGACTTTTTAGCTACCTAGGTAGTATACACAATATTTATTTAAATATGTATGCACTTTTTATTTGTAGGTAATGGGAACCTAAAAACTACAGTATGGTTATTCCCATTTTGTGTTAAAAGAATGATTTTGGGATAAAAATAGTACCTACTACATAGATAAACAATTACTTTGTTATTATATCTCAAATTCTAAGAATTATTCTACAAATAATACCGTTTAATTACACAAGACCAAAAAAAAAAACAAGATTGGTCTGCGCTATAGATAGAACCATGATTTTCCTACGTATTTTCACCTGATGAAACCGAATCTGAACTTAGTTTAACCCCTATACGTCTGGATTTTTCTCTACAGCCGCACTATGCTACCAAACGGGAAAAAGTGACCAAAATTATTTTATTGTATATTTCAACTTTAAATGATTAATAAGACATAAAATATGTTTTTTTTAAATATTTTCCATTGAAGAATTTAGGGTAAAAAGAAGGAAAAAATGGAAAAAAGTAACAAAAATTATTTTATTGTGTATTTCAACTTAAAATCATTATATACACAATAAAATAATTTTGGTCACTTTTTTCCCGTTTGGGTTCAGCAGGCGAAAATACATAGGAATATCATGGTCCTATCCATGGCGCAGACCACTTTTGTTTTTTTTTGTGGGCCTGTGTTATTTTTATACTTTTTCAATTAATAATTACTTATGTCGATTTAAATAATGAAACTGATTGATATTGAATAGATTGTAAACAAAACATGAACAAATCAAAACAATTTAAAATTTTCGCGAAATGAACTATATTAAGGCATCGCTGTTTTTAAGAATAATGAATTATAAATTAGGTATAATTAATAACGGCCGATTTAGTACGTACAGAGAAAGCATACATAATCAAAATTTACATTTATTAAATTAGCTACCGTTTTCATATTGATTAATTTTACAAGAAAAGTTCAGAATATATTAATAATAGTATTATAGTATCATGGGAGGCATACCGTAGATGAAGCTGCAGTTTGCAACGTTTTTTTGCATCGAAAATTCAAATAGTATATTAAAGCACTTATTCCATAACACGTTTTTAGCAGAAAACTCGCCACAAGCGTTGTTTTCTAAACTTGTACTCGTGCGCTAAAACGTATGTTATGAAACTAGTACTTTATTTAAATTTTCGTTGCAAAAAAACGTTGCAAACTTCAGCTTCATTGCCGTAGTGGCTAGCGCGTATGTATAGCAAGCCTACTAGCCTGAGTTTGATTCTCACTGGCGCCGATTTGCCTTTTTCAGTTAATTAATAATTGAAATTTGGCGAAGGCGATAAGTGAAACGGACACTCCCTAAAAACTGGTTCGAAAGTCAGTATAAGCCGGTGGTTTCCTCTACTACTAGCCCACACAAGTCCTGGACTTAGGGAATGCTTAATTAAGTAGAATAGTACGAGGTTAAACAAACGAATAAACAAATATTAAATATATTATAATAATAATATATTAATAAAATTTATTTAATTGTGTCTTTTAATTATTAAAATTTTCAGCACCTGCAGAAATTTATTCAAAAGTGTATTTTTACTTCTTCTTGCATTAATGGGAGGCATAGCGTAGTGGCTAGCGCGTATGCATAGCAAGCCTACTAGCGTGAGTTCGATTCTCACTGGCGCCGATTTGCCTTTTTCAGTTAATTAATAATTGAAATTTAGCGAAGGCGATAAGTGAAACGGACACTCCCTAGAAACTGGTTCGAAAGTCAGTATAAGCCGGTGGTTCCCTCTACTACTAGTCCACACAAGTCCTGGACTTAGGGGATGCTTAATTAAGTAGAATAGTACGAGGTTAAACAAACAAACAAACAATACTAAAACTAGAAATAATAATTCCGTGCAACGAAAACAAATTGCTAAATTGTTTTTTTTATTGGTAAACAGTTTTCTGTGTGAAATAGCAACAGTTTCTAAAAAAATTATAACAGAAATAGAATACTAACTACTGTTAAAATTTTACTAACTCGCACCTGGGCAGAATGCTTGGAATGCAAGGTCGCCTATACAACACACAAAATATTTTACCTCTTCTCTTTCCCTTGCCTCAGTTCACAGGTGCAAGTTAGTAAAACGTTAACAGTACACTCACTAACTTTTAGGTTAAAATAATAAAAAGACTCATACGTTACTAAATTGCTACTTTTTTTTGGCAATGCATGCTTAAAACGTTTTCTCGGTGTAAAACACTCTTCATATTACAACCTCTTTAATTATTTATCATTTTTCTTTCCAGTCATTTTCCCCACTGAATGAAGGAGAGCTATGGTACGCAGTTTTCTTCATATAAGAGACCGTGTCACGGTTTTGGGACCAAGTAAGCCGCTTACCAGGGTGGCTGGGTGAAAAGTCCCGTTGCCATGACGACAATCGAAATGCCGTTTAGGCAACTTTTCAACAAGCGACGGGAAAACTGGACAAACTGCACAGGGTAAACACAATCTCGAAACCGCATCACAAAATTATAAAATAAAAAAAGGTAAGTATACCTCTTTTCATTTTTTACTGTAAAGCGTTTCTATGTGGGAGAAAAGAAACAATGTGAAAAAGTTTTACAGGTTTTAATGAATTTATCCGCTCTAAAGTTTGGAAATGAGTTTTTGTATGGGCTATATTGAGTTTAAATAGCTCTTTTTTGATATAGGTTCCAAATAAAAAATAAATAAAATCTCAAATTTGTGGTTTTAAACCAAAATTAAGTTGGTACGTTCCCACCATCTTACTTTCCCGCGTTTTACAAAATAAAAACTTATGACGAACGTTCGCAAGACAGTAAGATGGTGGAACCGTATCAATAGAGCTCTCTACAACTAGAATTATGAAACAAAATACGTCTACCCTATCTCTATCTCATTTGTGCTACACTTTCCAGCCAACCAAATAAATACTGTATTTGTTTTTCATACAACAAATACAGTATTTATTTGGTTGGCCGGAAAGTGTAGCACTGAGCGGCACGAACGAACATAGCTAATGTGAATCTGTGGAATAAGATAATTCTACTAAAATTTAGATGGCGGCAGTAATTTCTTTAATAAAAATAATATAGTTACACATTTCGCCCGGCCAAATAAATATTGTATTTGTTCAACAAAGAACAAATACAGAATTTGTTTGGTTGGGTGGAAGTGGGAGTGTATGTATGTCTTCTATCTTTTTTGGGTAGAACTTTTGTCCCTGTCTAATCTAACGGGAGAAATCGCCATTTCCTTTTATTTAATTTTAAATGCAAATTTGGTAGTTTTATTTTTGATTTATTTTAAACCTGCTTGTAAGTGAATCTAGACTAAAATTTTCAATTTGACATAGCCTTGAGTAGAATCAATTGTTTTTTTCGTGCTGGCAAAATCAGTGCCATAGACCTAAGTAGGTACCGCCAACTGGGGTGACTTCGGACACTGTTTCGAAAAACTCTCTCAACCAAAGCACGTGTGCTTTTTGGGGTTATGTGCACAGGTTGTGGGGTTCAATTCCACAACTTGGGCACATAACCCCACAACTTTTGCACACGTGTTTTGGTTCAGAGAGTTTTGCGAAAAAGTGTCCGAAGTCACCCACACCGTCCGAAGTCAAAATTATCTTGCATGTTTTTTAAAAACAAAAACTGCCTGTGATTTCCTAAAAACTGGAACAAGAATAATGATTTTTTAAAGATTTAAGCTTAACATAAAACTACTTAAATTCACCTTAAAAAAAAGCTTAAATAAATCAGCTTTATCCAATACATACAGATAATGAGACAATTAATAGCTTTATTTTAAATAGATAAACTCAATAATAACCCCCGCGTGGCTTTTACTTTATTGAGGATAATTATTTATTTTACCCACTCAACTGTCACTTGTCAAATTATTTTCTGGTAAATGTCATTAAAATTTTTAATAAAAATATGAATTTCTAAGCTATTTATTGGATAAAACCTTGTATGGCACTCATGGGTAAACCGATATTGCCCTCTCGAAAATTAACCTGTTTGGCTGACGGCTCGCAGGTTAATTTTCTCATGGGCAATATCTTACTTTACCCACTAGTACCATAAATAACTATTAACTTTCCAGTTCTAAATTAGTAATATTTTATCAGGCCTAAATTAGTAATATTTTATCAGCTAATAGGCTTTAAAAAAAGTTGTATTTGTTTTCTATTTCCTTATAAAAAATGCCGTAATGTAGGTATTTATTTTTTCCGTTGGGGATATCATTTGTTTGAGAAGCCTCTCGTTTTGTGTTTCTGGTATCATATCGTCTGCGTTTTTGTAAGACTTCCTACAGGAGCGGACTCGCTTTTAAAGGCGTTGGCAACATAAATAAACTGAAAATGGTGCGGTTTCACCGCATTTAGGTTCATTCTCGCGAAAATGTGCAGATAGGTTTGAGATTTTAGTTATCTTGTATTGGTTTTTATAAGTTTGCATTAATTTTTAAAGACTATAAAAATAAAATAAAAATATTGTAAGTCCTTCACCAAAATTGAAACAAAATTATTTTCCGCCCTTATATATTTTTTTCGGGGAAAACTAATAAAATATGTTATTGTGTTTATAATTTTTTAGATGTATTAAGGTACTAAATTTGAGCAAAAACCTCAAAGCCATTTTCATATATAATTACACAAGAGGCTGAGAATTATGAGGGTAAAATTCGCATGAAAATTTTCTGTCTGGAAATAATTACGACCGGGCGATGCCCCTGGAGTAGTTATTTCCTTTGACAGGAAATTTGAATAAAAACTGTCAACTTTTCCCGATAATTCGAAAAATCATGTGTAATTCGGAATATTATTTTTTAACGATTTATAATATGTCAAACCAACTTTTATATTATTTCATCGCAAAATTATATAAATTGTTTTATTACTTATGTTAATATTTTTACAGGCATATTTTTTAATTTGGTTAATTAAATTCAATTCTCAGTTGCTAAACTAAAACTTTTTTTGTCTATTTTTAAATTGCAAATTATGGTTCTGTCATTAATTCAGTCAGTTAATACTGACTATCGCGGTACTGCGCTAGGCTTGCAACATGTCCATAAAAGCCAACCTATAAAAACTGTCATTACATTTTATAAAAAGAATATTTTGTGGTATTTTTTGGTAAATAATAAAGTAATAACAATAATTATAAATAGATATATATTTATATTTAATTATTAATTAGTTTTAGGCATGAAATCTTGTTGTAAAAGAGAAATACTGAAAAACTAAATACTACAGCGATTCTTACTAGAATATTCTTACAGTAGAAAATTCCCAATATAACTGTAATATGATTGGACAGAAATAAACACGTAGTCAGAAATATTGTTAAATAATTGGTTGATAAGAAAGTTAAAAAATAATCAAGAAATTCAAAATTTTCTATTTTTGTTTTTAAGAAAACTATAATATAAACTATATATTGTCTCTGAATCAAGAAAAATAGTGTATAACTAACAAATTGGTAAGGCACCAGGCCGGAAATTATCCAATATTAATTACATTAAAAAGTTTCTAGGAAAATTAAGAAATCTGTATAACTAAAACAGAACAAATGGACATGGGCCTTACGGCCAGTCCGGGCCTGCTAACTAATTTATTGACCTGTGAATACTAGATCAATAGTGCTATGCACGTGTGTCTATAGAAATTTTTATTATAGGAATTAAAATTCTTATTAAGTTTTTATGAGAAGATTTGCGGAGTTTGCACTCAGAGAAAAATCGTTGTAAAATCAAACAAAAGTTATATGATTTAAAGGTTTTCTTTCTATGTTTTTGCTCCGACAGGGATTTTTGTTAATTCAAAAAGATATTTTTTAATTTTATAAGCCATTGTAAAAATAAAAATATTCATTGTAATTTGAATAATGTTTCCTTTTAAATAATTTAAACTTGTAAATGATTTAAATACAAAAACTGTTTATTTTAAAAAGAATTCTTTTAATATATTGTTATTTTTCAACAATATAAAGGGAAATATTATAATTTTATTAAGAAAACATTAAAATAAGAAAGTAAGGGACAGTACTTTTACTTTAAAGTGAAAAACGTTTTGGTGTAAAAATTATTTTTTTAAATTAATATTATTCATAAATAAAACGTAAAGTTTTTACTTTTAATATTTTAAAAGGCATTTTTTTTAAATTAAAATAATTTCTTATTGATTTTACAAGATGGGATTTTTCTGAGTGTGGTTACCAAGATATTAGGAATTAAGTAATATGATGTGTAAGTTTTTCATTATCATTATCATCATCATCATCATCATCATCATCATCATCATCATCATCATCATCATCATCATCATCATCATCATCATGATCAAGTTTTCAGTTCCAAGGTTGGATTGAGAAAACCAGGAAACCTAACCACCCTACCCTATCCCTAGACAATCCTGTACTTTACCTAATTTGTTACACCCTGCATTCTTTACTATACTTTTCAAGGTCTGCCTGTCTTTCTTCCAACTTCCCGCTCGCTCTCCAAAATATATTTAATCTCTCATGTCTTAGTATGTTACCCACTATTTTACTCCTTCTAACTACCTTTTTCCACGAGATGGCTTTCCCTAATTCTCTCCAATGCGCTCTCAAATAACTAAAGAGCTTTAATTTTATTTAAAACAGGATTGTTTTTTATAAGAAATAGTTTTCTTTCTATTCTAATTTAAACGGAATTATAGAGAAACGCTTTTGCCAAATGGAAACACTAGATACTAGACGTGATTTTATGTTTATTTCACCCAAATTGTCTTCATCCAAATATACTTCCTTAGGAAGCAAGAGCTCTTTGAAGAAATCGCCTTTACGTCAATTTTTTTTAAATATACACGGTGTATAGACAGAATATCTGGTAATTTTTTATTGTGTGTCAAAATTGTCTGCTGCAGATGAAAGTTCCTTACAAAGGAGTAAGCTTCCCAAGTAACACAGTAGCTGTAAAGTATCTCTTATCGCTCTTTCGCAGCCAAATTACAGCCATATGACTGATATTTTGCTGCGAAAGAGCGCTAAGAGATACTTTATAGCTACTGTGTTACTTTTTATTATTATTTCTTTCTGGTTAAAACCGAGCAAATAAGCACAAAAATGATTAAAAATTATTAAACCATTTATGGATTAAAATTATGTTACTTTTACATTATTACTTTCCCCGGAAATGTCTTGCGTTAGTAAAAAAATATAAAAAAAGATTATTGCTTTTTTACGTTTCTCGACGTTTTATATCCAAAAAATATGATTTCCGTCAAAAAAAAATCTGTCTATCGGTCTGTCTGTCAGGGAAATTTGTGATCACGATAACTTAAGAAGGCTTCGAGCTAAAGACTTCAAATTTGGATCATAAAAGTTGATTATCCAAAGTTCTAGGCTGGGATTGTCTTTGGTAAAAATCGGGGTGGGGTAAGGTGGTAAAATGGGGTAAAAAGAATTTATTTTTCGTTTTATAAAAAAAGAAACTTTTTTTTTTATTTTTTTTATTTATTTATTTATTTATTTTTTTTTTGATTTTTTTATTTTGTCGTTTTTTATTTTAATGAGCCTAGGCGTATAGGGGAAAGTATTATTTAGCTGGCAGCAGTTTTTCCTCTGTGTCACCTTAATTAAATATGCGAATTGAAATCAAAAGTTTTGATTTGATTCAAAACATTAGGTTTGCTAGAATAAATTAACTAGAAATGGGTTTGACTTGGAGGTACAAAGTTAAAGAAATATTTGTTTTAAAGTAATCTCCATTGGTGAGGGTGCTTTCATGACCAACGGCGATAGGGAAGTAAGTGAAAAGGCGCGAAATACAAACACACGCGTGTTGCTGATAAAATGTGTGGGTACATCCGCCTTAAAAAGTCCCAAGCTATTGGTAATAGATTAGGAGATGATATATCATCTGAGATAATTCATCTCATAATCTCCAAAATGATCAAAATTTGAGTTACGTAATACTTGAACGTTTCCTAAATTATATCCACTGGTTAGAGATCCATCATGGATATGCAGGATATCCATGATGGATCTCTAATGGATATCTAGTGGATATACTTTGGGGAGGTTATGTCCACTGGATATCTCGTGGATATCCAGTGGATATCCTGCCATGATCTGGATATAGGCGGACATTTGGATGTCCATGGGATATCTAATGGCAATCCAGGCTATCCACTGGATATACCCTATATCCAGAAAATATATCCCCTGGATGACTAATAGTTATCATGTGCTGTTTGGGTACTTTAACAACCAGTGAATGTTCAATAAACTTTCTTGGGGTTCCATAATATGGATGTTATGCACATATTATGTGCAGAAACGTTCAGTATGCAGTACAGTTCAGTGTCCAAAACGGAGTTTCCACAACTATGAAATCTTATCACCTTAAAACTATCACGTTTTGAAAATTAAAAATAACTAGATCTTTTGACCATATATTTTTGATAAATATTGATTTCCTAAAAAATGGTATGGAACAGATAAACATTTAAGGGACAAAGTGTTATCTTTTTAAAGGACAATTGAATAAAAAACAATTTCGGCTTAGGGAATTGTTTTCAATTATAAAAATCAATATTCTGCCACTCTTCCTTTTATCTCCCAGTGATATTAAATCGTTTTAAAATGGAAACAAGAGATAAGATTTTACGGTGTATGCAGTGTGAAAAATTTGCAATGGGAATTGTAACATCTGGTCCAATGAAAACTAGGGGTGTCATTCAATCACAGAGTTTTATTGGGGTAAATTATTCCAAAACCCTAAAATTAGTTTTCACACTTCAAAATACACAAAACATTCGAAATTGGTTTGGTTATTTGAAAGAACAACAAATAAGCGGGAAATTCTACGTAGATATTTTATCATTTTGATTTGATTCAAAGAAACCTAAATAATATACATATTTTTAAATATTGAAATGGGGCACAGGCCCCCAATTTTCTATCCCCTAGTTATTTCGGTTTATCAATTTTATTTTCACATTTGATTGTACTTCCCATAGTACATGTGAGCTCATTTAAAAATATTTTGAAACCAAAATGGAAGTTAGAATAAAGGTTAACCCAGACGGGACATAATAACTATTAGATATCCACGGGATATACTTTCTTGATATAGAGTATATCCATTGGATAGCCTGGATAGCCATTAGATATCCCATGGACATCCAAATGTCCGCCAGGATATCCACGAGATATCCAGTGAACATATTTTTTTTTAACCTCCCTAAAGTATATCCACTGGATATCCATTAGAGATCTGATATCTGGATATCCATGATGGATTGAAATTACAAAAAAGATTAATACAAATTATAGCAAATAGAATAAAGGGTTTAATAAATAAATATCTTCATTATCCTTCATTAAAACAATATTTGCGAACAAAAATCTTGCGCTTGGTTTGGACTTTGGACTTAATTTTATGCGATATTATGTATTGTACTAATTTCCATGCAACTTTTATTTTTTGCTAATTTATTTTTGCAAACTTTTTGCGTGAACAAATATTTTGCGAACTTTTTTTTTCGAACTAAAGACCGGATACCTGAGGCCCTGGTAGAAGACTTCATTAAGTTACTGACAGTAACACACGTGAGTCCCTTTTATTTTACTAAGTAAACCCTTTCAGCTTAAAACAAGCACAAAAACTTCAGTTAGGAAGATTCTCCATGTAAAAAAATGGGTATCTTTTTCTTTTTCATTACTTTTCAGGAATTTAACCAAATAATTTAATACCATGGCGCAGTAGGTCCCTAAGAGCAAATATATAGAATTCTGTGGGGGAGTATATTTACAAATCTATTAGAAGTCGATGTATTCATTGCGTCATTCTTTCCGGAAGCCCCAATACATTGAGCAATTCCGGTGAAATCCGGGGGAAAGCCTCTATTGTCGTTCTATAGAGCTATTTCATGTATTAGACCATTCAAGTGTTGACGCACGTTTCAGATAATGTACTTTTTCAGGAACCGCGATATGTTTATTTTTAGGGGAAACAAACATACCAAATATCGGTTACATTTTAACCAGAGAAGTTAATTCCGGAATGTATTAATGAATTTAACCCCAAAACCGAATACACGTAAAAAGAAGTCTTTTGATTCACGAACCCTTTTTCCAAAAATATTTTTATGTATTTTAAATAGCTTTAGTTGCGCCTTCGCCAAAATTGAAAATAATACCATATAGGTCGATTTTTTAAGATACAGTATTATCTCGTATTTAACTTTACCAGTTATACCAACATACATTCATTCATAATATATTTTGTTTTAAAAGAAAATTTTAGTGGCACATCGGACAGAAGAGAAAATTAGAAAAAAAAGTATGGACTCAATCTGGATTCGAACTAGAGTCCACAGGTTTCCGGCCTTTGAATCTAAACTGAGACCTGACTTTTTTTTCTAATTTTATCTTCTACTAATATTTTCTTCCATAATTATTTACGGACATCAAAATTACTCCTTATATCTTTTGTTTCATATATTATAATGAATGAAACAAAGGATAATTATTCAACTATATATAGTTGGAGCTCATAGGATACCAACTTTGTATAGTGGGATAATGAATGAAACAGAAGGTATTATGAATGAATGTATGTTGGTACAACTGGTAAAGTTAAATACGAGATAATATCGCATCGTAAAAATCGATCTATATCTTTGGTATAAAATACTATTTTTTTTATTATGTAAGTTTAAAATCACATACGCATGGGGTCATCGATGCGATTTTAAAAAGAAAAACATTTTTTATAAGATAAGATTTTCTTAGTCGTTAAAATTTGGGGTAAGGTTCTTTTTTAGTCGTAAGGAGCTTTGATTTTTTTTAGTGCCATATATGGCAAGTTTGCTCGGGGGGCCAAAAGCCCAGATACGCTCCTGTATGAACCCATATCCCGCAAACGCTTAGGAAGCTCCGTTATGGAGCTAAAGTACAGTAAGTGTAAATTCAGGAAATAGGGCTGTAACTCGCGGGTGAAGAAGATAATATTATTTTGTAGTAGAAACCTCCTGTTATATTAAAAATTTGATTGGTTAAACTTAAATGATTTATTTTATGGGCTCTAAACCTTAAATGGTGTAATTTTAAAGCAAACATACCGTTTTTTTAATTTTGTGTCCTGTAGGATAAATGTCCATATTTAAAGATTATATTATAAACAAACAAACAAACTTTCTGCACTATTCAGTTTTGGATATTTTTTGGCCGATTTTATCATAAAACAAGAATTTTAACCTTATTTAAATCGGGATGTGATAACAAAATGGTTCTAAAAATTTTTAGTATCGAACAATTACTCAAAATAACGAAAATCGGGTTTTCAGTCTATTCAAACGGTATACCGTTTGAAAGACTTTAAAATTAATTTTTTTTTATGGAATCCTTCCTTCCTCTTGAGAAAAAGTGTATGTTCTGTATTCTTATTGGCTAATTATTGGGCTTTTTAAAGCTTTTAACCTCTTGAGTGACATAGGCACATATGTTTACCTATAGACTGTAGGCTAGAGTAAAAAATAAATTACGCAAAATGAAATACCGAATTCATTACCGCTCAGGGGCCGTGGCTGTTGCTATTTGCTTTGCCTCTAATCAAAAGCGACATACAATGCCAAGATTCCCACATCTTTAATTGTTTACTTGTTTTTCCAAGAAAAAGCATTTTTAATTTTTACTACTAAATGAATTTAAATTAAAAAAATCATCCCTCAATGTTACGTCGGACGTTTAAATGGCCAGTTCGTTTTTAATCACATCCCGAAAAAAATCTAATGACATTATATTTACCTTGTGGGAATGAGTCCATATGGTGCGACAGCCCAAAAGGTGACAGCCCCGTCATTCCCGGCATCCCAGATAGTCCCGACGGCATGCTGGGATGCGACGGAAAGTGGCCCAGAGGCCCGGCGGGCGCTTTCAGGTAACCAGCCATGTTCATGTGCGTGAACAGACCGCCACCCACGCCGTAGCCGCTTGCGTCTTCTCCCGGTAGAGGAGTCGTCTTGATGCCGGATATTTTCACTGTAACAAAACAAAATAATTTGAAATTTTGATAAAACGTAAAAAATCAGTTTTTTTACAAGGACCAGTATAATGCAGTATTAAGCAAGTTATCGCAGAAAACAATATTTGTTACCCCCTTTTATCCAGGAGCGTTCCTACCTAGTCGGCATTTTTAGCAATTTTAGACGAGTCAGCAATTTTGTCAAGACGTTTTTTAGTCTTCAGTTTTTCTCTGGAATTTTTTTTTTACCACTGGTAAAATTTTAGCTACAACTCCTCACGTATTTTTGTGCGCTGAAAACGAATTTGACAGTGAACACGCTGACCCTTAAGTTTTTCAACAACTACAAAAAAGAATAATGCAAGAGAGTTTTGAAGTACTTGAGAGTTTTTAAGTACTCTAACACCTAAAATATGGATTTTTAAGAGTTGGACACTTTTGAACAGAATTTCGAGAACTATAAAATCCAACATTCTGACAAATCTGACTGACACTACTTTTCCATAAAAAGAGAGCCAGGTCCTTTGGGGCGAATTTTTTCTTGTTAAATTCGTTTTTAGCGCCCAAAAATATAGTTTGTTAAGATTAGTTACCTTTTTTGTGGGCCAGTGTAATTAATAATATTTATATTGTTATTAGGAATACGGTGTCAAATAAAGCCTTTGGAAATAGTAATTCTGGACAAAGAGGAAAACTTGGACAACGACAAGAAATAGAAACTCGAGTAGAAACTATAAGTATTAAAACTTTATAAAATTTTACCTTTGGTACTTACTATAGAATAGTATAAGATATCATTGAATGATCTATTTTAAAAATATAATTTTTAATAAGAAGAAAAGTAAGATCTCTGATTTCAATATCCGAATATGACCCCCGATAACTTGATTCTTCACGGATCATTAATATAGAATTACCCAAAACACTGTTACAAATACGCTTCAAATGTAACATAAAACACGATATCCCATGTAACTTGAAACTGCTATGATACCTTTTTTACTAAATGGTAAAGGTACAATTTAACCAAATAATAGTTTCGAATACATTTAGTTTCTAACCTCTATGCAATAGTATTCTTAACCAATTGTTAAAATTAAGACATTCTATGGATCCTGTTAAAACCTCGTGAGGAAAAATCTATTACAATGGAGATTTCTCCCGTTAGATTAGACAGGGACAAAAGTTCTACCCAAAAAGGATAGAAGACATACATACACTCCCACTTCCACCCAACCAAACAAATTCTGTATTTGTTCTTTGTTGAACAAATACAATATTTACTTGGCCGGGCGAAAAGTGTAACTATATTTATTTTATTAAAGAAATTACTGGCGCCATCTAAATTTTAGTAGAATTATCTTATTCTACAGATTCACATTAGCTATGTTCGTTCGTGCCGCTCACTTCTACACTTTCCAGCCAACCAAATAAATACTGTATTTGTTGTATGAAAAACAAATACAGTATTTATTTGGTTGGCTGGAAAGTGTAGCACAAATGAGATAGAGATAAGGTAGACGTATTTTGTTTCATAATTCTAGTTGTAGAGAGCTCCATTGGCAAAAATTAGGTTTATATCCCTATATAAAAAAAACCGTTACTGTGAATTTAAAAAATGGTTTATGATGTTATGTTACATGATAAGGAGACCGGAGCGACCATCCTCCCCCGAATTGGGCAATTTCTATGTCTAGTTTGACTCAAAAACAGACGGACGGACATACATACAGTTTTAAATTTGATTCTTTCTTCAGGAAACATATTTCTATCCAAGATATTTTTTATGCGGCCTTTTTTTGGCTGTTAAAGAGTATAAAAAAATACTTAATATATCTGCTAGAACATAAATTAGCAATTAATGATGCCAATTATTTTGATTTCAACCTACAAAATAGGTACTGGAAAAATTATTTAATTTCATTAAGCTTATTATACGCAATTATCAAGAATTTGAATTTATGCAATTGTAATTAAATTGTAGTTACAAATATGTTTAATGGAAAATCTCTCTACTATTTTAACTAATTGTGAATTATTAAACTACATACACTGAGAAAAATGCAAAATAACATAGTTCGGTTCATTTTGCAATAAACTGTATAATATTATTTTTTTAAACATAAAAGTATTGAGCAGCACTGCTAATAAAAATCAATAAAGACTATAGACTATAGACTTTAACTTTAAAAATCATACATTGAAGAGTTTTCAAAATATTTGAATTTGAAATTTATGTAAGAGGTGGAGGACCCTCCATGGCAAGGGCGTAGATATTTTCTTTCTATGGGGGGAGGGGGAGGTAATATCAAGATCTTAAATATTTTTTCGGGATTTAAAATGAAAAAAATGCAAATTTATATTTTTTATATGATAATGCTATGAAAAAACATATATTTTTGTCCTATGGGGGGGGTAATTACCCCCATTACCCCCCTCATCTACGCCCTTGCTCCATGGTACCCGGCACCCCGGGGTACCGCGATGCGTTAGTACCACAATGACAGACAGACAGATTTTCTTTTCGCAGAGATCATCTTTTTGCATAAAAAGTCCTAAAACGTTATCGCAGGACTTTCCCACTTTGCACCTGTTTTATAGGGAAAAGTAATAACAAAAAAAAAATATTTAATCGAAATGCGATATATGGGAGGCGGTCAGGGGTGCTTCAAAGCGTGTTTTTTTTGGGGGGTGGGGCGGAACTAATATTTCCCAACTTAAAATTGAGAAATTTACCAACTTAAAAAAAAAGCTAAAAAAAGGTTCTCACCTATGAAAAAAATCTTAACTGTAATTTATTTTTTTCAACTACAAAAAAAGCTTTTACCCCTGACGGAAATTACTGCCCAACTTTCACAACTATCCTACCGATTTCCGAAATCTGCCACCCAGTTTTACCAACTGAACAGTGCACTTTCCCAACTCTTGAACAAAACAAACCATGGTTGGGGGGTGGCGCACGCCCCCCTGCCCCCATGGGAGCACCCCTGGCCGTGACGTATCCATAACCTCCCTCTGGCTTCAGGGCTCGGTTAAATATTGCAACATAGAAGCTAATAACCGCGTTATAAATAATAAATGCATTTTTATGAATGACTAGTGTAATAATCCAATTATAATTAATTAATAATAAAACAATTACCTTATGAAAAAAAATTGATTGAATCCTTAGTAGAAATTATATCACAGAACTTATCACAATCTAATATCAGTGTATATAATACTGCCTTGTGTATCACAAACAAACGTCACTTATAAGTATTGTCACTAATGCACTAATTTAAAATCAATAGGAAACACAATAAAGTTCATTTACGTATTACTTTTTATTACTTTTCTATACAAACTGGTATTACGACCTGTTCTGTGTTGTAGATTAACTCGGACTGACTAGATTCGATTTTAGAGGTATACTATTTCAATATAGGGCCATAGACTCGGGTATTCTTTGTATTGGACCCGGGGATCGACCCCTGTGGTGTGAGAGGGGGATCCCTAGAGGCGTAGAGAGGTGGGTCTAAAAACCATTTGTTTTGGGCCTAGTTGGGCGTGAGACTATGCGTTTTCAGCTTTACTATTTTGATCATTAGATACCTGGTCATATTTCAAGTTTTTTTTTTATATTGGTGGTATAATGCATAGTCAAATGTAGGTCGATGTTAATAAGCTTGGCTTCTTAATGCTACTCATAAATGTCTCTTTTTGACAATGCAGATATGTAAGATTTGTTTACCCATAGAATTAAGACTATATAAAATTTCGTTGACAAAGGATATTCTTTTAAAATGCGAATTTAAAAATCATTTTAAAATTATTGTAACTTTTAATTGTATTACTCAGATTTATAGTATACTGCAGCATTAATTGATAAGCATAATTATTGTAAATTATTAATAAAACATGGTGTGCCGCAAGGTTCTTAATTAGGACTAAACATGTTTCCTATATAAATAAATGATTTTATTGCATTTTACTTATATTTATAAGACTACTTATTTTATCCTAGACAAGTTAAGCGTGAGAATATGCGTATTACTAACTTAACAATTTTATCATGTAGGGAAATATAGATTTTTCCATTTGTTCATTCACAAAAATACAAATATACGGTACCTAGCATAGGTATTTGTAAACATAAGGCAATGTGAACAGTTTTGTGAAATCATAGTGATAATTTTTATTTCACTGATAAAGTATAAAAAATTTACTTTAACACGCTTCAGCTAATATGCTGGCTAGATTTAAATTTAAATATATATGCTTACAAAGCATTAAATATAAAGTGTGAGGCACCATTTTAGATAACTTTTTTTCTTACAAAATTATATCATTTATGGTATTAAAAAAATAATTAATAAGCTTATTCTTATAAGACTGTTTGTATTGGTCTACTTAGTTTTATGTAAATGTTAAAAATTAAGACAATTACTATGATCTGTTGCATCAAGCAAGATAGTAAATTAAAAATCGTACAGTGAATATTTTCAAAACAGATTCGAATATTGGATGTGCGAATATACTGCGTATACGCGTAGTTTATTTTATAAAACATAACTATATTCTATACACAAACAAACATACACTATTCAAACCTGTTGTAAAAATATTTACTGTGCGATTTTTAATTTACTATCTTGTTTGAAAAATCAGATCATAACTTTTTTATCTTATTGTCAAACTGACAGCTATGTCAAAATAGTTTTAAAGTATATTTGGTTTACTATGCTCTATTTCATCAAGCAAGAGACTAAATTAAAAATCGCATCGTATATGTTTGTTAATAGAATATAGTTATGTTTTATAAAATATACTACGCAGTATATTCGCACATCCAATATTCGAATCTATTTTGAAAATATTCAATGGGCGATTTTTAATTTACTTTTGCTTGATGAAACAGATCATAGCTTTGGGTAGTAGAAAAAATATTAATGCACCACGTATGCTAACTGTTAAGACTTAGTCTACATACTAGGTGCATAATATACTACTATTATAGTAGTATATTAATTATGCAGTATAATACTACTTTTATAATTAGTAATTAGTAATTTTATTCATTAACACCCTGTATAAGTAGAAATTTTTAGTCATTTTTGAGTATTACGCCCATGTTAATGGTTACGTAATACTTGAACGTTCCCCAATACCTACCTCGAGACCTGCACAAAATATCAAAAATCCAAAAATCCAGAAATCAATTTAATTTATCGAGGGGGAAATTAATTTAATATATCAGTAAGGTTCTAAACCTCACCCCCACCCCAGCCATCCCAACTTTAAAATTTTAAATCAAAACTACTATATGTATATTGTATATGTATACTGCCCTACTAATCTAGAAAGCAGTAACTACATTTGTCGCATAGCGACGTTTTCCTGTCAACTCTGATGTAATATTTTGAAAACGATGCTATTAAAAAATGGAGTTACTGCTTTCTAGATTAGTAGGGCAGTATTCATGTAGTAACAGGCACTACTCGTACCTGAAATTAACAGAAATTTCCAAATTTTTCCATAAAGTATAAAATATGTAAATAGGTCACCAAGGATGCAAAAATAATTATCCTTTAACAACATTACATAAACAAGCATAATATCCTGTTGCGTCTAGACCTAATTATTTTATTATACCTACTTATAAACGATCTAATAGATCTATAAAATAGAGCAATAAAATAGATAATATAAAATAGAGGATATTATAAAACTTTGTAAATGGCGACCAAGATGACATTACAAAAAGTTCTGATGAAAAAAAAAATTGTAAACATACGCCCAGAAAATTATTTGGTGTTGTTTGTAGACAATTCCTGACAGATTATTATTGTGGTAATAAAATTTATAATTTTTCTATTTTGCGACTCTTATAAGCTTATAATCACACGCATTTTGCGTGTTCATAAGAGGTCTCTACTTTTTTTTCTGTTGGGTTGGCAACATACAAAAGCCTATCTCTTGACTTTTTGCGTGCAAATGTCAATGTCCATTTAAAGTTTATTTTTTTACAAAATTATGTGTTTGGGTTATTTTTTACCGTGTTAAAATTGTGGACTAGTTAATTGCATTGAAAAAAGAAGAGATGACTGTAAAATATATCAAAATATCATTTGTTCTTAGAATTTTAAACATAGTGTAAACTGTAATGCCAACCCAAAACAAAAATACCTAAATCAGTCATCAATTTAAATGTGAGTTTTTTAAATTTTAGAGCAAAATAGAAAAAATTATATAAAGCACTCGTTTCATAGAGCACTAGTACTTTAGAAAACTCGCCGCAATCGGCTCGTGCGCTAAAAACGTATGTTATGAAACTAGTACTTTAATATACTATTATGACACAAGGACGAAAAATAAAAAAACTGAAAATGTTACGATTCCACCTCACTTACTTTCTCGCGAAAACGTTTTTAGATTTTGATTATTTTGTTGCTATTTTTTCTAATCAGTTTGCATTTATGTTGAGGTGATTTCAATTATGAAAAAGTAGCCGCTAAATGTAAATTTTAATAATAATATTCGTCAAAATTGCAACAAAAAAAACAATTTAGGCCCTTAAGTGATTTTTTCTGGGAAAACCAGTAATAACATGTTGATATGTTAGTAATTTACTATTAACGTAAAAAAATATGCAAAAACGTTAGAGCCATTTTAAAAAAAAATGTAATTTTTGCTGCTGTAACTGCTGCAACTAAAAAAAAAATATGTCCGGACGTCCAGTGGACATCAATTAATTATTTAATATTTTATTTATTTCATTACCGTTAAGGTCCATAATGGTACAAAAGTTACTCTCTTAACTTTTGAACGAGTTGAGATATCGACTTCAAATTTGGAACACGTAAATAAGACACTGGAACTATCCTTTTTCATATATTTGATATTTTCAGATTTTAAAATGTGAGAATTTTTTTAAATGAAAAGTGATTCGTGTAATACCTCATTTTAAAAATATCTATCTGACCATATTTTTATTTTTTAATGCATTTTTTTTGGGTTTAAAAAAGGGTTTTTGATTTTAATGATTCTAGAGGGCAAAGTATTATTTTGTTGGCAGAAGTATTTTTTCTATGAAAACTTTGTGTTTCTTGTTAACAAAAAATTATCACAAATATATGATATATTCAAAGCCCCCTTTCCATATAAAATTAATAAAGTAATAAATCATTTAAAAGGTACGTACTAAATTTGTCTGTTCAACGGTGTATTTATTCTGATGTTAAACTTCAACCCTTAATTTATAAATTAAAGGGGGCCATTTTAAACTTATTTACAAATTAAATTATTAATGGATAACATGATTGCATAACGTGCATTTTTGCACATGGTAATCTAACAAACATTTAATACAAAAAGGTATAATGTGGGATAATCCGTTTTTACAATCAAGAATAGTTTTGGAATATTAGCAAAAATAGTGTCATTCAGGTATAAGATCCTATTTCATGGAAGTCAAAAGGGGTTCTGCGGATTAACAAATGGTATACCTTTCGACTTATTGTCTTTTTAATCCTGGGACAATAATATGGTCATTAGGAGAACAACTCTGAAAATTCCAGATTATTATGAGTACACTCAGAAAACAGTCTTAACAATCATATCAAAAATTAAGTGGTCATTACTTAAAATTTAGCATTAATATGACAAATGAGGCTTTTAAAAAATTATTCCTAAACTATTTCAAATGTACGAAAAATATTAGTGTCTCCAACCACTTTTCTGTTTGCGTTTAAACTTCCAAAATTCCTTGCCCTCTGCACCAATCTTAAAATTACATTCTAGCTAGAATGTTCTCTTTTCGGAACACCGATAAAAATTTTTCCTATGTTCATTACTTTGAAATAAATAAATAAAATTCAGTTATTGTATTTTTATTTTATTAATTTGTATTAAGAATTTATAGCCAGTAAATCAATTAAAAGATCTGAGTTTCTAATAAAAAAAACACTACATTCAGCGCGCTGAATGGAGTTGCAGCGGCAGTTTGTTGCTGCCGTCTAAGACGGGTATCATAAAACCACCGCCGGATGGAGTGACCCTATAAAAATAGAATATTTGATAGCCTCTGTCGGTTTTGTCAAAATATAATAACCTAAAAAGATTCTAAAGTTGAAAGTCTTAAACAATGCACGAGTCAACCATTAAAATGCAACCATAGTTACTAATAAGTAGGGAAAAACTAATTTTTAGGTAATTTAACATCAGCAACAGGATTGGTCAGATTAAATAGCTTCCTTTTTAATTAGTATTGAAGATGGATTTTTTTTTTATTTTTTTCATATTTTCCAGAGTGTTTTTAATATACCCTCAAATTTCGGTAAGCGAGTTCTGGAACAGGCTGTATAAAAGTGGTTTTACTCAGATTTGGCTGAATTTGAATATGTTTGTTTTGGTGTTCTCGAAATTCTGATCAAAAGCTTATAAGGGCACAACTCCCAAAAATCGTTAGTTTAGATGCTTTAGCACTTTTCGGTCCAATTTGCCTGAATTTTGGAGATGCTATAGTTTTCAAATTTCCGAATAAAAGTGTAATTTAATGTGTAATCACAATGCGCTAAAACCAAGTTTTTTTTTCGTCTTTCTGATACCCCTTTAAAGGGGGGTAAAGCTGTTTTAATAATTCCTGTATGCTAGTTGTAAGGCAAAATAAAAACCATCAGCCCTTGTGAGCCCACAAAGTAGGGATGGGTCGTGACAGCGATTTTCTGCCATTGTCACTGACTGTGACAGTTCCGACAAAATCACGGTGATAAATCAGGGCGACAAAATCACGCCTTTTTGGGAATCATAAAGCATTGATACGAAACAAACGCCATTAAAAAGATATTTAAAACATAAAAAATATATAGTTAAATATAGAATTTTATAAGCTTTAAAATGATGTATCACACGATTATTTACAAAAAAAGTCCCACCTGTCCACATTTTAAGAGCTGGAAATATCAAATATATGTGAAAAGATAGTTTGGGTTGTCTTATTTAACTGTTTCAAAGGAGGGTATCGTATTTTGGGCTAAATCGCCTGCAACGATAAGATTTTACATGCTTATAGATACATAAAAAATAAATCCTTAGCCAAAATTTTAGCCCTTTTTACATCTCGGAACATTATTTAATTATTTTAATTACGAATTTTGACAGATGTTAATGCTGGATTTGGCAACATTACACCTGACGATAGTTGAACTGTCAAATGTCATGTCATATCAAAATAAAAATAACTTTGCAAAGTGTGCCCTGTAAACTGCCATTTGATGTTAAATTAATATTGTGTTATTTTTATTATTTTTGTACGAATTTAACATGATGTAAAATACACAATGTGTAAGTATACTTATAAGCTAAAATTATCTGACCAGTTTCAGTGAGATTATGGAGCTATTTTTGAGGTATTTATACTAATAACATTGTAAAGCAAGTTACATAGACAATTTCTCGGGCAATTTCAAGCTGTAGTCAAAAAAAAATTGATTTTTTTAATATTGTACAGTATTTTTATTTAACATTCTAAATGAATAATTATATTGATGTTCAGGTAAACAAAAGATATAACTTTTTTAAGAATAGTGCATATATGCATAGTTTACCATCAGTGATGTCACGACCCATCCCTACCACAAAGAAAAAGTTGTCGGTGCTGGGGTTGAGACCCACATATTCTTATGTATTTTGGGATGCTGAACACGAATCTGCCATAAAAATGCAACTCATGAGCTCATTTTTTCCCCGAAAAAACTGTCTAAAATTGTGAACATCTCATCTATGGCCCTTTGATATCAGAAAAGTAATGGGTTAACTAACTGCAGAATATGTTGGTAATGGTTGTTAAGTTGTTTGGTAATGATTAGGTACTAAACATTTTCTAAATACCAGAATTGAATCTATTTACATGTGACAAAGTGTTTTTTCCGTGTATGAATTTTTGTCTTATCATCCCATCATTTGCAATAAAATCAACTTGAACAAATGGTGTTAATTACGGATTAGGGTAATTTTTAAGTTTTTGCGAATCATTGTAGAACATTCCGTTAGTATGTACTTCATTTTAAAATTATCCCTATTAAAATTTGTTTTGAAAGATTATTTTTTAAATAATATTATTGTTTGTTCATTAATTAAAGATTCTAGCTAGTAACAACACTTAATATAAGAGGGTGGACCTTTTTTTTATTGTTTTAAAATTTTTTATTCTGGTGTATCTGGAACATCCTGAAAATTTGAGGGTGATCAAACTTCTCTAAGGGTCCGAACTGGACCCCTAAAATCATACGCAAAAATTGTGAAAAATCGTTTGTATCAGCGGAAAATTTAAAAGCCTTAAAATCTTAATTTTTGCCTTTCGAGTTTACAAAATTATGTGCCAAATTTCAAAATGATCAAAAGATTCTATCAGGTGCCGAAAATCCACCAAAGTTGCCCCTAAAACACTAAATTTGACAAATTTCCACCATAAATCTGAGACGCTAAAAACGCTAAAAAAGCATTTAAATAATACGTCAATCTGGACTCAACTTAATTTTATTCAATGTATATTAAAAATATAAAACAATTTAACAAAAACATAGTGAGCTAAGTGCCAAATAAGAGCATCCAAAAAGGCCATTTGGCGCTTATACGTTTTGTTTTTGTCAAATTATTTTATATTATTAATGTGCATTAAATAAAATAAAATAAAGTCCAGATTGACATATTTTTTAAATCCTTTTTTAGCGTTTCTCACATTTATGGTGGGAATTCATCAAAATTAGTGTTTTAGGGGCAAAGACGGATTTTCGGCACTTGATAGAATCTTTTGATCATTTTGAAATTTGGCACATGATTTTGTACAATCAAAAGGAAAATAATAAGATTTCAAGGCTTTTAAATTTTCAACTGATACAAAAAGTACAGTCCGTTTTTAAAGATTTTTAAGATTTTTGCGTAATTTCACGATTTTGGGGGCCACACCTTAGAGAAGTTTGATCACCCTCATATTTTCAGGATGATAGATATACCGGAATGAAAAATTTAAAACAATAAAAAAAATAAGGTCCACCCTAATATTACCTACATGTATACATAACAAGAGTTGCAATTATGCAGGCGTGGAAAGTTCGTAATTGCTTTACAACTTGAATAATGGACTATAATTTTTCTACAACCATTAAAACAGTCATCAAAACAGTCATTTAAACTAACAAAATGATTGTTTGGAAAAAGTTCATAAAATAAAAAATAAATACATTATGTTATTGTTTATGAAAAAAGTCATACTGTTTAACAGATTTTTGTGACAAACTTAGTAGTAGTAATATTCATACCTCGGGCGATTGCGATCTATTAGTCATCTTTCATCATGTTTTTAGCTTTTTTTATAGGTACACTGGCGTTGCTCTGTTCTAGAGGGGGAACAAGCATATTGCCATGCACCGCGGTGTCTTCTTATCAGTGTTTAATTGACCGACGTATGGTAATATTACACCAAATTTAAAGTATTAAAGATACCGTTCAAGGACTATGAAGTTAGTTTCAAGCACTAGCATTTTAAGCCTATAAAACTATCAGTGAAAAAATACAAAACAATAAAAAGTGTCAAAAATTGAGAAAAACTAACAAAAAATCCCCTAACCGCAACTTACCAATATTACGCACGTTGTGAGTAATCGCTTGTTTACAAAAAAACAGTGTCGCAGAAAAAGATGGTCGTAGAAAAAATAAATTAAAGTACTTAACGGTACCTAATTAAGTAAAGCCTGCTTCCAAATGACAAGTGTTTTATTCTGTACCGAATTTGAGCTGATTTTTTATAAAAGTTCGGATTTTTTCTGAATTAGGACTCCGGATTCGCCCTAAATCAGGAATCGGGATTTTCCCTGAATCAGGAGTTCTAATTTTTACATACGATTACTGATTTGTCTCAATTTTTACCTACAGAACTAGCCCCAAATTATATTTATTCGACCTGCCCATCAGGTTAATTAAGTTTTAAACTCTGAATATGAAATAGGATATAAGTTTTATATGTATGGGTATATATTATTATATATACAGGGTGACCGACGGGAACCTGACGTTTTTGAAATGACCAATATTCGTAATTTATGACTAAAATTTAAATATAATACATAAAATTGTTTGATATTACATGCCAATTAAAATTAATATCATGTATGAAAGATTACGTCGGGAAGATGGTGTCCATCCTCATGAATGCAAATTTACATACAACCTCCGTCGAAAACACGGCCATACAAAAAAAAATCATTTTCCAGATACTAGACCAACGCATTTTTATATTTGAACTTAAGGATTTTTCTCACCCTTTTTTTAAGTGTATTAAAAAATTGTGACCTGATGGAGAAATTCAGATTCGGTTTCAGCCACCCCGAAAATATTTAAATGCATTGGTCTTGTCTCTGCAGAATTTTTTTTTTATTTTTTTTTTTTTGGTTTGGACACCCGACGTGATGATATTAATTTCAAATGGCATGTAATGACAAACAATTTTATGTATTAAATTTAAATTTTCGTCAAAAAATACCTAAATATTGTTCATTTCATAAACGTGGGGTTCCCGTGGTTCACCCTGTATTACTATGCCGGTTGTTTTTTTAACCTGAAACTTTTAAATATCTTAAATACTATGCATTTTATAAAAAAAAAATGGACAAAAGTTATTTATTTTAATGGGGGAAACAAAATGGCGTATTTATTTTTTACGTTTTTAAGGTAATTTCAAGTTCAACTTCGTTTTTTCAAATGGAAGCATATATTTTTTTACTGATATGTAATTCTCTTCAAATAAATAATAATCTTTTGTAAAAAACTTTTTTTGATCGGACTTTTAGTTGCGGAGATAATATAGGCACACAAAATTAAAAAAGTTGCATCTCCGAGTCAATTCCTGTGTATTTTGAGCCGCTCAATCCGAATCTGAGGTCGAAATGTAAAAGTTAGCTCTCATTTTAAAATAACCTCAAAATATCATATCATTGCGAAAAGTATGTTTTTTGAGGTTATGTTGAAAATGGGAGTTAACTTTCAAATTCCGACATCAGATTCGGATTAAGCGGCTCAAAATACATAGGAATTGACTAGTCAAGTCCGTCGGAGATTCAACTTTTTTAATTTGCTTTCACTGCAACTAAAAGTTCGATCAACAAAAGTTTTTTACAAAATATTTTTATATTTTTGAGGAGAATTAAATAACAGTAAAAAAAATATATGCTTCCATTTCAAAAACAAAGTTGACCTTGATATCGTAAATATCCTAAAAAATAAATAAGCCATTTTGTTTCCCCCATTAGAATAAACAACTTTTGTCCGACATTTTTTTTTCTAAAATGCACACTATTCGAGATATTTGAAAGTTTAAGGTTAAAAAAATACCCGGTATATTATATAAAATAGCACAACTAGTATGAAATAGACAATATTCCGCACGAGTTGAGAGTTTTTCGAGCCGGTAGGCGGTCCCACGAGCGAGGAATGAATATTTCATACGTGTTTTAGACTACACTTTTTCTTCGACTGCTAATATGAAACACTGGATGGCTTTAACCTGCGGACGAGGTTAAAGACAACGTTCCTCTTCAATAGATATTATAAATGCAAGAAACCACATATTTTTAAATTATTGTTTTTTGTTAAAATTTTTGGTTATTATATAATTTATATAAAAATATGAATGTATACAACTATAGTCGTAGAAAAGGTATAGTCTGCAACACGTGTAGAATAGTTGTATGTACCAGTTACAGAATATACTATTTTTAGTTGGCACAATTATTAGTGTCATACGTAACAATTAAAAAAATTATAAACTTATGTTTATTGGATCACGATTTTAACAATGATCTAGGACTAAGATACGGGTTTGTTGCAAATTTTATTGCTTGTTTTTGAAAAAAACATATTTTTTTTAATTTTCTTTTTTCTTTCAAAAATTTTTCGTCTTTCTAAAAAAAATTAAACTTGTTTTAATAAAATAAGCCTACTGTAGACCGCCTACAGGGGAAGTATTCTTTTGTTGTCAGCAATATTTTATTTTGCGTTTTAAATAGTTTTAACTTGCGTTATTTGGAAAAATGCAATATACCATCCACTGTGAATCTTTATATAGCTTTACATAGTTCACGGCTTGTTTTTAAAAAATTTGAAAGAATATACCTTAACCTTAAAAATATCATAATATATTACAGATTGAGTAAATGCAATAAATTTTGTAGCGTGCGAAAAATATCCAGCACAGACAAACGTCTTTTATAAACAATATAAAAGAGCGATTATACACCAAGAATCTTTGGACCAACAAATCGTAAAATATTCAGGTATTGGTAAAACCACAAACAACTTTTAATCCTAAATATTATCCAGGATAATTTATCCTTAAACGTTTTATGAGTTTCAGTACTAAACACTATTATATACCTTTTCTATTAGGTGTCATTGTAACTTGCTAATGGTACTTCTTTATGCAAATAGTCAGTTTCTGGTATTACCTACCAGGGTAGATCTAAATGTTTTAATTTAAATTACAGGGGCCATTTAAATTGTACAGAATCAATGTCTTTCTATTTTTGGTGTGCTGCTTATCAAAAACACGCCTCAATTCTGGTTATTTTCTTAACAAAAAACAGTTGAAATCTGTTCTGAAAAACAGATTCTTTGACCAAATTCCATACATAATTTACTCAAACAAAATAAGCTTATGTGCCAAACGAGTGCCAAATAAATGGCGAATTTGAAGTAATATTCCCATTTTTTTGTAGGAGACGTTCAAGTATTGCATAAGCAAATTTGGGCTATTAGGGGGTAGCCAAAAAACCAAAATATGAAATCCCTACAGCCCTTAATAAAGCGAGAACCGCGGTATGAAGTGTATGAATTTTGCCCAAATTAGCTTACATAATACTTGAACGTCCCTGGAAAAGATTTCTCATTTTCTTTCGGATCAGAGTAATATGAGTTTTTATGAAGTAACAAAAATAATGATATTTTGATGTAACAATGGCGCTGAAATAAAATACTGCGTAGGTTGTTTCAAATTTTACGCTCCTTTTAAGAACAATTTTTTTTTCGGCTATTTTGACGTCCGACATCACATGACCTAATTCTTTGGTTGTTTTGGTTTTTCGTTGTTTGGTGTTTTTTTGGGGGGGGGCGTAGGCCCCCCCATTTAAACCAGGAGAATACAATTCTGACGAAAAATATACCTTAAAAGCTTTAAAAACCCTAAAAATCGGCCAAAAAAATACTGGATGTGGAAATTGCTTCGTAGACGTCGGACCTCCAAATAGTCTGTTCTATGTGAACTCGATATTTTCACGTCCAACGTCACATCACCCAATTATTCTTTTTTTTTGTATTTTCGTTTGTTTGGTATTTTTAATGCATAGCCCCCCTATTTAAACGAGGAGAATATAATTCTGACTAAAAATATACCTTAAAAGCTTTAAAAACCCTAAAAATGGGCCAAAAAAATACTGGACGTAGAAATAGCTGCGTGGACGTCGGACGTCCAAATAGCCGCTTCCTATTTTTTATATATGAGTGAAGGTATAGGGTTTTTATAGTCTTGACAGCAGCAACGAAAGATAGAAAAGATATTTTTGTCAATGTTTTGTATCATTCTACATATGGTAAATTTTGAGCTAGTCATCTTTTAGACCTCTATTACCGGCGCCCATCTCAAATTTTGACAAATGTTCCCCACTCGCTCCGCTATTTTTCCCATACTTTATATTGAACACCGCAAAATTATACGGATTCAAATCCGGCAAATGAAAAGAGCAACGTGCTCACCTCTTCAATCAAAGGCCAGTAATTACAAAAATTGAGGCTTAGCAGTGACAAAACGAGCCACCCCGTGGCTTCTCTAAAGAGTGTGAAAAGATTTCCACACCCTACGTTTAGACACATTGCACTTTAATACGCACTTGGAGCTCTTCATGTGACGTCTTTTCAAACCCTGAGTAAAGCTCAGGGAGAGGTAGAATAGGTAGTAATTAGAAGTAGTTTTTAATTTTTCTTATTTGCTTCTATAGTATAGAGAATTATAGTAGGTACCTATTGATAAAATTATTTTTAGTATACACTGAAAAAATTAGGGGTAAAATTACACAATAATTAGTAAATTTAAATAGCACAAAATGTCGTAATTTTATTAATGTTATTTAGCAAACTGTTGTTAGTTTTATACAATAATCAGTATTTTTACTTTATCCATTAAGAATTTTACTATAGGCCAGGGGCGGATTTATTTCATTTTAAGGGGAGGGAGGGATACAATTTTGAAGGTATTTCTATGCTAATATATCTCGCTGGGGGAGGGGGGCATGGCCCCCATGACCCTCCCTAAATCCGCTCATGCTACAGGCATAAGTACAAAAAATTAATTTTAAAGAACTTTTTATCTTTTAATGTAAATTAACAAAACCTTATTAATTTTACAAACAAAATTGCGTTATTACTACAGTTATTGTGAATTTACCTTAATATGACTAGCAACGAAGCGGAACAGCCTCATGCGTGCTCCTATTTGCACCAGCGGTTTTCGAGATATTTTAAAATTATAAATCCCCCCTCCCTCGAGAAGTGGTAAGTCTAAGGTATATTGTTTAATATGCAAAAATAACTAAAAGCAATGTAAGAAAACATTTTATTTATTGTAAACTAGGAATATAAAAAAATATAAAATAAAATAAAAATAAAAAAACTAATAATACTTGACAATAACAAAAAAATAAATAAAAAAATAATAACTCAGCGTAAATGTTCAAAATGACTACCGAGGGGGGATGGTCACCTGGGTCCCTCATTGGTTAATAGGCCGCTCGAATTTATAGATTTTCTACTTAAACAGGTTTAGTTAGAAGTAAATACTCATATTTTTTTAAATTTTCACTTTAAATTTAAAATATCTCGAAAACCGCTAAACCTAGACGAAAAATTCCTTATATGTTTTTGATGTAGAATGTAATTCTGCATTTAATACACTTATAAAATATACAGGGTGCCATTTGAAAAAAAAAAAGTTTTTTATGTTTGAAAATTTTAATGTTTGACTTTTAATTTTGAACGCCCTGTATAGCATATTTTGGATTTTCTTTCAAACTTATTTAGATACATCCTTATTTAACAACCTGGCCAAGTTTTATATTTATTGGATTCAATTTAACGACGTAATATCAGAGTTTACAGATAGCTAAAAATGGACTTTTTTTAGAAAAAAAATTAATATCTCGAAAACAATTGATTTTTGACCCATACTAAATGGTATCAAAATTAAGCAAACGTTATGCCGAATAAATTTCTGCAATAAAATATGGGTCATTCCATTTAAAAAAAAATAAAAGTTTACGTTGCCAGCCTCCACGAAACACCCTGTATACATGAAAATATTTTTAGGTTCTTCCTTTCGTCAAACCATAAAATACGTGTATATTAGTTTTTTTTTATTCTTACAGTTTCCGAGAAAAGTATGTGGGGAGTATAAGTTTGGACACCCTGTATACTATAAAAGAAATTAAAACTGCTATTATAAATGAAACAAATATAAACAACGATTGGAAATATATTATGGTAATTTTACTCTTCTCTTATGAATTTTAAGAATTCTTTTGTAATATTATCAATACTATTGTAAAAATTTTAACAAATGTTTTGTAATTTTAGAAAATAATTTAGTACGTATTTTTGCATAACTAATAGTAAAAATATATTATGCTAATAAATTTACTTTGATAGTGTTTGGCAAAAAATAACCAGCGATAGTTATAGTAATTTTACAAAATAATTTTTTCAGTGTACTTAGATATTGTTTTAATTTTCTTATAAGCACGGGTCGGATCGAAGTAGCCATTAAGGCCTATCCAGAAGCTTGCATAAGAACATAAAACATAAGAATACGATGCCGTGATTAGCTTACAAGATACATGGCGGTACATGAAACCAGTCACGGCATCGCATTTTTATGTATTAATTTCTTATACTAGCCTGTGGATATGTCCTTACCGGGGACATCCAAAAATTAGAATTTTAAATAACCCTTTTTTCGAGTAAATAGACACTTTAAACTATTGTTTACCAAGCGGAATGTCATGCATGTCGACGCTGTTAATACTCAGTGAGTCACTTGGTCATGATCCATGACTCATGGAGAAAGACTTATTTTTTTTTTTTTGAAAATTGTTTCCCTTTTCAAAAAAAAAAACGAATAATTAATACACACACAATATTTTTGTATTAACTATTCGTTTTTTGAAAAGAGAAACAATTTTCAAAAAAAAAAAAATGCCCTTCTCCATGAGTCCATGGACCATGACTAAGTGACTCACTGAATATTAACAGCGTCGACAGGACATTCCGCTTGGTGAACAATAGTTTAAAGTGTCTAAAAAGAGTTTTTCAAAATTCTAATTTTTGCATGCTCCCGGTAAGGGAACGTTCAAGTATTACGTTACGCAAATTTTGATCATTTTGGACCCCCCTGTAACGCTATTTTGCTATACCATTAAAATGGGCGTAACACTCCAAAATGACCCCCAAATTCATTGGTCTAGTCTCTGGAATATGAAAAAAAAAATGTGTGGCGGTGTTATTATTAAGATAAATCATGAAAATGTAGGGAGTAGGAATTTGTTTACAGTAAATTGTTTTATTTATGAATTTATAGTCATTCTGAGACCTTCAGAGGTGTTACATTACAATTTTTTTACCAGTAAATTTTAACGTTGTCCATGGACATTGTCCATTGGACAACCGTTATCATTATCGTTATAGTCCTTTAAATTTGTTTTCTATTTTCCGAGTCTTATAAGCTCATAATCACACGCATTTTGTGTATTCTTATAAGAGGTCTGTACTTTTTTTTTTCTTTTGGGTTAGCTACAGACAAAAGCCTATCGCTTGGCGTTTTCCGTGCAAATGTCAACGTCGCTTTAAAGTTTAATTTTCCACAAAATTTTGTATTTAGGTTATTTCTTACGGTAAGAAATAACCTATACACAGAAGAATCTTACCGTGTTTAAATTGTGGCTTGGTTACTTGCAGTGAAAAAGAGAAGACATGACTATAAAATATAGGTATCAAAATATCATTTGTTCTTAGAATTTTAAGCGAAAACTGTAATGCCAACCCGAAACAAAAATCCCTAAATCAGTCATCAATTTAAATGTGAGCTTTTTTAAAAATTTAGAGCAAAATAGAAAAAAATGTATAAAGCCGCAAGCTCTTGTTTTCTAAACGTTTTAGTACTCGTACGCTAAAAACGTATGTTATGAAACTAGTACTTTAATATACTAAAATGATTTTTTTTAATGTAAATTTTGGTAGAGATTTTTTTTTTTTTGGTATTTTTCACTACATGAGTGGCAGACTTTTTTTTTTAATTCGTGTTCTAGGAAATACCTACTCTAATGTGCACGGTAAAAAATCATTGATTCATTATTTTTTACTGAACTTCACTGTTAGGTTTTACCAAAAAATATCTCTGTCTAGGTATCATATCAAGACGTCATTGATTATACCCAAAAATGTTAAAAAAAAACAGTAAAAATATATTTATAAATATTACAATAGGAATTATCCTCCGAAGCCTTGGAACATCTTTTGTATCCTTTTTGTAATTCGGAATGGTTAATATCCTTATAAGTCCTTTTTTCAAATACCCTATCAACAGCTTGTCAATATTTGTCAATTATTTCGTTAAATCTTACACACAGAGAGAAAAAATAATATGAAGTATTTGTGATACCTGTTGCAGGTGTAAAGATACTTGATTTAAACATATTTAACTAATTTTATGAATTTTAATAATTTGTTTCAATTCAGTTAGAACTTGTTTTCAATAAATTAGTATTAGTAGGTAGTGTTTTACTCTCGTATTTTTCATTATTTTTAGTATTTTTTTAAATACTTAGTATAAATATCTGCTTGCCGTCTTTCACTTAAGTTTCTCAATGCAAGAACTTTTCTTATTCAAACCAAGCACAAATACACGGTGTATTTAAAATAGCGTAGGAAACAGGTGATTCTACATGATAAAATATGACAAAAAGTTCCTATAAACACATGTCTAAAAATGCGTCATAAGGGAGCTGCGCCCCTTTGAAAGTGGCTAAAAAAATCGGTTTTTATTTAATAACTCAGGAACCCTTTGAGATATATCAACGAGGTTTTGCACGTCAACTAATCCTACCAAGGCTCGTTTTTATATGTTATTTTCATGTACTTATTTCAACCAAGGGTGTGCGAAACGGGGGGGGCTTATCAGTTTTTTGTCCCAAACTTTTTTCTGTGTAACTTTTTTGCAATTTTATTTTTGAAATATGATTCCTCAGGTCAAAATACATAAAAAAGGTACTCTTGTTGTAATACTGTAGGATTAACCGTTTTCGAGAAAAATTGATGAATGATTAAAATTTTTTTTTTCGACATTTTAGTATTTAATTTTTCGTAATCGAACCGTGAAATTTCACCTTCAAATGAACTTTCTTTTTGGAGTGTTACGCCCATGTAATGGTATAGGGAAATAGCGTTACAGGGGAGGGGGGTGGTGGTCCAAAATTATCAAAATTTGCGTTACGTAATACTTGAACGTTCCCTTACATGTGATAAAGCAATTCAATAAAATGTAAAATTGAACCCACATACAGAGCGGTCCAAAAGTCACCCCCCCCCCTCTTAACTTTTGAACCAGTTGAGATATCGACTTCAAATTTGGAACTTTTAAATAAGACAACTTAAACTATCTTTTAGGATATATTTAATACTTTCAGCTCTTAAAATGTGGGCAGGGGGGCATGGGGGCACATTTTTTTAAATGGAAAGTGGGTCGTGTGATACATCATTTTAAAGCTTATAAAATTCTCCATTTAACTGTAAATTTTTTATTTTTTTAAATTTTTTTTTTGGGTTTAAAATAGGGTTGAAAATGGGTATTTTTGTCAAAATTTCTCTAAGAAATCCAAACAATTTTTTAAAAATGCCTAATTTCATAATGAAAAAAAGTAAATTATACTTTTAAACTAATTTTAGTTGACATAAATAAAAATTAACAAAAAAAAACTTAAAAATTTATTTTTTTAGCACAAAAAACTGAAAAATCAAAACCTTAAAAAACATGTTTAAAAATTTAAAACTGCATGGTTATATAGAGAATTTTAAAGGCTTTAAAATGATGTATCACACGACCCCCCTTTCCATTTAAAAAAATTTCCCCCCATGCCCCCCTGCTCACATTTTAAGAGATAAAAGTATAAAATATATGCTTAAAGATAGTTTAAGTTGTCTTATTTAAGAGTTCTAAATCTGAAATCGATATCTCAACTCGTTCAAAAGTTAAGAGGGGGGGGGGTGACTTTTGGACCGCACTGTATTTATTAGAATAATTTTTGTTTGCTTTTTAAATTAATTGAGGAGCCAAGAATTTTAGCGATGTGTGATAAACTTTTGAGGCACTTGATCTAAGTATACCTAATATTATTCAGAGTGAAAATTGGTTTACTCAAGAACAAATACTAAACTAAGATTTTGACCAATTAAATGTCAGATTTATTTGTCACATTTTATTTCATTACCCAATTGCGAAAATCAAAAATATTGAGATCCATAATTTAACGTACGTATACTTATAGTGAAGAGATATTATTTTAAAAAATCAAACTTTTAGTCATCATTCACTTTATTAATAAAGTGAATCATGACTAAAAGTTTGATTTTTTATTTCATTGGTTACATTCTTAGTTAGTTTAGTGTTATTTACAGTACCCGGCGTATTTCCAGTTGAAGTCCAGTCTTCAGGTCAATAAAAAAGCCTTTACCTGGAAATAATTCAGGGAGTTTTAATTTTCGGTTTATTGGGTAGGGTTAATGGCCCAAAATAAAAAAACAATTTTGCGACGTTGAATTCGATTTGGAACTGTTATTTTTTTAACGTGTTTTTCACAAAAAACGGATTTTTTAAAATATCTCTTAAACGTTACACTATACGTTTTTAGATTTGATTTTTTTTTTCTAAAATCAAAATTGTTCTTTATCGTCGGTTAGGCACAACATTTTGGGTAAAAATTAAAAAATCTCTGGCACTTTTTTTTTAATTTATGTAAAATTATTTTTTTTTTAAAATAATTCACACATTTGTGCCCCATTATCTTGAGTAAACCGATTTTCGATTGAATCACCATTGTATTAAGAATAAAAAATACCTTTTTAACCAAGTTATAAAGAAACATCTAAAACCCTACAGTGTAACATTTAAGGCCGTGCCGTGAATTAGCTATAAGTCGTACAAAAAAATACGTGATACAAAAAATGTTGGAGATTTGGTCCTCTTTGTTTTCATATCAAACGTTTTTTGTCCTAGGATGCACCGATCCTGAGATATTTTAAAAAGTCCGTTTTTTGTAAAAAATACGTTAAAAAAAGTTCCAAATCGAGTTCAATGTCGCAAAATTGTTTATTTGCGACCTTAAACCGTAAACAGAAAATTAAAACTCCCTGAATTATTTCCAGGTAAAGCCTCTTTTATTAACTTGAAGACTGGACTATAACTAGAAATACGCAGGGTACTGGTTATTTATTGGGTAAACAACCTTTTCTTGTTTTTATTAATCATTTCTGTGTGTGTAGTTTTTTTCGTGCTTTTATAGTATTTAACATGTATAGAACCGGATATATTTTTAAATATAATTGTTAAGATTTAGGTTTATTTTTACCCTGTGAAAGGTAAATAGTAAAGTTTGGTTATTTTTTCCGGAAAACATTTTCCGAATTATACATCAAAAGAAATATTTATTTTAATAATACTTGTAAGTTTACTTCAGGCCTGTCGCAAGAAATAAAGTCCAGTAGGTAAGGAACCTGCCTAATATTAAAAAGGGAGGCAATAATAGTATAGTACTAAAGTCCAAACACCCGTTTTTAGCGCACGAGTACTAGTGCGCTAAAAACGTGTTATATAAGTTTTTTTTATTTTGCTTTAAAATTTCTAAAAACGTATTTAAATTAATGACTGATTTAGGGCTTTTTATTTTGGGTTAGCATTATAATTTTCGCCATATTTGAAAGTCAAAGAACAAATGACATAATATTTTGCGAATGTTTCACAAATGATTTACTGTATTTTTTACAGTAAAAGTATAACAATAATAATGCGTTAATTTGTAAAAAATACAATTTTTTTTTATTTGAATATTATTTACAAATTATCTGTACTTATTTACAAATAAATATTAAAAACTTACTTTATTTTGTTTTTTATTACATAATTTACCTAATAAAATACAAATTTAATGAAATACTATAAAAATTACATGGTTAGTGTAGTAAAATGCGCTTTTGCGTTAATTTAATTGTAATTTCACAGTAAATTAAAGGTAAAATTTACAACATTTTTTTCTAGTGTACACGGTGGTTTTTTGCAAATTTTAACTTTTTGTTTCCGACCCCTGATTTTTTTTATAAATTGATTAAACACACCATAAGAAAAAATTTAGGCAAATATAAAAAAAATCGAACGGATTGATCGCTTTTTTTTACGTTTTTTCTAATTTATTGTACTATGTCCATAGGACGTACCTGTAAAGTAGTAAATAGAAATATATATTTTATATATGGTAGTAAAATTATTATTTCTAGTCACTACATTTCAAAAAGTTGTATCTACAACACCAAAGTTCGTATATTTTTTTCTAATGAATTATTGTTTTAGGGTGAAGTCGAGCAAAATTTCAATTTTTTTTTTGCATTTTTCAATTTGAAATGTCATGAAACGTCGAGGAAATGTGAATAAAGTGGGTGTTAAAAAATATCGGTCTGTCTGTTTTCTCTCTTTAAACCTTTTAAACTAAATGTCCGATTTAAAAAATTCTTTCAATAAACGATTTAGGACCTTTGTATTTTGCGTGACCTTAAATATGGTTAACATTGCGGTGCGGCAAGGAAGGCAAGGAGGCAAAAATTAATATTAATACGGTATTTTGACTATAAAAACCGGGATTTACTAGAAATCTACGCGTAGAAATTTTTTTAAATTGAAAATTCGATTTCAGCAGTAAAAATACATAAGACATGATAGGTTTAGTCCTTGAAGAAGAATTTTAATTTTTTTTTGTAGACCAGTGTAATAGACCCAGCACAAAAATGATTAAAGCTGTGTAGGAAATTGGACATGATTTTTACCTGTGCAAGAATTTTAACCCTACGATCAATAATATTAATTTTTGCCTCCTTGCCTTCCTTGCCGCACCGCAATGTTAACCATATTTAAGGTCACACTAAATACAAAGGTCGTAAATTGTTTATTGAAGGAATTTTTTAAATCGGACATTTAGTTTAAAAGTTACAAGGTTTGAAGACACAAAACAGACAGACCGATATTTTTTAACACCCACTTTTTTTACATTTTCTAGACGTTTCATGACATTTCAAATCCAAAATGAACAAAAAAAAATTGAAATTTCGCTCTACTTCACCCTAAAATAATAATTTATTAGAAAAAAAATATACCACCTTTGGCGTTGGAGATACGGCTTTTTCATAATGTAGTGACTATAATTAATAATTTTACTACTATATATAAAATATATATTTCTATTTACTGCTCTACAGGCACGTCCTATAAATTAGAAAAAACGTAAAAAAAAACGATCGATCCGTTCGATTTTTTTATATTTGCCTAAATGGCGATTTCTCCCGTTAGATTAGACAGGGACAAAAGTTCTACCCAAAAAGGATAGAAGACATTCATACACTCCCACTTCCACCCAACCAAGCAAATTCTGTATTTGTTCTTTGTTGAACAAATACAATATTTACTTGGCAGGGCGAAAAGTGTAAAGATATTATTTTTATTAAAGAAATTACTGGCGCCATCTAAATTTTAGTAGAATTATCTTATTCTACAGATTCACATTAGCTACGTTCGTGCCGCTCAGAGCTACACTTTCCGGCCAACCAAATAAATACTGTATTTGTTGTATGAAAAACAAATACAGTATTTATTTGGTTCGCTGGAAAGTGTAGCACAAATGAGATAGAGATAGGGTAGACGTCTTTTGTTTCATAATTCTAGTTGTAGAGAGCTCCATTGCTTCTTATGATGTGTTTAATCAATTTATGAAAAAAAATCAGGGGTCGGAAACAAAAAGTTAAAATTTGCAAAAAACCACCGTGGTGTAGTTACTTAACTTTAAAAATTGTGACATAAAAAATAAAAAATAAAAGTCGATAATATGACAAAAATTCGTAAGTAATCCTGGATTATCAGGATAAATTCAAAGGCGGAAATAAACTGATGCAACCGATAAGTTTGATCTGTAGCTTTATTTATTTGTATAATTACTTACTGGTCTAAATAATCCTACGACTTTTATCGCATCACATTTTTTAAATCAATTACTTTTAATTTTTTCAATTATTGCAATTTTAAAATACTGCAACTGATGAGTAAACCAAAAGCACATTTTTAAAAGTTTTCTTCTATTTTGCGACTCTTATAAGCTCATAATCACACGCATTTTGCGTGTTCTTATAGGCTGTACTTTTTGTTCTTTTGGGTTGGCAAACGACCTGGCCTATCGCTTGACTTTTCCGTGCAAATGTCAATTTCGCTTTAAAAAGTTGAATTTTCTACAAAATTTTGTGTTTAGGTTATTTTTACCATATTAAAATTGTGGCTTGGTTAATTGCAGTAAAAAAGAGAAGAGATGACTATAAAATTATCAAAATATCATTTGTTCTTAGAATTTTAAACATGGTGTAAACTGTAATGCCAATCCAAAACAAAAATCCCTAAATCAGTCATCAATTTAAATGTAAGTTTTTTTAAATTTTAGAGCAAAATAGAAAAAATTGTATAAAGAACTCGTTTCATAACACGTTTTTAGCGCACGAGTACAAGTTTAGAAAACGAGCCACTTGCGGCGAGTATGTTATGAAACTAGTACTTAAATATACTATTAGATAGATAGATAGATAGATATATTTATTTACAAATATAAAATGAAGTGTGATATGCTTTACCAAATGTTACAGTAATTTTTACTATAACATTCCAGTATTAATAAACACGTTGCGTGGGGATTCAAATGTACCAGCACGGTCTCTATGTTAGTATGACAACATTTTGTACACAATACACACATTGCAGTATTTAATATCACAAGTAAAGTATCAAATACCAATGGTGGCGATATAAATAACAAATATGCATTTACAAATAAAATTTAGTAAGGTAAGTGCAGGTATTATGCCCATGCTAACGTATAATTGCTGATAAAAACTAAAAGAAATAACTTCGAAACAAAATAATACTTATAGAGCCCAGATTACTTATGTATGCTTAAGTTATTAAAGACAAACATGAAAAAAGTTTAAAAAAAAAAAAAAAAATTATAAGCCATTTATAAAAATTTATCAATTGGCCATATTACCAACTGTGCTGGTAATATGGTCACATATAAAATAAATCATAGTTTTCTAAATATTATCAAGTTAAGTATTTATATATGCTTTTTTATTGCCTTTTATTATATAAATTAAAAAAAAAAACATGAAAGTTAAATAAAAACTATACACTTCATAAAATATAAAAAAAAAATTAATGCATTAATTGTTTAAAGCCATGGCTTTAGGTAAAGTAAAACATACTTGATAAATATTTTATACTAGCTATTTTTTTTTAATTATTCACAATCTGAATAAAAATGGTCCTTTGTAATTTTCTGTTAGTCTAACACATTATTTATGTAAACAAACGTAACATCTATCACCGACCCTCATAGCTTCCTGCAGGAAGCATGCTTATTGCCATGGCCATATTACTACACACAAACTGGCCATATTACTCTACATTGTAATGTAGAAGATTTCCTAAATTTTTGTTAAAGTTACGTTTACTGACTGAAATTCTATATAGACCAACTGTTAAATAGGACGTTTTGCTATAATAAAATATAAATAAAATTTAAAGTACTTACCATAATCAAATGTTATGAATTTTCAAAATATTAAAATTTTTATTTAATCGTTTACCAACGAAAAGAAAATCACTAAAATCGTTGCAGAATTAAAAACATTAATAGTGGCGCGATCTAGCGTTTGCCCTAGGAATCTTGTTAGAAACACTAACTTAAAATACTGTAATCAAAATTTTTTCATTCTTACTTTTTGAAATATGGCAAAGGGGCTGTCCATATATTACGTAACGCGCCTAGGGGAGGGGGTCAGAGAAATTGTTACATTTTGTGACAGGGGGGAGGGGGTCTAGGTAAACGTTACGTAACGGAATTTAATAAATTTAATGTTTATTTCCTAAGCTTGGCAAATGTATTTTTATTTCAACATAAATTACTATTTAGTGGCCCATAATTCGCCTTCTCACACAAAAATTGACGAAACTATGCATATTTAAATAATATTGTAATCAGTAAAAAAACTGTTGACATTGATATTAAAAAAAAAATCTTACGGCGCTGTTCTTGCGTGATCTTGCCGATGAATCATCGGCGATGATACATTTTCGCGCGGAATGTGTACTCACAGAACACCAATGTATGTACTATTTTGTGTACCTGTGCATAACCAATATACGTGTTATATGTGACACTCAGTGTAAAAAGAGGTACCTAGTATTTTTCCCTGTGTGATATTGATTATGAATATTTTTTTAAAGTTTGAGTGATTTTTTCGTTCAAGTACATTAAGTGCTATATGTATTATTATAATAAATATGTATCATTTTTACACTGTCTTTTTACCGTCTTGCATTATGCGGAATTCTGGATCAAGATATGTTAGAAAAAAAAAATACAAATTTTTATATTGTTACGCGTTACACAAGGGGGAGGGGGGGGTGTTGGTCAATGTGACAGTTTGTTACACATGGGGGGAGGGGGTCAATTTTTTTGAAAAAATGCGTTACGTAATATATGGACAGCCCCAAATTGGCCATAATAAACACATGGCCATAATACCTGCAACCATCTTATTAAAATTGCAATGCCATTTTCTGAGTGTAAATAAACATAAAATGTATTAAATAGATATGTTGGTATTATAATATTCAATAGAATATCAATTGACATAATATATAATCTGGATAATCATCAAAAACAGCAAACATTCAGAAGGCTAGCACAAAATCTTCTCGCTTATTCCGCATCAGCTCTATTATCGACTGGGTTATTTTATTACAAGCCAGCATCATCCTGATTATCCCAGATTATTCCTTGCTTCTCTGCCATTTATTTATTGTTGTACACACACTTTTTATTTACCTACAATACCTTTCTAACTAGTAGATTATAGAATCAACCATATTTTCCGTGTCAAATTAAATTAGAGATATATTAGTTATTTACGTAACAAGTGCTCATCTTGAGCATCTTTAAAGGCTAATATCTGAGCTACTTGGCATTGTACGTAATACATGCGTGCGTAATGGCATTAAAGTTCGAGTAATGTACTGTACTTTATCTACGACCATGAAAACAAATAACTGTCTAATAAATGTCATAAAAATAAATAAAAAAACATTATAATCATATATGTTTTTATTATTATATTATATTATTGTTAATGATACGACACAATGAATTGGTTACAGTAGTAAATAGGGGAGACCGGGGCTAATTGTCGCACTTTTCATTCAAAGTCAGTTTTTTCCTTTATTTTTGTATTTTTTTTTAATTGACCGAATGGTAATTTTAGCTGCATGTTTCAGTAACATTATTTAACGAAAAAACATGGAAAAATTTATAGGGTATTAGAGTTATGGTTTTTTTTGAAAGTCTTGAAAAGTGCGACAACGTGCCCCATCACGGGGCACGAAGTCGCGGCACTTCGAGTATATTTTTTTGAAAAAATATAAAGGCATTTATAAAAATTATAAATAACTAATAAGACATGTTTTAGATTTTAAGCTTTCACGGCCATTAAGATATAAAGAACTTTCACTTTCGGGTTTAGACCGTGTTAATGGATTTTCACTTTCCGACGTTTCGTCTCTTACTACTAGAGACATCTTCAGGGATTAATCTGAAACTAAGTTTCGAATCAACTTGTGTCACTATTTATGACGAGTTGTGGTTATTCACCCGTGACGAGGTTTTTCCTATCAAAGACTTCCATATTGCAGGTAAGTGGTAACCAGTGTCCCGATTGATATTGTTAGGATGCTTGATGATTTCTATCGATTCCCGTATCTTCCTTGGCATTTTTCTGTTTTCTGTTAATATTTGTTTTGTTTCAGACAAATTGATTTTATGACCTGTTTCATGTACATGTTCGGCTACTGCCGATAAGGAAATTTGTTTCTTTCTTATATTGCGCTCATATAAGAAAGAAACAAATTTCCTTATCGGCAGTAGCCGAACATGTACATGAAACAGGTCATAAAATCAATTTGTCTGAAACAAAACAAATATTAACAGAAAACAGAAAAATGCCAAGGAAGATACGGGAATCGATAGAAATCATCAAGCATCCTAACAATATCAATCGGGACACTGGTTACCACTTACCTGCAATATGGAAGTCTTTGATAGGAAAAACCTCGTCACGGGTGAATAACCACAACTCGTCATAAATAGTGACACAAGTTGATTCGAAACTTAGTTTCAGATTAATCCCTGAAGATGTCTCTAGTAGTAAGAGACGAAACGTCGGAAAGCAAAAATCCATTAACACGGTCTAAACCCGAAAGTGAAAGTTCTTTATAATAAGACATGTGTCTCCCCACAAGCTGATTGTTATTTAACTTTTTACTTTTGTGCCAAAATTTCCAACTTTATAATTAAATAATATTTTTTTAATTTAATATAATTTAATAAACGAATTTATTTGCTATTCGACAAAGTTTCACTTTTTTAGACAGTTTTGAATAAAAAAATGCCAAAAAGGAAATGTTATACCATGAACATATCTCCAGATCATGCGACAACTAGCCCCAAACCAAATGCGACAACTAGCTCCAGTAGTCAATTTTACGTTATGTATCAAGTACTTTCTAATTAACGAATAAAAACTTCTAAACGACAATATCAACAAATAATATACACCTTAAACTATTATTATATATAAAATTCTCTTATCTTAATGCTTTAAATCAGTAACAATAAGAAAAAATATTTACCACAAAAAAATTACTAGGCTCTTTAATTTTTACATTTTTTGGTTTATCTGGATGCTCTTTTAATTTATTGCATTTAAGTTTACGAATAATAAATGGCACTGTTGTAACGCAGCGGTTAATCTTGGTTTGGCGCAGAAAAATATTTTACTTTTTAAGATACAAGCACTTCGACAACTTACCCCTGCGACAACTAGCCCCGGTCACCCCTACTGAACGTTTTTGCCTATTTGGAACCTCATGCAACATTTGTATTAATTACAAGTTGTTACAGTAAAACATAAAGTTGTTCTGTTATGTTTTAACAACTTGTAATTAATAATAAATGTTGCCTGGGGTTCCAAATAGACAAAAACATTAAGTACCGATTCACAACGATAACGAATTCTTAAGCGGCTTTTACAGTTCGGCGATTGACGCAGCGTTAGCTCGTTGAGTAATCTGATTGGTTCTATTCCCCTATCTCTTCAACCCCACTTTTCTCCGCCAACGGTCGACGCTAAAGTTGAATTTTTTGAACTTCGGGCGATTTGACGCCGCGTTTTTGAGGTTAGGTTGTGTTGTTTTGCAAAGTTATAAAGTTTTATAACGTTTTTGGTTGTTTTTTTCAAACAATGAGCGCTAGTTTCGTTAAATTTAAAAGACCCATTACGGGCAATGTATATACCGTGCGTTTAAATCAGCAGGAAATTCAAGAAATAAATACACACCCATTTATAATGACATAACCTACAAATGCGCCGCCGCCAGCGCAAAACGCTGAACTGTAAACGGAAATAGCGGAGATCACCGGCGAGAGCTGATACACAGAATGGTGGGGATATGCCGCCAGCGTCAAACGCTGAAGTGTAAAAGCGCCTTTAGTGTAGCGTCGTACCGTTCAGTAGACTATTGTGGCAACAAATTTTCTGTTGCAATTTGCAACTTGCAAACTTGGCCTGTGAACCTATCCTGGTGGCTTATTCGTCGTCGCTTTCGCTTGACATTTTAGCTAAAATCATAGGTACTTACACTCAGAGAAAAATCGTTATAAAATCAAACAAAAGTCATATGATTTAAAAGAAAACCAATATGTTTTTGCTCCGACAGTGTTTTCTGTTAATTCAAAAAGATATTTTTTAATTTTATAAGCCATTGTAAAAATAAAAATATTCATTGTAATTTGAAAAATGATTCCTTTTAAATCATTTGTAAACTAGAAATGATTTGAATACAAAAACTGGTTATTTTAAAAAGAATTCTTTTAATATATTGATACTTTTCAACAATATAAAAGGAAATATTATAATTTTATTAAGAAAACATTAAAATAAGAAAGTAAGGGACAATACTTTTACTTTAAAGTGAAAAACGTTTTGGTGTAAAAATTATTTTTTTAAATTAATATTATTTATAACTAAAACGTAAAGTTTTTACTTTTAGTATTTTAAAAGGCAATTTTTTTAAATTAAAATAATTTCTTATTGATTTTACAAGATGAGATTTTTCTGAGTGTATAAGTATATATACCCAGAGCAAGAAATAGTATATATATATAAGTATATATATATACCCAGAGCAAGAAAATGTCATTGTTCAAGTTTTTTTTTTAGTTTTTGTTTCAATTAAAGTCTACTTTTCGCTTTGGTTTAGATAAAGGCATATAATAGTTAATTAAAGTAGGTCCTAGTTTCATAACATACGTTTTTAGCGCACGAGTACAAGTTTAAAAAACGAGCCGCTTGTGGCGAGTTTTCTAAAGTACTAGTGCTTTAAAAACGTGTTATGAAACGAGTGCTTTATACAATTTTTTCTATTTTGCTCTAAAATTTTAAAAAACTTACATTTAAATTGATGACTGATTTAGGGATTTTAGTTTTGGATTGGCATTACAGTTTACACTATGTTTATAATTCTAAGGACAACTGATATTTTGATATATTTTACAGTCATCTCTTCTTTTTTCACTGCAATTAACCAGTCCACAATTTTAACGCGGTAAAAAATAACCCAAACACAACATTTTGTAAAAAATTAAACTTTAAATCGACATTGACATTTGCACGCAAAACGTCAAGAGATAGGCTTTTGTATGTTGCCAACCCAACAGAAAAAAAGTAGAGACCTCTTATAGGCCTATAAGAACACGCAAAATGCGTGTGATTATGAGCTTATAAGAGTCGCAAATTAAAAATAGTTATTTATGGTACTAGTGGGTAAAGTAAGATATTGCCCATAAGAAAATTAACCTGCGAGGCGTCAGACAAGCAGGTTAATTTTCGAGAGGGCAATATCAGTTTACCCATGAGTGCCATAGAAGGTTTTATCCAATAAATAGCTTAGGAATTCATATTTTTATTAAAAATTTTAATGACATTTACAAGAAAATAATTTGAGTGACAGTTGAGTGGGTAAAATAAATAATTATCCACTCAATAAAGTAAAAGCCACGCGGGGGTTATTATTGAGTTTATCTATTTAAAATAAAGCTGGTAATTGTCTCATTATCTGTATGTATTGGATAAAAGTATTTACTTAATTAGCTTAGCAACAAGATACTTTTTGTTGCTTTAAAGCTATAGCTTTTTGTATAAATTGTACAAAATGGATCAATCAAGCTTTTTACGTTAAAAACGACTCATAATTTAGTGTTTTTTAATACACCACCCAGATTAAAAGTAGATAAATTATCTGTGGAAAAGATCCTAGAAAAGCGCATTTTTCTTTAGATCAATACTTTCCAAAACATTAGCCACGCGAAGGTAGTGGTTATTTTTTTTTTTTTTTTTTTCGAATGAAATATTAGTAATTATTACAATTATAATAACACATAACTATACATTTTTGCATCCTTGAGTTTTTGAATCTATTTCGGTTCAGTTTTATGAATCGTAAAGCAAAAATTTAGAATTTTGAAAATTATTGACGTGCGTTAGTAACGTAATGTTGTGACTCAAAATAAAACTGCTTGTTTAAATATTTTTTGTATTTATTCCTTATGATTTCATTCCAAAACATGTCAAATCATCAGAAAACCAAAACAAACCAGCATGCTCGATAATAAGCGTCACTTAATAGACCTTCTTCGTTGTTGACATCCTTACCCTAAATCATCCAAACCTCGTATGGCTGGAATACACCAATGGTATCAGTGGGCGTGTCGGCACTTAATAGGCCCCGCCTCCGTTTAGCGCATGCGCAAGGTACACTTATTCCCCCACCGCCGAACAGCTGCAACGATTTTTTGTGAGGTGTCCTGTCAATAAAGGAATAAAAAAGAGATGAAGCGTATCTTTGACATTGATGTGCAGTTGTTTTTTGGATCCTTTTTTACACTAATACGTTTTGAGCATGCTTTGTTAAAGAGGGGGATTTTTAATGTGCACGTTGGCGTTTTTCGTTGAAAGGACCAAATTGTTTTTACATTAGGCATATGTATTTTTTATTAGTTGGAAGGAATTGCCTTTTACGTATATTTATAATAGGGAGTTTAAGCCCTGTGTTAAAATTTTTAAATTTTAAAAAAGATATTTTGAGTTGAATTATTTAAATGCTTTAAATTTGAAACACTCGTTCAAAAGTTAAGGGGGGCGACTATTGGACCGCTCTATATATTATATTATATTTTACTTTTTATTATATCCTATTTTTGAAAATTTACATTTACATGTAGATATTATATCTAACCAAAAATTTTTGAATCACTGTTTTATTCATAATTAATATAGATAGAACTCACGTTAAAAAAATTACATATGTACTTATAGAGCAATAAAAAGTAATTGAGCAATATTTCAGAGGGGGGTGTATGTATGAAATTTTGAGATAAGAACGTTTTGTTTCCACCAATCCCAGAAGCTGTTACCTATAAAAGTAGATAAATCGCCCATTTGGTTTCTATGGAAACATACCAGTAGCTGAAGGTACGCATTTTGAAAGTTTGATGACAATTTTAAATTGAAATTTTTCATATGACAATTTGTCAAAAATAATTTTTAAGATGTAAACTGTTATATTACTGGAAGATTATGGATTTTTTAACATTCTTGTAATAATTTTCTAAATTTCTTAAGTGTTTTTCTTTGTTATAATCCTACTTTTAATTTTAGGTCTTAATTTAGAACGGTTGAATAGTTGAAAGTTTTACATGTGCACCTACACTTAAATGGGATACTATTTAAGGAAATATTTTTAAACTCCCTTTAATCTTATTTAGAAAAAAGTAAAGAATTGAAATGGGACTTACATAAAAAGAAAAAAGATTGTTTTAAATGTTAAAATTTACTGGATGAAAAAAGAAGACAATTTAACTATTATAGTGTGGAATCCCTATTACTGATTGAAAATGTGTAACATCGAGCAACAAGGATAGTTTCTTGTTGGCCCAACTGTTACAGATCGGCCTTTTAAGACTTGTATTATGTAAATAAAGATAACTAATTAGCAAGATTAAAACGTGTATACCTCAGCGGACTACACAGAAATGCTAATACATTTTCCATTGCAGTTTATGTGCACATGTAAAATTTTTAATTATTCAGCGGTTCTTAATTTGGACCTAAAAATTAAAATAGGATTACAACAAAGAAAAAACACTTAACTTTACAAAATTATTACAATAAAGTTAAAAAAATCCATAATCTTCCAGTAATATAACAGTTTACATCTTAAAAAATATTTTTGACAAATTGTCATATGAAAAATTTCAATTTGACATTCTCATCAAACTTTCAAAATGCACACCTTTAACTACTGGTATGTTTCCATAGAAACCAATTGGGCGATTTACCCACTATTATGGGTAATTATAACAGCTTCTGGGATTGGTGGAAACAAAACGTTCTTATTTCAAAATTTCATACATACACCCCCCTCTGAAATTTTGCTCAGTTTCTTTTTATTGCTGTATAAGTACATATGTATTTTTTTTAACGTGAGTTCTGATACACCCTGTATATTGGTATATCGACATATCTGCAACATCCTTATCGGTATCGGCCGATCATCGGTTTCGGCAAAAAATCCATATCGGTCGATCCCTAGTTAAAATTGATCATTTTTAATTTTTATTAGAATTATAATCTCTAATTATAATTTTTCGATGATAGGTAATTATCTAGGGATGTATTTTCAACGAACTAATAACTCTTCTCACTAGAATAGGCATTTCATTCGTTAAAACTGACAAAAACGTCGTCAACATAAACATTCGTCTGTCTAACTCGCACATCTTTGTTCTAACAGAGACAACAATACCAGTTACTGGTAATTGTTATTGTTCAGGCCTGAATATACCTACTATTTGTTTACAAACAAACCGTGATGTTGGCGATACTTCATTTTAAAGGTATGCTTAAAGAAGAGTTATTAGTTCGTTGGGTATTTTTTAAGAACAAACAATGTTTGTCAGTGTTTTTCAGACTTAAGCTTTTTATACTTGAAAGCCGGCTCTTTGAGGACCTTAAATTTAGGTGAACTTGGAAATAAAATCCTCCAATACACAAAAAGGTTTACCAATTCTCCTATTTGCTATAACAATGCCCCTAATTTTGTAAATAAGGGCACAAGTATTCAGGGATGAAGGGGTATTCAGGTTCAGGATAAAGGGATTAGGGGTAGCCTCCCCAGCCACTCTGAGTAGGGAAAATTTACTGTTCAGTTTGGAAAACTATGGGGCTTTTTATTTTTGTCATTAGCTTTTTGCCGTCGTGTTAAAACCTCCAAAAGGGAAATTCTCAATCTTGGGTAAAAAGTTGGCAAAATCGAGGTTTTGAGGAAAATTTCAATCTTAAGTTGAGAAATTTTTGTTTCTCCCTCCAAAAAAAAATTATAGTGGCACATGTGCCGCTGCAGTGCGAAATACGAGAAATCTAGCGGAACTAAATTATTTGTAAGATAGGGTTAATAATAAAATAAATAAAAACCTATTCATATTGTTATACCTGAGGGGTACTAAAAATGTACACAGTATTTTTTATCTAACTGATAACGCACAGTGTTGTTTTTTTTTAATAATTTTATTTTATTTAATCCTTTTTTTTAAACAGGTACAAAAAAAATAGTCCATTTCAAGTATTTCTGAAAGAAATATATTCCTCCTAGTCACATTTTTATAAAATTATATTAATATTTATCAATGATAGTACAGAATCAGGTACGATTAATTAGGTTAATTTAAAATCGATAATTTTATTACTATTTTTTACAATAAAATAGTTATTTTTTTAAATAAATTAGAGTTTCAAAAATGCCTCCCTTTGCCCCTTTAAATTGTTGTTTAGTTTTCAGCTGCTGCTTTTTGATTTTTTTTAGATAACAATTATTTTTAGTGATCACAAATAGACAATAAAAAAAGCATAAAAAAAACTTTCGTATTCTTAAAAGATAAAAATCGAATATCGGTTTTTTCTTCGAAAAACAACGATATATATGCATATGTATAGTTAATATGAATAGTCAATATTGTTGTGTGTAACAAACTAGTCGTCAAATGTTTCGATTTAGTGACCTTTATAAAAATTTCCCTCATAATTCGGCAAAATTATTCCGTAAGCCTATGTTCCTGTGTTTATTTTCAACGTTGATGAGTAATAACTGAGTTTATTCTGATTACTGGTGATTTCTAAATATTTATTTATTAAATAAAATAAATACGTATTTTAAGATTTTTAATAAAAACTGAATAAGATTCACCTAAAAAGGCTAATATTAAAAAATAACAAATATATCTTTATTTAGTGCAAGGAAAGTAGAATGCGAAATTTTCTTTGTCGATTTACTTGAAACGTGGTTTCGTGCAAATAGAACCTTGTAACTCTAACCTGACGACTTGCCCTCCTTGACTTTTTCATAAATGTGTTAATTTTAACAAACATTACACTTTCTTGCTCTTTAATCAAAAATAAAATACGGTTAATTATGTAAATACAAAAAATTAAAAAAATAATAAAAAATATATATTTTAATATTTTAATTTTTAAAATTTTTCTAAATTTATTTTGGTTACGACTTTGTAAACTTTTTATAATTTTCCAAACCAAAATAAATTTCGAAAATTTTAAAAAATTGAAATAATAAAAAATATATTTTTTAATATTTTAATTTTTAAAACTTTTCGAAATTTATTTTGGTTTGGACTTTTTAAACTTTTTATAATTTTATAATAAACCGTATTTTGTTTTCAATTAGATATTAACTAAGATAATGTAAGTTCTGCGATTAAAAATCATTTCACCGGATAGATTATTTTATTTTTGCTTTTAAATCGACATTTACCTACATTAAAAATAAACAAATTATACAAGAAAACTGAGTCTTTTCCAGAGTCGAACTACAAGTGAATAAAGGCGAACCGTGTATTAACTATTAGATATAAACTATTTATAGTTGAATACTTATAATTCTAGTTTGTATGACCTTGAACCTTAAGTGCATCGACTTAAGTAATTGGTACGATTAACCATTATAGGTATACCTATTGACGCGTATTTATAAGATTTAACATTCTCTCTTTTCTCGCCAAGTAGATAAACTGAGAAAACGGTTTTAGAAATCATTACCAACAATTTTGTCAGCATTATTATCAAATTCGTAGAAACTGTCTCTATATTTAGTTACTGTTAAGAAATAAATAGCTTGTAATAGCTTGTACAAAGTCACACGTCGAATCGATAACCTCCTCCTTTTTGGAAGTCGGTTAATAAATAGCTTGTATTATAATCGGGGCGTAATAGTTATTTATAATACAAGGGAGAAAAGTAAAATTGATCGATTGAGTAGATTTTTAGAAGCCGAGGGCCTCCGGCCCGAGGGTAATAAACCTACGAAATCAAAATTTAACTTTTCGCCCGTGTATTAGGTATACAATATTAATATTATTGCCAATGTCGCGGTTAGGGAATTTTGTGATTCTATTTATTCTATTGATTGAATTGGGGTGATTACGCCACTCGCCTAACAGCTCCGGTCGTATAATTCACCCTCATTGAATAAATCAATTATACCCTTGCTGAATAATATACTATTTATCTATATTTTTTGGCATTTTTATTATTTTTATTTAATTAAAATTTTGAATGAGAAACGACTAATTATCATAAATAATATCAATTCGTGCGGAAAGGATTACGTTCTATTGGTTAATAGATTCGATTAAAGATATTACCTCTGAATGTTCCAATATGAACTATTAATTTTTTTTTATTGAGCAACAAACATAATTAGATCCCGTTTTTAAAATTTTATCTTGCTACTTGCAAAACAGTATTTGCCTGTCATAGTGACAGTGTCATTGCTAAATAGGGTGGGCCGACAAATTTTTGGTCATAAGAAGTTCAGCTCAATTAAATGATTAAAAACCCAATTTTGGGGTCTAATCGCCAAGATTTTACGTTTTAAAATAAAATAGGTGTACAAGGTGTATTTGAAATAGGTTCCGACATTTTAAGGGGTGATTCTATATCATAAAATATGACAAAAAGTTCCTATACACATATGTCCAAAAATGCGTCGTAAGGGAGCTAAGCCCCTTTGAAAGTGGCTTAAAAATTCGGTTTTTATTTAATATCTCAGGAACCCTTTGAGATATAGAAACGAGGTTTTGCAAGTGAATTAATCTTAATAAGGCCCATCTTCGTATGTTACCAAAAACTAAGAAAAAAAGTTTCTATACATGTAGGTCGAAAAATTGCTACTATGGCGCTTTAAAAATGGTTCCTTTTTTCAGGGGACCATAGCTTCCTTAGGAATGATTTTTGGAAGTATATGTATATGAGGTTTTTTTCTTAGTTTATGATGTACATTCGCCCAGCATCATTGAAATTTCGGTTTTCAACATTTTAGTGTTTAATTTTTCGTCCTCGAACCTTTAAATTAATTTTTCTCGAAAACGGTTATTCCTACAGTACTACAACAAGAGTACCTTTTTTATGTATTTTGACCTGAGGAATCATATTCCAAAAATAAAATTACAAAAAAGTTACACAGAAAAGTTTGTGACAAAAAACTGATAAGGCCTTCCGTTTCGCACACACCTGATTAAATTAAGTACAAGAAAATAACAAACAAAGATGAGCCTTACTAATATTAGTTCACAAGCAAAACCTCGTTGCTATATATTAAAGGGTTCCTGAGTTATTAAATAAAAACCTAATATTTTAGCAACTTTCAAAGAGGCTTAGCTCCCTGACGACGCATTTTTAGACATATGTTTATGGAACTTTTTACAATATTTTATGATGTAGAATCATGCCTTAAAATTTCGGATCCTGTTTCAAATAAGTATTTTGCATGTGTTGTTAAACGAGACGACAGCTTAAGTTATGATGCCAACAAAAGGTTCAACATGTATAAAAATCTTAAAATTTAGGAAAAAACAAATGATTTTTTAGTACATAAAGGCATATCCAGAAGCTTTTATAAGAACATAAAGTATAAGAATGCGATGCCGTGATTGGCTTAGATGATTAAAAAAAAAACTTTTACCGAAGCTCATTGGGCCTAAAGTTAGGGCCACGTCGGAAATATCCGAACAATTTGTATATATTTAAATTCTGCATCAAATTCCAAATCTTTTAATATGTAACAACCTATACCTATCTCCAATAGTTTTTGAGCTATTTCGATTTTAACGAACAAATTGCCGTAATCAAGCAATGGCCAAAAAATCGTATCTCCCAACGTTTTAGAGTTATGATTTTAAAGATTTGGGTTAATTTTTAGGAAGGCCTATTCTTTTCTCCAAAAATAAAGTTATCTCAAACAAATATACGGAATGTCTCAGAATGCGATACAAAGTAAAATAAATTCAAATGCCAAAAAGTCATTTTTTTAAATGACCCTTAATATTTTTTATTTTAAATAAATAGAAAATTAAATTCTCTTTTAAATGAGTATGGGGTTCGTATGCATAAAGTAAATAGTTTTGGAGATATTTGCAAAAAAAAAACATAACAAAAAGTCAGTCCCTTACTTTGACAGAAAGCTGGGACACCCTGTCTATATTTTTAAGAGTGGAGGTAAGATATTGCAAAATTTAAACTAAAGACTTAAAAATATGTTAAACGTTTTAAAACTAAATATTTTTTATTGATAAATTTACTTAAATGCCAGTTTTAGATACTTTTTTCGGATATTCCCTAACTTTAGGTCCAATCTCGGGTCCAATGCAATGAGCTTCGGTGACAGTTTTTTTTAAATCATCCAATTTTTTTTGTAAAATATTTTGGAATATTTAGAAAATTTTTACACCCCTATCTTTTTGAATTTGTTTAAATAATATATGTATTAAGGTTTATGTACTAAAAATTTAATTTTTTCCTACATTTTTATGAATTTTATACATAGCCCCCTAAAACTTTACGTATATTTATAATTATTATTTATTTTATGTATTAGGTATTTTTAAATATGTTGGCGTCATAACTTAAGCTGTCGTCTCGTTTAACAACACATACATAATATTTATATTTAGTTTATTTTAAAACGCAAAATCTTGGCGGTTAGACTCCGAAAGTTGGATTTCTGATCATTTAATTGAATTTTTTATGACCCACTTAGGGGACCAGAATAAAGGTTTTAACCAATTTTGGTTAAAATCGGTGACCAAAAAAATTTTTTCGGCCCTGCCTATTGCTAAAGTCCTTTAACAATGTACCCATAGTATACAGTCTAGTGTAGTGTAGTGGAATTTGTGTTCACAAAAAAATTTAAGTGCTAAAGTTTGTAAAGTTTATTTTTTAAATTTTTTAAAGGCGTTGCTTTTTATACTATATACAGCGGGTAGCGCTAGAATAGTATTATACGGTAGTTTTAAATTTACCAAAAATGTCAATTGCCAAAATCTTTCCGTCCGTCCGTCTGATGTCACGTTTTTGGTTAACAGGATAACTCAAGAACGATTTATCCGATAGACATGAGATTTTTAGGAAAAATTAAGTTCTATTGTTTTTAAAATTTATCCCTCCAATTTGGACTTTTTTTAAACAAAAAGTTATGGGGGGTTAAACATTTTAAAAAAATCGATAAAAGCTAAAATTCCGATCGACATAATTTTTTCAAGAAAACACTTTTATTATAAGAATCAATGGGAGAATTAGCTCAGCGGTCTAAGGCATCGATATAGCATTGACACTGAGCTAATGATCGTGAGTTCAAACCTCACTGGCGCCGATTGCCTTTTTCAGTTAATTAATAATTGAAATTTGGCGAAGGCGTACTCCCTAGATATATTGGTTTGAAAGTCAATTAAAGCCGGTGGTTCCCTCTACTACTAGCCCACACAAGTCCTGGACTTAGGGATGCTTTTCTCTCTCTATTTATTTGGTCTTTTTCTACCGAATAATTAACCAGGGTTTCTCTATATAATCATGAGGTTTCCACTGCGCAAGTACTAATCGGATATGTATCCTGACTTGCGCACTATCACTGATAAATTACTACTGTAGTAATTTCTACGCTAATATAAAAAGTTATCATTAAAAACACACAAAAAAACTATCTTCAAACGTCCATTATTATTCACTTAAAATTCAACAGTTCGCACGATTAATAACCATATATATGGTTCACTTTTACTTGTGCATAAAACATTAACATAAAAATACTCTAGGCACATCATAAAAGATGGCAGAACAAAAATACACGAGGCACATCATAAAAGATGGCTTAGCACGATGCTGACGCTTGATCGCCAGTACTTGTAATTCCTTAGGGATGCTTAATTAAGTAGAATAGTACGAGGTTAAAAACAAACAAACAAACAAACAAATTCTACCAATTTTGAAAAAATAAAAAGTTTTTTCCACGTTCTATGGCACTAGTTATAAAATGCCATGTATGCCTATTTTTAAAAGTTGAAGTGGGGTTTTTCTAAATGAGAGTGTGACTTTTTATGGCTATGGTTGATTGGTTGGTAAAGTATACTTGGAAACTAACTGAATACAAAAAATAATTATTTTAAGCACGTTCTTACTTAGAAAATAGCCTTTGGCCCACTTACCCCAGGGTTCCACTTACCTGATTTTACCTTAATAAAGAATTTTTTGAAAGGACTAAGTATTACAAGGGCTATTAAAATATAACAAACGAATTTGGCGTGATTTTTTTATATTCTACATGGAAAGCGGAAATGTTTTGTATAAAAAGGAGTGTTTGGTATAAGGGGAGCTGAGGTCAGTTGTACCATTTTTTGTTGTTGTAATAATTGAACATTTGGCTAATTAGGGAAAAAATGAAAAAATGCCGAGTAACAATAAAAAAATACGGAATAAGAAAATATTGATGACTAAAAAAAAAGGTCCTTACTCCAAAGATTTCATTGAAATGGAGCCCAAAAAAATACCCTCAAGGAAAAAAGCTTTGTCCTGTCCCTGACGATTTCTACCAAACTTGGCGCCCCTACAATTAAGAAATTGGCGCCCCAAAAATACTCTCCAGAAAAAAAGCTTTGTCCCTGACGGTTTTTACCAAACTTAGAGCCCCTACAATTTACACCCCTCACGGGAAAATTTGATGACGCATTGTTATGTATTATGTTCTTATGCGAGCCTGTGTATAAGTTATAACATACCGACCTACTCTTAATTTCCCTAATCTCTAAAAACCTTACACCATAACATCCCTACTCCATAAGTTATGGACCGTAACAATCCTACACTTTAACAACTCTAAAACAACAACATTATTGTATTTTTTTCTTATCTTTACATAGGTATGTACCTATACAGGGTGTCCCAGCTAAAACAGATCAACAGATTGGCGTTATTATTAGAGCTATCGAAATAAAATTTATGTCAGTCAGTATACACCCAACAAGCTATAACTGTGCATAAACAAAAGTTTTCTACTATGTTTTATTTTTGAGATATAGCTTATTTGACACCATTTTTATGGGCAATTTAAATTTAAATACTAAAATTGAAAAAACATTTTTATTCTTTTTACATTGATCAGATAATGTTTCATAATTTCATTTGGAATAATCCTAATTTATTATTTTTGTTAAAATCACAATCATTTGTTTTTTGGTGTCTGTGATTAAGGGTTCAAGTACCCAAATTATTTCCTAGATCGAACTACTGTATTTTTTAACACTTTAATTTGAACAAAGTTCATTTTAGCCTCTTTTATGGTGTTTTTACGTTAGCCGTACGTTATAATTGTTATAATTGTTTTAAGGCCAATTTCAAAGCTTCAGCCAATTTCAAAGCTTCAGCGGAACCCGGGTTCAAGGCCCGGCGTTGATAGTTCTTTTGGTTTATAATAAATAGTTTATACTTTATTTTTACTCCCCCAGAACGATAAGGGCACAAAGCGAAGCAAATATGCAGGCTCTTTTCCAAGTCGACCATTATGGTGTATGATACACCTTCAAATTCGTAAAAAATTTCGCGCTAGAGTTTTTTTTGCATTTAAACTTTAAATACACTTTTAAAATTAAAATAGACTATAACATTTCTAAAAAAAATTGCCTGAGGCGCTATATTTTTTTACTCCCCCAGAACGATAAGGGCACAATGCGAAGCAAATATGCACGCTCTTTTCCAAGTGGACCATACAGATTCAAATTCGTAAAAATTTTCGTTTGGACTTTTTTAAAATAATAATACTTCTAAAATTCAAATAGGCTATAAAATTTATAAAAAAAATCGCCTGCTACGCTATAGCTTTTATACGTTCTTTTTTATTGGAGTTTATAAAACCTAAGCTTGAAATTTGTCACTATTTTCTCCTAAGGCGCTAGAACTTATACCACTGTTTTCAAATTTAAATAGACCAGCACAGTTGTAAAATTTTTTACCTGCGGTGCTAGGGCTTTCTTATTTTTTTTATTTGAATTTTTAAAACTTGTAGTAAAAACATTGAATTAAAAAAAGGCCGGAAATTAACAGAAGTAAAAAAAAACATGAAAAAATTTTCTTCTGCGGCGCAATTGTCATTCTTTTCGAGATTTAGGGAAAAAAAATTATGGGTCCCCCCCGAAAAAAAATCCTGGATACGCCCTTGAATTGTTTAATGTTTAAATCCTAAACGAATTTTACCCAAGTTAAAGTTTATTTAATTTTGACAATTTATGACATTTATCCATACATTTATAATTTTGATATTCAGTTAGCGAAATCCTTAACTGCAATCAAAATAAGTAAAATTAGTAGTTTTTGAAAAAATAATTTTATTAAAAAGATTCATAGTTTTTTTTAAGAAATTAATTAAAAAATAAATTAATATTAATATAATTTGTTTAGCAAATGTAAATAAATTGAAGAATAGTTTAATATTATAATCAGTTTTAAAAATTATTATTTAAAGCAACAGTTAAAAAAATTGTCTCAGAAATAAAAGCCAGTAGAAAACTTTTGTTAAGGACAAATATCGCTTTTTGGGTGTATATTGACTGACAAAATTTTTATTCCGGTAACTTTAATAATAACAACAAAAAACGATTGATCTGTCTTAGCTGTGACACCCTGTATATGTAAAGATAAGAAAAAATACTACAGCCATCAAAAGCATACTTTCCCCTATGTGCATATGTTTATTAATAAAAAAGATTTAAGAACTTTGTTTTTTATGAAAAGGAATAACTAATTAAAAAAGAAAAATTTTGAATTTTTTTGAAAAAATAATTTTTAGACCTTTTAGCTCTCTAATCCTACTCCAAATTTTACCAAAAACAATCTCAGTGAAAATATAGGATAAGAAATATATATTTCAAATTCAAGTTTAGCTCAAAGCGTTCTAGACAGCGAGTTTAAGGGAAACAGTTTTCTTTTTGATTGGCGGAACTTGACACTGGGGTCAAAACAAGGAGTACCTACACAAAAATTGCCAGATAGATTATTTTAAATAATTTGTTAAATACTTGTTAGTTAGTTAGTTAAATACCATACAAAAAAATGGGAGACGGAAAAAATATTTAAATCCTTAAAGCGTAACGTGGATACTGTCAATCAACATAATCATAATCAATTAGCAGTACCTTATCTAACCTAAAGTGGGGTACAACTGTCCCCAATCTCCCCTACCAAACACCCTTATACCAGTTTTTGTTCACTCCAACATATTTATTTCATTAACATTTTACGGATAAATATATGAATGAGGCAGGTATAAATTTGAGACGGAAATAGATGTTAAAATGGATTATAAATTTGTAAAATAGATCTTTATGAATTAAAAAATACAATAACCAGTCAAAAACATATGAAATATAGAATGAATCAAAGCTAAGCGAGCAGAAGAAGCATTCTAGCTTTGATTGAACACGTTAGATTTGATTTCAGTTTGAACCGAGAGGTTTGAACAGATTGTTCAAGATTTTAGATGATAAAAAAAATTAACAAACTATGCTATAAAAAACCGACTATCCTGATATGCCTAGTTAGAAAATCAAAAGAAACCTGGGCAATTATAAACTCAACAACATTAAAAACACAGTGGAATTATACTGATAAACAGTCCTCGGAGATTGGATTTTTTAACAGGTTCGCCGCATTAAGGAAGGCAAAGAATAATTTCAAAACTCGATCATCTTAATTATTAATTATTTAAAGTGACAAAAATATATTATTATTGTTATGTAATTTTTGTTTTGTTTTATTTCTATTATTTTAAATATAAGTAAAAGAAAAACATTGTGCACATGAATGTTTTTTCTTTTTTTAATTTAATAAGCGACTAATATTTTCCAATATTTGGTGTTTTTCTAGGGGAAAGTTCAAGTGTTACCTAACGCAAATTGTACCAAAATTCATACACTTCATACCCCGTTTCTCGCGTTATTAAAAGCTGTAGAGATTTTATGTTTTGGCTACCCCCAACCATATAGGGGTGTGTTAGGGAGTTGGCCCCTATGCCCCCCCTAAATCCGCCCATGTAGGGTTTGGAGATTGTAACTTTTTTGAAAATCGGTTACGATTTCAGGGGCGCAAAGCAAAGCCTTGGTCTTAATTATATGCTTTTCGTTATCGCTTATAATTTGGGTATTTTTTAAGCGAGATTTATTAACTTTTTGTATTTTTCCAAGCTTTAGAATTCTATAGTTATAATCCAATGCTCAAAATCCAGTATCGGGCTAAGGGAGGACGGCCAGGAGCGATAACAACTCGAAAAGCAGACCATTTTTTTACTTTTTTTCGTGTTTTCTTAGTATTTTACCATGATAAAAATGTATTCTGGTTTTTAAATTTTTATAGTTACTGTATTATTGGCTTTTGATTAAATTTAAAAAAAAATCAGGGGCATAATATCCTTTATAATTAAACAAAAATATATTGTTTCATGGTAAAATACTAAGAAAACCCAAAAAAAAGTAAAAAAATGGTCTGCTTTTCGAGTTGTTATCGCCCCTGGCCGCCCCCCTAGGCCGATACTGGATTTTGAGCATTGGATTATAACTACAGAACACTACAGCTTGGGAAAATATAAAAAGTTAATGAATCTCACTTAAAAAATACCTAAATTATGAGCGATAACGAAAAGCATATAATTAAAACCATTGCGCCCCCACTACTGATGAATACGAAAAAGTTTGCTTTTTTGGGCTCGTATAACCCACGGCTAATAAAACCAAAAATTTAAAAATGCAATAAAAAAAAATCATCGTTAGAAAATTTTAAATTTGGTTTTAATGATTCGTAAAATGATCAAAATTCGATTGGTGTAAACCACTTTCAAAGGCAATTTTCTTGCTATCCGGCCTATATTCCGAACCGTGTTACATAATGCTTTTATTAAGGGCCTATCCATTTGGACCGCTCTGTATAACCTTATAACGTTTTAAAAAATTAGCTTTTAATTGGAGAGAATGCAATAAATTATATTGCATGTTTAGATTTTTTTAGAAATACTATACAATAATACAATCATTATTAATTATTAATTTAATAATAAATGTATATATTAACATTTTAATTATTATAAGAAACAATTACATTTAATTAAATATGCTAATATTTATTTAACATCCACTACAGATGGAAAATATAAATCTATAAATTTATTGAAATAAATTTCTTAATTATTGTTTTAATTAAAAAATAAATTACTATATAATACTATATTCAATTTATAAAATATTTAGAAAATCAATCATAATCCCATAAAATAAAACAAAATCTAGTCTAGTTCTATAATATATAAAACTAGAAAAAAAAACGAAAAAAGCTTTGTCCGTGACAATTTTTACAATTCTCATGACTAAAAAAAAGGGTTTTCGAAAATATACAACTTTTGAATTTTGAATCCCTCAATATAAGACTTTTGTCTGAATCCCTGCAATATGCAACTTTTTTTTGTAAAATATTCAACTTTTGTATTTTGCATCCATAAAATATACAACTTTTCACTATAATAATACCTACAAGTGCCAATGGTAATAAAGCCACATAAAGAAAAGGCCAAGAATTGATTAGGACACCAATGGTGTCACACCATTGTATTCCTATGTATTTTGAGGCGCTGAATCCGAGTTTGAGGTCTGATTAGTTTTGGAGATAAACTCAAAATACTTTATTTCAAGTATGTAGCCTCGATGTAGCCAGACAAAAAAAGGTCAAGAGCTTTTTCGGTGACCATTGTATTACTATGTATTTTGAAGTGCCAAACCCGAACTCGATGTCAAAATAGCACCTCATTCAGAAAATTCTGGACATAACTTCAAAAAACCTAATTAAAAAGTTAAAAATCTCGGAAGTCCGTGTACAAACATTTGTTTTAAGGTTAATAAATGTTTCAAAACATTTTTTGATATAATAATTTTATAAAGATTTTGGCTTTTTACAACAAAATTACAAAATCAAGCTACAAAAAATAAAAGGTTATATTTTAAATCTTAACCAGACTATATTTTTTTACGTATTTTTGGCGCACAAACGAGTTTGATAATGAAAAATCTCGCTGAAATCCAAACTTTTTCAAAAAATACAATTAAAAACATGCTGGATAAGCTAGCTCGAGATCTTTAAAGTTCCCTTGCACCTAAACCCGAGGGGTGTCTCACCTTTGACAATACATGTACGCTTTAGCTGACATTACCTCGACATTACTTGACAGTACGGGACATTACCTGACATTACTTGACATTACATGACATTACTTGATATTACAAGACATTACTTGACATTACAAGACATTACTTGACATTACTCAACATTACAGACATTATGTCCTAGTGCGCATGTGCGTAGACATTATCTACTATTTACCCCTGCGCGTAGACATTGCGTGAGTGAAAATTTCTTCACGAAAGGGGGAGGTTAATTCTGAAACATGACATGGGATGGGTGTTTTTATTTCTATAGTATTAAGGTCATATTCGTTAAACATAAACTTAAACTTAAAAACAAGATTTTTTTTAGTTACCAAAAATACTTACCTTGGGTCCGTAACGAAATACTGAACCCGTATAGGATCGCTCGGTTTTCCGTCCGTCTGTCACAGCCGGACGGGATACTCTTGTTAGGAGCATATTTAATTTTATTATTTATTACATGACATTAATTGACATTACCTTGACATTACCTTGACATTACTCGACATTACGACATTATTTTTCATTTTTAACAATACATGTACACATTTTGGCCAGTGAGACACCCCTCGATATAAAATTTATAAAATAAATGTAAACACAATATAACCTTCTATGTAGCTACAGGTGCTCGACACCTAGGTGCAATATGTAAATATGTAATTTAAGTGATTACGCTATTTAGAAAAATGTAATAGATATAAGAAAAAATATTTTGTATTAACGTAGATTTCAATAAATAAATAAATAAATAAATATAATTTTACTTTCCTCATAAAAGATTAAATGTGAGAAACTCTTGCTTTTTTACGTGTTTCGACATTTTAATACAAAAATTATGATTTGCAAAATGAAAAACTGTCTGTCATTCGGTCTGCCAAGCAGAATTCGCCTGTCCGTAAAATTTGTGATCAAAATAACTTGAGGACGCTTTAAGCCATAGGTTACACTCTTAAAATTCTCGGGTGGATTGCTTTTATTTAGTTTTTTATTTAATTTGTTTAATTCTTTAATCATATTACTATAACAATTGCATGAAGAGCCCGAGATAAGCTGTAGCTTGAGGTAGGGCCCTCCATTAATTTTAAAATACAAAAATCTAAAATCCGAAACTATAGAAATATATTACATTACATTACATGTTTGTTTAACCTTGTACTATTCTACTTAATTAAGCATCCCCTAAATCCAGGACTTAATTAAGCATCCCCTAAATCCAGGACTTGTGTGGGCTAGTAGTACTGCCGTGCTAAGCTGAAAGGTCCTATCTACATAGGTTTAACATATACAGATAGGACCTTTCAGCTTAGCAAGGCAGAGTAGAGGGAACCACTGGCTTGTACTGACTTACAAAGCAGTTTATAGGGAGTGCCCGTTCCACATGCATCTTAGGGAACGTTCAAGTATTACGTACCGCAAATATTGATCATTTTGGACCCCCCCTGTAACGCTATTTTCCTATACCATTAACATGGGCTTAACACGCCAAAATGACCCCCACCCTCTCTAGGAGCGTTACGTAATACTTGAACGTTCCCTTAACATCTACATATACCCATCAAACATAGGTTCGTTGGCCGCCCGTTGGCAAGCCTAAATACTGAGGAGACATCAACCGCCCTAAGGCCGCATACGACGGACCAATGTTGGCAAAACTACATTGGTCCTACATTGGCCGCTCGAAGGCCGCTTTAAAGCCAACGATAACTTTTTCAGTTTCTATCGTAAAATCGTATATTGGCCAATCCAAGGCCTATGATAAATTTTCAACTTGAAAATTGAAAAAAAAATCGTTGACCTTCGGGCGACCAATGTAGAACCAATGCATTTTTGCCAACATTGGCCCGTCGTATACAGTCTTAGGGCGACTGATGTCTCCTCAGTATGTAGGCCCAATGTGGGTTTGCCAATATTGGTCCAATGTAGAAAATATTGGCACGCCAATGTTTGGCCAACGGCCAACGAACCAATGTTTGCTGAGTAAATATTAGTTTTTTTTTCTTAAGATATTTCAATTTTATTTCCTTTGACTTTTTTCTATCCTTAAAGGCGGACGGTTTGAACACTCTGCCTGTTTCATCTTTAACTCTGTTTTAGGTAGTTTGTAGCGATGCTTAATATCCCAGGGGGGCTGATGGCTTTATGTGTCCTCTGAAGCACTTAGTTTAGGTGGAATTTTTATTTAATTTTTTTTTGTCCACTGGTTGAGGATCGAACCTTGGACCTATACATAATCAGATATTTAAAATTGGTGTCCCAAAAAGGTACAAAAACAGCATCGAAATGGTGGTTCAGTTTGTAAAATATGGATTGTTAATAGTATCGATTAATAAGGTATACATAACCGGGTAGGTGACGCGAAGGTGAAACATGTTATACTGTATAACTTATACATTTAAGGGAAAAATTAAAAATGGCGTAAGTTTTTCGCGCCAGCTGCATCAAGTAATGTATGTAAAAATGTGGTTGTTAAGAAAATATTATTAAATCTACAATCGTTATAACTTTTGATATTGATTTTACAATGGAAAGTTAGTATATGTGATGTAATTTAGTGGTTGAATCTGGATTAGGGTTATCCACATGTTTTTGAGGTTATGATAGAAGAAATTTTATTTATTTGAAACAATTATAACACTTGTATCTGGTCAAAAAGGACGAAGTTCAAGCCCATAAATGACCAAAAGGTCATAATTAATGAAGAGAAGAAGTAAACATTAAAGAAGTCTTACAGAAGACCAGGCCAAAAGAAAGCGATGGTATGGTAACAACCAGGCGAACCATCTGCAGAAACTAACAAGAGAGCAGCGAGCTGGCCAATTGACAAAGGCAAAGGTCAAAAATAAAGAGAGAGAAGGTATACATAAGATAGCTATATTTATTATGTAATGAGTAGCATATTTTTTAAAATTATAAATTTTGCAAACCCCCGGAATATAAATACGAAAAGTGCGGCCTCTGCACATTAATAAGTGCACCAGCGCACTACTGATAATATTATTAAAATATGATTAAAGTTATAGAGGAGAAGGTAGTAATATGGAATCCTGTGGATAATTGGAACCTCCGGTTAAGTAAGAAACAGACAGCGATATCTAGTAAACAATAGTTTTTAGAATATCAATTAGGAGGGGTAAAAATTACCATACTGAAAGTTTATTTGTAAATTTTTGTAAGGAAATATAAGGTAAGTTTATTAGTTTTATTGTCTTTTTTTTGCTTTATTGGTGTAGGTACTCCTTGTAATCAAAATTCAAAACGTAGGATTGCGAAAAATAACCGTTTAGAAAAATATTAAAGTTAGAAAATTTTGCTTGTTTTGTTAATGCAGAACCCTATTTATGATGGTAATTTGGAATACGACTTTTTTATGGATCAAAGAGATGAAATTTGGATTCAGTGCCTTATGTGTATTTAATGGGTAAATACTGAATGTTCCGGTTGCGAAGAAGATATTTACATCTGTGACTTTTGTCGTTAAATAATAAAAAAAACTTTTAAAAAAATAATAAAAAATAATAACAAATATATAATGTATTTTTTTTTTCATGTTGTTTACCATGTATTTTCTTATTTTAACATAAACGTGTACAGTTTTGCCTTTAAAAATGTTCATTTTGATTTATAACATAGGGTTCCATATTATCAGCTTGGGTTCATATTACCAGAATTTTATCTTATCTTATCTTATCTTTTTTTTTAATGCTAGAAACTTTCATAACAAAAACATTAAAATCGTTTAAAATCATAATTACCAAATAAATTTTAACCCAATTAATGCAAAAAAATGGTTAAAAATCATAAAGAGATATTGATAAAAAACAAACAGGGGTTCATATTCCCACCTTCTCCTCTACTAATTAGTAAAAAGTTAATCGGAGTCACTAAAGAAACATTAATAAATCACCTATATAAATTCATTTTAACAAATTAACATAGCCATAAAAACGTTACTAATATAACACAGAAAAGAATTTTAATAGAAAAAGACGAAATATGTTGTAGAAGCTAATAAAAATATTTGAATTATTCATGTAATTATAATCATAATTATATAAAGAATGACCAGTGGCGTACGAAAGAACTTTACGAAACCAGAATTTTTGTAAGGGATCATTCAAGTATTACGCAAGGGGCTGTTCAACAATTATGTCACTGAATTGGAGGGTATCTAGCTGACGGTCCATGCACATGGGCTTCACGAGGGACAACAGGGGAGGCATGCTCCCCCTGGTTTTTCAAATATACCGGGTGTTTCAGATAGGATCTTGAAATTTACAGAAGCTGTATTATGTTTAATTTAAGATTTTTGACATAGTTAAAACTTTTTTGGCACTTCCGGTTTCGCCAGAAATGAATCGAACTTTCGATTTTTAAATGGAACACCCTGTATATTTTAATATATTTTGATTCAGAAATCAATTCTGAGAACAAGCATGTATCACTCGTGAAATTTTGACATGTCATGTCATTTTTTAGTTAAATCTTCAATTTAAATCTTTTGTGTTTTAATGCAAAGTTCTTCCAAATAAACTATTTATGTGTGGTATCAAAATGTTCGCAAGAAAATTCTCTTTCATTTTAATCTAATGAGCCACCCTCTTTCCATTTGAAAAAAAAATGACTTCTAGACCAAAGTATAATTTTCGAACCTTTAAGAGCCCACCACATTTAGAGTTTTTGGAAAAGAATCAAAATAGTATTTTTCTGAAGATACTAGACCAACAATTAAGCAAATAAGCTAATTTAAGGCACTCTAGATTTACAATAAAAATTTAAATAAAAAATGACATGACCTGTCAAAAACTGACAAGTGACACATGCGTGTTCTCAGAATTAATATGTAAAAATATATAGGTGTTTAAAAATCGAAAGTTCGATTAATTTCCGGTGAAACCGGAAGTGTAAAAAAATGACTAACTATATCAAAAAAACCTAAATTATACATAATATAGCTCCTACAATTTTCACGATCCTACATAAAAAAGTAAAAAAAGTTAAGGGGGGTGAACCACCTTCCTGAAACACCCGGTATACAGGGTTATTCAGAAATAAGTTCGAGAATTTTAGAAGGTGATTCTACGTTAAAAAATATGAAAAAAAGTTCCTATAAAGGTTGGTCCGGAAATGAGTCCTAAGAGAGGCTCTTTAAAAATAAGGTTTTTAATTAATAACTCTTGTGTCCTTTAAGCTAGAGCGACGAGCTTTTGCATGTATACTAGTATTAATAAGGGCAATAAGTTTATGATAATTTATTTTTTTGAATTTATCCAGAGGCGTGCCTGACACATTTTTGCCCCAAACTTTTTTATGTATATTTTTTTGGATTTTTTGTAATAAATATAGATTCCTTCAGTAAAAATAAATAAAAAAATTTCATATAGTGTAACAGTGTTAATGTAAAATTGCATGTCTATAGAAGTATACTTCTATTTTTAAATATCTTCAAAACTATTAATTTTGGAATGGTAATTGCATTGAACTGTCTATTCAGAATTTATTTCTCTACCTTACAGAACTAAAATGTACAGGGTCTGATTTAAAATATAAAAGTTAAGGTTATTTCAACAGGTTAATTATGTCCTAAGACGAGGCCTCGCAGGGTGCCCTCAATGGCTTACCAGTTGCGTCGCAACTTCCATATCAATATTCCAAATCCAAATACAAAAAAAAGAAAATAATTCCAAAGACTTCTTATAATTTTTCTTCTTCTTGGGGTATTGGTAATTATACGCATGCGCAGGAGCGCCTTTGATCCGGACCTCTTTAATCCGGATTGATCCGGTCGCTTTTTATATTTCGAAATACCTCTATCTATAGTCCGGACGATCTTTATTATTTGACCTCTTTAATCCGGATGGACTACGGCAGGTGGTGCGTAAATATAAAAGTCGCTATAGGATTGGATTTTCGTTCCGTATGCACTAAGGGCACTGCCCTTATTTGTTTACAATTCTTAGTATACTTTATTTTGATTTAATTTTTTTAATTAAAAATAGTTTTTCACGTAGTATTTATCTACTATAAAATTTTTAATCCGGATTTTCGGTAATCGGAGGAACCTTGGTTTTATACAAAGCGGTCCAAAAGTCACCCCCTCCCCTCTTAACTTTTGAATAAGTTGAGATATCGACTTAAACTATCTTTTAGCATATATTTAATACTTTCGGCTCTTAAAATGTGGGCAGGGGGGCATGGGGGCACATTTTTTTAAATGGAAAGAATGGTCGTGTAATACATCATTTTAAAGCTTTTAAAATTCTCCATTAACTAACTACATATTTTTAAATTAAAAAAAAAATGGGTTTAAAATGGGGTTAAAAATGGGTATTAATGTCAAAATTCCTCTAAAAAAAACAAATAATTTTTTAAAAATGCCTAATTTCATCATAAAAAAATGTTAATTATACTTTTAAACTAATTTTAGTTGACATAAATAAAAATTTATAAAAAAACTAAAAAAATCGAATGTTTTAGCACAAAAAATTGAAAAATCAAAACCTTAAAAAACATTTTTAAAAAATTTAAAAATATTAGTTTAAATAGAGAATAAGCTTTAAAATGATTTATCACACGACCCCCCTTTCCATTTAAAGAAATGTCCCACCATGCCCCCTGCTCACAGTTTAAGAGCTGAAAATATCAAATATATGCTAAAAGATAGTTTAAGTTGTCTTATTTAAGAGTTCTAAATTTGAAGTCGATATCTTAACTCGTTCAAAAGTTAAAAGGGGGGGGTGACTTTTGGACCGCACTGTATCTGTCCGCATTAAAGAGGTTCAAGTGTAGAATATTGTCTTTGAATTCCTGAGATTTTTTAAAGACATCCTGCGACTTCTTACGACTTCCCAAGACTTCCTACGACTTCCAACGAATTCCAAAGACTTCCAGAGGGTCTTACAATTTCTTAAAGACTTCGTAAACTTCTTAGATTTCCTCGAATTCCTAACCATTTCTTGGACTTTAAAGTTTAGGATAATTAAATCTTTGCATCTTTGCTCAACTTTTTATTTAATAGAATATTGTCTTTGAATTCCTGGGATTTTAAGACTTCCTGCGACTTTCTACGACTTCCAATGAATTCCAGTCCAAAGTCCAAACACAGAGATTTCTAAAAGACATATATAAGTTTTTAAAGCCTTTCTTGCCAAATACGTTGCTACTAGTTAAGGGAACCTTCACGCTAAGATAAAGTTTTGCTCAAAGTACATGTTTAATTATCCAAACAAAGGAGTTAGGTACATACAGAGCGGTCCAAAAGTCATCCCCCCCCTCTTAACTTTTGAACCAGTTGAGATATCGACTTCAAATTTGGAACTTTTAAATAAGACAACTTAAACTATCTTTTAGCATATATTTAATACTTTCAGCTCTTAAAATATGGGCAGGTTGGCATGGGGGCACATTTTTTTAAATGGAAAGGGGGGTCATGTAGTACATCATTTTAAAGCTTATAAAATTATCCATTTAACTCCATATTTTTAAATTAAAAAAAAATGAGTTTTAAATGGGGTTGAAAATGGGTATCTATTAATGTCAAAATTCCTCTAAAAAAACAAATAATATTTTAAAAATGCCTAATTTCATCATAAAAAAATGTTAATTATACTTTTAAACTAATTCTAGTTGACATAAATAAAAATTTATAAAAAAAAACTTAAAAAATCGAATGTTTTAGCACAAAAAATTGAAAAATCAAAACCTCAAAAAACATTTTTTAAAAATTTAAATAAAAATGTTAGTTTGAATAGAGAATTTTATAATCTTTAAAATGATGTATCACACGACCCCCCTTTCCATTTAAAAAAATGTCCCCCCATGCCCCCCTGCCCACATTTTAAGACCTGAAAATATTAAATATATGCTAAAAGATAGTTTAAGTTGTCTTATTTAAGTTCTAAATTTGAAGTCGATATCTCAACTCGTTCAAAAGTTAAAATGGGGGGGTGACTTTTGGACCGCACTGTATACACAAAGAAGAAATTTAATTACTTACGTGTGGGCAATAGTTGATTTACTTTTTGAACAAACTATCTATCTATCTATAGCCAATTTTTTGTCGGGTCACCGGAACTAACCAGGTTACTGAAACTCGTTTTTGTGAGAATAGGTTACATACGGTAAGTGAGGGAAAGCGATGACGTCACTAACCGGCAGTAACCGCGTCTAACACAGGTTCGGAGGTGAGTTAGATACGGTTAACCGTAAAAACTTAACCTATAAATTGTTTATTTACACCATAATTCACAGGCCGTTGGGAATTTTTCTCGATTTGTATGCAAAATGTAAAAAACAGAGTAGGTAAGGTATTTCAACTTTTATTTTCTAACTTCTAAGTGTTTGCTTATGTGGTTTAAAATTAAATTCTTATATAAAAAACTATTTAAACTTATCATTGTTGTTTATTACCTTCCCCATGAGCAAATAAACTTGAAAATGTAGTTTAAGTGCTTTTTCATCATCTTATTCAAAGGAAATATAAAAAATATAAAAAGTTAGGTTAGGTACTTGTCAAAACCTCAAGAAAATAACCAATGCGTTTTTGTGAGAACTGTCGGTTATACGAATTTAGTGGTGGGGATAAAAACCGTACGGTTAACCGGTGTTTCCACAAAAAACTGGCTTATCTATCTAATTTTCTAAACAAAGGAGTTAGACGCGTAGGTGTCATTAAAAAAATTACTCTCAACGAACTTGATGTTTTTGATGCGACACTGCAATCAAATATTTTCCATCACCCCGTATTATTAATTAAAACTGCTTCGCGAAACTTAATTAGCACACATCAGTATATTTAAGTGCTGGCTGCCACTGTCGATTAAAAAACTCGCCCTAATATCGTTATTAAAGAATATTTACACACTTTTTTTTGTTAATTAATAAACAGTTAGAAATTGCCGGTCTTGCTACTGAATCCAGTTTGACGACAATAAATTCTCTTTTTATGAACTTATGTAAATTTACATTCTATATATAGGAACCAGTCGTTCTGTCGTTACTCTAAACCGAACGTATCTGCATGAAAAATTCTTTTCGTCAAATATTAAATTTTACCAAGCAAATATATTATATTTTCTCGCTACCTACTTAGGGGCTGTCCATATATTACGTAACGCAATTTTTCAAAATAATTGACCCCCCTCCCCCCTGTGTAACAAACTGTCACAATATAAATTTTTTGTTTCGCAATAAATTTAACTGTATTCACTATTCACTATTGATTCGTTTTTCTCGACAAAACAAACATGAACCTAAAATATAGTATAACATAACCTTAAAAAAAATTTACACGAAAAAATCACTCAAACTTAAAAAAAATATTCATAATCAATATCACACAGGGAAAAAATACTAGGTACCACTTTTTACACTGAGTGTCACATATAACACGTATATTGTTTATGCACAGGTACACAAAATAGTACACACATTGGTGTTCTGTGAGTACACATTCCGATTACAATATTACTTAAATATGCATAGTTTCGTAATTTTTTGTGTGAAAAAGGGAATTATGGGCTAAATAGTAATTTATGTTGAAATAAAAATACATCTGCCAAGCTTAGGAAATAAACATTAAATTTATTAAATTCCGTAACGTAACGTTAACCTAGACCCCCCTCCCCTCTGTCACAAACTGTAACAATTTCTCTGACCCCCCAAGGCGCGTTACGTAATATATGGACAGCCCCTTATTTTGTTACCTTCAGCTCAAAACACATTAAACGAATTAATTTCGACATTTTTTCGATTACAAAAATATACTTACCATTTTTTTTTTTTTGTAATGGGTGGTCTCTATAAGGAGCACTATGTTATGTTATTTACTTATGAAAGAGTTAAAAGCATGAAATGCGCAAACCTACATTAAATTCGGGCATATCGAGGGCTTCAGTGTTGACTATATGTACGATACGACCCTATGTTATGATGCCCTCGATATGCAATGGTGGTCCTTTATAGGACCACTTGCTCGCTTTTCACCTGTCATAAAGTAGCATGCGCAATAAGTGGTCTAGCACAGTACTACATCGACTTTTAATATCCTGAACAATCACTAAAGGTGAAAATCGTGCAACCGCTCAGCCTACTATGACCCTAAAAGGAAGTGGTCCATACACGGTGTATTTGAAATAACGTCGGAAATTTTAACAGATGATTCTACATCATAAAATATGACAAAAAGTTCCTATAACGATACCCCCAAGCAACAAAGCCGTAACTCATATATTGTCATTTTTCACGACAGCTAAATTTTAAAATATGTTTTTTTTGTTATTTTTTAGTGGGTAAATGATTGAAGTGGAAAAGGAAGTCATGTGATACATCATTTGAAAGCTTATAAAATTCTCTGTTTAACTGTTATTTATTGTTTATTTACTGTTTGTTTCTGATAATATTCAAGTTTAGAATTTCTTACTTTAGTGATTTTAAGTAAACTTTTGCTTAAAGTGGACTGTGGAGAAACCTGAGTAGTACCACCATGTGTGTCTTTTTTCAAGGCGTTTACCTATGAGTATAACTCAAAATGGGTCTAACTTGAGTTACATCCTTGTTGCTTGGGAGTGTCGATAAACATATGTCTAAAAATGCGTCATAAGGGAGCTACGCCCCTTTGAAAGTGGCTAAAAAAATCGGTTTTTATTTAATAACCTAGGAACCCTTTGAGATATATCAACGAGGTTTTGCACGTCAACTAATCCTATCCAGGCCCGTTTGTGTGTGTTATTTTCATGTACTTATTTCAACCAGGGGTGTGCGAAACGTGGGGGGCTTATCAGTTTTTTGTCCCAAACTTTTTTCTGTGTAACTTTTTTGCAATTTTATTTTTGAAATATGATTCCTCAGGTCAAAATACATAAAAAAGGTACTCTTGTTGTAATACTGTAGGATTAACCGTTTTCGAGAAAAGTTCATTTGAAGGTGAAATTTCACGGTTCGAGGACGAAAAATTAAATACTAAAATGTTGAAAACCAAAATTTTAATAATGTAGGGCGAATGTACATTAAAAACTAAGAAAAAACCCTCATATACAGGTACTTCCAAAAATAAATCCTAATGGAGCTATGGTCTCCTAAATATGCACCATTTTTAAAGGGCTATGGTAGCTTTAAAAGCGTTTTTTCGACCTACATGTATGGAAACTTTTTTTCTTAGTTTTTGATGTAGAATAACATTGCATCATTAAAATTTTGGTTTTCGACATTTTAGTATTTAATTTTTCGTCCTCGAACGGTGAAATTTCACCTTCAAATGAACTTTTCTCAAAAACGGTTAATCCTACAGTATTACAACAAGAGCGAGCACCTTTTTTATGTATTTTGACCTGAGGAAATATTTCAAAAATAAAATTGCAAAAAAATTACACAGAAAAAAGTTTGGGACAAAAAACTGATAAGGCCCCCCGTTTCGCACACCCCTGGTTTAAATAAGTACGTGAAAATGACATACAAAGATGGGCCTTATTAGGATTAATTCACGTGCAAAGCCTCGTTAACATATCTCAAAGGGTTCCTGAGTTATTAAATAAAAACCGATTTTTTTAGCCAATTTCAAAGGGGCGTAGCTCCCTTATGACGCATTTTTAGACATATGTTTATAGGAACTTTTTGTCATATTTTATCATGTAGAATTACCTGTTAAAATTTCCTACCCTATTTCAAATACACCCTGTATAGGGACCACCAGCACTCAATGGGTTAAGACAATTTTTGCCTTTTTTGGATGTTTAGGTGTTACGTCGTCGAACAAATAGTATACGCACCTTGACGCAAACATATTTGAGTGCACTTCGAGTGCTTTTTTTACCCGGCGTCGCCTTCTAAAAAATAAGCACTGCGTACTACACTTGAACTAGTGTAATGTGTATGCTGTAATTTGTATGCTATTATCAAAAATTACGAAGTTTACCTTGGGTCGGCCCTGAATATCAATATGACTGCAAACCGGCCCTCAAACTAGTGATTAGGTTCATTTACAGAAGTCATTATGCTTGCCATTACTCGCATGTCAAACTTTAAAAACATGTATATGCATGACATGAAAATATTCTTCTGTATAAATTGGTTTATCAGAACCGTACCTAATGCAATTAAGGAGAAATTTATAAAGAGAGAAAGTAAAAATAAAAAGAGACGAAACCAGATTTTTTTGAATTGCAGAGGTTTTCTAAAACATATATGGTGTTATGTATGTACTATCCACAGCGCGTAAGCGCTAGAATAGTATAATACGGTAGTTTCAAATTTACCAAAATCACCAAAAAACGTCCTAAACAGAAAAATTTTACATATAAAAAAAAGTCCGTCCGTCTCTCTGTCCGATGTCACGTTTTATCTGATTAATTAGAATTTTTTAGGAAAAATTTATTTCTATGAGAGCATGATGCATATTGTTTTTTTAAAAATAACCCCCCCCCTAAAAACAAAAAGTTATTGGGAGTTGAAAAATTAAAAAAAAAAACTATCTATTACAATTTTTTTTATTTTTTCGTTTTCCGAAAAGAGAAACCTTTGTTAAGAAAAAAATTGTTAAAATTTTTCTTTTTACCACTGTGAATAGTTATAATAGAATGCGTAGTATTACATATCTTCACGGCTTTTTTTAATACATAAGTACATGTACATGTACATAAGTACACGTATGGTAGACATAAGTACATGTATACATGTAACTATTATACCGTAAAAAGCTAACGGCTAAAAAAAATTAGCCAGATAAAATTTCGGTCAAGAAAAATTCTGGTAAAAAAACTATCAAAAAGGATTGTGACCATATCAAATTTCGACCGAAAATTTTGGCCAAGATTCAAGCTTGTACTTGATGTAAAAATACTTTTGCTTCGTGCTTAAAATGTAAGCCTTAAATAAAATGAAATGTAGGTAGCCAAAATGTTGAAATAGATAAGATATATAATGATCCAAGGAAAAGATACCATGTGGTACCTACTAGATATTATCATACTATCCAGATACCCAAAGCAATCGTGTAAAGCGCGACTGTTTTTATTACAAATTGGTTTCGTTATTTGGAGATGTGGAATATATTGTGGAAACCCCAAAGTATACAACACTCATTTTGAAAAAAATGATTTCATTAAATAACGCTATTAATATTTATGAAAATTCAATCTTTAAATAATTGGCGTTTGGACTTTTTATGTTCTAACTTAAGGGGAGGGGGGATATAATTTTTTTAGTTCCTCAAAATTAGTATTTTTTCTTAATATTACCAAAGAAATCCTCCAAAATTTTCTCAATTTTATACACAACACTTTTTATCCGAAAAACAGGTACCGATTTTTTTCAGTTTGAGTGCTTTGATCTACTTCTAAACATTAATCGATTTGGCTCATTTTTGAGTGGCCACCGTTTTTTACTAAGGACCAACTTTTGAGCCGAAGAGCGTTTTCGATTTCGAAATTCGGGACTTTTTGACACACCCTATTAATTAAAAAAAAAAACGTTTTTTTTAACTGTCTAAAAAAGTGTATCTTTTATGATTTTCTTTCAAATGGGAATTGATTTCTTATGTCATCAGGTATGTTTTAGTCCAAAAAATGTAGGGGTCCACGAAATTTTTATTTAAAATCGCCCAGGCGAACCGTGAGCCGGTAGAAAATAATGAATGAAAATGTCCACCAGCTCTTAGACTATACAGAATGTACAGTCCGTCTCTGCAGGTATTTAAGCATAAACAAAATATCCAGCAGCGCATCTAGCCAGCCGCGATCCGACCGTGCCTAATCAAAAAAATATGCTGCTACCCGAATTCGAATAAAAAAATAATAAATGATTTAATTTAACACACTCGACTGCCAGTTTTCACGCTCGTAGCTCCCCGCCACGACTTTTATTTATTACCGTTTTTGCACCTGTTTTAAATAATACCTGCATTTTTACAATACCCAGTGTCTTTTTTGCCATAATTATTACACTTTTTTATCTAGGCTCCTATTCTTTATTTCGATTTAATTAATTAGATGTTAATTTTATCCAACGCTATCTCTTCTCCATCTTGTGAAAAATAAGACAATAATAAATGCATTCATTATTTATACATTCTCATTGTTTTATTACATTTATATATATTTTATAAGGCATAATACATATTTTACAAAGAAGCATTTATGAATTGGGGTAAAAGTTTAACTAGTACGAATTGTTAGTGTCAGAGTGACTAGTCACTGGTGACTCGATTAGTTGTTACTTTGTCTATATAGCCGTTTGGGTTTCTTGTAGTTTTATTTTATAAAAAGTCCAAACCCACCAACCACCAAAACACACCAACTAGACAAAGCAACAACCTATTTTAACCTATTTAACTTAAAAGTAAACCTAGTCACTGGGAATTTTAAATCATAAACAAGCCGTGAAGATATGTAATGCTACGCATTCCATTATATATTATGGTATAGTGCATTTCCCCGAATACTTAAAAAAGGTTTTAAAAAAATAAAATTTACATTTTTTTATGTTTTTTATTGGAAAACGAAAAATAAAAAAAATATTTTTCAAAAAAAAAAAATCCAAAAAAGCTTTTCAAATTTTCTTTTACAAAAAACGAAAAAAAAAATAAAATTTTAAAAATTTTAATTTTCTTTTTGCGAAAAACAAAAATAAATAAAAAAAATGAAAATTATAGTTTTTTTATTTTTTTTTAGTTTGACCCCCCATCACTTTTTTGTTTTTGGGGGATTACTTTTAAAAATTGTAGAATTGATCCTTATAATAAAAGTAATTTTTCCTGAAAAAGTAATTTTTTTTGTTTTTGGGGGGAACAATAGGGATCTTCCCCTCGTGGAACTTGATTTTTGCTGAAAATTTCAAGTCGATCGGATTATTCGTTCTTGAATTATCGTGTTAACATCGCGACGGACAAACGGAGATTTAAAAAAAAAAAAATTCATGAAACGAATTTATATCCAAGAAGTTTTTGTCTAGGACGAAAATACGCTGATACAATCCACTGAGTTATTTAATTTTCAAATAACTTACGGTTAATCTTTACTACGGAACTCTTCTTATCGCAAAATGTATACCTGAAACAAGAGAAATATGTTAAATATGGTAATAATAAATATAATGTACGAAAGTTATTATCTTTCCAAAATTTAAATAAAATTAAAGTGGATCAAAAAAAAAATAGTAAATAGGAATTCAGAAATTGCTTTTTATTCCTTCCTGTAAAGGAAGGAAAATATTTTCTGTTTTTTGATTCATTGTTTCACTTATTATAAGGAAAGACTGTTGGAAACTGTAGTTTCCATAATTATGGATTAATTATAACTTTTCCCAAATTTTGCTTCTAAGCTTAAAAGCGGCTTATGCCCTCTTGTAGTATATTTCCACTATGCACTAAATTAGTGCATAGTACCACTAAAGTCTTGGTTTCCTCCAAAATTCGCATTCGCTGACGACTGGGTAGTCGCGACCGAGTCGTTAAGACATCTCCAATGCATTTTAAATGTCCCTGTTTTGTTAGCTGCTACCGAGTCGTTACTACAAACTACTAGTCGCCGTTTGTTTGGACGCCGGTCGCTTGACCGCTCCGGGAGCAGAGGCACGACCAATGGAGAATTCTCCCATTAGATTAGACAGGGACAAAAGTTCTACCCAAAAAGGGTAGAAGACATACATACACTCCCACTTCCACCCAATCAAACAAATGCTGTATTTGTTCTTTGTTGAACAAATACAATATTTACTTGGCCGGGCGAAAAGTGCATTATTAAAGAAATTACTGGCGCCATCTAAATTTTAGTAGAATTATCTTATTCTACAGATTCACATTAGCTATGTTCGTACGTGACTCTCACTGCTACACTTTCCGGCCAACCAAATAAATACTGTATTTGTTGTATGAAAAACAAATACAGTATTTATTTGGTTGGCTGGAAAGTGTAGCACAAATGAGATAGAGATAGGGTAGACGTCTTTTGTTTCATAATTCTAGTTGTAGAGAGCTCCATTCGTCACGAATTTGAATAGGTGTGCGCTGTTTATTTTTTTCATTCCACAGCAGAGTAGAAATAGTTATGGCAGGTATGTAATAATTTGTAGTTGTAGGGATGTTAAAAACTGTTTTTTTAAATACGTTGTTTAAAAACATTGTTTTAAAACGGTTTTATTTGTTTTTCATTCGTTTTTTTATTATTTTGCGTACCCAATGCTCAACAAAAATTTTTTTTAATTAATAAACTGTCTTTTAGTTGTTAAATTAGTACAATTTGTATATTTATATTATTTTATTTTATTTGGTTTGACTCAGATAAAAGTCACAAATAAGTTAGGTTTAGATCTGATCGTTAATTTATTGCGTTCTACGTTTTGTGAATATTTTATGATTTTGTTCTGATAGTTAATATACTTTAAGGATTCTGGCTGCCAGGACCTGTGCCTGGTTATCCATTGTGGCAGGATCTGGTTATCCATTGGTTGTAAATTTGTATACAGTGCTGTTCAAAGTCACTCCCCCCAATGAGTTGAAATATCGATTTCAAATTTAGAACTGTTAAATAAGACAACTTAAGCTATCTTTTAGCTTATATTTATTACTTTCAGCTCTTAAAATGTGGGCAGGGGGGCATGGGAGGAGTTTTTTTATTGGAAAGGAGGGTATTGTTATACATCATTTTAAGGAAAATAAAATTCTCTATTCGACTATATATTTTTTAATTTTTTAAATAATTTTTTTAAGGTTTTGATCTTTAATTTTTGTGTGCTAACAAATGCGATTTTTTCAGATTTTTTTTCAAACTTTTTATTTATATTAATGAAAATTAGTTTAAAAGTATAATTAGAGATATTCATAATGATTGCAAGGCATAAACTCGCAAACAAAACAACAGCTGTTTATAAAATGGCCAGCTAACAGAATGGCGACTGGCGACTGGCGAGACCGAGGAAAACATGTAGGGTCGTGACGATCTGATCGCGGCTACCCGGAGGCAGTCGTCAGCGACCGCGAATTTTGGAGGAAACCGTAACTTAATAGCGCAGCACTATAAAGTGGAAGGTATGGTAAATGGTCATTTTCATACTTCCTTTAGGTAAATGAAATCAAATCATATTTAAAATTTGTTTTTCTGCTACCTAATTAAGTGCTAGCTTACATATTATCTACCGTTATCAAGGCTTGTTTATCTTGGCAGCCAATAAAATCAGTGAACTAATTTATTATGGACCGTTATTAAGCATTGTTTAATGACGACGGTCAATAATGAAAAATGTTAGAGACAACTACTAACTTTTTTCAACTTATTTGTCAAACTGACAGCTATGTCAAAATAATTTTTAAACTCTATTTTTAACTGATATTTGGAGTTACTAGCTTTAGGTAGTAGAAAAAATAGTATATGCACTAGGTATGCGAACTGTCTTAAGGGTTCTCGACTTATTTTTTGTGTCGACTCCGTCTCAGCAAAAAAACTTCAGTCTCGAACACTAATACTAAGTGCATAATATACTATTTAATGTTGAATGCGGAAGGTTCTACAATGTAGAATCTAAGAACATAGCTCCTTCAAAGTCCATTATCTCCGATTTTAGCATCATTTACGATTGCTTTAAGTATAAAAAACTGAAATATTTTTAAGAGAACATTCGCATTCTGTTCGAAAACTATCTGATTTTAAAAACAAGATGCTTGTTTTAATAATTTTCAAATCAGCGTGAAATAAACATCCATATTCGAAAGTGGCACTACCCAAGTGCGTGTTTTTACATTTTTAATAAATGATCATCGATTTTTAAACGTCAATAAAAATGTAAATTTAATTTCTAAAATACACGTTGAATTTTATAATTTAACGGTATGAGAAAAGTTAAAAAGTTGAGGGAGTAGCACAACATCAGACGAAAAAAAAACCATCGAGCGACCAAGTTTACAATGAAAGAAATAAATCATGTCAGTCGTATACTATAACCTTCACACTTACACATATTACACCGTCACACTTTAGGTTTCGACGCAGTAGCGTACGAAAAAAATAAACTAGCTAAGGTCCCTATAAAAGGTCCCTTTTTTGAGTTGACATTAAGCTTGAATTTTTAGTTTTCTGTCTTAAGGACAGTAAAGTAAAGTAACTTTATTCTGGCAACAAATTTAAAAGTTTGGTACCTAATTCTACTTCTTTAACCTCTTCAATACCAAGTTTACCATAAGTAGCGAAAAGGATTTGTTCAAAAAAAAAAAAAAATGTACATGTAACTATGTACTGTACGTACAGTCGACCCCAAAACCCCTATATACCAATTTTCACGAAAACAATGAAAACAATTGAAATTAACTACCCCTCGCCCCCGGGGGTGGAATTAGAATTATTTTATTATCAGAAGCGACCTCAAAAACCCCTATACGCCAATTCTTATGAAAATATTGTAAAAAAAACTATTTCCTCCAGGGATGGAGTTAGATTTTTTTTTAATATCAGATTCAGATTTAGAGACCACAAAAACCTCTGTATACCAACTTTCAAGGAAATATTGAAAAAATTTAAAAATATTTTAGTACCATAAAATCTACAAAATTTCTGCGCCACTGCTATTTTTTAAATATTTTTTTAAGAAAAATATGTGTTTAATAAAGTTCTAAAATATGACGAAAAAAAAAACTAAATTATAAATACTTTTTTTGCCAGATCTATGACTAGGGTTGCCAACCGTCCTTTATTTCAAAGGACAGTCTTTATTTTTCACTTCTGTCCTTTGTCCTTTATAAAACCCTTAAAGGACGCTAAATGTCCTTTAATTTTATGATTGATCTTAAAAAATGTGAGACATTAATTAATTAATAATTTATTGTAGGTGTCACAATTGTTTATAAAGATCAAACGTTAAAAATGGCTCATAATAATTAATAATAAAGCTTTTATGTTTTAATTTGAATCAAATTGTAAAGTTGTCCCTTAAAGAGAGGTTAGAGAGTTGGTACAACGCGGCGCTCTACCCACCTGTATCGGCAACATCGCTATCAGTCTCCCATACAAAGCTTTGGAAGGAGTATGTTATTTTCTCCCCTATGTGCCTGCGGGGAAACCGAAGACATAAAACATATCCTGCTGGAGTGTCCAAACTACATCATTGCTCGTAATAACATGTTCCAAAGTTTATCCCAACACATACAATTCCCCGTCAATACCCAAGTTCTATTACACAAACCAAATCCCAATATTACTTCTATATTACTCTCTTTTCTAAACGAAATACGCATCAACATATAATTCCTACTACGCTTCTTCCTTAGACTTACCGCTTTTAGCTCACCACAATATAGTCGTCGCCGTAGATTAGATAGTATAGTATATAGATCTCGCTAGAAACCGTAGTGTAGTGCTAGTAATACAACGAAACCCATTTTAAGCAAAAACTTTTGCAGTGATGAAGACACAAATTTCCAAGTTTTGAAATTGGCGGAAACGTTTTCACAACGCCAAGCAAAAAGAGAAGAAGAAGAAGAAGAAGTATGTTATTTTATCCAATACATAGAGATAATAAGACAATTACCAGCTTTATTTTAAATAGATTAACTCAATAATAACCCCCGCGTGGTTTACTTTATTGAGTGGATAATGATTTATTTTACCCACTCAACCGTCACATGTCAAATTATTTTCTTGTAAATGTCTGTAAAATTTTTAATAAAAATATGAATTCCTAAGCTATTTATTGGATAAAACCTTGTATGGCACTCATGGGTAAACCGATATTGCCCTCTCGAAAATTAACCTGCGAGGCGTCACTAGTACCATAAATAAATATTTTTGTCTGTTATTACGATATTTTGCGATAATAAGTAATTTGATATTAAAAAAAAAAAAAAAAAACCTAAGTGGTTTCGTTTTTTTTTTGAGACCTATGTCCTTTATGTTAATGATTCAGAGTTGGCAACCCTACCTGGGACAGAAGTGGTTAATGCTTATTGGAAGTTTATTAAAAAAGGTTGGTGCATAATAAATAGTTCCAATTTTGGACTTTTACATTCTTAAAAATGTGTACCCGTCCTTTTCTAGACGGGTGGAAAAATGAGAAAGTTTATAGAATAAGATCAAATTGACTTCACTTTCCCTGTAATTTTGGACCATATCCTTTTGTTTTTTCTTTGTAGCTTTATCGGATTGTTTTCCTGGCCGCACCTTTATCAAAAATTTATTATAAGAAAAATTAATTGAAATTAATTTTACCTATGATTGAAATTTTACTGGTGTCAAAATTTGACATCTAATCTAATCTAAAAAAATTAAAAAAATCTAATTAAAAGTTTAAAAATATATCAAAATTTATTAAAATGGAAACTAATAGTCTTAAGATAAAAATGAACACATATGTTTTTGTAGGGAATTAAACGTTATTTTCATTTTCTTTATTTTTACTTATGCAAAAAATTGTCCTACTATATATAATAAGTGAGATATCGCTAAAAATTATAGTTTTTGTCCATTTTGCCCCCCTTGACCTATGCTAATGTTAACCATATTTGATGTGAGGCAACCAGAAAAGGTCCTGAATCGTTTGGTGAAAGAATTTTTCAAATCGGACATTCCGTTCAAGTTATAAGATTTACATAGAGACCAACAAACAGACAGACAGACATTTTTTTAACACTCACCTTTTTCCATATTTTTTCGACGTTTCATGATATATTCTTAACCCTTTGTTGACGGACGGTACTCTTAAGTACCGGTTTTTTGTTAAATCGTATAAATTCCCTATTACCTTGAAAGCTTCTTTTAGCCGACCGGTACTATCAAGTCCTTTGAATAGTTGATATAACCTATTCACAGCAAGAGGGCAACACTATACAACACAATATCATGACTTTTATAGAGTCGTGCAGTGACATTGGCGTTTTTATAGTGAGTCGGTTTGGTTTTTTTTGTATTTTTTTTATTTACTTGTGTGAAGTTTTTGGTAAGTAAGGCATTATTATTCACCTGTGGGGACGTTCATAAACCTACAAAATTACTTGTTTTTTTCAAGGGGATGGACCGACTGCTTTAATTTGCCTATTTTCTTCAACGTACTCACCTCAAAATTTTTTGGAAAGATTTTCCAAAAAAATATCAAAAAATTAATGTATGCAAATTCACATATTCTTATCACTTAGAGCAAAAAAAATTGTGAAATAATCGTATTTTTGATTAGTCAGGCAACAAAGAGTTAAGCTAAAAATGCAAACAAAACTTGACTTTTCGGTCGATTTTAATAACGGGTGTTTCCACCTTTAAGGCCTATCCAGAAGCTTGCATAGGAACATAAAACATAAGAATGCGATGCTGTGTTTGGCTTATAAGATACATGGCGGCACATCAGGCCAATCACGGCATCGCATTATTATGTATTGCGTTCTTATGCGAGCCTGTGGATATACCCTTAAAGAGTCTTCAGGAATATTTTGCCACGATCTAGGATTGTGATCGTCAACATTATTATAGGTAGGTAGTTATTTTGGAATTTCTGCTTCGCTACTGATAAAGAAGTAATGCATTTATTATACTATTCACAGCGCGTAGAGCCAGAATAGTATAATACGGTAGTTTCGAATTTCCCAAAATTGCCAAAAAACGTCCTAGATTTTTTTTTGGATATAAATGTGTTTTCGCTATTTTCTTAAAAAAAATTAATATTATTTTCGTAATAAGCGACCTTAAAAATCCCCATTTAGAGCTAAATTGAATTTTGGCCTGCTTTTTTAAAAATTCCACCACTTCACAGCCCCTTAGTATTTTTAAAAGTTATTCCTGCACACCAATGAAGTTTGTTAGTGTGCGACCGACTATTCCTGCAGCATCGCGGCCGATAGCACAAGTTGTCTGCTTTACCGACATGCCGGCTACCGTGGATTAAAATGGGCCTAAGCTGAATTTATTGGAATTTATATTCCAACTGAAATGCCGTGCTTGGACAAACAGGCCCTATTCTCAGTGCTTTGTGGCCGAAGTTTCGAAGTCCTCTTTTTCGAGATTTATACTTTTATTTTCGAAAAATGTGAACAAAAGCCATTTATCATTTTATTGGTGAAAAGAGCTTTAATTAAAGAAAATGCTACTGTCAAAATAAAACAGTAAACTTGTTTTGTACACTACAAATTGTGCGGTACCTACGATTTGTAAGGTAGAATTTGTACCATTTTTTTTAATAACTATCGTGTTATGCAATACTTGTAACATAGTCTATGTTAACCAACGAACTAACAACTTTTCTCTCTAGAATACGCATACCGTTAATATAAAGTATCGCCAAGATCTCGGTTTGTTTGTAAACGCAGTAGGTATATTCAGGCCTGCACAATAAAAATTACCAGTAATTGTTATTGTTGTCTCTGTTAGAACAAAGCTATGCGAGTAAGACAGACCAATGTATATGTTGGCTAAGTTTTTTTCAGTTTTTACAAATGAAATGCCTATTCTAGAGAGAAGAGTTATTAGTTCGTTGATGTTAACCCATATTCTGAGTTGACGGTTAGTAGTTGAACGTTTTCCTTAATATATTTTAGTAACCAATTACCTAAAATTAAATTTGCTTCACTTGTTCATGTATCGAATATAATAAAATATATTAAGTATAAAAGATATTAAGAAGTTTAAAAGATATTAAGTAAAATTATTTGATTTTTGATTGGGTTTAGACCACTTTTCTTGTAAAATATTTAATAAAAATAAAATATATAAAAATTAAAGTTTAATGTTTCGTCAACTCTACGTCTCCATTGACTTTTCAGTCAGAATAAATTAAAATTAAAAATGTAAAATGACACTTTCAAAAAATTTATACTGTTATAATCACGGGTCGGATCGAAGTAGCCATTACCGGGGGCATGCAAAAATTATAATTTTAAAAAACTCTTTTTTCAAGTAAATAGACACTTTAAACTATTGTTCACCAAGCGGAATGTTATTTCACTTGGTCATGGTTCACGACTCATAGGGAAAAACTTAAATTGTTTCCCTTTTCAAAAAACGAATAATTAATAAAAAAACAATATTTTTGTGTTAACTATTCGTTTTTTGAAAAGAGAAACAATTAAAAAAAATTAAGTCCTTCTCCATGAGTCATTTACCATGACCAAGTGACTCACTGAGTATTAAGCGTCGACATGACATTCCGCTTGGGAACAATAGTTTAAAGTGTCTATTTACTTGAAAAAAGAGTTTTTTTAAATTCTAATTTTTGCATGACCCCGGTAATGGCTATTTCGATTCGACCCGTGGTTATAATGGACCCACATTGTGAAATAACTGTGTCTGAGAAATTTGTGACCACGATAACTCAAAAGACTCAAAATTTGGACCATAGGTTACTTATAAGTACGCTATGGTCCAAATTGATTATGGGATTGGTTTTGGTAAAAATCAGGGTGGAGTAAAGGGGTAAAAACTATTGTTATTAAAAAAAAATTGGAAATAGTTTTGAGCTTTTTTTATAATTTTTTTTCGATAAAAAATACTTATTTTGTTTTAATAAACCTAGGCGTACAAGAGTTGACAGCAGTATTTTTATATAAATCCTATGTAATTATTTCGCTATTAAATTGGATTAATTATTTTAACATGACACCACTATAAATAATTAATTAACTATGCAGTGTTTGGACTTTTATAAAAAAAAGTTACAACTAATCCTTTATTATAAATATTATGGTAATATGGTAATTTATAATATTAACCGCCTATAGGAAATTGTTTATAAAATTTTATAAAATTTAGTTATTATTTAGGTAGGCCCAGAAATAAAAAAAAAAAATTTATTTAAAACTAGTTACCTGTTTTGAATATTTATTTGAAAATACCGGGTGTCTTACGGTAGAAAAAACGCCTAATTTGTGACGTTAGATGGCAACATTTTTAAAAAATAGTATATTGTTTTACTAAGAGGAAAAGTGAAGCTTTTTTTTACTAGTCTGTAGAATTTACCGACGACGCAAAGCGGAGTCCGGAAACTACAGACGAGTAAAAGAAAGCCCTTTTCCTCTGAGTGAAACATACTATTTTTTCTTCAAGCATCCTATATATATATAATTTTTTAAATATTAATCTTTGAATTTAATTTATTCAGTAATAAAGTATGTTTTTTTATTATTAAAATAGGCCAATAAATCCCTTTCGAAATAAACTTAAACCTTCCTTAGCTCATTTTAAATTTTAAAAATGTAAATTTTACACTTTTGGCGATTTCGATGGTAACTTGTCTAATTTTCGTGCAATTTCGGAGAGATTTGTAGGTGTATAATCCATATATTCTTCTTCAATTATTTTTAATCAATGTCACACGAGGTTTGCACAGAATCTCGAGTCAACCACATGTTTACATAATAAACAAACAAGTTTGAAGTATGGCTGTCATCAAAGCAAAGAGTGCTGCCGCCAGTGGTGGTTTTGCTAACTAACTTTTTTTTACGGCGTACAACAATGAACTCATTTTTTTACTTTAAAAAAATAGATCACTTCTAACTAGTATGTTCAGTTTTAAAATATGAACATTTTAGTACGCTTGAAGAAAAGTATATTTTTTATCGTATATCGTAATTTTATTTTTTTTATCTTATAATAAAAAAAATTAAATTATATAATAGATTTTTTACTAAAAACCGAGGTATTAAGTCTTAATATATAAGGTTCATTTACACTACATAGTCCTATTTGATTTAGGTACGCGCTGCAGCGCTCTGTGACTTCAAAATGGTATTCTTTCGTTAAATGGAGTGTATATATTAACTTCTAAGAAAACAGAAATTTTCACGATTTAAAAAAAATAATTTTGACATCCAAAGTTTCCTGTAAAAGGGCCAAAATCACCCCAGTTGACGATATTTAAACATTTAGTATTATCTACGATCTTTCTTCGTTTAATATAAAAAAAATAATATTATTTAAGAATGAATATGGTAGATTTTATCTTGTATTTTCGTTTCAAAAGCCAACAACTTACGGCTTGTTCATTTAACCTTATTGTATGGGATAACCTCGTTAAAAATCTCGTTAGTGTCATAAATTAACTTGTAATATTAAGCTAGCGCCTTGTATCTTAATAAATTATGCATTATTTAATAATAATTTTATTGTTCGCTGAATGGTTTTTGATTTACTGCCTTTTTAAGGTGTGACTAATAAAATATACATAAAGCATATTCTATCTATTACAAATAAGTACTCAGAAACTGATCTAGATTTGTACGATAGTATCTAGGTATCCGTAAGTGACGTCTCGCTAATATTATCCAACGCTTCGGGCTAAATACTTCAAATTCGGACTAACACAGTTAGATTATCCAAAGTTCTGGGCTGGGATTGTTTTTCGTAAAAATCGGGTTCGGGTAAGGGGGTAAAAACAATTTTTTTCAAAAACATATTTTTCAATTTATGTTTCGTTTTACGAAAAAAGAAACTTTTTTTGAAAAACTCTTTGATTTTTTTTTATTTTTTTGGACCGCACAGTATATTAATATTATTAAAGTATCTAAGGGCCACTTGCACCAAATTTTGGTACGGGATTAACTCAGCTAAACCGAGTTTAAGTTAAAAATGCTGCGTTCTGATTGGTCAGCTGTCAATTTAATCCAAGTTTAAAGTTAAACCAGCATTGGTGCCCTAATACTTACTATTTTACTAGATAACACAGGCTGTGTTACACAGCCACACAAAAAGAAAAAAGGTCTGGTACTTTTGACGAGACACATGTATTCCTATGTATTTTGAGTCCCTGAATCCGAATCTGAGGTCAAATAACTAATTGTATAATTAGTTCTCGACATAACCTCAAAAAACGTCATTTATGAGTATGAAAATAACGTTTTTTGAGGTTATCTCCAAAACTAATAAGATGAAGTGCTGTTTTGACTTCAAATTCGGGTTAGCGTCCAAAGGCAAACCAAAATACATAGGATGGTCCCCAAAAAAGTTTTTGACCTTTTTTTTAGTTTCTGTGACTCCACATGTAGCCACAAAAAAAAAGTTCAAGATTTTTTTTTGGAGACCATTGTGTTCCTATATATTTTGAGGCGCTGAACCCGAATTTGAAGTCAAAACAGCACCTCATCCAATTAGTTTTGGAGATAACCTCAAAAAACATTATTTTTGAGTATAACGAGTATAAGGCTTTTTGAGGTTATCTCGAACTAAAACTAATCAAACGATTAGTTATTTGATTCGGATTCAGCAACTCAAAATACATACAAATACATGTTCCTCGTTAAAGGTACCACACTTTTTTTTCTTTTTGTGTGGTTGTGTAATCGTTGCTATTTAAATAAATTTGCTATTTATACCAATAAATTATGTATTGTTTATTCCTCGTGACTTCTCTTGACAAGGGACTCTTGTAGTAAATTCCAAATGGCTGTTTTTACAAAAATTACATGCCTGTATATAACAATATTAAATATTTTTAACAAAAATGTCGGTGATTTATTGGACAAATTATAATTATTAGTATAGAATTCGGAAATAATAAATTATTTAGGAATAAAGTATGTTGTTAAAAAATTCCTGACAGCAGCATTAATAATATGAATGCTGTGCACAAAAATAATACGAAAGAATGTGAAAGTTTTTGTCAAATGAATGTTAAGAAGAGAAGAAGACTGGTTTATTTGTTAATTCTTTTAAATTAGATATAACAAATACTACATATTTTTTTTCGATTGATTATAAAAGCGGCACTTTTTGTTCATGTTTTGCGTGCAATAAGTTAGACTTTGGGGTCCTAGGGCTAAAAATTTTTTTTTGGCCGCCTAAAACTTCATATTTTTAAGCTAACTATGCTTGCATACCAAATTTCATGTAACTAGAACATTTTTTGACCCCCGCCCAACTCGGTTTAATGATTCAACAAAATCACAGGCACACGAAAAAAAAAAGGTCTTGCCAACCAGACATGATAAACATTTATATACGTTTTAGGGGTCGCTGAATCCGAATCTGGTGTTGGTTTGGCTCGGTCAGATCGCATTTCGTTCCTAACCTCAAAAAAGTGATAAAATATCAACTATCATCACTTTTTTGAAGTTATTAACGAAACGCGATCTGTCCGAGTCAAAACAACTCCGGATTTGGATTCAGCGACACTAAAACGTATAGAAATGTTTTTCTCGGCTGGAGAACAAGACCTTTTTTTTCGTGTTTAAACACCGTGCACAGGACCACGAAAAAAAAAGTCTTGTCCACCAGACAAGACAAACATTTCTATACGTTTTGGGGGTCGCTGATTCCGAATCCGGAGTTAGTTTGCCTCGGTCAGATCGCCTTTCGTTCCTTACCTCAGAAAATGAATAAAACTTGAAACACTTTTCATCACTTTTTTGAGTTTAGGAAAGAAAGGTCTTGTCCAACAGACAAGATAAACATTTCTATACGTTTTTGGGGTCGTTGAATCCAAATCCGGAGTTGGTTTAACTCGGTCAGATCGCATTTCGTTAATAAGTTTAAAAAAGTGATGAAAGTTGATATATTTTATGACGTTTTTGAGGTTAGGAACAAAATGCGATCTGACCAAGCCAAACCAACCCCAGATTCGGATTCAGCGACCCCAAAAACGTATAGAAATGTTTGTCTCGTCTGGTGGACAATACCTTTTTATTTTCGTGTGCCTGTGTTTTTGTTGAATCATTAAACCGAGTATGGCGGGGGTCAAAAAAAGTTCTGGTAACCTGAAATTTGGTATGCAAGCATAGTTTTTTAATTGAAACAACATAGGGGGTGCATGCATATGAAAAATTAAAAAAAAAGTGTTTTTTGCAATGCCCTAATGGATAACTAATAAGTAAAAGGAAATATTTTTTGCAATTTAGAATTAAATTTATATTAATATTTCATGGTAATTAGTAACAATCGAATAAAAAATATTGTATAATACACGGAAAGAAAATTTAAAAATCCTACTCAATCAAAATGTTTAACTTTTTGTCCTTGTATTATAAATAACTATTTTGAAATACATAAAAAGGACAAAAAAGATCAATGTAGCTAAACATGATTGGCAATCTAATTTAAAGTACATTCTTGGAGAAGTTATTTTTAATAAATACCTGTGTATAGACTTTAATAAATGTTATTATAAGTAACTTCTCCAAAAATTAAGGTTTTTTTGAAAAATATATACAGTTTGGCATTCTTTAAACGAATAAACTCAATAATACAAGACAACTTATTTTTTTTTTTTTTTTCAAAAAAATCCTCGTACAGGTCGATTTATATTTTCAACGTGTTTTATAAGAAAAATATTTTTTTTTATAATTGCTGTGTTATCGAATTTAAGGCTGGTTTATAGATAAATTAAGTTAATAATTTAACCAATAAAATTAAAGAAGAAAATTTACTAGTTTTAAACTAGTCAAATTTTTATTAATTATACCATGCGTGTCAAAATCCGCCCCCACTTTAACTTCTGAACGACTATTTACTGATATTTACTTAAAATTTGGAACATGTAAATAACATAACATAACCCATAAAAATAATGTTTAAATTGATTTCATGCAAAAAAATTTCTTAGATTTTAGAAATTTGAAAATTGACCTATATTACTCCTCCAACTGTAGAGCTGTGTAGAGTATAATAATTGACTGAAAGGACTCAAAAGAGAAACGAATTTATGGAAGTTTGATTAAGCAAATAAAACATATATGGCCAGTTAAACGGCTGCAATTATATTTAATGGAAAAGCCTGAGTGACTGGTTCATTTAAAAATGCCCATTGGTTAAGGGACTACAAGTTTTTTAAATACTACATAACATACACCTCAAAATAATTCATCCCTAGGTAATCTTTGCCTTACTAATTGGTTTGGTTTGGACTTTTTTATCGTGTTCCCCAATTGGGGAATCTACAGAAAATAATTCTTTTTCACCTTCCACCTAACAGCAGTTAGGGAACGTTACGCCGCGTTACAGAGGGGGGTGGGTGTCAGTAAAAATGTTACGTAACACTTAAAAAATTATAAACTTATAAAATGTTAATTGGATCACGTTTTCACGGAAAGAAATTAGTGGGCTCTGCGCTATACATTATAAGATATTTGGTAACAGTGGCAAATTATAGTGATTTAAGCTATAGATTATAAGGGACACAATAACTAATAATGTTAAAAATAAATTGGAAACGATTATATATATTACAGACACGATTATATTTATTACAGGCACTATTATAAATTTACAGAAATTTTATTATATTATAAAAATTATTAGCACAGACAATAATTAAATCTATTTAAGCTATAAATGCCATACTATTTGTTATATTTTATTATTCACTAAACAATTAAAGTATTTCATATAAATTTTTACACTGACTGCCATAATTGTAAGAGAAAGCCTTGTATTTATATAATAAGGATTATAATTTGCTTGGTATGTGTGTTATAGCGCTTCTAGCTATAATTTTTTTTTTCCGTGTTTAACAATGATATAGAGACGGATTCCTTGCAAATTTTATTGCACACGGCGTGGTTAACAGTTAATCGAAAATGTTACGCCGCGTTACATGGGGGGGGGTGGGGGTCAAAAATGGCCAAATTTTGCGTTACGTAATACTTGAACGCTCCCCAAAGTTTCAGGTGGTTTTTAAATTTACCTTCTAGTACAAATAATAAAAAATAAAAACCAAAACAAAAATTTAACCCCCCTTCCCCCAAACCGATTTTGCTCAAATACAAACTTGTCCAAGATAATATAAAAATATATCTGCACACCAAATTTTAAGTCGCTAGCACAAAGCGTTCTTAAGTTTTCGTGGATACAGACAGACAGACAGACAGACAGACAGACAGACAGACAGACAGACAGACAGACAGACAGACAGACAGACAGACAGACCGACAGACCGACAGACAGACCGACCAACAGACAGACAGGCATTTTTTTGTTGCTTATTTTCACGTTTCTCGGGGTTTCAGGAAAAAATCAGTATGATTTAAGCAAAAAAATTGTTTTTTTTTCACAATACATTAGAGTCACTTCATCTTAGTCTTGGTTTGTTCTTTCGTTCTTTGTTTTTCGTTTTCGTTTTTTTGGACTTAGCTTATCTCCTGGAAGAAAAACCGAAAACCAGAGCAAAAACAGACCGAATACAAAAGAACAAAGTAAACCAAGATGAAGTGACCCTACAATAAATAGGTACTTACTTTCTTTTATGAGAAAGTAAAAAAACTCGCACAAGAAAAAAGTTAACATTTGTAAACTAGTTTTAATGATTCACAAATTATAATATTTAATCAAATCGAATCAAATTTTGATTGTAAACCCCTTAAAATATAAAATACCACACAATTAAAGAAGAACACACTAAAATATCACTTCACTTACAATTTAATTAACCCGCCGAGTTAGTAATTAACTAATTAACGCTCTTATCAATTTATTACATCTCCGTAGTTTTATATACATTTACACTGAAAATGTCTATTCTAAAATAAATGCATTAAACTTATCAGCTACCTGTTTTTGATAACAACTTTTAAAGACGGAGGAAACCTCGTAAAATTAAAAACTGATATTGCTAAATGTGGGCTCCCGGCAGAAAAGGGCCCCTTTTCCAGTCACAACCCGATCGTTAGCGGGTCGGAAGACAGCGGCTGTAGCTACTTGACACTTAAGTGACTTAACGAATTTGCCATCTTTTATGATGTGCCCCGGAATATTTTAATGTTAATATTTTAAGTATTTGTTAAAATAAATGTTAATATAGACATGATGTTTAATCGTGTAAATTATAAAATTTGGAGTTGAAAATAATGAAAATATTTTTTATATATATTAGCGCATGCGCGGAAATTTCTACTGAAAGTGTGATAGGCAAGATACATATAAGACTAGTCCTACACATAAAAGAGGAAAATAGGACCCATGAAAGCTAATTAACACGTTCGCTGCCGTCAACCCACCTGGTGGGTCCATCAGTGACTCATATTCAATGCCGAGAGCCACCTGGTGGGCTTACTGTAGATTTGAATAACATTGCACAAAAGTAGTCCGGCACCTGGGATGAGCATCTATTTATATGGGAGGCAGCGAACGTGTTAATGTCTAACCAACCAAACCAACTCTTAAAGTAAAACTAGGGCCCATTTTGTCGATTACACTTTACAAGATATTAGCGATTTTACAAGTTTATTATTATATAACTTAGCCATTTTAATTTTTTTGCATTTTATGATATTCTTCACGAGTACCTACTTATCTTTTGTGTGGGACCCAGTGGTTACAAACCACTTAAAACTGTAAAACTTCCTGTTAAAAATTTAACAAAAGGGCATAAATTATCGCTACGAAATAAGCATGTTCGTCTACAATTTTTCAACCAGTTCCATATTAACCAGAAACTTTTAACTTGGTATCAACATGAATTCCACAAAAAATCTTAAAAGTTATCTCAGACCACCCAACTTCCATCTTGAGGAGGTTAAATGAAGCATTTGGACATGGATTTGACCAATCATAGCAGGAATTGCTAATAGAACAGGCAATGTTAAAACGAATAACTAGTCCGTGCGAATAACGGGCTTCGAGACTAAACCTGGTATGAATATAATTTGTTGATTTTTACAACGTAACTGACTAATTTAACCCAAAAACCTGTTTAACCTCCAACTGGGAGTACAATTTTTAGTCAAACTTTAAAAGCGTTTCTATTGAAACGTAGCTACTTTTTATTTAAGTTTTAAATTTGAAAGCACTCAAAAAATTAAGTTATGGATGGACCTAAACCAAACTAGTTAAAAATTGAGGGACATGTCTGGAAGTAGTAAAGGTGGGTAGGCTCCAACGCCTGACAAGTAGGCCCAATGGCTCCTTTTGTCTGCCCCTAGAAAATCTACACGACCTCCTGCCTATCCTCCCTTTTTCTGAATCTGTCAGACGTCTGGCCAGTGGCGTGTGAGAACCCCTATTAAAAGGCTTATGTTTGTTCGGCCCCTTCCCAGTAACCAGACCTACTTAGCTTTGCTTAGTCTGGTCAGGAATTTTTGGCCTGCCTGCAACCGCCGAACAGGGTTCAGTGTTTTTCTAGTTGACTTTCCACCCAAACGTTGAGGGCAGTTTTTACCTGTTTTGTGAATTGTGATGCCAAGATTGGTTCAGGTTCCAGGCAGGGTTTTCCGGCTCCAAGTCTGGGAAACCCCCACTATATATATACCCAACAATTGGGGCTCTTTTTGGCGGGAGTCCACAAATCTTATTAAGTTGTAATTGCAGCAGTTTAACTGCTACTAGGGATTTTTGTTTTATTAGTCCTGATGTTTCGTTTTATGGAGAATTAAGTTGTTTTCGAAAGGTTTAAGAATGCTGTTTAAAATCGGTGGTATTTTGGTTAATCTTTCGATATTAAGTAGTTATAACGGGTAATTTTAAACATTAATACATTGTAAGGTTCCTGAATATTGTTAAAATATTGAAAAGAAGATTGTAAGCATAGGATATAAAAAACGACGAATATGTGATAATGGAAATGGTAGAGAACCAAACAGAAAGATTAAATTATCTATAACCTTAAGCTAGAGAAACTTTTAATTCTGACACTTCTGTTTTGTGGTGACAAAACTTTCAAAATATGAATCCTATTTGGAACTTTGCATCAAACATATATTTGGGGCTCTTAAGATGGGGTAGGATGGGCGGCATATGTTAATACTTTATTCATTCAAGGCGGAATTTTCATGAGATATTGTACCAACTCTACCTCAATAATGCAACTTCCCTAACATCCCAAACACTACCTTACATTGTAAGCCGAAAAATTTTGGGCCGAAAAATTGAAATCTGGAATTTCAAAACGAAATACCCGCCAAAATATGCCTTCAAATATACCTAATGTCTGTGCAAAAGCAGAATCAGATTAAAGGTCATCTTGAGCCCTCTACAAACCCTTTAATATTAATGAAAATATCGTATTTCTTCACATTTGTAATGTGTCAAAAGTCCGCCTCCCCCCTTTAACTTTTGAACGGCTTAAGATATCAACTTGAAATTTGGAACACATAAATAACATAAGACCTTGCATTGAAATGGGCGAAGTCGCCCTCTTACGCATGCGCATTACATCAAATTGGCAAATTTATGAATAAAGTATTAGGGAATTACTTTGAATGAACTTTTTATCGGTAAGTAGGATTTCTTGTGAATATGAAACAACGGCAACAGTGTGAGATCTTTAATGGACTGCCGCCTATTAAGATTAGATAAAGAGAGAAGTTCTACAGAAAGAGATAAAAGTATAATTATTAATGTTTTAAAATAAAACTATGCATATTTTAGGAAAAAATTAAATTTTAGATTATATTTTAAATTACATTAAGTAAAAAACTATTTTTTTTTAAATTTTTATAACACAGCTATGTTCCTAGGAAACTTATGACCTACTCCTTAATTTGACAGTCATTGATAATACCCCGTTGTGTGTGAAGATTTTGTACTTGTTTTTGTGTTTAATAAACTGTTTTATATATTCTTTAATAATTTTGCATAAAATGCACATTTTTTGTTGCACTGTGATAAAATCCAAATATAATATTTTTAGGGAATTTTCTTTTTGGGTTAGTATTGAAGACCTAAATTTATGTTGCCTAACGTATTGAACTGCTGGCCATTTACTACATAATAGCTTATAGTAAAAAATATAGCAGGGTCAAAATTTATTTACAGGCACTTTCGAGTTAAGTGCTCGCAAAAATATTTTATTCAACAGTAGTAAGTGTACATGTACTTCTTTCGTAAGAGAACATTTGTGTCTAACTAAAAAAAATGTTTTGTAGCCGTAACCATGTAATAACATTTTTTTTTATGTTTCCGTCAACAAATGTAACGCCGGTCACGTGTCCCCAGCTAACAATTTTCATGTTTGCGCTGTTGTGTTTTAATATTCCTAATCGGAATTGATGTTTTGTAAAAATAATATGTTTCAGAATATATTTTTAATTATTTAAAAAGTTTTCATCGAATGCTATTTGGTCCTTATAACTTTTTATAACACGTTATGGGTCTGTCTCTGAAACTACAGGTAACACCGGTCACGGTCTAAATTCGCTTTAAAAATTACGGTTTTAAAAGTTTCGCTCATACATTGCACTGTGTCAATGTTTGTTGTGGTGTTTTTTGTGACCAAGGTAAGTTTTTAACTTATTCGTGTTAAAATTAAGTAAAACATTACGAAAACCTTCCTAGCGTATGTTTTTGTCTTGTAACACCGGTCACAGGGTGTACTTACTTAATTAGTAGAATAATTAACCTAAAAACTTAAGAGAATCTTGAGCATTTTAAACCCTTAAATATATTAAATGTGTTTAGGTAGAGCCGGGAAATTTAAAAACATTACTTAATGTAACGCCGGTCACAGTAACGCCGGTCACAAATTTTAAATTTGCATACACAAATTTGCATGCAAATTTTACATGCTTTTATTTAGCGTGGACATTTATAAAATTGGTAAGTAGATACATGCACAAACACAAATTAGTAGGTATTGCTATAATATTTACTTTTGATTTTTTTTTCGACGAAAGTTGCCTGTAAATAAATTTTGACCCACAAATAGTACAAAATTACGAGAAGGAATTTGGGGAAATATTATAAGAGCTTAAGGCAGATCTGCTTTACTCATAGACAAAATAAACAAATAGATTGATTTTTGACCGTCTGCGCATACTTCTGGGTCCCGACTAAATGCGTCCTCCATTTTGATTCCAATTGTCCAACATAAAGTAAAAAAATATATATTTTATGATGGTAACACTGTGTTGCGTTAGATAGGAATATTTTCTTTGTTAGAGATGTGTCTTTTCATTTCACTTCAGTAGTCAGTAAAAGTTTCTTTTCGTCGTTGTTTTGTTGCAACAGTTTGTTATATATGTAAAAACTAAATCAATATGTTATACTACACATATATTTATTTATTTTTACCAGTAATTTAAATATAAAAATATAATTCTTCGCACACACCTCTAACATATTCGTGCAACAGGTTAACATAACCTAATTTATGTATGTTTTGAGTTTGTTTTCGGGGTTTTTCTGTTATTTTTTCTACGCGTTTGGTGTTTTGTGCTAGAAGGGTGAACATTTTATTTTATTTTATTATAGACTATATAATAGCGTTTTTGAACTTTTAAAGTCTTTCTGTGTTTTTTGTATATTTTATAGTGCTTTTTCAAAGAACTAGTAAAGTCTTTGCAATGACGTGTTTTATAAAAGGTTGTAGAAACATAAAACGACTGCTACCTGCAGACAGCAGTATCATATTTTTTAGGTAAGTTTGATTTTTTTTTAATATAACATAAGAAAACATTAAAAAGTAAGGTTATGTCGTTTATTTATTTACATTTTAACCACTAATTTAAATTTCCCGGCTGATTTCTGACGTAACTTCCGATCAAAATGGAGGACTCGTAAATTTGCTTTACTATAACCAAAAAATTCCCACCAGTAACTGTATTTTTCTTTAGTACATAAGTAAGGCAGCGGAATATTAATGATCCGCTGAGTGCATAATTCGCATAGTAGCACATGGAAATGTTAAAGATTAATCAGAAGTCCAATAAGAATACAAACGTAATTAAGCTAAATAAAATTTATAGATTAAATAATCGTTTTGTTATAATCTGCATTACAAACTAAATACACTTTAAGTTATTTTAATTGTACTTTAATTAGGTTAACAGTGTTAGTATGCTACTTACAATATGTACCTCGGTATAATAATTTTATTACACTCTTTACAGCGCTAGCTGGAAGAGTATTATACGATAGTTTTCAGATTTCAAAAATCTTCAAGAATTAATTCTTAATGTTCAACGCTACATTTAGACAAAGAGAGAAGTTCTGCAGAGAAAGAGAGGTAACAATTACTGTTGAACAGTATAATTATTATGTATAAATGTGTTAAAATAAAATTATGCATTTTTTAGATAAAAATAAAATTTTAAATTATATTTTAAATCACATGAAGGTAAGATATTTTCTTTTTAAGTAAAAAACTATTTTTTTAATAATAAGGTAAATTCTTTATAGTAAAGTAGTACTATAGTATAATATTTTAGAGTATTAAGCACTATGAACATAATAGTTATTTATGATATAAGTGCTAAAAGTGACAATTTATTTTATGAGAAGGGAAGTTTGGACCGAAGGCGGAGTGTCCCATTCCTTCTTATCATACACTATTTGTTCTACAAACACTATAAAAAGTACAAATTAACGCATTTCTTACGTTATTAAATTTATAAAATATAATTTAGAAATCCAATTTGGTCCATGAAGTTTATTGTTGGTGACAAAAATGTCAGTCTCAAGTTCAGTGAAAAAGTGCTTTTGGCATACTTTGAAGAAAAGTCCAAAATATGGAAATCGTCAACGCTTTGGTCAAATTATTTCAGGTTGAAGGCGATGATGAACATAAAGAATTAGGACATAAGCAAATATTACAAGCTTGTTGCTTTTTTGAAGCGAAAGGGCGAAGGATATCGACCGAAACTTACTTTAAGCACCAGTGCTAAAAGTAAATTACTTATAACACCAGTGTCTTAAAATGGCATTTTAGACACTGAGCACTCGTTAAAAATTATACTTTTACTGACGTTTGTAGAAAAAGCTTGTTATTTGTCAAAAGTTTACTAATTAAAACTAAAAGAAGTAAAGCTATCCCGCTCGTAACAATGAAAATACCCCGCAATAATCTCTTAGTTTGTATGCGGAATATTAATTAATGAGTGCATAATACATAATATTCCAGTAAGAATACTAATGTAATTAAGCTAAATAAAATCTATAGATCAAATAATGTTTTGTTATAATGAGAGTTACAGACTAAATCCACTTTAAGTTATTTTAATTATACTAATTAGGTTAACAGTCTTTCCATTTTGTCTGATATATCATTTTCGATGTACTTTTTGATGCTAAATATGAATTTCACCTCCGTTTGTTGACTTTGGTTCAAGATTCTGAGATGCTACTGCTTCTAAAAAAAAAGTTAAATTTCGTATTTTTTTTGTCGACCAGTGTTCTTAATGTTTAACGCTATATTTAGATTAGACAAAGAGTGAAGTTCTGCAAAAAAAGAGAGACAACAGTTACTGTAGAATTATTATGTTTTAAAATAAAATTATGCATATTTTAGATAAAAATATAATTTTAAAATATATTTTAAATCTCATGAAGGTAAGATATTTTCTTTTTAAGTAAAAACAATTTTTTTTAATAATAAGGCAGGTTATAGGTAAATTCGTTATAATAAAGTAGTATTATAGTACACTCTAATATATTAGAGTATTAAGCGCTATAAACATAATAGTTATTTATGATAAAAGTGCTAAAAGTAAATTACTTTTAACACCAGTGTCTTAAAATGACATTTTAGACACTGTCAGCACTCGCTAAAAATTATACTTTTACTGACGTTTGTAGAAAAAGCTTTTTATTTGTCAAAAGTTTACTAATTAAAACTGAAAGAAGTAAAGTGTCCCGCTCGTAACAGTAAAAATACCCCGCAATAATTTCTTTGTATGCAGAATATTAATTAATGAGTGCATAATACATAACATTTTAATAACAATACTAACGTAATTAAGCTAAATAAAGTCTACAGATTAAATAATGTTTTGTTAAATTAATTAATTATACCAATTAGGTTAACAGTCTTAGCAGCTACTTACAATATGTACCTCGGTATAAAAATTCTTCACAGCTTTAACTGGAAGAGTATCATACTTAAAATTCTTTATCCAATACATACAGATAATAAGACAATTACCACCTTTATTTTAAATAGATAAACTCAATAATAACCCTGCGTGGCTTTTACTTTATTGAGTGGATCATTATTTATTTTACCCACTCAACTATCACTTGTCAAATTATTTTCTTGTAAATATCATTAAAATTTTTAATAAAAATATGAATTCCTAAGCTATTTATTGGATAAAACCTTGTGTGGCACTCATGGGTAAACCGATATTGCCCTCTCGAAAATTAACCTGCTTGGCTGACGCCTCGCAGGTTAATTTTCTCATGGGCAATATCTTACTTTACCCACTAGTACCATAAATAACTATTATCTATTTGAGTTTAATAATTACGTTTTTGTAGGTTCGGCTTGCATGTTATAATAGGTTTCATTGTAAAATTATTGTGTTTTTTTGCTCATTGTAAAACAGTTTTGGGGATTTCCTTTCTTCATAAGTTAGTAACAAAAACAAATAAAAATTATTAGAAATTTCTAAAAAATCCTGGTTTCTGTATCTAACAGTATCTAAAGATCTAAAAAACAGGTAAAATTCTTCTAAAATTAATATTATTCTTTAATCCTTTTTTATGCGTAGTACCTACGCTACTGATTTTTCATAACTTTTAGTTTTTTGATACATCTCCTTAATATCGCATGTTAACGTGTTAGTTAGCCTTACCATAAAACAATTTTAGATACAAATGTACTTCCTCTTTATTCTCTAGCCGTAGACGACTAGTGCACATATAAAACATAGCGTGACATCAACCGCAACCAGTGTAAAATAAATAATAACATTCTTCTAAAATTAATATTATTCTTTAATCCTTTTTTATGCGTAGTACCTACGCTACTGATTTTTCATAACTTTTAGTTTTTTGATACATCTCCTTAATATCGCATGTTAACGTGTTAGTTAGCCTTACCATAAAACAATTTTAGATACAAATGTACTTCCTTTTTATTCTCTAGCCGTAGACGACTAGTGCACATATAAAACATAGCGTGACATCAACCGCAACCAGTGTAAAATAAATAATAACATTTAATATTATTCATGTTTTAAATTTAAACATAATTAAGTACTTTATAGTATTGTTATAGTACAACTTATTGGATTTGGTACTCTTTAAATAATACAAACTAAACATATACCTATGGGTGTCACGCAAAGGGACTTAAATTCATTTTCTCTTTGTTTTTCTTTGACAAGAAACATAACGGTTATGTCATAACCGAGTCATAACCCACTTATCCTCATTTATTTTATGGTTTGTTCTTTGATTTGCTTCAATTATGTTTTATGTTTTGCTTTTTCTTTGAGGCAGTTTCAGTTCCATACTTTTTTGCCTTGTTTTACTGCATTCGTCATCTGTCTTCTAGTAAATTTAATTTTAATCGTATTAATTTTTTGTACTAGGCCGTTATCCTTGATTTTCTCAGTAGTAATATCATAAGTGCATGTTGAATTATCGATAATTATTTTACTGTATTAAAAAAAAATATTTTGCTGGCAATTGTTTAAGTGCAGTTTTCGTGTTACAAAATTCCGAGACCGCAGGCATACAATATTTTTTCATAAAAATTTCAAAATTGGTGGGTTTTTAACATTGAATTCGATTTAAGCGGTGTTGTAAACCCCCAAAAACCATTTTTTATATTTATCTGACAAAAATAAGACTTTCTGCCAAAAAATATAATCCCCTGGCCCATAGTGCTCCCTTATTAGAAATCTTATAGGCAACCCATTAAACAGATATGTACTAAAATAATATATTATATTAAATATAAAATTAAGAAAACTAAAGGTAAACGAAAATCATATTTCCTGTTTGACGTAAAAATTTGTATGCTATATATTATTATTTTGGGCTTTGCTTCTGTTAAAAATTAATAAAAATTAGAATATTTTAAAATAAAAAACTTCATATTTTTTCGGGATCGTAGGAAAAATAGTGTACATAACTCGTTGGAAAGTGTATTTCATGCGCTCGTGGGGTTTCTTCACTCGCCTAGCGGCTCATTCGTAAACCTTCCCACTCGCTTGAAATAGGTCACTTTCCACACTAGGTTGGAAATATACTATAAAATCGAACGTAGGTAATTTTAAAGAAAAATTATTTCCACAAAATTTAAGTATTTATATTAATTTAAATGGTCATAATTATGGATTATGGATTGGAAACATGTGCAGGAAAAGATGCTATACAACATAGAACGCTGGCTAAAAAATGGAATGGTTATTTTGAAGGAGAGCACCGAAATTTTAATTTTAGAATCACTCCGTGGTATAAAACACCTTGTAGGTCCCTTACGAGTATAAATAAATAAATAAATAAATAAATATACAAAATTATTATTATTTCTAAAACTTTAATCCGGCCCTGAAAATTATGAATCTTCACACATGAGAGGTGAGTCAACTTATTTTTTATTTCCTCTTAAGCGATGCGACAGGGACCGATCTATGCATACAGTTAATTTGACCACACAAAAACAAACTTTTTTCTCTGTCGGTTTCGGAAGAGTCCTAATAAGGTTCTCGCGTGTTTTGTTGGGCATAAATAATATTATAAACCGTATTTTCAAATTAAAACTGGACGCAATGACACTTTTTATTGAAAACCAGTAGTCGGTTTGAGAAAAAAAGTAAAACGAAGTGGTCGTTGGGTCTACAGGTGGACGGACGGACACGTTTTTAATTTTATTTTTATAGCTTTTTTATATACAACGTTTCGGAATCTTCAAATAAACACAGACTTTTATGCAATATGTTATCTAATTTAAAATGTCACCTTAATTATTTTTGATTTTTATGCCTTTGCTCGCTCTTAAGATTCTCCCAGACTCCGAGAATTATTCCCATTTATCAACGTTCAATAAAAAACGAGTTTTGAATAATATTTTTCCATTTTTATCTATTTTATACAAAACATTTTTGCGAATCCGAACATAATAAATGGGACAGAGTTAAAATATTAAGTTGTTTTGGCTTTTTCTAGCATATATGCTTTAACTTTTGTTTTTTTTTTGTCAGTGATCTGCTGGAAAGGCTCTATCAATGGTTATCTCAGATAACTTATCCTATTAAGATTCCTTCTTCTTCTTCTTCTTCTTCTTCTTCTTCTTCTTCTTCTTCTTGGGGTCATTTTGGAGTGTTACGCTCATGTTAATGGTATAGGAAAATAGCATTACAGAGGGGGGGTGGGGGTCCAAAATGATCAAAATTTGCGTTACGTAATACTGGAACGTTCCCTTATTTGTGGCCTTTTCTCAGGGTGTATTAGGATTTCTGACCACAAAAGTTATGTTTTTACTGAAATTTTTTCCTTTAAAAAATGTTCACAGAATAAAATGAATTTAATTAACATTTTTTTTAAATTCTTTTTAATTGTTTTTGGTGTAAATTCTTTAAAATAATTAAATTAAATTTGTTTAACAATTTCAAAGTTACAAAACATATTTTTTAGTACGAAATTCTCTACAATTTGCGAACCAAAGAGAATCAAACTTTTTAGAATTTGTTTTAAAAGTTCTAAACCTTTAGAATTCAATTTTGGGCAACTTTATGTATGTATGACATACGGGTATTTCTCAATTAAGGGAAAGCAAAAGTGTCCGAAGACTTTTTTCTTCAGACAAAGAATATAAGTAGTTAGGGATGAGAGTATACCCTTACAAGGGTTAAATGTACTAAATTCTGTAAAGGACCGCAATATTTTATCTTTAATTTACGTTATATTGAAAAAAATGTGATACATGATAAGAAGAATTTTTTTTTCATTTCTTTCCTGATGCCCATATTACATGTTTGTTTAACCTCGTACTATTCTACTTAATTAAGCATCCCCTAAGTCCAGGACTTGTGTGGGCTAGTAGTAGAGGGAACCACCAGCTTATACTGACTTTCGAACCAGTTTTTATAGGGAGTGTCCGCTTCACTTACGCCTTCGCCAAATTTCAATTATTAATTAACTGAAGAAGGCAAATCGGCGCCAGTGAGAATCGAACTCACGCTAGTTGGCTAGTAGACTTGTCACTTACAGACGCTAATACCTTGACCGTTCACTATTTCTTCGTCTTTTTTGTAATATTTTTTCAGTCCCCTGGCAGAAATAAGTCGACAGGGGAAATTTCTAGTATTTACAAATAAGGGCATATCCACAGTCTCGCATAAGAACGTAATACATAAGAATGCGATGCCGTGATTGATTGGCTTGATATGCCGCCATGTTTCTTGCAAGCCAATCACGGCATCGCATTCTTATGTTTTATGTTCTTATGCAAGCTTCTGAATAGGCCTTAAAGGATAATAAATTTTTATGTAAATCACAAACTTCTATGGTTAGAGAATTAAAAAAAATTACATTATGATTAAACATTTTAATTACTTTTGTATAAAAATTCTACCTTTGACTATGGTTTGGGATCGGGAACGCGCCAGGGGACTGAGTTTTGGCGTATATAAAAGAGCATAACGAAATATTTGTTATCTATTTTAAGATATTATGTTATAATTCAATAATAAACATAAAAAAAACCTTTTACATAAAACCACAAATGGAAAGAAAAATTTAATTTCTTGTAATTAACTGGGGACACAATTTTCACCATTTGTGAGAAACACCCATACATACAATGTCATGTCATGTATGTCATACATGTATGTCAGGATGTTATGTATGTCATGTATGTCATGATGTCATATATGTCATGATGTCATTTATGTCATGATGACATACATGTAAAAGTATACAGTAAATATATTTAGTATACATTGTATGTGTACAGCATAACTGCCCAGCAAATGATGTATTTTAATAAAATCGCTTAATCACTTCATCACTTCATCTATACTTTGTTCTGTGGTTTTGTTCTGTTTTGGTATGGTTTGTTTCTTTGCTTTTTGCGAAAGGTAAAAAGTTACATTACTTAAAGTCTATGGAAAATGTGTAAAACCTTTCCGTTATTTATGTATCAACATAATTAATGGTTTTATCAAAGAATCAATAAAAACTTTTTGCAAAAAATGAACCGACTTTCTCTAAAAAGTAAAAAATAAAAAATACTTCAGTCGGTGCCAATTTCACCATTCCCTTAATTAATTACTAACAATTATTTTTTTATTATTTTATTATTTTTTGCTGTGAAATTGGCACCGACTTAAGTATTTTTTATTTTTTACTTTTTAGAAGTCGGATAATTTTTTTTGCAAAAAGCTTTTATTTTTTACTACTACTACACAGAACTTGTAGATTTGTAACGTCAACTAAGCTAAATTATAGTTGTCCTTCCATTTCGGCAAGCTGCTGACGTCACAACGCACTGTTAGTGAGTTGTAACATCATTATCTTAAAGATAAATTTCTAAAAAATAAAAGTAATATTTTTATTTTAGCGCCCAAGAGTCCAACCAACCTTATTTTAAACAAAATACTAAAGCAAATCTTGTTAAACTTTAAGCGTTAAGTAATAATCAAACAACGTCTTTTTGTAAAATCACAACATTTATCATTTTCTCTTGGTATTTTAATATTACAGGTCTAGAGAATCAAGTTTAGATGCATTTAAATGATTTTCAGAGTGCCGTAATATTTAAGTGTCCCCTTAATCAAGTTATCCGGCTTCTCCGAGTTATCCGATATTTCTCTAAAAATTTGGCTGGTAGTAGAAACCAAATTAAGCCGTTTTTAAGTGAAATTGCTTTAAAATGATTAGATTTATCTTAATTATCCAGCTTACCCGGCATTATCCGAGCGTCAAATTAAAACGGAACCACCTCATGAATACCCTTCTTAAGTTGCAAAAAGTTTCGTCAAATTCCGTTCATTCGGTCCAAAGTTATGCGCGAACAAACATAAAAAAAACAAAGTCACACGTCGAATTAATAACCTCCTCCTTTTTGGAAGTCGGTTAAAAAGAGAATATTTCATCTAAATGATTTGCTAAACCGAAATTGGGATAAGATCTCGGCATTTTTCGAATACGACCCTGGTTTTTAATACAATAGTTTGATGAATATGAAAGACATTTAAATTTAGAGGCACAGGTGTGTTTTTGGTAAACCAAAATCTCGTCGGTCGTCCACTTTCAACAAACGCTAGAATATTTTTACGGCTTTCTGAATGATTTTAATTTTTTTAATAGGAACTACATAACATGTAAAATATGTGTTGGAATTTCCGACCCGCACAATTGGATACTTAAAAAAACAACACTAAAGGTGTCGCTACTGCTTTAAGGTCACTTTGGTTGAAAGCCATTAATGAGTTTGATTTAGGGTGGAAATTTTAAATCTAGTTTTAGTAGATAGAAGTACATTATTTCTTCAGTAATATCTTAAAAGTTCTCTTATTAGTCATACATACGGTGCGTGTCGACGGCTTAAGGCCTATTCAGAAGCTTGCATAAGAACATAAAACATAAGAATGCGATGCCGTGATTGGATTACAAGATAGGCACCTCAAGCCAATCACGGCATCGCATTCTTATATGTATTACGTTCTTAAAGGCATATCCACAGGCTTACATAACAAAACATAACGCATAATACATAATGACATATGTTCGTCCTCTTCTTCTTCTATCGTCTATTAACTAATCTTATGTGCTTATGTATTAGGATAGCCAATGGATAGTCTTATGCCATATGCAAATTATGTCAATATGTTATTATGCGTTATGTCTGCTTATGCAAGCCTGTGGATAAGCCTTAAGATATCAACTTAAAATTTGGAACACCTAAATAACCCAAATAATTTTCTGTTGTATATTTGATATGTTTAGGGGGCACAATGAAGGCAGGTGGGCAAGGGAAAACATTTTTTTTTTTATGGAAAGGGAGGTCGCGTGTTACATCATTAAATTGTAAAGCTCTTAAAATTCTCTATTTGACCATATATTTTTTATTTTTTTCAAAAGTTTTCGTAAAGGGTTTAAAAAAGTGTTGAAAATAATAATTGTTGTCAAAATTTCTTTAAAAAATCAAACAATTTTTGTTTAATGATTAATTTCATATTACAAAAATGTAAACTATACTTTTAAAATAATTAAAATAATTTAAAAATCTAATAAACTCGCAATAAAAAAAATCGAAAATTTAACCCATTATTTTTTTTAAACAAAAATATGGTCAAAAAGAGAATTTAATAAGATTTAAAATGATGTATCACACGACCCCTTTTTCCATTAAAGAAAACCTACCCCTTACCCCCCTGTCTCCAATGTGCTCTCTAAACATATCAAATATAAGTATTTCAAATAATTATTTAAGTTATGTTATTTAAGTTAAGTTATTTTAAGTGTTTAAATTTCAAGTTAATATCTTAAGCCGTTCATAAGTTAAAGGGGTGGCGGACTTTAGGTACGCAATGTATAAAGTTGCAAAACAGTGGACGAAACCTTTATTATAAGGTTAAAATAAAAGTAACTATAAAGTAGGAACTAAGTAACTTCTTATTGTGACTAACCTTTTATGCAATTAAAACTTGGTGTGAATTTTATTGAGTAATTATGTGCTTAATAATATTGCTATGAGGTAAACGAGTATTTAGTCTGTTTTTGGCTCGGCTTTTGGCAATAATTTAATTTAACATACCGTCAACGGGGTATACTTTGAACTGGGGGGTAAACTTTGAACAAATTTACAAGTTTATTTACATTAATTTAATAACTTTATTGTATCTAGATAACAGCGGGTATTGTATCTACATAACAGGGGGTATTTAACTTTAAAATATTAATAGTTAATTAATTAATGTAAATAAACTTGTAAATTTGTTCAAAGATTACCCCCCAGTTCAAAGTATACCCCGTTGACGGTAATGAAGTAGTATATTAAGTCAGATTTTCGTAATTTCAACCCTTAAATTATAACAGTTCCAGTAATTTATATCATATATATGATACATATTGCATGTTATGTATCATACATATGTATGTTACATTAGGGTGGTTAAAAAAATTCAAACTGAATTTGGGAAAACGACCTATACGTTAAATTATTCCCCTATAGGGCAATATACTCCAAAAAATAATTAGAGTTCATCGTGGTACATTTAGGGGTATTTTAGGGGCCCTAAACTTCAAATTTAGGCTACTTTAGAGGTTTATTTCGACTCAATATATCACCCTAACGGTTTTGGAAATACCAGTATGTAAATATATATATTTTTAGTTTTCAGGCCGATGAAAAAACTTTTAGGTGTCATACGGGGGCCCCAAAAATAAAAATTAGTAATTTTTTTCATGCTTTTTTCATATAAATTCAAACTGACCACTTACTAGGGATAGAAATCTCAAGCGCCTCACGCGGATTATGATACCCCTATAAATCTACAATAAACGTGCACAATTGGGGGTCTCTCAGATAACGGGAAGAGCTCGCTAAAATGCACTATTTTAAGAAATTGCATAATTTACTGTAATTTTTTTCGGCTGTTTCAGAGTTTTTTAATAGTAGCCATTGAAATACTAAGTAATTATGATTTAATATCCTGGTGCTATATTTATTCTTAGCGTTTACTAATTTTGGGACAACTGAATTATTTTTTGGGCCCTGCAAGGGGTCTCAATTTCCAAAAATATCCGATTTTATCATATTTATTATTGTTTTCAGAGTTTTTTATTACTAACCGTTAAAATTATGATCTAATATCATGGTACTATATTTATTCTTAGTGTTTACTAACTTTTGGGGGCCTGGAATAATTTTTTGGGCACTGCAAGAGGCCCAAATTTTCAAAAATGGCCCATTTTTTCATATTTATTATTGTTTTCACAGTTTTTTGTTACTAGCCATTGAAATACTGCATAATTATGATCTATCATGGTACTGTATTTATTCTTAGCGTTTACTAACTTTTGGGATCACTGAATATTTTTTTGGGGCCTGCAAGAGGTCCAAATTTTCAAAAATGGCCGATTTTTTCATATTTATTATTGTTTTCACAGTATTATATTGCTAGCCGTTGAAATACTGAGTAATTATGTTCTGTCGTATATCTATTCCTAATGTTTACTAGCTTTTGGTGCCATAGCTTAATTTTTTGGGCTCTGCAAGGGGTCCAAATCGCTCAGTTTTCCGGATTTCTCAGTGCTTTTTTTTATTATTTGGTATCGCTTAAGCTCAAACTCAGAACTTATTTCACCTATAAAGTCCATTTTGTATTAAAAACTAATATTCACTACTTGACGAAATTTATTTATAGGTCAAGTTGATGTTTATGGCTACTTGATTTTTAAGGCCACTTAATTTTTAAAATAAATTTTATAAGCTAACCTAATTTTATTATTTAGGAATAAAAAAAAATAATAAATCTGATAAAATCGGCCATTTTTGAAAATTTGGACCCCTTGCAGGACCAAAAAAATTATTCAATGGTCCCAAAGGTTAGTACACGTTAAGAATAAATATAGTACCATGATATAAGATCATAATTACGCAGTATTTCAACGGCTAGTAATAAAAAATCTCTCAAAACAATAATAAATATGATAAAATCGGTCATTTTTAAAAATTTGGACCCCTTACAAGTTCCAAAAAATAATTCAGTGGTCCATAAGTTAGTAAACGCTAAGAATAAATATAGTACTATAATATTAGATTATAATTGCGGAGTATTTTAACGGTTAGTAATAAAAAACTCTGAAAACAATAATAAATATTATAAAATCGGCTTTTTTGGAAATTTAGACCCCTTGCAGGACCCAAAAAATAATTCAGTGGTCCCAAAAGTTAGTAAACGCTAGGAATAAATATAGCACCAAAATATTAGACCATAATTACGCAATATTTCAACGGTTACTAATAAAACAACTCTGAAACAGCTGAAAAAAAAAACAGTAAATTATGTAGTTTTTCAGAATAGTGCATTTTAGCGAGCTCTTCCCGTTATCTGCCAGGACCCTAATTTTGCATGTGTATTATTGTATCCCTAGTAAGTGGTCAGTTGGAATTTATATGAAAAAAGCATGAAAAAAATGACAAATTTTTATTTTTAGCGCCCCCGTATGACCCCTAAAAGTTTTTTCATCGGCCTAAAAATTAAAAATATGTATATTTACATATCGGTTAAAGTTTAGGTTTAAAAATCATTCCACATTTTCAAAACTGTTAGGGTGATATATTGAGTCGAAATAAACCTGTAAAGTAGCCTAGATTTGAAAGTTTACGGCCCCTAAACTACCCCTAAATGTACCACGATCAACTCCATTTTTTTTTGGAGTATATATAGAGGAATAATTTAACGTACAGGTCGTTTTCCCAAATTTAGTTTGATTTTTTTTTAACCACCCTAATGTTACATCTTATGTAATATGGCACATGTAACTTAAAAAATCTTTCTGTTATAGGGTATGTTATGTAGCATACATATGTATGTTACGTCTCATGTAATATGGCACACGTTACTTAAAAAATCTTTCTTTGTGAAGTTGCATCCATGTATGTGCGGACTGGGAAGTAGCCACCTTGTAGGAAATTTAAAAAAACCTTTAAAATGGCTATACAACAATTCAATAATTTACATACCTTAGAAATGCGAAACCTAAATATCTCCAAAAGTTTTGGCCTGCGGCGCTAAAGATATACAGTTATTTTTTTAGAGATTTTCTCTGGCTATTTAAAGTTTTATAAATAATTTCCTTTTTAAAATATTGATGTAAGAAAAATAAGTGAAATTGAAAATTTAAAAAAAATCGCCTGCGACGCTTAACTTGATTACCAATAGTCTGATATAACCCTATTAATTAATAGATATTATAAAACAATTGCATATGAAATCCTGTAAAATACCATACTTAAAAATTCTAAAAAAAAATGCCTGCGGCGCTAAATGCTATATTGAACATGGTGATGCCACTCAATCTGTTTCGTATTACTAGCCAGTTTTGGGAATTTAACTTTTTGTTGAAGTTGTAAGGCCGAATAGGCTCGCTGTTTTAAAACCACCGTCCTGCTCTGCTCTCCCTTATCTCCCCTGCATTACAATATACCGTTCTTGTGTAACTATGTAGTTTTCTGTTTTATTAGATATCATAAAACAGTCCTACGAGCAGTCCTATTAGTTTAGTATACCATTAATAACAAATATAATTTAATGTGAAACTATGTGATATTCTTATCAAACTATAAAATTTTGCTTCGTTAAATGGGGCAATTCCACCTTGAAAATCTGTTTCCTGTTGCATTTTTAAAAGGAAAGAATAACAAGCCATAAAGATATGTAATGCTTCGCATAGTATATTGCGTTTGCTCTCAACTTACTTCCCAAAATTTGAGTTCCTTGCAACGAACTAATAACTCTTCTCTCTAGAATAGGTATTTCATTCGTTAAAACTGACAAAAACGTCGGCAACATAAACATTCGTCTGTCTTACTCTCACATCTTTGTTCTAACAGAGACAACAATACCAGTTACTGGTAATTGTTACTGTTCAGGCCTGAATATACCTACTATTTGTTTACGATAATTTATTTTAACGGTACGCGTATTCTAGAAAGAAGAGTTATTAGTTCTTTGGTTTCTTGCTCGAGGGTGCTCTTTATTATACTATTCACAGCGCGTAGGAGCTAGAATAGTATAATAGGGAACGTTCAAGTATTACGTAACGCAAATTTTGATTATTTTGTACCCCCCCCCCCTGTAACGCTATTTTTCTATACCATTAACATGGGTGTAACGCTCCAAAATGACTCCCAACCACCACCCCTACGAGCGTTACGTAACGGTAATTTCGAATCTCTCAAAAAACGCCCTAGACAACAAATTTTTGGATACAAATGTGTTTCATGAAAAAATAAAAAACTTTAAAAATTTTCGTCTGTCCGTTCGTTTGTCCGATCGACTCGAAATTTTCGGATTCCTATTCTTTTTGAAAATAATTCCCCCAAAAACAAAAAAATTATTAGGGGTTAAACTTAAACAAAAAAAAATAAATAAAAAACTCTTTTTCAAAAAAAAAAAAAAATCGATTAAAAAAATAAATAAAAAAAATAAATTTATTTTTAATTTTTTTTAAACAATTTTTTTAATCTTGTTTTTCAACACAGTCCGATTGAAATGAACATTTCTGAAAAAATCTAGATTGGGCATTTTGTCTTGGAGTTATGGTGCTTACAAAAAATATAAGACACGGAGAGACGGACAAAAGAAAGTTGCTGAAAATTCGATAAAAACATTTGCATATCTTTTTTTAGTCTAGGGTATACCAGACCCGTGCGCAGGATTTGCTCGTGGTGGGGGGGGTTATCAAATTTCATAAAAAAAGAGAGGAACTATACAAAGAAAACTATCAAAAAATATATGTACATAATATATACATAGGGAACGTTCAAGTATTACGTAACGCAAATTTTGATCATTTTATAAGGTTTTTTTAATAACTCTGGTACTCTTTAAGCTAGAGCGACGAGCTTTTGCAAGAATACTAGTATTAATAAGGGCAATAAGTTAATGTCAATTTATTTTTTTTAAATTTACCCAGAGGCGTGCCTAGACGGACAAAATATGTGTGGCTTAACACATTTTTGCCCCAAACTTTTAAATGTGTAGTTTTTTTGGATTTTGTATAAAAATATAGATTTCTTGAGTAAAAATACATAAAAAATGTCATATAGTGTTACACTGTAGTAACAACCGTTTTAAAAAAAAGCAATTAAGAGGAAGTAAAATTTTGTGCCACCAAAAACGTTACTTTTTAAAAGGCTATTACTCCTTTAATATTAAATTTAGGTGTTTTGGTGAAGAATACTTTTGCTCAGTTTTAAATGAAGAATTACCCTGCAGCATTAAAATTTTATTGATGCTCTTATTTGTTCCCCATTCAATGTCATCTTCGAAGGGCCGTAGCTCCCTTACGGCTCATTTCCGGACCACCCTTTATAGAAACTTTTTTTTCATATTTTTGGATGTAGAATCACCGCTTAAATTTTGGCATGGCAGTGACTGATAGGGTGATCAGTCACTGCCATGCCAAAAGAGGTGATTCTACATCCAAAAATATGAAAAAAAAGTATATATATTATATAATTATAAGATTACAGTCATATACGTTTGATTCAAATTTTTCCTAATCAGAAAATTTTAAAAATTGTAGTTTAAAACCCTGGGTGGTTAGAATACCAACCCCCCCCTTGAGCACGGGCCTGGGGTCCACCGGTAATTTTGAAGTTTAAAAACTATCCCACTCTTCTAGCATATAGTGCTAGCATGCCGTAAAGAGTATAATAAAAATAATAAAAAGTAAAATTAAACGACATGTGCAGAAATTACAAATGTATGAATGGAAAAAAAATAATTTATTCGACATAAACACATTACTGTAATAGGCACTAATTAACTTAATGGAATATAATATTTATAACTCATAAATTATAAGTAATTTAACGAAAATATAGTTAATACGAATGAAAAATATGAAAAGATTCTCCAGTGAGTTGGAAGTTCCATTTTATCGGAACGATTGTATGCTAGTAGGATTCTGCGTAGAAATTTTCGTCGGCCTTTATACCTATATAATTATTTTCGTTAAAAAAAAAATCGTTTATAAAAATTTTTAATGCTTATGAATGTACTGAAGTCTAGCTTTTCAGTTTTTTCATAATCTTTTTAAAGTTTCTGAAAATGTTGAAAAGCCTAACTTAAAAGTCAGTACATAAAACTCATAAAAGACTTAATTAAAATTGAATGGATTTAATCCATTTTGAAGCTCCACATGGCTTTATTTTCAAGTAGATATTAAAAGCTTATTTTTTGAGAGGTTGTAAGTACGTATTGGTGATCACTGAGTCGGATGACTTTTGAAAATCGATAAAATTCTAGGAGTGCTTAAGCCAAGCACTGCAAGTCATAAGTAAATGTGTAGGAGTAGAATAGTTTAGAAGCTGTTGACCATTTTTAACCGACTTCCAAAAAAGGAGGTTATCAATTCGACGTGTGACTTTGTTTTGTTTTTTTTTTATGTTTGTCCCCGCATAACTTTGGAACGGATGAACGGAATTTGATTGAACTTTTTGCAACTTAAAGAGGGCATTCCTGAGGTAGTACCGTTTAAATTTGACATTCGGATAATGCCGGTTAAGCCGGATAATTAAGATAAATCTAATAATTTTAATGCAATTTCATTTAAAAACGGCTTAATTTGGTTCTAATACTAACCCAATTTTTAGAGAAAAAGTCCAAACCTTATTTTAAGCGAAATACTAAATAAAATCATTGTAAAATTTAAGCGTTAAGAATAATATAAATAATCAAATAAGGTCTTATGGTATAATCACAAATTTTATAATTTTCTCTTGGTATTTTAATATTGCAGGTCCAGAGAATCAAGTTTAGCGGCATTTAAAAGATTTTTAGCCTGACGTAATATTTGAGTGACCCCTTAATCAAGTTATCCGACTTATCCGAGTTGTCCGATCATTTTTTTAAAATTTGGTTGGTATTAGAACCTAATTAAGCCGGTTTTAAGTGAAATTGCGTTAAAACGATTAGATTTATCTTGATTACCCGGCTTACCCGGCATTATCCGAGCGTCAAATTAAAACGGGACCACCTCATGAATGTCCTCTTTAAGTAGCAAAAGGTTTCATCAAATTCCGTTCATCCGTTCCAAAGTTATGCGGGAACAAACATAAAAAAACAAAGTCACACGTCGAATTGATAACCTCCTCCTTTTTTGGAAGTCGGTTTTTATTTCATTATTTTCTCCCGGCTGTATTTTATACACGGTTTGAAGTCTTTTGGCATTAAATAAAGGGAATGATTCTACATCACAAAACGTGAAAACCCAACAGAAGAACATGCGTCAGGAAATAAGCCCTAAGGGAGCTACGGCCCTTCAAAGATGGGCATATTGAATGGGGAACTAAAAAAGTATCAATAAAATTTTAATGCTGTAGGGCGAAACTTTATTGGGAAAAGTTGCATAGTTTTAAAAAGGCACATTTTAAAAATATATTAAAATATACAGGATGGTCCTCTTATGGTGGGTAACATCTGATTTATTTTTTTAAAATGGAATGGTATATTTTTATTATGTCATCTTATTTCTCATTAAAATGCCTTTATTTTGATACTATATTGTATGGGTCTATTATTTATAGTTTTTGATATATCATTTTTTTTTTTTTGAGAAAACCTTCTCCAATTTCTGTGCAAAAAATAAAATATTTTATACAGGGCGTTCAAAATAAATATTCAAACTTTTGGACTTTCAAACATAAAAACTCCATTTCTTAAATGGAATGCTATATTTTTTATTTACTCGTTAAATGTAGAATGAAATTATACATAAAATGATATAAGATACTTTATAGATCCATTTAGCGGTTTTTAAAATAATTGAGTTAAAAAAAAAATAAAGTTGTCAATGTCAAGAATTTTATTTTATTTTTTTTTAAATCATTTTTAAACTAGGATAATAATTTTTTAAAAATAATTTATACAAAAAAAACCCTGTATATTTTAAAATATTTTTTAAATGTGCCTTTTTTAAAACCATTCAAGTTTTCCCTTTAAAGATTTTCTCTAAAGTGGATACTTTACTATATATCGACCGACTCGGCTTCGTTGAGACACCCTGTATATTAATAATAGAAACACTGTAATCGATTATAATCATTAAATGGTAAACTGGTCTTAATTATGTAGAAAAAACACCTCAAAAACTCTATTGTGCTCTATTCAGGGTGGCCACTATTTTTCAGAAACAAATTTCCCTGACTTTTGCCCGGTTCTTCAGGCTATTTTTTTTATTTTTTCCTGACTCTTATGACAAAAAAACGACTTTTTTTAATTTGATTTTCTATTCGAATAGGGCGTATTTTTATTAATGGATACTAAAATTAAGGTACTAAAACTTTTTCATTAGTTTACTTTAGACAATAATTGAATAAGTATTCTCTTTCTATTTATTTAAAGAATGTAAAAAAACAAATTAAAATTATAACTAAAAAAACAAATAAAGCCTTCACAAATCGAAAAAAATATAAACAAATGTAGCCTTCATATATCGAAAATATATGAATTTGCAAAAAAAGCACAATATTAGCGCAGCAGGCGAAAAATTCTAAAATAATAATATTAAAATATTAAAATAATAGTATTATGCAAAAAAAAGTAATTTTAATCAGTAAACTAAGTCTTTGCAAATAAAATATTAAAGATGAACTTTATTAAAAAAAAAAACAAGAAATAAGCGCCGCAGGCCAAATTTTTAAAATTATATGCAAAAAAGTAGATAAAAGTAAGTTATTAAACAAATTAGGCCTTCGCAATTAAAAAAAAAAATACATGCATTTGTAAAAAAGGCACAATATTAGGGCCGCAGGCGAAAATTTTAATTAATACATAAAAGAATTCGCAGAAATATAGTATTTTTTGCTTGTTTTCTACAGCTTTACAGGTAATAACAATTTCGTATGTGAAAATATTACAAATTATTGCAAAAAAAACACTTGTTTAGCAAATTTGGTTTTTAACAAATCTTTTATAAAGAAGTAAGATGCAGGTAAAATTTTTTCAATAAATAAGATTTAAATAGCATTCCGTGCATTAAACATTTTCTAAAATATGGGCCTCTGGCAATCATTAAGAAACTTTTTTTTTTAATTAAAATTTTATATATCTTTACTTAAATTTTTGTTTTTTTTTTAATTTTCCCTGACGTCTCACAAAATTCCCTGACTTTTCCCGCTGGGTCAAATTCCTTGACTTTTCCCGGTTTTCCAGAGAGTGGCCACCCTGTCTATTTTAAAACTACACTGTACAGTGTACACTTACCTACTATAAATTGTAATTTATAAATTAAAATTTATTATAATGATTTAAAAATTATGTCTGTATAAGTGGTGTTAAATTCCTTCACAAAAACCATAAATTTGAAAGAAAATTATAGAGCTGAAGGCGTTTTATTGGCACTTTTCCTTTTTGACTGAACTTGTTTGTATGAATTATGTCTTCATTAGGATATTACATGGACGTTATTTTAATTACAATAAATCAAAAAGCCTACTTGTTTTTGTTTAATCGCTGATGCACCTGTCGATATCAAAAATATGTCATGGTTTATTGCACTTGATAACAGGTATGACGTGACGGTCAGTCACGTAATAATTAACCATTAATTTCTTGTTAATTTAATCGTATTTCGGAATTATTTAGGGTGGGTAGTACTTGCTAAGTACCTACTTACATTATGTCATTCCAACAAACACTTTTTTAAGTTTAAAGTCCCTCGTATTTTGTGAAAAATACCATAACATAAACATAACAAAACTCTGTGCCAAATTTCAGCTTAAAAAATTATATTAGGGTTCGCCCCACTTCATTTAAAAATTGAAAACAGAAATAAAAATTATAATTATTTTTGTAAGGTACGATTTGTTAGAGGAAGGGTAGCAAATGTGGGCTAGGTCTTGTAATATGGGCTAGGTGGGTTTCTCAGCTATCCGATGCAGTTCTCTGCACCCGACTATCGCAAATCGTAAATGGCGACGTTAAACTTCCACAGTAAAGATTCTTTAATTAATTCATACATTCGTTGACGTTTGAGAATTTATTTTTATTTTCCGTCCTTTTCAGCAAGCCACAGAACTTTTTTAGGTAAGTTTATAAATTCCGTTACCTGATAGATAACAACGTTTTCAAAACCATTTCTGCAACAAATTAAAGCCACATAATCGGGCTTTGATGTGTGCTTATTAGTTTTCTTCTAATTACTGAGTTTTAGACATAACCTCTTTTGTTGTATACACCGAGTATTTTTGCAATATGGGCCATCCCTGTGTTTGTATTATGGGCTATATAGAACTATGTATTTAAGCCTAGAATTTTTCTAGGAGGCCAAGAAAAGATCAGCAACAGCCAAGAATAGAAGAAAATGGAACGAGGGCGATATGGAACGCGCTATAATAGCGATGAGGCAGTACGAGATGGGTACCTTCAAAGCTTTAAAAATGTTTAATATACCACGTTCTATATTAGGAGTTATTTGATTTATTATTTCATTTTAGATATAAATTTTATACTTTTAACTTATTGCGACCAATAAGATTGATTGCCACTTCAAATCTAATATTTATTACACAATTTTGGGGGCAGCCCATATTTAGGGCCAATTTCAAATCGAAACAAAAGTGCACCTTCTCACTATTTACGAAATAATGAATTTATTATTTGTTTTAATCAATATTAATTTATAACAGGTTGTGACTAATTAATATAGCTATCGTTGGGTACGTTTGGTATTGGAACTAAACTTTTATTTATTTTTTTACAAGAAAAAATAAAATGGGTAGCCCATATTTGCTTCCTTTCCACTAATTAAATATATCTGGTATGCCAGATATATTCTATTATAATTAAATAATTTGTAATGTTCTCCATATTCAAATAAATAAATATCAAGTATATTTTCGAAAAATGTTAACATTAAAAACACACGTACAATAAATAAAATAATATACAGGTTAAAAATACAACATGAACGAAATATCGTCAAAATTAAAAAAGCAAAAAAAAGTTAAAAAAGTTAGATATCATTCAACTCGAAATCTAAAGCTATGACTGTGAATATTCATCATATTCCTTTAAGGTATAAGGTTCTATGTCGCGGAAAAAATCATAGAGCTTTTTTTTTAAACTGTTATGGTTTTTTATGTTTCTTAGCCCCCGTGGCAAACTGTTATAAAAAACAACATTTTTTATCCAATGGCAAAATATTACTGAATTTTGTCTAATAAAAATTTTAAGTAGTGTCATGTCTTTGCAATTAAAAATCAAGTGACACACTGTAAAAAAAATGTGTAATATTACATGCTAAATCAGAGGTAATATGTTGCCAAGCAGGTGCACGTAAAATTTACGAGATTGAACTTGTAATATTACAATTTTTTAGGAATATTACGTACATGTGCTTTATTGCCAACCATGATTTCAACGAAGTTTGGATGTTATAACATCTTCGATTTAAATGACTTTTTGCACATTGATTAAACAATATTTTGGGAGTTTAAAACTAATTTTAAAAAATATTTTACTTTTAAACTGGAGTTTCTGTAGGCAAAAATATGAGCAGTAGCATGGAAAAATTGGTAAAAACAGGCGATTATATTTATCATAACTTTTTTATTTTTTAACTTATTTATTGGTTTTGAAAAACGTATTAACGTACAAATTTTAAACTTTTTAACGATGTAATTATACACTTAAAAATATTGTCACATTATATTTTTATTTTAATCTGAAATTGTGTATATTTTTAATAAAAAGTACATATTTTGAGGTTATTTTTTTGTTAAGGGGTGGCATAATTTGGTATAATCATATATTTTAAAAAAAGTACATTATACAAGTGTATTAATAGTGTAAAATTCGTTTCTGATTTGTTTTCGAATCTATCGAATAATTGAAGGGTTAAGTACAAAAAAGTTAATAATAATTTTACGAAATTTAAGTCAATTTTTCACTCGGTGGGACTGAATGAAAATTTATAAAAGTTTGTCCAAGTACTTTATCTAAGTACTTACTCTGACAAAAATTTCATTAAATTATTTTTCTTCTTTAGAAGTTATAGCGATTTAAAGTTGGAATATATTTTCCTGAAACGCATGCATACTAGACTGTCCCAGAAAATTAAAATGGGATTTTTTTTGAAATCTTATGATAGTTTAACATAATGTTGGACAAGAAAACACCCCCACAAAATTTCAGCACGATCGGGCCTCATTTGATTGTATACGGCCACCTCAAAGTCCACAAGGATCTTGATCATGCAAAAAATAGATCCAAAAAAAAATTTTTAATTTTTTTTTTCTTAGTTATTAAACAAACATTTGTTTACGTGACTCACACAAAAAAAAATCATGCCCCTTTAATTTTTTTTTCTGAGACTTTTATGGACACTTTTTTTTTAATTTAATACAAATTTTAACTATATGAAAAACATAAATGGTTCTACCAAGTTTAATCATATTTATATAACATAAACAAAATTTCTTTAAAATTTGATCTGAATCAGATATCGTCTTAAAAGTGGAGCATGCTATATATTTAAGAGAAAAACATAGCAACCTGCCAGTATTTAAAATATTTTTAAAACTTGTTAATGTTATGATTATAAAATTTGTTATTATATATTTTGTTTAATTATTGAATTTGGCTATAATTTTGCATTGTTGTGTATTTCTTTATATATTTACTTAAACAATATAAAAAGTTTCCATTTTCAGGCATTACAATAACAAAAAAAATCTAATTTTCTAAATTTTCGCGAAAAAAAAAATAAAAATTACTTCAAAAATATAATTTTCACCCCTTTATATTTTCCTAAGATTTACTTTTATATATTTTTTGTTATTAACTTAGTTAAGGGTGTTACCTAATAAAACTAAAAACATTGCAATTCCTTATTTTTTATGATAGGATTAAAAAAAAAATGGATCTATTTTTTGCATGATCACGATTCTTGCCGATTTGGGATGGCCGTATATGATCAAGTGAGGCCCGATCGTGCTGAAGTTTTATGGGGGGTGTTTTCTTGTCCAACATAATGTTATTATTAGATTTCAAAAAAATCCCATTTGAATTTCCTGGGACAGTCTAATATGCATGCGTTTCAGGAAAATATATTCCACTTTAAATCGATATAACTTTCAAAGGAGGAAAAAGAATCTAATCAAATTTATATCAGAGTAAGTACTTGTTGGGCAATATTTTATAAATTTTCATTCCGCCCCACCAAGTGAAAAATTGACTTAAATTTCGTAGAATTTTAACTTTTTTGTACTTAACCCTTCAATTATTCGATAGATTCGAAAAAAAATTCAGAAACGAATTTTACACTATTAATACACTTGTATAATGAACTTTTTTAAAATATATGATTATACCAAATTATGCAACTCCTCAAAACCTGTACTTTTTATTGAAAACATACACAATTTCAGATTTAAATAAAAGTATAATGTGACAATATTTTTAAATGTATAATTGCATCGCTAAAAAGATTAAAATTTGTACGTTTTAATGTTTCTTTAAACTAATAAATAAGTTAAAAAATAAAAAAGTTATGATAATAAATATAATCGACTGTTTTTACCAATTTTTCCATGCTACTGCGCATATTTTTAATTCCAGAAACTCCAGTTTAAAAATAAATTATTTTTTAAAATTAGTTTTAAACGCACAAAACATTGTTTAATCATTTTGCAAATAGTTATTTAAATCAAATATAGGCGACCTTTTGAGGTTCGTTGAAATCAGGTGGAATGACTTAAGTAGGAGATAATTTTATAAGAAACTGATAACATTATCAGTTCCTTTAAAATTATCTCCTACTAAGAAACAAAAAATTGTTATTGCCTTCCCGGATTAAAAACATATATTGTACACTTTTTTTAAATCTCAAGTTAAACATGAAACAATAGAGGAGATCAAAAACTATTGGCTAAAAAAATACTATACACGAATAAAACACTAGGTAATCGACAATAATATTAATTATGTATTTAATACATGTGGGCAAAATTAAACCATAGGGGACACATGTAAAACAGTGCTGTAAATTATATTTTATGCCAAAATAAAACTAAAATTAATGCAAATGTTCATTAATACTCCTTATTAGTAAATTATTAATATGTAGTAATAAAATGTTAATTGCAAGATTAATAGCTCGCACATAATATTTTTTCCTGTCTACCAAGTTACCAAGACCTTGCTTTGAGACAAAAGTGAAATTATTATTACTATACTATTCACATCGCGTAGCGCTAGAATACGGTAGTTTCGAATTTCCCAAAATCGATAAAAAACGACCTAGAAAAAAATTCTTGGATACAAAATTACATTGGATACATATAATAGCCAATTTTTTGTGGAAACACCGGTTAACCGTACGGTTTTTATCCCCACCACTAAATTCGTATAACCGACAGCTCTCACAAAAACGCATTGGTTATTTTCTTGAGGTTTTGACAAGTACCTAACCTAACCTCTTCCAAAAAACTGATAAAGTATAAATTTTTTATATTTCCTTTGGATAAGATATGTTGAAAAAGCACTTAAACTACATTTCCAAGTTTATTTGCTTATGGGGAAGGTAATAAACAACAATGATAAGTTTAAATAGTTTTTTATATAAGAATTTAATTTTAAACCACATAAGCAAACACTTAGAAGTTAGAAAATAAAAGTTGAAATACCTTACCTACTCTATTTTTTACATTTTGCATACAAATCGAGAAAAATTCCCACATGCCTGTAAATTATGGTGTAAATAAACAATTTATAGGTTAAGTTTTTACGGTTAACCGTATCTAACTCACCTCCGAACCTGTGTTAAACGCGGTTACTGCCGGTTAGAAACGTCATCGCTTCCCCTCACTTACCGTATGTAACCGATTATCACAAAGGCGAGTTTCAGTAACCTGGTTAGTTCCGGTGACCCGACAAAAAATTAGCTAATGTGTTTCATGAAAAAATAAGAAACTTTGAAAAAGTCCGTTGTCCGTCTGACCATTCGTCCGTCCGTCCGCCCGATGTGACGAATTTTGTGGACACGATAACTCCAGAACGAATTATCCGATCGATCCAAACGAATTTTTTTAGGAAAAATCAAGTTCTATGTGGGGAAGATCCCTATTGTTTTTAAAAGTAATCCCAAAAAAAAAAACAAAAAGTTATGGGGGGTTAATATTTTTTAAAAAATGAAAAACTATCATTTAAATAAAAATCAAGTTTTTCGCAAAAAGTTTTTTTTTATTTTTTTTTATTTAATATTTTCCTTTTCGAAAAAAAAAATATGATTTTTTTTTTTTGAAAAATCGTTTATTTTGTAATTTTTCGTTTTTCTCAAAAAGAAAATAAAACATTTCGAAGATATTTTTTTAATTTTCATATTTGGAAAAACGCAATATACTATTTATGGTAATAGTATATAATGGAATGCGTAGCATTAGATATCTTCACGGCTTGTTTTTTATTTATTTGTGTAAATATCAATTACAGTTATGGCGAGTCCAACGAACTAACAACTCTTCTCTCTAGAATACGCATACCGTTAATATAAAGTATCGCCAACATCTCGGTTTGTTTGTAAATAAATAGTAGGTATATTCAGGCCTGAACAATAACAACTACCAGTAACTGTTATAGTTGTCTCTGTTAGAACAAAGTCGTGCGAGTAAGACAGATAAATGTATATGTTGGCTACGTTTTTGTCAGTTTTTTTTGTCAAATGAAATGCCTATTCCAGAGAAAAGAGTTATTAGTTCGTTTGCGAGTCTCAAAAATTTGTGCTATACTTTGACGCACGGATCCGTGACTACGGGAAATATGTTTGGAATGTGTGTGCAAGTGGGAGGCCCGTTGCAGGCAAGCACCCTTATAATGCTTTTGACTGAAATAAGAGATCGCGAATGATTCCTCCCCCTTTCGTCGGAGACTTTGTTTCATGAGGAGAACTATATATAATAGTCTTCCACACGGTAATAGCTCCGACAAAAGAGGGAGGTATAACGCGCGCTCTCTTCTTTACGTCATAAGCGTCATAAGGCGTGTGTGCCTGTAAGGGAGATGCACCACATTCCTAACATATTTTCCATAGCCACACATCCGTGTGTCAAACAATATATGCTCCACACATTTGGTTAACATTGTCCAATCTAATTTGAAACATCGCATCGATGCATCGTCCTGTTACCTCAACCTCGTATCTCCAAAAAATAGATTTGCAATATTTTTGTCCACTGTCCTTTTAAATATAAATCATTCGCTTTAATTATAATATTACCTTTTTGTTATCTTTGTTAAAAATTGGTTTAAAAAAAAATGTTGAAGATGTTTTGTTATCCGTATGTAGATTAAGCTGCTTGTTTGTAAAATAGTGGATAAGGTATGAAAGCTTCCCGACTCGCGGTCGCTGGACATCAAAAAGACTCAGATTCCCGTCAAACCACTACCTACCAATTTTTATTTGAAATTTTTATTTATTGTATTCAAAAGTGAAAGTAGTAACTATGGATGACACATCTCTTAGGAACTTTATTTTGGTAGATGTTCTTCTGAAGTCTATTGCTAGAAGAATATTGGGTAGGTATACGAGGGTCAGTGATGCCGCAAAGGGGTCAGGGGGTACACTGTAAAAAGTGCATGTAAAATAATGTAAAAATACATGAATTTACATAGTACGGAATAGTAAATTTACTATTCTGGACTATGCATAATTCATGAATTTATGTAAAAGAATGTAAAATAATGTAAAATATTGTAAAATAATGTAAAATAATGTAAAATAATGTAAAATAATATAAAAGAATGTAAAAGAATGTAAAATAATGTAAACGAATGTAAAAGAATGTAAAATAATGTAAAAGAATGTAAAATAATGTAAAAAAATATATTTACATTGATTTACATATTTTTACATCATTTTACAATGTCGTGCTATGTTATTTTAAGATGCGCGTGCGCTTTGGACAATAACCAAGAGGCGTCGCATCATGAGACGGACCGTTTAATATTGTTATTGTTAGAGAGATAGTGACGCATGCTGCCAGGTTAAAGTGTTAAAAGTGTAAAAAAAGGTAAATATTATTTATGTACGATATTTAAATGCTTTATTTGTGGTCTAAAATTTACGTTCATTATAAATTACGATCTTTATCAACCAATAGATCTCTAAAGAAAGATGTAAGCAGTTTATACTCGTACTAAGGGTGCAAATCGTTTGGTTTATTAAACCAAATGAACTTCACGCTACGATATTTCAAAAAAGCTTTAACACAGAGACTTGTAATTTGGAACAAACATTTTCTAAGTAGTAAATATTTTTTTTCAAATTTCAAGTCCAAACCATTCTGGACTATGTAATTTTTAGCGTTCCGGTCTATGCAAAATATTACCATTCTGGACTATGTAATTTTTACCGTTCCGGTCTGTGCAAAATATTATCATTATGGACTATGTAATTTTTACCATTTCGGTATCTGGCAACATCTTACCATTTACGGAATATGTAATTTAATGTAATTTATTTTTACCGTGTAGGGTGGCATCCCTTAACCGCGCTCGAGTTGGGAAAATTCACTGTCTAGCTGGGATATAGTTGGGCAAAATGAGTGGCAGAGTTGGTAAATTGGTAGGTTAGTTAGGAAAAATTATTGTCAGAGTTGAGAACTTCGTAGAGGCGAGGACTTTTTATTTTTAGCTCAAAATTTTGCGCCAGAGGTAAAGATTTTTTTAGAGGTGAGGACCTTTTTTTAGTCATTAAAATTTTCTCTCAGGAGTAAAGCTTTTCTTCAGTCGTGAGGACCTTTTTTTAGTCATCTAAATTTTCCGTCAGGGGTAAAGACGAGGGTTTGTTGCCAAAATCGTCAAGAAATTTTCTAGATAGACCATTTTGATAAAGTGCGGTCCAAAGTCAACCCTCTTTCATAACTTCTGAACGAGTTGAAATATCTACTTAAGGGAACGTTCAAGTATTACGTAACGCAAATTGTAGCAAAATTCATACACTTCATACCCCGGTTCTCGCCTCATTTAAGGCTGTAGATATTTCATATTCTGGCTACCACCCCTAACACACCCCCCATTTGGGGGGGTAGCCAAAATATGAAATCCTTATAATATACAGAGCGGTCCAAAAGTTACCCCCCCCCTCTTAACTTTTGAACCAGTTGAGATATCGACTTCAAATTTGGAACTTTTAAATAAGATAACTTCAACTATCTTTTAGCATATATATATATAATACTTTCAGTTCTTAAAATGTGGGCAGGGGGGCATGGGGGCACATTTTTTTAAATGGAAAGAGTGGTCGTGTAATACATTATTTTAAAGCTTATAAAATTATCCATTTAACTCCATATTTTTAAATTAAAAAAAAAATTGGGTTTAAAATGGGGTTGAAAATGGGTATTAATGTCAAAATTCCCCTAAAAAAAACAAATAATTTTTTAAAAATGCCTAATTTTATCATAAAAAAATGTTAATTATACTTTTAAACTAATTTTAGTTGACATAAATAAACATTTATAAAAAAATCGAATGTTTTAGCACAAAAAATTGAAAAATCAAAACCTTAAAAAACATTTTTAAAAATTTAAAAATGTTAGTTTAAATAGAGAATTTTATAAGCTTTAAAATGATGTATCACACGACCTCCCTTTCCATTTAAAAAAATGTCCCCTCATGCCCCCTGCCCACATTTTTTAAGAGCTGAAAATATCAAATATATGCTAAAAGATAGTTTAAGTTGTCTTATTTAAGAGTTCTCAATTTGAAGTCGATATCTCAACTCGTTCAAAAGTTAAAAGGGGGGGTGACTTTTGGACCGCACTGTATAATAACGCGAGAACCGGGGTATGAAGTGTATGAATTTTGGTACAATTTGCGTTACGTAATACTTGAACGTTCCCTAAACTATCATTTGGCATATATTTAAAATATAATATTTGATGTTTTTAGTTTTTAAAATGTGGCCAGTCGGCATAGGAAATAATTTTTTTAATTGAACTTATTCAATTTTCTACTATTGACGCCACTGTTTAAAAAAGAAAATTTAACACAATCTGTTATGAGAATCCTAAAAAAAATAATTAACGGAAACCAAATGAACTTGTTATTAATTATTCTCACATGACTTTGCTTAAAAAATTATAATCTTGTATGTTCACTGTATATACTATTGCTTAAAAAATTATAATCTTGTATGTTCACTGTATAAACTATACCTACATTAGGTTCTTCCTTTTAAACTAAAAAACACGAGTTGTTTAAAAAATCTCGCTTACTTCTTTGGTTGAAAGGATGGATCAAAATTGGTGACTTCCATAACTGAAGAATGCTAGCCTGCTAAATAAATAAAAACTATGAATCAGGGTCGAAGGCAAATTCCAAATTTGGCACCCTTAATAGGATTTGCGCCCCTCGGATCACAAGTTTAATAATAAAGGTCATTTGAATCTCTACTAAACTGAGATTAAGTAAAAAATGCTGCATTTTAATTGGTCAACCATGAACTGAATCCAGGTTTAATGTTAAACCATAGTTGATGTACATAAGTGGTCCTAAATAATTATCTGATCAGCACCCAGTTTCACTCTCTTAGCGCCGTTTTATTTATTTTTTTTGATGCGTTTGCGCCATAGCACAGTCACGATGCATCGGACCCTGCTTCAATTACCCCTACAAAATTTTTAGATACCGAGGAGCTAAGATACAAAAAGCCGTGAAGATATCTAATGCATTATACACGGTGTATTTGAAATAGGGTCTAAAATTTTAAGAGATTCTACATCAGAAAATATGACAAAAACTTCCTATAAACATATGTCTAAAAATGCTTCGTAGGGGAGGTACGCCGCTTTGAAAGTGGGTAAAAAATTCGGTTTTTATTTAATAACTCAGGAACCCTTTAAGATATAGCAACAACGATTTGCACGTGAAGGGCCATCTTTGTATGTTATTTTCATATACTTATTTTAACCAGGAGTGTACGAAACAGGGGGCCCTCATCAGTTTTTTGTCCCAAACTTTTTTCTGTGTAACTTTTTTGTAATTTTATCTTTGGTGTATGATTTCTCAGGTCAAAATACATAAAAAGGTGCTCTTGTTGTAACACTGTAGGACTAACCGTTTTCGAGAAAAAATAATTTGAGGGAAAATTTACGGTACGAGAACGAAAAATTAAATACTAAAATATTGAAAACCGAAATTTAAATGTTACAGGGTTAGTGTACATCAAAAACTAAGAAAAAAACCTCATATACAGGTACTTCCAAAAATCAATCCTAAGGGAGCTATGGCCTCGTAAAAATGCACCATTTTTAAAGAGCCATAGTAGCTTTAAAAGCTATTTTTCGACATACATGTATAGAAACTTTTTTTCTTAGTTTTCGATATAGAATAACCCTGCATCATTAAAATTTTGACTTTCAACGTTTTAGTATTTTTAGTATTTTTCGTCCACGAACCGTGAAAATTCACCTTTAAATTAATTTTTCTCGAAAACGGTTAGTCCTACAGTGTTACAACAATAGTACCTTTTTTAACCTGAGGAATCATATACCAAAAATAAAATCACAAAAAAGTTACACAGAAAAAAGTTTGGGAGAAAAAGCTGATAAGGCCCTGCCGTTTCGCAAGCCCCTGGTTAAAATAAGTACATGAAAATAACATACAAAGATGGGCCTTATTAAAATTAGTTCACGTGCAAAACCTCGTTGCTATATCTTAAAGAGTGCCCGAGTTATTAAATAAAAAGCGAATTTCGAACCCTATTTCAAAAACACCGTGTATACATATATAATGCATTTTTCCAAATAACGCAAGTTAAAATATTGCTGCCAACAAAAGAATACTTCCCCTGTAGGCGGCTAAAAGTAGGCCTAGGTTCATAAAAACAAAAAATCAAGTTAAAAAAAAAAATTTTTTTTTTCGAAAGACGAAAAAATTTGGTTTTTTTGTTCAAAGAAAAAACGATAGAAAAATGCTTATATTTGCAGAAAACAAAAAGTTGTAAAAAAATTAAATGTAAAAAATATAAAGTTGAAAAAAAAAATAAAAAGAAAATTAAAAAATCCTACGAAAAAATTTTAAATTTTTTTTAAGATAGTTTTATTTTTTTTTTTTTTTAATTAACTCTCCATAACTTTTTTGTTTTTGGGAGGTTTACTTTCAAAAACAATGGGGATCTTTCCCTTATAGAACTGAAATTTTATGACATAATTTGGGCAAAAAAGTGTTACAATTTGAAATTTCATAAAAAAGCAAGAAAGCTCTAGCACTCTAGGCGAAAATTTTTACAAATTTTAACATTTTAAATTTAATATTGTTTAACAGGGGCGTTCCGAGCTTTTTGTTTTGTCGTAGAGGAGCGTGAAGTAAAATTTGCTGACAATTTTTTTCCCTCCCAAAAATTTTGATGACCAAAGAAACGGTCAAAAGGGTCATCGTCCCAAAGGAATGTTTTTTTTGTTTCACAAGAAAAATTTTATACTCAAATTTCACGCTTAAATCTTAAATAAACTCGAATTAAAAAAAAGTAACGACTAAAAACATGATCGTTAGCCCTTTATTAACCAAATTAACGCCCCAGGCGATTTTTTTTTACGAATTTTGTTAACTTCTGACGTTTTTTTTTTATTTAATATTTTTTAACTTTTTACTAAAAAGTCTTTACAGTCTTAAATCAAAGAAAAAATGTTAAAAGCCCTAGCACCGCAGGCGAAAATATTTAAAAATTTGATAGTCTATTTTAATTTTAAAACAGTGCACTGCACTACCAGCCTATGGCAGTTCAACACTGCGTAATTATTTTCCTTATTTAATAAATTTTTATTTATTTTTATGAAAACAAATGTCGAGACTTTGCAAGAATTTTTATAAACAATCAGAAACATCAGAAAAGACAAAAAAAAAATTATATCCTAGGTCCCTCAAAAATAAAAAATATGATTATTTTTATAAAATTTTATGACTTTTATGACAGTGATTTAATTTTATGACGATTTTAGCACAAACTGGGTCATTTTATGACATTTTATGATTTTATGACAAGTGGGAGCCCTGGAATAGTATACAAATAAGTATGTAAACTTGTGTCACACTCACTAATATTGCAGTAACTAGTGTTACACTGGAAGTGTTGGCCTGTGGGTCATCAATAACTGCAATGTGTTTTAAAATATTTATATTTTATGAACTGCATTCATTAATATTTAATTGTCTTACATTGCGCGATTTAAATAATAAATATTATTATTATTATGATTATTTATTAATTTTTAATTGGTAGCTATCAACTAGGTATACCTACATAGGTGGATCTAGTTATTTACCTAATTGACATTTATTGCTTTTTAATTAAATGAAGGCACTTACTTTAAGAAAAAAAATCTATTTTACAATAAAGACTTAACTTTTGACAATAGGGGCCAAAAATGTTTTATAATACAAGTTGATCAATAACAGGCATGCCAAATTTTAAAAGGTGATTCTACATCCAAAAATATAAAAAAAAAAAGTTCCTACGAAGGTTGGTCCGGAAATGAGCCCTAAGGGAGCTACGGCCCTTTAAAATTGTAATAAAAATAATATTATTAATTAATAACTATGGTACGCTTTTAGCTAGAGCGACGAGATTTTGCATGTATACTAGTATAAGGACAATAAGTTTATGTTAATTTATTTTTTTAAACTTATCCAGAGGTGTGCCTAGACGGACAAAATATGTGAGGCTTAACACATTTTTGCCCCAAACTTTTCTATGTGTATGTTTTTTTGGATTTTTTGTAAAAAATATAGATTCCTTGAGCAAAATTACATAAAAAAATGTCATATAGTGTAACACTGTAGAAGCAACCGTTAAAAAAAAATGCAATAAAGAGGAAATAACATTTTGTGCCTCCAAAAACGTTACTTTTTAAAAGGCTGTTACTCCTTTCATACTAAATTTAGGAGTTTTGGTGAAGAATACTTTTTTTCTTAGTTTTAAATGAAGCAGGCATTAATTGATGTTTTTTTTTGTTCCCCATTCAATATGCCATCTTTGAAGGGCCGTAGCTTCCTTAGGGCTCATTTCCGGACCAACATTTAAAGAATTTTGTTTCATATTTTTGGACATGGCAGTTACTGATCACCCTGTATATTATTTATAAGTATGTTTACATGCTTTGTTAGTTTATCAATAATTTTTTCAAAAACCTCCCTACGCTAGTACCTAGTACCTACAGAAAACTTCTGTCAGATTTTATAAAATGCAAAAAAAATACATTTACTTTAATTTCTACTTTTAAGTAAAATTTAAAATTAAAAAAATGTTTATGCAGGGTGTATGGTACATGGATAGAAAGTTTTTAAGGGGTAATAAAAGAGCTTATTTTGAGTCTATTATATCAAATATACCCTTATATGAAGTCTCATAGTTTTTGAGATATCTGCCTTTTTAGATATTTTTGCGAAATAGTTAAATTTTTCCCTTTACATATTATTTTTTATGATACTAAATACATTTAGTTTTTCTAAATATTTTTTTAGATATTCTTAATATGCACTTTGTTGAAACAAAAACAAATGCTGAATTATTGGTATAAAAAATATGTAGGCCAATTTATGAATTAAAATACAGATGTTAGAACTTATTTTTCTATTCTAAGCAAAATTTTCTCAAAAACGGCACTAGTTTGGGAGATTTAGCTCAGCGGTCAATGGCATCGATATAGCCTGACACTGATCTAATGATCGTGAGTTCAAACCTCACTGGCGCCGATTGCCTTTTTCAGTTAATTAATAATTGAAATTTGGCGAAGGCGTACTCCCTAGATATATTGGTTCGAAAGTCAATTAAAGCCGGTGGTTCCCTCTACTACTAGCCCACACAAGTCCTGGAATTATGGGATGCTTAATTAAGTAGAATAGTACGAGGTTAAAAACAAACATAATAATAAAGTTCAAGGGAATCAAATAGTTGTAAAAACTTCTCTGTTGCTGTCCAATAGTATACAACATTTTTCAGAATTTCTCTTTTTTTGTTGTCCAAGGGAGCTAAGCCTCTTTGAAAGTGGCTAAACAATTTGGTTTTTATTTAATAACTCAGAAACCCTTTGAGTTATAGCAACGAGGTTTTGAATGTCAACTAATCTTAATAAGGCCTATGTTCGTATGTTATTTTCATGTACTTATATAACCAGGGTGTGCGAAACGGGAGGGCCTTATTAGTTTTTTGTCTCAAACTTTTTTCTGTGCAGTTCTGTCAGTAAAAATGTTACGTAACACTTAAAAAATTATAAACTTAAAAAAATGTTTATTGGATCACGTTTTTAACAATGATCTAGGCTTAAAGAGACGGATTCCTTGCAAATTTATTGCACACGGCGCTGTTAACATTAACTAAATCCTCTAAACAATTAAAGATGGAAAACCATAGCCAATAACCGGTTTTCGGTTAACCGGTTTCGGAAATTACATCAGACAGGTTTTGAGTTAAAACACGGAAGCAATAACCGGTTAAAAACTGGTTTAAACCATAAAGCAACATTTCCTTTCATTTATTTTTATTTTTTGTAAAATGTTACGTAACAAATAGGGGGGGGGGCTCTCGAAAATGTTACGCCGCGTTACATGGGGGGGGGGTTGGGGTCAAAAATTGACTGACAAATTTTGCGTTACCTAATACTTGAACGCTCCCTTAGCAGTCTAATCCTCAAAAACATAATAAACGATTTCAACTCATAACCGGATAATCGCCGGGGTATGCTTATCAGCATAATATGCTAGCGAATCAGATCCGAAAGGATATTATCCTTTCGGATCTGATTCGCTAAATATGGATAATCCTATCTTTTTTTTTTTTAATTTAATATCTATTATTTATTTATTTTTATTAAGTTTCATTTTTTTAGTTTTTTACTTAATAATTTATTGGTATAATATTTATATTTATTTAAATGCTTATTATAATTAGGTGATTAGGATATCAATAATTGATGCAGAAGTAACATTCCAGGACATATCTTTTAAAAGCGCACATTAATTCTGGCGGGTTTTTCATTGGCGTGCTGATTAGGACATGCAGTAGGGTGCTTCTTAAAAGCGAAAATTCGCAATGTTAACGGGCTAACCTCTCATTTTATTCTTTCCTATAAAAAAATGCATCGGGCCAAATTTTGCCAAAATCGAACAATTCCTAGAGGTCGCAAAAAGCATTTTTTTGTAAAATGCAAATATTTTTTTTTAATTTTTTTTATTATATATGTATAAATTTAGTCTTAAAATAATCTAGGTTGTTGCTTAATAAATGTCATAGTCATAGGTGGCGTGGGGGTCATGTAGGGACACTAGATCTAGGTCTTAAGTTAGTAAGGCGCCTTGCTAACTTAAGACCTAGATCTAGTGCCCCTAGGGCCATGTGGTCCATCCTTAGGCATCGAAATATAAATTTAAAATACTTTTCTTGCAAGATTTCACTTATAATTCTTAAGTTGGTACCCTTCAAATATATATTTTTATTGCTCCCCACCAATATCTAGCCTACCTATATCTAGCTGAAATACTATAAAATTTTTATATTAACCACACTTGACATTTACAGCGCAAAAATTGGTCCAAAATGAGTTAAAATTTACCCTAATCTTAGCTGCCGGGACTCTATCTAATTTAAACTCACCTTTAGTGTTTTTTTTTTCGAAAAGGTATAACGATTTTTCTTCAATTCTTTATTATATTATTATTATAATTATTATTACTTATATTTTATAACACTACACTGTCATATGGAGCCCCCAATTAGCTTCAATAATTGTGCTAGGGGCTATTCATTAAGTTTGATATCCAAAAAATTCAGGTCATAATACAGTAGGTTGGGCTAAATGTGACACCCAGGGATTGTGACATGTCCTGTTATAATTCTTCTAAACTAGTTAAGATCCAATCCAACCCTGGCATTAGGTTTTTGACGGTATTAAATATTGCGCGTAAAATTTTGATTGGATTTAAACTTGTTTAGTAGAATTGTAACAGGACATGTCACAATTACCGTGGTTGTCACATTTAGCCCATCCTACTGTACCTAAAATTTTGAATTCTTAAAACTGGATGCTATTTGTTAAGGCTATCTTTATCTTGCAAATTAGCATATTGGTTGGTGTTTGTTTAGCTTATTATATTATTCACAGCGCCTGCGATAGAATAATATACGGTAATTTCGAATTTTCAAAAAAAATCAAAAATCGTCCCAGACAAAAAATTCTGGGATATAAATTTGTTTCATGAAGAAGAAGCAACGTTTTTTTTTCGAAATGTCCGTCTGTCTCTTCTACGAGAGGAAAACCCCTATTTTTGAAAGTAATCCCCCAAAAACAAAAAAGTTATGGGGGTTTAAACATTTTTAAAAAATGAACAAAACTGAAAGAAAATTGCGATTAACGTAACTTTTCCAGGAAAAATTACTTTTATTTTAAGGATCAATTCTATCGTAGTATGAATATACTCTATGATTTTACCATTTCTGAAAGTAATCCCCTAAAAAACAAAAGAGTTATGGCCCCCAAAACTTTTTAAAAAAATAAAAAAATATATATATATTTTTTGTTTTTCGCAAAAAGAAAATAAAAAAATTGAAATTTTTGAAAATTGTTTTTTTTAATTTTTTTTATTTTTTTCTTTTTTCAAGAAAAGATCTTCTTTTTAAATGTTATTTTTTTTTTATTTTTTAGGTATTTGAAAATGCCATTTTCTTTGAATGGTATATAACATAATGCGTAGCATTACATATCTTCACGACTTGTTTATTTTTGAAATTGAATGTTTGTTATTTTAAATAAACTTTTAATAATTAGAAACGCCACTGTGTGGAGTAGTTAACATTTATCTAACCGGTGTGCATCTTATGGTTTGTCAGGTGTTGCTTCTCGACTTTTTAAACAAATTGTGCGGTCAAGCGGTTTGAGGAAATTCATTAATATCTCCGATAGAAAACATCGGCGCTGTCGGCAAAAGAATTTATTCTAATTAGCTTCTTTGTTAATAATATTGTTTGGTATTTTCTTCGACGCCTTTTTGCATAATTAACATAAATTTCATAAAAATTCACGTATCGATGGTTAGGTTCTTATAGGTAGTATTAATCTAAGAGCTGGTGACCATTTTTATTTCATTATTTTCTCCCGGCTGTATTTTATATAAGTATTTAAAGTTAAGCTATTTTCAACCAGGTCCTAGTTGCGGTTTCTTTGGGTGTAGAAGGTGGTGAAATGAGGTACCCTAAAAATCTATTTTTAACTTTCACAGTTAAACACAGGGCCGTAGCTATGGAGGGAGAGCCTTCCCTACCTATCTTGAAATTCGAAAAAGTTGTATTAATGGATTAAAAATATAAGTAGTGGGGACTTTTTTGTCGAGGGAATAAAAGTTGTAATTTTAGACTAAAAAAAGTTATGATTTTTGACCTTCCTTGACCCCCCACTAAATCTTTTTCGCTAGGTTTTTAACGACTAATAGAACAACGCTTAGAATATGAGCCATAGTGTTGAAACCAATAGGGTACGATCACAATCTAAGACTTGTTGCCTCAGTCGTTCTACTCGAGTAGACCGGGGATCCACGGTTTACAAGAATAGGTTACACACAATTATTCTGCAGACCAAGGGGTAAAAGCAGTCTGTAAAAAGGTGTATTTGTCTTCTGGCAATTCTAAAAATTTTCATTTAATCAAAAAGTAATTTAAAAAATATGAATAAATTCTCATTTCTTTAAATATGTTAACATGACATGGCAAAAAGTCCAAACCATATTATTAAAAAATAGTATATTAAAGTACTAGTTTCATAACATACGTTTTTAGCGCCGCAAGCGGCTCGTTTTCTAAACTTGTACTCGTGCGCTAAAAACGTGTTATGAAACGAGTGCTTTATACAATTTTTTCTATTTTGCTTTAAAATTAAAAAAAAAACTTACGTTTAAATTGATGACTGATTTAGGGATTTTAGTTTGGATTGGCATTACTATTTACAACATGTTTAAAATTCTAAGAACAAATTATATTTTGATATATTCTATAGTCATCTCTTCTCTTTTTTACTGCAATTAACCAAGACACAATTTTAACATGGTAAAAATAACCTGAACACAAAATTTTGTAGAAAATTCAACTTTAAAGCGACATTGACATTTGCACGGAAAATGTCAAGCGATAGGCCAGGTCTGTTGCCGACCCAAAAGAACAAAAAGTACAGACCTCTTATGGGCCTATAAGAACACGCAAAATGCGTGTGATTATTAGCTTATAAGAGTCGCAAAATAGAAAAATTCCTTTAAACTTAAAAAAAATCCAAAAAATATAAAAAATAGAAAAAAGTCCGATAAACTATTTTTTTGTATGTCTTTCTAATACAATTTTGCATTTATAATTATAATTACCATAAATAAATTTTATTGATTCTAGTCCGGGACGCGGATATAAAAATTAATATGTATTGTAGAAATTTTTATTATATTTATTAATAACTATTAGATTATAATCTATGATTTATCTTGTGTTAATACTGGAATAGGTGGCAAGATATTTGCAAATATCAACCTTGTTATAAATTTTATCCATCCCACTTTTCCTCTAATATTTGGAATAGTATGTAAGATCTGTTTTAATTTTTTTTATCATTTGGTTTTAAACTATGTAATAAACATATAAAAATTTGAGTTTTTGAAAAGTTTGGACTTTTTAAGGTTCATCATTTTCTTTTATAAAAACTTTACAATTGAAATTGACAACACAATTGACACAAACAAGCTATGGTCTGTTTCATCAATTAAAAATAGTACAGTAAATATTTTTACAACAGGTTTGAATAGTATATGTTTGTGTATAGAATATAGTTATGATTTATAAAATAAACTACACAGTATATTGGCACATCCAATATTCGAATCTGTTTTGAAAATATTCACTGTACGATTTTTAATTTACTCTCTTGCTTGATGAAACAGACCATAGCTTAGGACGCTATCATGTTGATCGGTCGCCATGGAAACAAGTGTCTTAGCCAACAATTTTACAAGTTTGTATATTTAAGCTACTTGATTTTTAAAAAAATATTTACGCGTGCGGAAAAGACCTTCTTTCCACACACATATGCGTGCGGAAAGAGACCTTTTTCCGCACGCTATAGAAAAATGACTTATTCAGCCTACCAATATAACGTTTGGCAACATTGCATGTACCCTGTACCTAGGGTAAAACCGATTCATCGCAATGATTCCATTGACTCTACTATACCTTGACAAAAACCCATTAAAAACATTTTCAGGGATTAACTGTACACACCCAGATGTGCTTCTTCTAAATCAGTCCCATAATGCAATCGGGGCCCCTTTAAAACCTGCAACAATGTGGCAAAAGCAGTACGCCCGCAAAATCATTTTCCACATGGGAGGGTTCCACCCCGGATATTTAGCAAATAATAACTGCAACCAACCAGAATTAATTCATACAATTCCCAGAAGATAAACAACGCACACGACTAGAAAATGTGTTGAAGTTGCAGATTTTGCTAAAATTATATGTCGAGTGGTATTTGTAAAGAAAATTCTTCATGCTTTAAAATTAGCGCGGAAGAAAGTTAAACGAACACAAATAGTTAGAACCTAGCTATAAACTTCTATTTATTTGGCTTTCAATAGTATCTAAGCCCTGCAGTTATCATTAATAACTGTGCCTTCGTAATTTTAGTTAATACAGATTTGTTGTCCCTTAGAAAGAACATCCTTTTAATTACACAGAGCGAGCCACCATTCTCTTAACTATTGAACGAGTTGAAATATCTGCTTAAAATTTGGAACACGTAATTAAGACAACTTAAAGTTTTAGAATATATTTGATATTTTTAGCTTTTAAAATGTGCCTAGGGGGACATAGGGGATTTTTTTAAATGTAAAGGCGATCGTGTGATACATAATTTTAAAGCAAATAAAGTTCTCTATTCGACTGTTTTTTATTTTTTTAAACATTTCTACTTAAATCAATTAAAATTGGTTAAAAAGTATATTTTACGTTTTAGCGCGGAAGTAAGTTAAACGAACACAAATAGTTAGAACCTAGCTATAAACTTCTATTTATTTGGCTTTCAATAGTATCTAAGCCCTGCAGTTATCATTAATAACTGTGCCTTCGTAATTTTAGTTAATACAGATTTGTTGTCCCTTAGAAAGAACATCCTTTTAATTACACAGAGCGAGCCACCATTCTCTTAACTATTGAACGAGTTGAAAAATCAGCTTAAAATTTGGAACACGTAATTAAGACAACTTAAAGTTTTAGAATATATTTGATATTTTTAGCTTTTAAAATGTGCCTAGGGGACATAGGGGATTTTTTTTAATGTAAAGGCGATCGTGTGATACATAATTTTAAAGCAAATAAAGTTCTCTATTCGACTGTTTTTTATTTTTTTAAACATTTCTACTTAAATCAATTAAAATTGGTTAAAAAGTATATTTTACGTTTTAGCGCGGAAGTAAGTTAAACGAACACAAATAGTTAGAACCTAGCTATAAACTTCTATTTATTTGGCTTTTAATAGTATTTAAGCTCCTGCAGTTATCATTAATAACTGTGCCTTCGTAATTTTAGTTAATACAGATTTGATGCCCCTTAGAAAGAAAATCCTTTTAATTACACACAGCGTGCTGGAGCGGTCCAAAAGTCACCATTCTCTTAACTATTGAACGAGTTGAAATATCTGCTTAAATTTGGAACACATAATTAAGACAACTTAAACTTTTAGAATATATTTGATATTTTTAGCTTTTAAAATGTGCTTAGGGGGACATTAAAATGTTTTACTTAAATCAATTAAAATTGGTTTAATAGTTATTTTCTTAACTACTGTATTAAGTGGATAAAATCACTTAATACACGAGTTGAGAATTTAATTTTATCCAATACCTTTTATTTTTAAATAAAAATCTATAATTTTGCGAAAAATTATGTCAAAAATATTAAGATTAATTTTTCTTAATACTAAAATAATAGGTAGCCATGGCCTAAGTATGCCTATTAAAAATAAACAATTGCTAGTTTTACATTTCTTACAAACGTCAAAATGGACGCGGTGTTGACAACTTTTAATAAAAACAGTATTTTATTCAAAAACTAAAGAATAGTTTGGGGTTTTCTTTAATTTTTATGGTTTAGTTAACGTGCTTCTATTTATAGAATAGTTATAATACTTAATTAATAGGGTATGTAACTAATTTTGGGTGAGATCAAAAGCTGTACGTAAAAGAGTGGGTGAAAAATTTTTTAGTCACTAGTGGAAAAAACTCACTTTTGACATTTAAAATAGTGCTCAAAACAAGTGTTTTTGTGAATCTGGATAAAAGTATATTTTACGTTTTTCATCATGCAATTATTTATTCTATTTTTTTTTTTCAATATTTTTTTGATTTTTTAAAATAAATTATGACGACTATTTTTGAAATAATAACATCGGATTTCAACCAATAAAAAACAAGACGTAACCATAACGACGGGATATTGTTGCTATCGAATACACTAACTCCAAAATGCGAAATCGAAAATACCACGTCTCTATTATAGCTCTATTACAGCTTTAGCTCTATTATAGCTTTAGCTCTATAATACAGCTAAAGCTATAGCTTTATGAAATCATAACAGCTTAATAATGTAATATTATAACAAAATATCAACTAAATTGCAAAATTAAGATAATTATTATGTCTTATTAGTTTATGTTTATATATTATTAATAAAATTTAACGAATGATATTGGTAGACTGACAGTTTCGGGCTGCTGGCCCTCTTCAGCACCAAGAGTCATATCTGTACGCTGATTAAGAAAATAGATTGATGGAATAATAAATTAATATTTTTATAATTTTGTTTAAAATTCAAAATTTCTGTCCTTAAAATTTAACAAATTAAATTATTTTTTATTCAAAAAATAAAAAATGTCAAACAATAATTTAATGTTTTTTTATGATAATCGAAACCGGTAACTAACCTAAATTATTAATAAAGTGAATAATGACTAAAAGTTTTAAAATAATATCTCTTCACATAAGTATACGTACGTTAAATTATGGATCTCAATATTTTTGATTTTCGCAATTGGGTAATAATTTAATGTGTCAAATTTTTAATTAAATAGTTTGGATTGGTTTGGACTAAAAAAACTAAAAAAAATAATGTTTAAATAATTAGATAATTGTATGAGCTTTAAAGTGTATGTATCACACGACCCCCTTTCTACTAAAAAAAGCATGCCCCCTGCCGACATTTTAAAAGCTAAAAATATCAAATATATGCAAAAAGATAGTTTGAGTTGTCTTATTTACGTAATAGAAATTTGAAGTCGATATCTCAACTCGTTTAAAAATTAAGAGGCTTTCGGACCGTACCTACTCTATCCAATATTTCCCACATATCATCAAATGTTACCCGTAGTCATTGCCAGATTTCCCATTAAGCATTAGGAAAACCCGGACAGTGGAGGGTGCTGTGAGACAGTCGCCAATTAATAAGGGTGAAAGGTAAACGATAAAAATTCCAAAAAAATTTTTAACAAGACATTTTTTAAACTCAATAAAAAATTATGTTTTGAAAATTATTCTACACTTAAATATCATGTTTTTTACTTTTTAGTTCTACATGTAACAAAGGTTTTTTTTAACTAAATTTTAATTTCTAGAACCTGAATTCTATTTCCCACATAATATATTATAATCCTTCATCAAAGGTCACTACGAAAAATAAGAACCTGTTATATTAGGGAATCACGGCCCTATAAACTTTAAAGAAAAAAACACAATAAAAATACTAAATTAGTGCTACCTGTTACGTCTTGTACGATATAATATATTTCCTCCTATACAATCAAATAAACTTAAATTTGATTTTTATTTTTCATTTTCACCGATGAAAAGTGCCTTTTATGTCATTTTGAATATTTATTACTTTTAATTTTTGACTGGAATAGATTTGGAACGTTTTTTATAATTTCATGAATAACATTTTTAAACAGTGAAGAATAAGCTTTATTGCTGTTTAATATTAGGAGAAAGCGGGGGAATATCGCCTAGTGGGTAATGCAATTTCACTACAGTACCATTTTTACAGATCTTGGAGTATTATTGTTTATTATTGCCTAGGTTTATAAAGAACTGCCGCCCCTCTTCCCTATTTATTAAAAAAAAATAAAAATTTAAAAATTAATATTGGTTATTTTACGTTTTAGGATCCTTTTATACAGTGTGGTTCAAAAGTCACCTCCGAGGTCACCCCTTTAACTTATGAACGAGTTAAGACATATAAAAGGGGGTCGTGTGATACATCATTTTAAAGCACATACAATTCTCTGTTTGACCATATATTTTTTATGCCAAAATATAGTTTAAGTTTTCTCATTTACGTGTTTAAAATTTGAAATGGACAACTCAACTCGTTCAAAAGTTAATGCCCCTCTTGACTTTATGACCGCACTTTATGTAAAATTTAATTTTCGCGAATCGTAAAATTTCACCTTCAAATTATTTTTTTTCGAAAACGGTTAATCACACACTATTAGAACAAGAGTACCTTTTTGTGTATTTTGACCTGAGGAATCATATTCCAAAAATAAAATTACAAAAAAGTTACACAGAAACAACTACTAAGGCCCCCCAGTTTCGCACACCCCTGGTTAAAATAAGTTTATGAAAATAACACACGAAGATGGGCCTTACTAAGGTTACTTTACATTCAAAACCTCGTTGCTGTACCTCAAAGCGTTTCCGAGTTAATAAATAAAAACCGAATTTTTTAGCCATTTTAAAAGGGGCTTAGCTCCCTTACGACGCATTTTTAAACATACGTTTATAGGAACTTTTTTTCATATTTTCCTATGTAGAATCACCCCTTATAATTAACTACATCATTTACTGGACATCCTGTATAAAAGACATACAGGGTGTTCCGTGAGGAAAGGGAAATATTTTAAGGATGTATTCTAGAGGTCAAAATAAGAAAAAAGTTCTGATAAACAAATGTCCAAAAACGACTCGTAAGGGAGCTACGCCCCTTCAAAGGGGTCCCAAAATTTCGATTTTTTTATTAATAACTTCTGAACCCTTTGTGTTATAGCATCGAGGTTTAGCACGTGATCTATGCTTTATAAAGCCTATCAGCCAATGGTATTTGCATGTAGTTACTTTAACCAGGGGCGTCCGTAATGGGGGGTCTTATCACTTTTTTGCCCAAAACTTCTTCTGCTCAACTTTTTTGTGGGTTTATTTTTAGAATATTATAACCAAAGTAAAAACATAAAAAAAGTACTCTTGTTGTAATAGCATAGGATTAACTGTTTTCGAAAAAAATACAATTAAAGGCAAACTTACACCTTTCTAGAACCAAAAATTAAAACTAAAAAGTCCAAACCAGAATTTTAATTTTGCAGTGTGATTCTACATCAAAAGCTAAGAAAAAAAGTTTTTTACATGTAGGTTCAAAAATCGATTTTAAAGGTAACATCACCCTTCAAAACTTTTGGAGACCATAACTCCCTCAGCATTGGTTTTTGGAATTACCTGTATACAAACTTTTTTTCTTAGTTTTTGGTGTACAGTTAACCTACACTATTGAAATTTTGGTTTTCAACAATTTGGTGTTTAATTTTTGGTTCTTGAAACTTGTAATTTTGCCTTTAATTGTATTTTTCTCGAAAACGGTTAATCCTAAAGTATTTTAGCAAGAGTACCATTTTAATGTGTTTTTACCTAAAGAATACTATTCCAATAATAAACCCACAAAAAACTTTAACAGAAAAAAGTTTGGGGCAAAAAAGTGATTAGACCCCTCTTGTCGCACGCCCCTGGTTTAAGTGACTACATGCAAATACCATTGGCTAATAGGCCTTATTAAGAATAGATCACATGCAAAACCTTGTTGCTATATCACAAAGGGTTCCTAAGTTATTAATTAAAAATTAAATTTTTGGTACCCCATTTGAAGGGGCGTAGCTCCCTTATGAGCCGTTTGTGGACATATGTTTATGGGAACTTTTTTTCTTATTTTGACCTATAGAACATATTCTTTAAATATTTCCCTTTCCTCACGGAACACCCTGTATATCGGGTAAAAATTGTTATAATATAAAAAAAAATCTATTCAACGGTAGTCTTGACTAGCTCAAAATTGTCACATGAATAGTTCTTACAAGTATTTCATTTTAATGTCATCATATATTTTTATAATCGTTGTTCGATAGCTTCCAGTTCAATAAACACCTATCGTAGATTAAACTATAACTAAGTGCTTTTTAATAAAAAAAAATATTTAGATAACAATAAAAATCTACAGATACCTGTTAGATATTAGATAAAGAGTATTTAAAATTTACAATACGGGATGTTAACTAAAAATTAAAAAAATCGATGGAAGAAATTTTGAGTAATACCGAAAAACGTCTGTTTTGGATATTTTGTAGGTTGTAACAGGTTCATTATTCTTTTGCATTGAAAACTTATTAAAATCCCCTTTGTATAGCATATCAGTGGAAAACTATTGAAATAAGCTGTTTTTTTTATATATATATATATATATATATATATATGATATAAAAATAAAAAATAAAGAGTAAAGCGGGTTGCATACTTTAAGGGGTTTTATTTTTTTATTGAAGCTTCCTTAAGCTCACTTACATATATGGTCATTTTTGAATAACAACTTTTTATGTTATAGTTTTTGATGTAGAATCACCATGCAGCATTACATTTTTTATTGGCGCATTTTTTAGTTTATATTTTTGACACTCAGAACGCAAAAGAGGTTTAATTTGCAATTTTCTCAAAAACTTTTGGCCCTAAGGTGTTACATAAGTATCTTTTTTATGTATTTTTAAGCAAGGAAACATATTTTATTGAAAAAATATCAAAAAAGCTAAAAACAAAAACTTAGGGGCAAAAAAGAGGCAAAGCTCCCCAATTTTGAACGCCTCTGGTTAAAGTTACCAAATTAAAAAATTGTCTTTATTAGTAAGGGCATATTTTTTTTATTTTTTTTTACCTTTTTAATGTATTTTTCATTGAAGATTAATATTTTATTGAGAAAATGTCAAAACATTTACGGAAAAAATAGTTTGGGACAAAAAAGTGACATTGCTCCCCCATTTCGCACGTCCCAGGTTAAAATTACCAAACAAAAATTACATGAAATGATAGCCTTTATCAATGTTAAGGCATGTACAAAAATTCGTTACTGTAGTTTATAGGGATCCAGATATATTAAATAAAAACTACTCTTTAGATGTACCTTTAGGAGGGTCGTAGCTCCCTTAAGGCTCATTTCAGGACCACATTTTAAAGGATTTTTTTTTCATATTTTTTAAATCAGAATCACCTCTTAAATTTCTCGAACTTATTTCTGAATAACCCTGTATAAATCCGTTAAAATATTATTATTTTTTTAAGGTTAGTCAAAATTAAAATGTTATATGACAACATTTTGGAATTCATTCAAATTGTTTTAATTTTCAATTTAACATATTTATAAATAATAATATAAATATTAAATTATAAATTCATATTAATTTAAATTTAAATTAAATTTTATGATATTCATCTCGAAATTTCTATTTGAAATATAAAAATAAATTTAGATCATCCATAATGCCAACGACTTATTAAATTATAACAGGTATTAATAAAAAAATATTAATTTAAATTAAATTAATACTATAATAGATTTAATTAACCAGTTGTGAAGATATGTAATGCTCCGCAGTCCATAGTATACTCTTTACAGTGCATTGCATATTGCGTTATCTCTCTCTCTGTTTATTTGGTCTTTTTCTTCCGAATAATTAACCAGGGTTTCTCTATATAATCATGAGGTTTCCAGTGCGCAAGTACTAATCGGATATGTATCCTGACTTGCGCACTATCACTGATAAATTACTACTGTAGTAATTTCCACGCTAATATAAAAAGTTATCATTAAAAACACAAAAAAAATTATCTTCAAACGTCCACTTAAAATTCAACAGTTCACGTTTAATAACCACAAATATATGGTTCACTTTAACTTGTATATACTACATTAATATAAAAATACTCTAGGCACATCATAGAAGATGGTAAAACAAAAATACACAAGGCACATCATAAAAGATGGCAAATTCGCTGCACTGGAATGTGCCAAGAAAGATACACCTGTCCCATTCAAAGGCCACGCTGTAACTCATATTGCGTTATCAGTCGATTAGTTCCCATCAGTCGATTAGTACCCATTGGGACTTTCCCATGTATGATTTCTTTAAGTCTTGGTTTCCTCCATAATTCGCAGTCGCTGACGACTGACGACCGTTAAGACATCTCCAATGCATTTTAAATGTCCCTGTTTTCCTAGCTGCTACCGAGTCGTTACTACCAACTACTGGTCGCCGTTCGTTTGGACGTCGGTCGCTTGACCGCTCTGGGAGCAGAGGACGACCAATTCGCCACGAATTTTACGGTGAAACAGGTGGTTTTACACTGTGACAAGTGTCTTTCACTGTTTCACTCAATTAGAATTGCTTCAAATCCCTCCACCTCTCATCAACTTTTGCCCTTTTACTTTCCGCTTGCGTTAGTAAAAAATTTTCGAAAAATTTTTATTGCTTCTTTTACGTTTCCGGACGTTTTATATCCAAAAAATATGAATTCCGTCAAAAAAAAATCTGTCTATTGGTATGTCGGTCTCTGTCCGGGAAATTTGTGACCACTTTAACACAAGAACGCTTCAGGTTAAAGACTTCAAATTTGGACCATAGGCTGATTATTCAAAGTTCTAGGCTGGGATTGTTTTTGGCAAAAATCGGATTGGGGAAAATGGGGCAAAAACATTTTTTTTCAAAAACATTTTTTTTTCAATTTATTTTTAGTTTTACGGAAAAGAAAACTTAAAAAAAAAATTGAAAAACTTTCAATTTTTTTTTTTGAAATTATTTTTTTGAATTTGTTTTGTTTTTGATTTTAATGAACCTAGGGTTATAGGGGAAAGTATTATTTTGTGGCAGAACTATTTTCTTAATGATGTAATGTTAATAAGAGGAGGTGATTCTCTTCTTCCGCTTGATAATTCAGAAACATTAAAAGAACCGACTTTTTAGAGATATTCATACTGATTGAAAGGCATAAACTCGCAAACAAAAAAAAAACTCTTTATAAAATGGCCAGATAACAGAATGGCGACTGGCGAGACCGAGGAAAACAGGTAGGGTCGTAACGACGTGGTCGCGGCTACCCGGTCGCAGCGACTGCGAATTTTGGTGGAAACCGTGACTTTAGGGAGCCGGTCTTTCGTTCGCAAAAAATAACTTCGCGACCGAAACATCGCAAATTTTAATTTCGTAAGAACAAAACTTCGTATTGACATTAATTCGCGGACCAAAATAGTTAGTTCGAGGGGCCATAACTTCGCAGAATGCCAGTTGTCGAGGCACAATTCAAAAAAATTGTTTCTTTGTTTGTTTTTTTTTTAATGGCTTTAAGAATATTTTTATAAATTCAATTCAATTTAATTTAGTAGGCTGTTTGGTTTGCTTTCAAAAATATCGCTCACTTATGTTAAAAGTGCCAAAAACACAAATTTGGTTTGGTTTCTGGATTTTAGGATGGAAAAACATGTGCGTGGCATTGTTATATTACCGAAAAAAAAAATTTTTAAATCATGCAAAATATTTCCAGGAAATCGTCTTCATATATATAATATAATAAAAATAATAAACTGACTTATTGAAGGGGCATATGCCACAATTTGTTTTAGTTTTTTTTTGGAATTTAACCAACTTCATTAGGTTTAGTTGGTTCGTTAGACTGAATTAATTTCACTGTTGTTTTCCCTTTCATATATCGTCGGCTTACAAGTAAAAGGCACTAAATCACTTTTTTGCAAAAATTGGATTTTTATGGCACTGTAATTAATTTTTGATGATTTATGTACAGGTAAACCGAACTAACTTCTAGGTGGACTGCCAAGGAAGTTACCCACTATACAAAACGCACCAATTTGATTTCGATTGAAATTTTATCTGGCAATAGGCACTAAGTCACTTAGTGCACTTAGTGCGTTTTACTTGTAGATTATTTCAAATGTTTCTGCACTAAGCGGCTTAGTGTTTGTTTGTTTGCCGAAACGTGCATTTTTGTAGTGTTGTTTTTCGTTTATTTTTGTGTTTTACAAGCTAAAATTAAGTTAAAATGTGTAGTCCGGGTGCCAAAATATTTGCATTGTTAAAAAACAATGAAGAGCAACCAGAGAAAAATAATTATTGTTTATTTGGGGTTATGTTATTATTTCTAAAAAAGAGTTAATTTAGAAAAATATGATTGCTTGAATCATTTATATGATACAATATCGCGTTATTTATTTTACTGCCAAAAGCATTTAAATTTTGCTATGTTAAAGTTGATGGAATAGAGACAACAGAGAAACAGAACTTTACCTGTAAAATAACAGTGCTTTTTACGTGTACTTTCGATGTGTTTATAATTATTGACTTTAGGAGACGCTTCTTTGCCGGCACAGCCGATGGCCTCTGAAAACTGTCTTAATTCTAGCACATTAAACAGTTTCATATAATTAATACTAATTATTATTATTAATTTTGAAAACGTTCTTTAAACAATCAAAATGTCTAAACCCTTCTTTTAAAAATCTAGTTTTTGAAAATGTATGTAAAAATCTTGTTTTCTACTTTATAGTTATACATTACGTTTAATTATCATGATAATAGAAGGGTTTTATCTTTAAATACTTGTTTTTTATATTATTTTATTGACTTAGTGCTCTTTACTTGTAAGCCGATGTCGTGGGCCTATAAGTAAAAGGCACTAAGTCCATGTCTTTTTTCAAATTTAGTTGAATTAAACTACTTTAATTTTTCTTTATTTAACTGCAAATGGGACTTTATTATGACCAAACATGGCATTGCGATCTGCGGCAGCTTTGTTCCAAAAACAATTATTACAAAAATTAAAAAACAACAATGAAAGTTAAATTTGTCAAAATATATCTCAAAACCATGTTTTTGGACTTAAAAAGCCGACAATATATTAAACAGTGTACATTTTTGGGTAGGTTCTTTTTTTTTACTTTTATAATATTGTGTTCCAAAATCAAATAAATATTTAAAATATTAAAAATTTGGTTACTTTATTAGGTACATACATAATAAAAAAAACAATAATGTGTAATATTGTTGTGTGTGTCTAGTTTTGCAAAGTTTTGTACCATGCGAAATTTTTGATACACATGTTATGAGTATGCGTCATTTTGGTATGCGAAGTAATGGCCAGGCGAAGTTTTGGTTTTACGATGTTTCGGTCGCGATGTTTGGGTCGCGAAGTTATTTTTTGCGAAAGAAAGACCCCTACCCATTTCTTTAAGCTGGTATAGTCTGCCACACGGTAAGAAAGCTTCGACGAAAGGGGGAGGTATTACAGAACGGCCAGCGCGCTCTCTTCTTTACATCATAAGCGTGCGTGCGTGCAAGTAAGAGGCACACACATTCTTTACATACTTTTGATAGCCACAGAACCGTGGGTCAAACAATACGCGTGGCGCCCCTTGTATATTTTTTGTTTATGAATCAACTGTGTTCAAAATTGGTATGAAATTTCTATCAAAGTAATTGTTTAAAAAAATCTTCAGTTTATAGAACTTTTTCTTCCATTTTTAGTATTTTTTTGAAAAGTGACGTCGCCTATAACTTTTTTGTATATAAATAGGTTTTTCAAAATTGGTAAGAATCGAGGTAAGAATATTTTTATCAATCAATGTAATCTTTTCTAAAAATTTAGAGTTTATAATTATATATTATAGTCTTAAGACTTTTCCTTTAATTTTTTATAATTTTTTAATTTTTATAATGGATTTTTTTAAAAAGTGGTATAACTCATTCTTCTAATAAAAGCAGTTTTCCCAAATAACAATACGTCAATCTGACTGTTCCTACAGCTTTGTTTTTTAATCGTTAGCTCCCATGACTTTTTTGTTTTTGGGGAAATTATTTTCAAAAACAATAAGGATCTTCGTCTCATAGAACTTATTTTTTCCTAAAAATCCGTATCGTATACAAAAAAAAAACGTGGCATCAGAGAGATGAAACACATTTGTATCTAAGATACTTTTGCTTAGTACGTTTCTTGGCAATTTTGGAAAATTCGAAACTACCGTATTATACTCTTCTAGAGCTTGCGCGCTGTGAAGAGTATAATAATACCCTGTATTATACAGTGCGCGTGAAAAGTACGAAACACTTTGGATAGTAGTTAAGTTGAGTGCCCAAGAATGAACGAAATATTTTTCTTCGTACATTCTTGGCCACTCAACTTACCTATCATTCAACGTGTTTCGTACTTTTTACGCGCGGTGTATACAAAATTAATAACAGAAAAAAATAAAATGCGAAAAATATATTCGATAATTTTTACTTTAAATCAGAATTTAACTTAAATTCCATTTTATCAAAATTTTATTCATAAATTTACTAAAATCCGACTCCAAGTCAAAATTTAACTTTCTAACTTAAAGTAAAATTCTAACTAAGGAATTTAAGTAAAATTCGGACTTAAACTCAGAGTTTAATAAAACTTTTACCTTTAGGTCAGAATTTAATTTAAACTTTTATTTAAAGTCGTAATTTAAGTAAGATTCACGGAAAAAAAAATTATAGCTAGGAGCGCTATAACACACATACCAAGCAAATTATAATCGCTTATTATATAAATACAAGGCTTTCTCTTACAATTATGGCAGTCAGTGTAAAAATTTATATGAAATACTTTAATTGTTTAGTGAATAATAAAATATAACAAATAGTATGGCATTTATAGCTTAAATAGATTTAATTATTGTCCGTGACAATAATTTTTGTAATATAATAAAATTTCTGTAAATTTATAATAGTGCCTGTAATAAATATAATCGTGTCTGTAATATATATAATCGTTTCCAATTTATTTTTAACATTTTTAGTTATTGTGTCCCTTATAATCTATAGCTTAAATCACTATAATTTGCCACTGTTACCAAATATCTTATAATGTATAGCGCAGAGCCCACTAATTTCTTTCCGTGTTTAAGTCAGAATTTAGTAATAAAAATTATTGTGGCCTGTCCACGCTTCTGTATAGTCTATAGACTATATATAGGGCAGTGTATTGTTTTGTCCGCAGCAGTATATTTATAAAAATTAAAATATAATATTAATTATATATATAAATACATATTATGTTAAACTTTTAGGATTTGTAATGAATGCTTTTCTAACCAAAAATCAATAAAATATATGTCAGTATGTCAATGTTTTAAGCGACCCTAATTATAATTACATATCTAAATAACTTTCACTTAGGACTTTAGGGTGAAATGGAAGATTTCTGGGTCAATCTTGTAATGCTTCAATTTTGTCACCCTTTTGTGGTAATTATTGATTTTAAGTTAGAAAAGTGGGTGATTTTTTATCGAATTACAACACAAGTCATTGAGTCAAAAGATTCAAATTACAGTATACCTCTTTTATAACGAACCTTGGCTATAACGAGCCTTGGTTATAACGAAATCATAGTTTAACTATGATTCTAATATAACATAGTTTAACTATGATTATAATATAACGAAATCATGGTTATAACGAAATCATGGTTATAACCAAAAAATGTTTTAGTTCTAAGCTAGACATTTACGCGTATTTCGGTCCGGTTATAACGAACGATCATTTAAATTTAAAAACTAAGATTGTTTTAAGTTTAAGATTTCACTGGATATTACTCTAGTTTACACTGGTTTTGCGCGAGCGTTTTTTTTTTAACTTTTTTACTTATTTTAGCGGGTTGATTCTGAATCTTGTGCTAAAAACACCGTACAGATAAAAAGGCTTTACTATGTTTATTCTCCTCCGAAAATATTTTAGACATTCGAAAATTATTGCCCCCCTTGGGCCCAAGGGTAGAGTTACAAAATTTTTAATGACAGATTCAGTTTCAGAGACCTTAAAACCCCATATACCAATATTAACGAAAATATATGCCACACGGTAAGAAAGCTTCGACGAAAGGGGGAGGTATTACAGAACGGCCAGCGCGCTCTCTTCTTTACATCATAAGCGTGCGTGCGTGCAAGTAAGAGGCACACACATTCTTTACATACTTTTGATAGCCACAGAACCGTGGGTCAAACAATACGCGTGGCGCCCCTTGTATATTTTTTGTTTATGAATCAACTGTGTTCAAAATTGGTATGAAATTTCTATCAAAGTAATTGTTTAAAAAAATCTTCAGTTTATAGAACTTTTTCTTCCATTTTTAGTATTTTTTTGAAAAGTGACGTCGCCTATAACTTTTTTGTATATAAATAGGTTTTTCAAAATTGGTAAGAATCGAGGTAAGAATATTTTTATCAATCAATGTAATCTTTTCTAAAAATTTAGAGTTTATAATTATATATTATAGTCTTAAGACTTTTCCTTTAATTTTTTATAATTTTTTAATTTTTATAATGGATTTTTTTAAAAAGTGGTATAACTCATTCTTCTAATAAAAGCAGTTTTCCCAAATAACAATACGTCAATCTGACTGTTCCTACAGCTTTGTTTTTTAATCGTTAGCTCCCATGACTTTTTTGTTTTTGGGGAAATTATTTTCAAAAACAATAAGGATCTTCGTCTCATAGAACTTATTTTTTCCTAAAAATCCGTATCGTATACAAAAAAAAAAACGTGGCATCAGAGAGATGAAACACATTTGTATCTAAGATACTTTTGCTTAGTACGTTTCTTGGCAATTTTGGAAAATTCGAAACTACCGTATTATACTCTTCTAGAGCTTGCGCGCTGTGAAGAGTATAATAATACCCTGTATTATACAGTGCGCGTGAAAAGTACGAAACACTTTGGATAGTAGTTAAGTTGAGTGCCCAAGAATGAACGAAATATTTTTCTTCGTACATTCTTGGCCACTCAACTTACCTATCATTCAACGTGTTTCGTACTTTTTACGCGCGGTGTATACAAAATTAATAACAGAAAAAAATAAAATGCGAAAAATATATTCGATAATTTTTACTTTAAATCAGAATTTAACTTAAATTCCATTTTATCAAAATTTTATTCATAAATTTACTAAAATCCGACTCCAAGTCAAAATTTAACTTTCTAACTTAAAGTAAAATTCTAACTAAGGAATTTAAGTAAAATTCGGACTTAAACTCAGAGTTTAATAAAACTTTTACCTTTAGGTCAGAATTTAATTTAAACTTTTATTTAAAGTCGTAATTTAAGTAAGATTCACGGAAAAAAAAATTATAGCTAGGAGCGCTATAACACACATACCAAGCAAATTATAATCGCTTATTATATAAATACAAGGCTTTCTCTTACAATTATGGCAGTCAGTGTAAAAATTTATATGAAATACTTTAATTGTTTAGTGAATAATAAAATATAACAAATAGTATGGCATTTATAGCTTAAATAGATTTAATTATTGTCCGTGACAATAATTTTTGTAATATAATAAAATTTCTGTAAATTTATAATAGTGCCTGTAATAAATATAATCGTGTCTGTAATATATATAATCGTTTCCAATTTATTTTTAACATTTTTAGTTATTGTGTCCCTTATAATCTATAGCTTAAATCACTATAATTTGCCACTGTTACCAAATATCTTATAATGTATAGCGCAGAGCCCACTAATTTCTTTCCGTGTTTAAGTCAGAATTTAGTAATAAAAATTATTGTGGCCTGTCCACGCTTCTGTATAGTCTATAGACTATATATAGGGCAGTGTATTGTTTTGTCCGCAGCAGTATATTTATAAAAATTAAAATATAATATTAATTATATATATAAATACATATTATGTTAAACTTTTAGGATTTGTAATGAATGCTTTTCTAACCAAAAATCAATAAAATATATGTCAGTATGTCAATGTTTTAAGCGACCCTAATTATAATTACATATCTAAATAACTTTCACTTAGGACTTTAGGGTGAAATGGAAGATTTCTGGGTCAATCTTGTAATGCTTCAATTTTGTCACCCTTTTGTGGTAATTATTGATTTTAAGTTAGAAAAGTGGGTGATTTTTTATCGAATTACAACACAAGTCATTGAGTCAAAAGATTCAAATTACAGTATACCTCTTTTATAACGAACCTTGGCTATAACGAGCCTTGGTTATAACGAAATCATAGTTTAACTATGATTCTAATATAACATAGTTTAACTATGATTATAATATAACGAAATCATGGTTATAACGAAATCATGGTTATAACCAAAAAATGTTTTAGTTCTAAGCTAGACATTTACGCGTATTTCGGTCCGGTTATAACGAACGATCATTTAAATTTAAAAACTAAGATTGTTTTAAGTTTAAGATTTCACTGGATATTACTCTAGTTTACACTGGTTTTGCGCGAGCGTTTTTTTTTTAACTTTTTTACTTATTTTAGCGGGTTGATTCTGAATCTTGTGCTAAAAACACCGTACAGATAAAAAGGCTTTACTATGTTTATTCTCCTCCGAAAATATTTTAGACATTCGAAAATTATTGCCCCCCTTGGGCCCAAGGGTAGAGTTACAAAATTTTTAATGACAGATTCAGTTTCAGAGACCTTAAAACCCCATATACCAATATTAACGAAAATATATGCCACACGGTAAGAAAGCTTCGACGAAAGGGGGAGGTATTACAGAACGGCCAGCGCGCTCTCTTCTTTACATCATAAGCGTGCGTGCGTGCAAGTAAGAGGCACACACATTCTTTACATACTTTTGATAGCCACAGAACCGTGGGTCAAACAATACGCGTGGCGCCCCTTGTATATTTTTTGTTTATGAATCAACTGTGTTCAAAATTGGTATGAAATTTCTATCAAAGTAATTGTTTAAAAAAATCTTCAGTTTATAGAACTTTTTCTTCCATTTTTAGTATTTTTTTGAAAAGTGACGTCGCCTATAACTTTTTTGTATATAAATAGGTTTTTCAAAATTGGTAAGAATCGAGGTAAGAATATTTTTATCAATCAATGTAATCTTTTCTAAAAATTTAGAGTTTATAATTATATATTATAGTCTTAAGACTTTTCCTTTAATTTTTTATAATTTTTTAATTTTTATAATGGATTTTTTTAAAAAGTGGTATAACTCATTCTTCTAATAAAAGCAGTTTTCCCAAATAACAATACGTCAATCTGACTGTTCCTACAGCTTTGTTTTTTAATCGTTAGCTCCCATGACTTTTTTGTTTTTGGGGAAATTATTTTCAAAAACAATAAGGATCTTCGTCTCATAGAACTTATTTTTTCCTAAAAATCCGTATCGTATACAAAAAAAAAACGTGGCATCAGAGAGATGAAACACATTTGTATCTAAGATACTTTTGCTTAGTACGTTTCTTGGCAATTTTGGAAAATTCGAAACTACCGTATTATACTCTTCTAGAGCTTGCGCGCTGTGAAGAGTATAATAATACCCTGTATTATACAGTGCGCGTGAAAAGTACGAAACACTTTGGATAGTAGTTAAGTTGAGTGCCCAAGAATGAACGAAATATTTTTCTTCGTACATTCTTGGCCACTCAACTTACCTATCATTCAACGTGTTTCGTACTTTTTACGCGCGGTGTATACAAAATTAATAACAGAAAAAAATAAAATGCGAAAAATATATTCGATAATTTTTACTTTAAATCAGAATTTAACTTAAATTCCATTTTATCAAAATTTTATTCATAAATTTACTAAAATCCGACTCCAAGTCAAAATTTAACTTTCTAACTTAAAGTAAAATTCTAACTAAGGAATTTAAGTAAAATTCGGACTTAAACTCAGAGTTTAATAAAACTTTTACCTTTAGGTCAGAATTTAATTTAAACTTTTATTTAAAGTCGTAATTTAAGTAAGATTCACGGAAAAAAAAATTATAGCTAGGAGCGCTATAACACACATACCAAGCAAATTATAATCGCTTATTATATAAATACAAGGCTTTCTCTTACAATTATGGCAGTCAGTGTAAAAATTTATATGAAATACTTTAATTGTTTAGTGAATAATAAAATATAACAAATAGTATGGCATTTATAGCTTAAATAGATTTAATTATTGTCCGTGACAATAATTTTTGTAATATAATAAAATTTCTGTAAATTTATAATAGTGCCTGTAATAAATATAATCGTGTCTGTAATATATATAATCGTTTCCAATTTATTTTTAACATTTTTAGTTATTGTGTCCCTTATAATCTATAGCTTAAATCACTATAATTTGCCACTGTTACCAAATATCTTATAATGTATAGCGCAGAGCCCACTAATTTCTTTCCGTGTTTAAGTCAGAATTTAGTAATAAAAATTATTGTGGCCTGTCCACGCTTCTGTATAGTCTATAGACTATATATAGGGCAGTGTATTGTTTTGTCCGCAGCAGTATATTTATAAAAATTAAAATATAATATTAATTATATATATAAATACATATTATGTTAAACTTTTAGGATTTGTAATGAATGCTTTTCTAACCAAAAATCAATAAAATATATGTCAGTATGTCAATGTTTTAAGCGACCCTAATTATAATTACATATCTAAATAACTTTCACTTAGGACTTTAGGGTGAAATGGAAGATTTCTGGGTCAATCTTGTAATGCTTCAATTTTGTCACCCTTTTGTGGTAATTATTGATTTTAAGTTAGAAAAGTGGGTGATTTTTTATCGAATTACAACACAAGTCATTGAGTCAAAAGATTCAAATTACAGTATACCTCTTTTATAACGAACCTTGGCTATAACGAGCCTTGGTTATAACGAAATCATAGTTTAACTATGATTCTAATATAACATAGTTTAACTATGATTATAATATAACGAAATCATGGTTATAACGAAATCATGGTTATAACCAAAAAATGTTTTAGTTCTAAGCTAGACATTTACGCGTATTTCGGTCCGGTTATAACGAACGATCATTTAAATTTAAAAACTAAGATTGTTTTAAGTTTAAGATTTCACTGGATATTACTCTAGTTTACACTGGTTTTGCGCGAGCGTTTTTTTTTTAACTTTTTTACTTATTTTAGCGGGTTGATTCTGAATCTTGTGCTAAAAACACCGTACAGATAAAAAGGCTTTACTATGTTTATTCTCCTCCGAAAATATTTTAGACATTCGAAAATTATTGCCCCCCTTGGGCCCAAGGGTAGAGTTACAAAATTTTTAATGACAGATTCAGTTTCAGAGACCTTAAAACCCCATATACCAATATTAACGAAAATATATAGGTATTTAAAAAATATCGGGTAAGGACCCTGGATGATGGATTTAAGTTTGTTTAAAACTATCAAGTTTGAAACTCTTGTACTAGGTGAGATACCTACGCATTTAACTTCAGTTAAGCAAAACATTTGCTTTAAGTACTTGTCATACTTGCGCAATTACCCGCAATTGCGGGTATAGGTACAAACTTTTGAGCCACCTGATCTGAATAATACGTACGTGTTTTTAGTGGTAATTTGTGTGTAAATCACCTCACATAATTTGTGTACGAACCCATACCAGGAAACAACATACTATAATACAAAATCTTCTTATACATACAGGGTGTAATAAAAAAGGTGGGCTTTACATAATCATATTGTACTCACAGAAACAATGAAAAAAGTTCATATACACATATTGTCTAAAATACTTCGTCTGTGCGTTATGGCCACTTTAAGTTTTTAGTTTATCAAGTAGGCCAAGATTATGTTTGCCCTTAATGTCATGTTGACAGTTAAATATTAGACTAACTGTCTTAAAATGCTGTATTTTGAAATGAAAAAGAAATGAAAATTATAACAAGGATGGCACTTTGAACATAATCTTGAAGTTCACAAGCTTATTTGTTATAATTTTCGAAATACAGTATTTTAAGACAATTTCAAAATACAGTATTTTAAGACAATAAGTCAGATATTTAACTGTCAACATGACATCAAGGGCAAGAACTATCTTGTCCTACTTGATAAAGATGTGTTAAAGCACTATCTCAATTAAAAACTTAAAGTGGCCATAACTCAGAGCATTTTAGTTAGTACGTGTATATGAACTTCCTTGATTGTTTTAGTGAGTAGAATATGGCTTGTATAGCCAGCCCTCCTTTTTTCTTTCACCCTGTATATGAAATATTGTTTTTTAGATCTATTCCAACATAACGCTAGTTTATAAAAAGTAATCTATAAGTATTATAATTAATAACTATCTCATCGGTATCCATGTAATTAGTTTAGCTGAACTAATTACATGGATTCTTAACAAGAGAAAAAATATATTGTTTCATTAATATTTTTCTTTCAAGGAGCAAATATATCCCTATAGGGATATACTTAACAATGTATAAAATCTGAAGAAAAAAAAAGATATTATCTACTAACTAAATTAGATAATCGAAAAATTTAACTTTTCGCATTGTATTAGAAATAACTATATATTATAAAGACAATAAAACTTTAAAAATATGGTAATACGACTTTTTTGTACAAAATTTAAAATTATTTTAAAAATAGGTATTTTAATAACAATATTAATAATGAAAATCAACATACTCTTGTTACAGTGCACTAGTGTACTTGCTTTTGTGGACAATATTCGTGACTATATTGTAGTATTGTAATACAATTTCTGGAATAAATTTTAATAAACGGTAAAGATATTATTTGACTTCACCTCAGCATTAAAACTGAGTTATAAGGAAGGCGACAAGGTTTTTATTCCGTTTCCAAGAACGTTTTTACAACCTAAATTTTATTTCTTACTTTATTGTTATGTAACGCCTTGCCTACAAAGTGGGTGAACACAATAAATTTTCATTGAACGATGACATAGGCAATTTAATTATAGCCCATTGTGCATACTTTGGTGCCTTTATGTGAGCTCATAAGGCAATTAAAACAAGCTAAAAAGTTGAATAATATTCAATTTAGTTCAAGCTTAAATAGTATATTACGCACCGAGTACGCGAACGTAGTGCTTTTTTTACTCGGCTGCGCCTCATGAAAAAACGCACTCTCGTGCACTGAAATGGTTTGCGTCGAGGTGATTATACTATTTTTTCTACGACCTAACACATGAACATAAAAACGCAAAATTATCTTAAAATTAGTTTGTCATTTTAAGGTTATATGTTTGACTTTTACTAATTTTCTGACAGCAGATATGTAAAATCAGCTGATCATCACTTCCCATCCGTTGTCATAGGCAACGGATGCGAAATATGCACTAACTACTAACTATAGGTCGTAGGAAAAATTGATTAAAAATGTACAAATTAAAAAGTTTGTAGAATTTGTTAAAGCTTCAATTAATGCAAGTATAGGTAGAGCACAATGGGTTAGAAGGCTATGTGGAACTGCTATAATTAGGACTAATTGAAAAATACCTTAAATAAAATAATATACAGGGTGATCAATAACTGGCATGTCAAAATTTAAGAGGTGATTCTGCATCCAAAAATCAAAAAAAGTTCCTGTAAAGGTTGGTCCGCAAATGAGCCCTAAGGAAGCTACGGCCCTTTAAAATTGTAATAAAAATAAGGTTTTTAATTAATAACTCTAGTACCCTTTAAGCTAGAGCGACGAGCTTTTGCATGTATACTAGTATTAATAAGGGCAATAAGTTTATGTTAACTTATTTTTTTGAATTTATCCAGAGGCTTAACACATTTTTGCCCCAAACTTTTTTATGTGTACTTTTTTTGGATTTTTTGTGAAAAATATGGATTCCTTAAGTAAAAATGCATAAAAAATGTCATATAGTGTAACACTGTAGGAGCAACCGTTTTCAAAAAAAAATGCAATTATGAGGAAGTAACATTTTGTGCCACCAAAAACGTTACTTTTTAAAAGGCTATTAATCCTTTAATAATAAATTTAGGTGTTTTGGTAAAGAATACTTTTTTTGCTCAGTTTTAAATGAAGAATCTCCCTGCAGCATTAAAATTTTATTGTTCCTCATTCAATATGTCATCTTCGAAGGGCCGTAGCTCCCTTAGGGCTCATTTCCGGACCAACCTTTATAGAAACTTTCTTTCATATTTTTGGATGTAGAATTACCTCGTAAATTTTGGCATGGCATTTACTGATCACCCTGTATAAAAAAATAAGAAATAAATAAATCAAAATTAAAAAAAAAAACATAATTTTTAATAATTAATTTATTCATACTAATTTTGAGATATCATTTAAAAACAAAGTTATGGGGCGCAAATTAAAAAAAAAATAAAAAAAATAAAGATTTAAAAAAATGTATTTTAATAGAGTGCCTAGGCACTGGGCACGTTATTATACCTATATAATAAAAATGAAAGAATGTAATTGAGCGGTTTAAATAAACCAAATGGAAAGAATATAGTTTTTAAATTTTCCGAGGAAAAACGCAATGAATTGTAAAACAATAAATATCTTCACGGCTTTTTATTAATTAGATAGCAAATGGAAAATTAACAATACAATACATTTTAATACCCTATTACTATTTTCTTTATTTCAAGATACGTTTTTATATAAAAATAAATGCTTGAAATAAATCGCTACTTACGATTGAAAATGTATGCACGCAACTACATACATTTTCTCACATATTGTTTTAATTTGTATCAAACGATTTAAATAAAATGCCAATAAATTTCATATAATTACATATATGTATAGAATTGTTGCAAAAGAAATGTAATTCATTTTATAAAAAGGAAATGTCTCAAAAAAAAATGAAAATCCGGTGGCAACTTTTATTGATAAAATCGTATTTGAATACAAAGCACAGTGGGTTAGCATAACAAACTCTTGGACAAAATTTAAGCTTAAGCCAGGTTCATTTGGGAAAACATTTTGCATATAGGCTAGGATCCCTGAATTTTTGTGTAACATTTTTCGTCTTCTTGAGAAGACGCCAAACCTCAAACCAAAATTTAGGTATCCTAATAAAGGTTCTACGGAAGTGTAAATAAAGCAAGAACCCTTCCCAGAAAAACTTTTATTAAGCTACATCAAAGGCCTCGAAAACGTTACGCCGCATTACAGAGGGGGGGGGGGGGTATCAGTAAAAATGTTACATAACACTTAAAAAATTATAAACTTATATGTTTATTGGATCACGTTTTTAACAATGAGGTCTAAGATACGGATTCGTAGCAAATTTTATTGCACACGGCGTTCACTAAATCCTTTAAACAACAAAAATTGGACATGGAAAACTATAGGCAATAACCGGTTTTCAGTTAACCGGTTGCGGAAATTACCTCAGACCGGTTTTTGGTTAAAACACGGAAGCAATAACCGGTTAAAAACCGATTTAAACCTTAAAGCAACATTTCCTTTCAATTTCTTTTCTTTTTGTAAAAAAAAGTGTTACGTTTCAAACGGGAGGGGGGTGATGGGTCTTGAAAATGTTACGTCGCGTTACATGGAAGAGGTCAAAAATTAATACATTTTGCGTTACGTAATACTTGAATGTTCCCCTGCGGCACTAGCCGATAGGTCCACAGCGGACGACAGTCGCCCCCGGTATGGGCCGGCAGTAAATGCATGGGCCTAGTTGATGACCAGCATTGCCCCAAAATGTTTTGCAGTAGTAGTATTATTTTTGTCAAAGACCCATTACTGGCCTCTCATATGCCCACAACTTTCCCAACGATTGGCCTTAATGACATAATTGGCATAATGGCCCTTTAAATTATTTTTGTCAAAGCTCCATTACTCGCCCTGTCCATTATTTTTGGCATTTGACCTACATGGCACCATATGATTTTCCTCAAAAAAATAGTGAATTGATGTATTGAGATTAGCAAAATTATAAAAAACGCCCTGTAGATGGAGGTCACTGGGACCAATGCAAGTTAATCTTTTGTAGATTAGTACCTAGGGCTTTACATTACTATTATAGTAAAAAAGAACTGGGTTATCTCTAACCTAGTATTTTGGCGTAAAAATGATGTATAAATCACTATTTCCACAAAATCCTCGACATCTTTACAACGCAACGAGACAAAAACAAAATTCAAAAAAATAATTATTGAAACTAAAGCAGAAAAACTTTTAAACATTCTCTAAAACGTGTTTGGTGCACATTAAAAGTTTAAGCAAAAAAACATAGTAACATTTATTCTGTAACACCTTGTAGACTGTTAAGTTTTTGGCAACTCTATTATTATTATAGTCAATTATAGTCAAAAGATATTCCTTTCTTATAAAAAAAATAATCTGTTTATTAAATTCGAAGATATTTGACTTTAACTTTGTTGAAAATTTTTGGGTGTTCAACTTCAAATTTTGATTAGTTAATTTCAATTTGAAAATAAATATAAATAATTTTTATACATTATTCAGCACCTGGACTCCCCAAATCAATTAAATATTTCATGGTGGTGATGTTTTGGATAAAACCACCACTTTTATTTGATATTTATATATTTTATTTTATTCTTAAAAAATATATTTTGACGATGATGATTTTTTAATATCGCCCACTGTGCATAGGATGTGAAAAGAAAATTATGGTATTTCAATTTAAAAATAAATAGATAAATCACAAAAAATTTAACAATATTTCAGCACCTGAGTACACCAAGATATTAGTATAGGACTCCCTTTTTTATGTTTCATAATATTCATACAAGAAGTATGACAAATCAATTACATATTTCTTGTATGGAGCATGTGGTGGTGTTTATTTTTGGGCCCTTTTGCAATAGAACCGCCAGTTTTTGTTAGTTGTCAGAACAATCCCAACAATAGAAATTTGGTATAATGTTTGTTTACCCAGTTTGGGTAAATAAAGTAGCAGTTTCTGGGGTATTTTTGATTGATGGTTCGGCCCTCTATTGTTATAACCTATAGGTAATTTTATTACTTTATGGAAACCCATCATCACAATTCCATAGAAAGAACTATTGCATAAATTGTAAACTTATGAGCATACAATTTTAAATGGTAATATTTTAATCATAGTTTTTATATTTTAGAAAAATTTAACAAAAGGGTAAAAAATAAAAAAAATTAAAAAGTTTTTTGGTAGATTAATTTTTTTTATTAATTTTGGATCGCTTATAATATATATTATATTATAATTAATATTACACGCTTTTATTTAGTTAACTTGTCAGAAAGGTTTAACATTTATACCTAGATCTAGCTTCTATAAAAGCTTATACGCCAAATTTTCTAAAAATTATTTTTTTAAATATTTTCGGATTTAAAATGCCATGAAACGTCGAGAAATTATGAAAAAATCTGGGTCTTTGTCTGGTTGTAAACTTGATAACTTTTGAACGAAATATTCAGTTTTCAAATTTTTTTCTTTCAAAATCAGTAAAACTATTTTTTCTACGACCATATTTGTAAATGTCTAATCTGCACTCCTTTTTGTTTTGTACCCACAGCTTGCGTAATAATTTCAAAGTTACGGTTAGGCTATTTTGTTGATTCTAGAAATTTATATAGGTACTTATTTTTTTTTTTAGCTTAAAAAACATCCAAAAACCTTTTTTAAGTTATTTTTCTTAGGTTTTCTCAATTTTCAACTCTTTATTGTTTTGTATTTTGTTATTGGTATATTTGTACCCTAAAAATGCTAGGCGTTGGACGTAATTTTTTATTTGACAGTTTAAAATAAAACTGTAAAAAAAAACAAAAGAAAGAATTTGATTTTTTAAAAGGTACGATATCTAAAATACTTTAAATTGTGTGTAATATTAATATTTTTTAACGATTTTAACAAGCGTAAGCGACGATGAATACCCCAACTAGATTAATGAAAGATGCCAAGTTTGCCACAGAAAATATGTTGCCACAAAAATCTGCTGAACATAAACAACAATATCATAATACGTTGGCACCTAAGTTACTTTCAATTTCTAGCCTCAGAAGTATAGTTATTTTCTTAACTAGTGTATTAAGTGGATAAAATCACTTAATACACGAGTTGAGAATTTAATTTTATCCAACACCTTTTATTTTTAAATAAAAATCTATAATTTTGCGAAAAATTATGTCAAAAATATTAAGATTAAGTTTTTTTAATACTAAAATAATAGGTAGCCATGGCCTAAGTATGCCTATTAAAAATAAACAATTGCTAGTTTTACATTTCTTACAAACGTCAAAATAGACAGAATTTTTAATAAAAACAGTATTTTATTCAAAAACTAAAGAATAATTTGGGGTTTTCTTAAATTTTTATGGTTTAGTTAACGTGCTTCTATTTATAGAATAGTTATAATACTTAATTAATAGGGTATGTAACTAATTTTGGGTGAGATCTAAAGCTGTACGTAAAAGAGTGGTTGAAAAATTTTTTAGTCACTAGTGGAAAAAAACTCACTTTTGACATTTAAAATAGTGCTCAAAACAAGTGTTTCTGTGAAGGTGTTGGATAAAACAATTTTAATGGAAACAAGAAATTTTTAAAGCGAACAAAAATTTGATGTCATTGAATGTCTACAATAGATGACATAACAGAAATATAAATCTCAATATAAATGGATTTGTCGAACGATAAAATCATAAAAAGTTAAACGAATTTGACTGTTTTTATTTGTAGATCGAGTTGGCTTGATAGCGTCCCAAAGTTTGACATCCGTTTGATGAGGATTTCCTCTTCTTTTTAACCGAGTTATACATTCTGGAATTTGTTTTAGACCATTCTCGATATCAAATTAATGCAAATTTTTGACGTTTGACAAGCCAATTATTACGTTTTAAGACTTCCAGACATACAAATAAGAAAATAAAAGGTTTAATCGAAAAATAATAACATTTAAACAGTGACTCGCGAACTGCAACATAGTTTTAACTTGTTTTAACTAAATTATTTGCATTCAAATATTTTAATCAGATTTAAGATTACCAGTTTTATTTTAATTTCTAGTTTAACTAATTGATAAATAACATGACCAGTTTAAATGTGTAACCCTTAACACATTGCGTGCCAAATCATTTGGCCTAAATGATAGAAAAAAATACCCCCCGGGGCCAACTTACTTTGTTGCATAATATGCTTATTTTAAGAAGAAGCCGGCCGCGAAGAAGCGAGAAAACGGACGAAAATGGTAACACATATGTGATATGTGTACCGGACAGCCGCAAATATGCTTAGAATGTTCTAATCTTAAGCACAAGAAGTTAATATTACTTTCAAGTAGGTATGTATGAACAAAAAAATTGAATGAAATGCATTGCACTGTCTTTCGTATATGAATGACATGGTCAGTATTCAGTGTGTCATACATACACGGTGTATTTGAAATAGGGTCGGAAATTTTAACATATGTCTAAAAATGCGTCATAAGTGGTGTGCGAAACGGGGGGGGCTTATCAGTTTTTTGTCCCAAACTTTTTTCTGTGTAACTTTTTTGCAATTTTATTTTTGAAATATGATTCCTCAGGTCAAAATACATAAAAAGGTACTCTTGTTGTAATACTGTAGGATTAACCGTTTTCGAGAAAAGTTCATTTGAAGGTGAAATTTCACGGTTCGAGGACGAAAAATTAAATACTAAAATGTCGAAAACCAAAATTTTAATGATGCAATGTGATTCTACATCAAAAACTAAGAAAAAAAGTTTCCATACATGTAGATCGTAAAAAAGCTTTTAAAGCTACCATAGCCCTTTAAAAATGGTGCATATTTAGGAGACCATAGTCCATTAGGATTCATTTTTGGAAGTACCTGTATATGAGGTTTTTTTCTTAGTTTTTAATGTACATTCGCCCAGCATCATTAAAATTTTGGTTTTCAACATTTTAGTATTTAATTTTTCGTCCTCGAACCGTGGAATTTCACCGAGGGGCGTTTCACTGACCTATTTTTGTACATGTATTGTAAATAATGTACATTATTTACAATATTGTACGAATAATGTAAATAATGTAAGAAAAATGTAGTACTGTAAGGTAATGTCGAAATAATGTAAATAATGTCTAAAAATGTAGTACTGTAGAATACTGTTGAAATAATGTCGGTAATGTAAGTAATGTCCACTTAATGTAAAGTACTGTACGGTAATGTACGAGGCAGACGCGGACTGGCTTCTTACGGCACAGTCGGAAAAATATTAAAAAAGGCCCCTAAACGGCTCAAAACCTATAAAAAATTGGAAAATCGAGGTCCCGGTATAGCCAAAATAGACCAAATGGCCGTGTGAGGGCCTGTTTAGTACTGGGGCCCGGTCGGCTTTTGACGACCCTGCATTACGGCCAGTCCGCCACTGGTACGAGGTAATGTAGGATGTTAGGTTAAGATTAACATCAATTTAGGTTAATATATGTATAAAAATATATTAATAAACAAGCCGTGAAGATATATAATGCTACGCATTCCAGTATATATCTTATAATAATACTTAAAAAAAAAATTTAAACAAAAAAAAATACTTTTTTTTAATTTTCTTTTGAAAAACGAAAAATAAAAAAAATTAATTATTAACTTGAAATTTGTAACACGTAAAAAATACTGCTGCCAACAAAATATTACTTTCCCCTATAGGCCTGAAAAATTAATTAAAAAAATTATTATTTTGAAAAAAAAATTACCCCATTTTACCCCCGTACCTCAACCCGAATTTTACCTAAAACTTCGGATATCACTAGTTTACAAATTTCAACTTTTTTTATGCCCAACATTATTTACATGTTTTCTAACATAATTTTTGATGAGGAATCCAAATTCGTCAAGAAAAAAAAAAGTTTTTATAGGGGAAAATTATAGATATCATATATTTTCGTTTAATATTAGTAAAAATTGTTATCTGTGGGTTTTTAGACTCCCTAGAAACAAATTTTATATTTAAAAGTATCTAACCCTTAAGGGGGTGCAGCCCCCCTTTTTTATATTTTTTAAATAACCCGATAAGAATTAGATCCTGGGGGTTTTCCGTCTCGCTCAAAATGAATTTATTCTTTTTTAAATTCTGTCTTTATCCATATAACCCATAGGACCACCCATATTTACATTTTTTTAATTAACCTAATAAAATTTGGTACACTGCGACTCCCTAAAACCAAATTTAATATTAAAAAAATCTGCCTGCAAGAAGTCCCAACACCTATGTACCAACTTTTATCAGCTAATTAAAAAAATATCAATAGTGCTGTCAACAAAATAATACTTTTCCCTTTAGGCCTAGGTTTATTTAAACCAAAAAAACTAAAAAAATATATAATATAATATACACCCCTTTTGAGAGACAGAGAAAACAAAGACAGAACGATTAGATCAAGTCTGACGTGATTGTAGTGGGATGCGATGTGCTGTGTTTTATAAAAAAAACACGTCAGCCTCGATCTTTGTTTTCTCCGTTTAGTATAATTTCAAACGGGCTGTATATTATATTTTTAAATAATAAAATATATATAATATTTTTAATTAAATACCCCATTACATACATACAATACATTACCCCATCTGATTTTTCCAAAAACAATCCCAGCCTAGAACTCTGAGTAAGCATGCTTAGCTTGCTAGCAAACTGTGATCAAAATATAAAACGTCAAGAAGCTTAAAAAAAGCAATACAAGAGAGACAGAATTTTTTTTGACGGAAATCATATTTTTTGGAAATAAAACGTCCAGGTTTTTGTAGGTTTTATTTTTTTAAATATATTTACTAAAAAATGCGATTTTTTTTGCAACATTTTATTAATATCATTTAAAATTAGTTTAAAAGTATAATTGACATAAAATAAACCAGTTTTCAAAAATTGTTTAATTTTTTTAAAGAAATTTTAACAAAATTTCCCATTTTTAAACCTATTTTAAAACCACAAAAATTGCTCCCAAAAAATAAAAAAATATTTGGTTAAATAGAGAATTTTATAAGCTTTAAAATGACATATCACACAAACCCCCTTTCTATTTTAAAAAATATCCCCCCTTGCCCCCCTGTCACCATTGTGAAATATAAAATATGTACCAAAAAGTTATTTGGGTTATGTTATTTAGGTGTTTTTCAAGTTGATATCTTAATTCGTTTAAAAGTTAATGGAGGGGGAGGACTTTAGACATGCACTGTATAATGTTGAAAGTTAATGGGTTCGGGGATCGACGAACAGGTCAGGGGAGCTCAACAAAGATTTCAGGGGACCTATTCTTCAAAACCGGGGAGTAGAACGACTGATAGAACGAGTCTGAGGTTCGTTCTACTCCCCGGTTTTGAAGAATACGTCTCCAGGGGGCTTAAACCAAGGCTAGGGAGGCCTTGACAAGTACTATTTTAATCTAAGAATGAAACTCTTGGAACTCGGCAAAAAAAAACTAAAAAAAAAAATACATTTTTGTTTTCTTACATGACAGACATTTGAAAACTACTAAATAATATTAAATTCCGTACTTTTCATTACACATTATACATCAGGTACACAAAAATGATTAAAAATAATATTAAAACCACCAGAAGTAAACAACACTGCCGAAATTTTATAGGTGTCACGTGGTTTTTGAGCGATCTGAGTAGACAAAATAATGTAAATACTGTAGGAGAGCATGCGCATTAATAAAAATAATGTAAATAATGTAGGTACTGTCGTAATGTCAATTAATGTCAGGTACTGTAGAATAATGTAAGTAATGTAACGTAATGTACAGTATTGTAAGTAATGTAAGGTAATGTCAATGTAATGTAAAGTACTGTCGATGAAAACGTACATGTATTGTAAAGGTGAAACGCCCCTCGAATTTCACCTTCAAATGAATTTTTCTCGAAAACGGTTAATCCTACAGTATTAAAACAAGAGTACCTTTTTTATGTATTTTGACCTGAGGAATCATATTTCAAAAATAAAATAGCAAAAAAGTTACACAAAAAAAAGTTTGGGACAAAAAACTGATAAGCGCCCCCCGTTTCGCACACCCCTGGTTGAAATAAGTACATGAAAATAACACATAAAAACGGGCCTTGGTAGGATTAGTTGACGTGCAAAACCTCGTTGATATATCTTAAAGGGTTCCTGAGTTATTAAATAAAAAGCGATTTTTTTAGCCACTTTCAAAGGGGCGTAGCTCCCTTATGACGCATTTTTAGACATATGCTTATAGGAACTTTTTGTCATATTTTATGATGTAGAATCATCTGTTTAAATTTCCGACCCTATTTCAAATACACCGTGTATATGAATGACGCGGCCTGTGCGAATAAAACAGTGTCATTTAAATATGAATGACATGGCACGAACTGTATTAACCACAAAACGTGTAAAAGTCCAGTCAATCTAATTAGATTAGTATAGCTAAAGACACTGCATTTAAGATATTTTAATTCTGAATTCGCTGATAATGTGTATGAAACGGAAAATTTTTCATTCAATGAGAAGAAAGAACTTTTTAATGTTGAATGAACCAATTTTTAAAAAACGTCAATGAAAATACCGTTTTTATTCTGAAAAAGCCAATAACATGATCAGTTTTATTTTTTAACAACTTGAAACTTAAATTTAAACTGACTAAATCCACAATTCCACGAAAGCTTATAAGCTAGAGTTTAGTTTAGGAGGTAATTAAACCACGAAACTTTGTTTAAAAAATATTAAAATTTTCCCATGCCTTCCATAGCCCTGTAAAAGATACAAAGTGAACAATATTATTGAAAGTGCAACACAACAGAGAGTATATTTATAATGAAGCCATAGTGCCACAACATGACAAGGAGATTGAGCAATCATTAATTGAATTAAGTTAGCCAAAATAGAACAAACAAAACTATCCACTGGGAGTTCTGAGTTGGGATTACCGCTACCCAACCGAGCAGCTCTACTCTGAGCTAAACCTCTTAGACGTTCAAAACTTATATATTTACAATAGCCTTATTTACATGAAAAACTCTAACATATTACCAGTAACTCACCAACAGAACACAAGGTCATCCAAAAATAAATTAATACAGGTTCCTTTTTTTATGAAAACACATACGCAAAGATGCATCTCTTTCTTAGGCCCTAAACTATATAATCTCCTCCCGCCGCATATAAAAAGTTTGAAAATGCAAAAGTTCAAAGTCGCAGCAAAAAATTATATAAACACAAATAAAACCGCATTTGTAAACGTTCTAAAACGTACCTAGTTACAGACAAACACTAATATCTACAAAATTGCAATAAAAAAAAAACAGTTCAAAAAATATACCTAGTAGTAAAAAAAAAATGGACAAAAAGTTTTCCCTCTCACGCCCTTATATTTATAATTTTGAATGTTTTAAAATAAGTACTATTTCTAATTTAATATTTTTGTACATATTTAATTATTTATTAAATAAAAATATAATCTAAGTCCAACACAAGTTAAACTTAAGGACAATAACTTAAATAAAATTGTAAAGTTATATAAATTGAATATGTTGTAAAAAAAAAAATATTGTTTCTCGTCTATTTAAATAAATTGAATTGAATTGAAAAAAAAGTTAGTTTCTCGTCTATTTAAATAAATTGAATTGAATTGAAAAAAAAGTTAGTTACAGATTCAATTATCAGAAATTGTACGAAATAACTAAACTAAACTAAATTCAAAGTTTTTCCTTCCGATCGGCGATCTATGTTAATACCACGCACATTGGACCACATGGTGCCTTAAGCTGTACCGAAAAAAACATTTTTTCGATTTCGCTAATAGCAATGATACCGCAAAAGTTGTGTACCTAGTATCCTATTTACGTTACTTTTTTTTAAATCTTACGTGCTACCAGGCGTATAAAATTGTTCAAAATGCCAAAAATAGGTATAACATTAAATTTTTCGACGCCAGTTCACAAGACTCTCGAATCTTGAGCAAAGGTTTAGGAAACACGTAAGTGTATTTTTTTTTAATTTGTCAATATTTCGGAGAGAATTGGACAAAAATAAGCAAATTTACTGAAAAGATCACGTTTGCAAACTATTTTGATCAGTGCTGTTCGAAAGGTTGACCGATTTATAAAAAAAATACATTTGCACAGCTTTTTAGAGTATCGTGAGATGGTTCCGAAAAAATTCATCTTATAACTATTTTTGCCCTCACGTAAATAGGCTTTTGCGGCTATCGCCATTAGCGAAATCAAAAAAGTTGTTTATTTGATCCAGCTTATTGTGCAACTACTCGCGTAACGTTGAAATTATAATTATTTACTGAACGAGCTAAAATGTATACTTATACGTCGATTTATACATAAACTTTTTTAACCACTTTTTGCATCAATAATAGTTAACTGATAAAATAGTCACGAAAAGGTATGAAGTGTTTCCGAAAATATGCAAACTTTAAAATAAAAAAAACTGTTTTTTGAATTGCGTTATTTAAAGATTCCTACATTATCTATAAATGGTAATGATATAAATTTAATGATTTATATAGAAATTGCCAAAAGCAAAACTCATAAATCAATGTAATTTAACTAATGAGATTAAAAAACAACGATAATAACCTTACTAATAGTATATTAGAGTACTAGTTTCATAACATACGTTTTTAGCGCACGAGTACAAGTTTAGAAAACAAGCCGCTTGCGGTGAGTTTTCTAAAGTACTAGTGCGCTAAAAACGTGTTATGAAACAAGTGCTTTATACAATTTTTTCTATTTTGCTTTAAAATTTTAAAAAACTTACATTTAAATTAATGACTAATTTAGGGTTTTTTTTTTTCGAATTGGCATTACAGTTTTCGCCATGTTTAAGAACGAATATTATTTTGATATATTTTATAGTCATTTCTTCTCTTTTTCACTGCAAGTAACCAAGCCACAATTTTAACACGGTAAAAATAACCTAAACACAAAATTTTGTAGAAAATTAAACTTTAAACCGACGTTTACAATTGCACGGCAAACGTCGAAAGATAGACTTTTGTCTGTTGCCAACCCAAAAGAAAAAAAAGTAGAGACCTCTTATGGGCCTATAAGAACACGCAAAATGCGTGTGCTTATGAGCTTATAAGAGACGCAAAATAGAACAAGAAATATATTAAAATTTATAAAAATGTGTTTTTCTTCGTAATGCAAATAGACAGCTCAATTATACAAATGAATTTGAAAGCTAGATTTAAGTCTGGTTCATCCTGAAGAAATGTTAAGCCATTATCTAAGTAATGAACCTTTAAAATTTCACTGTTAGTAGTTCTATAATGTCCAGACTGTCTGCTATAAGGATCCATCGTCCGTTTCTTTCGTCAAATTTGTTCATCTAAATTTTCCCCAAACTATGTAATAAGACAAGGATGAATAACAAAGAAAAAAATCTAATGAATTTATAGCCTAAAGTTAAGACAGAACAGAAATTGTCCCTACACAGTTGTAGAGTATAGTATATTCTATAACTAGTATGGAATAGACAATATTCCGCGAGAGCGGAAAGTTTGTCATACGAGCCGGCAGGCGAGTATGATGGTCCTGCGAGCGCGGAATGACTATTCCATACGTGTTGTAGACTATACTTTTTCTTCGACTGCAAATATGAAACACTGTATGGCTTTAAACTGCGGACAAGGTTAAAAACAATGTTTTTTGTGACTCGACATTGTAAATGCAACAAAACACATATTTTCAAATAAAGCAATTAATGTTATTTAATAATTTTATCAAGTCAGTACTTAAAAAAGATTTTTATTTCATTTTAGCACTTATTTAAAAGTTATAATGCAAAAATTGAAGGTTATGTCAGATTGTTGTGATGTATATCAGGTTTAAATATTTAACAATAGATGAGCAGTTTTAATTTTTTGAACTAAATTGATAAAAAACTGGTCAAATAATAAGAAAAACTAATAAACTTTATGTAATTTTAACGCAAAACTTTAAATTGCATTAAATTATTCAATATTTTATGGTAAAATAAATATATTTTTGCTAATTTTGCTACAGTTTTCTTTACTTTTATAAACAAGACATGGCACTACATGTGCTCATTCTAACACTTGATACGGAATATTCATACCGTATCTAGAGCTAGAATGGATTCATTCTGTGTTTGAACAGTGTGTGTATATGCTTACATTTTAAAGCAGTCGTAGAAAAAAAATGAGTCCAAGATGAGTTGCATTAAGAATGTAGCAGTTGGGTGACACATAAGCATTTTTGAGAACCAACGCTATACTTTTTGGAAAACGTTCTTATAGTAGCAATCTGAGTAGGAATCATTGTTGTAACTTAAGTAACAGCTGCTAGACTGTTCTCTGCTAATGAAGACAGTGATAAAATTAGACAGATAAGAAGTTCAAATTACTCATTTTTAAAAACAGAAAATTCTGAGGGCTCCCTGATTTATTTTTAACTAAAGTCTTATATGAGAAGTTTTTAAAGAACTACCAAGGTAAGAAATAATACAACGCTGATTTCTTTAAACGGAACCCATGATCTTTGTTAACTAACATCATCCAAATAACATTGGGCACCTCAATTAAAATAGTGAATATGAACGGTTAACAACGAGGCAGATTGAAATGTAACCATTAATCAAATTTGACGCCTTATTACTACCATATTACGCAGTTGTGAGCATAACAAGCCACGGACGAACAATGGACAGCAGACAATTTTGCTGCGTTCACTAATTGTCAGTCATTCTGGTAACATCAGAGCAGAGTAACTCTCTGCATCTGCATAATATAATGTAACAATATTATTGTTAATTTTTATTCAGTCGTTATGATGAGGTAACGTAAAATTATAAATAATAAGTTCTCTAATATAGAATGTGCCACATTTTTAGAGAAATCTACTTTTCAAAAGAATATATACTTACCTATGGGTGCAAATGTAAATAAAGTAAAAACGGTATGAGAATAATAAAGATAAAAAAGTTACAGTTACCAATAAGAGAGTATTGGCAATACTGTATTGCAAAAATTGGGGAATACTACAACGAATCCTACATTGTTTTTGGTAATTTATCAATTTATATCACTATTATAATATAATATTATAATATATTATAATCATTACCCGGCATATTTCCAGTTGTAGTCCAGTCTTCAGGTCAATAAAAGAGTCTTTACCTGGAAATAATAAGTTTTGATTTTCGCTTTATTGATGGCCGTAAATTAAAAAAAAGCGACATTGAACTCGATTTGGAACGGATATATTTTTAACGTGTTTTTCACAAAAAACGGATTTTTAAAATATCTCTTAAACACCTTACATGTTTTTAGATTTTTTTTTTTCGAAAAACCAAAATTGTTCTTTATCGTCGGTTAGGCATGCCACTTAGAACATTGTGGATGAAAATTAAAAAAATTTATCTGGCGCTTTATTTTTAATTTACGTAAAATTATTTTTTTTAATTCAAACTCGATGGAATCACTATTGTATTAAGCATTAAAAAAAAACTACCTAACCAAGTTATAAAGAAAAATCTAAAAGCCTAGAGGGTAACGTTAAAGATGGTGCCGTAAATTAGCTATAAGTCGTACAAAAAAATTCATGACACAAAAAATGTTGGAGATTTGGTCCTCTTTATTTTCATATTAAACGTTTTTTGTCCTATTAATTACGTTAAAAAAATGACAGTTCCAAATCGAGTCTAATGTCGCAAAATTGTTTATTTACGGCCCTAAACCCTGCCCAATAAAACAAAAATCTAAACTCCCTGAATTATTTCCAGGTAAAGCCGCTTTTATTAATTTGAAGACTGGACTATAACTAGAAATACGCCGGATACTGATTATAATACAGGGTTTATCAGAGATTACGTTAAAAAAATTACATATGGGATATTCTTTTTCAAATAGGACAGATGTTCGAGTTGATCCAAGTTGATTTTTCCGAAAAAATTGTTTCTTTTGAGGTATTAGATTGGGTAATTTTTTCGATCTAAAAAACTTATATAATTCGGTTTCTACTTAACCTATGGTTTTTGTTTTACAAACATTGTAAAGAGCATTGAATTCCGCTTTAGAAAAAGTATGTGTCAATTATTTTTAATAATTAAGATGGCGGCCAGATAAACCTTAAATACAATTTTTTCTTTTATAATTGTGGAAAATTGTATTAACGGATCTGTTTTACATTCGAACAGGGTAGTCTCTATTAACAGTAGTATCAGCCCATAAAATATTATCTATAAACCGCTATTATTTTGGAAGATATAGCAAAAAATTTTCATCTACTAGTACATATGTCTTCATTTCATCTAATAAATTTTGATTGCTTTGAGCTAGAGACATAAAATTGGCTTGAAACACTTAAATACTACGAGAAGATAATGTACCAAATTTAAAGTCTTTATCTCAAAGGGTACATGAGTTATTTTAAATACAAAGTTGCTGGAAATATTAACCTCACGTATATTTTTTTTAAAAAAATATTTTGCAAAATTATATCCACGGATCCATTTTATATTCGGAAAGGGTGGTGTTTATTACCAGTAGTCCAAACGCCCGTACAATATTATCTATAACCCGATTATTTTTGAAGATACAGCAAAAAAGTTATCATATAGACATATGTTCTCAAGTGTAGTACATATACCCTTATTATATACAATAACTTTTGATTTTTTTCGAGCTAGAGAAATAAAATTTGGCTTAAAACACTTCCATACTATCTCAAAGGGTTCATGAGTTATTTAAATAAAAAGCATAGTGGAAATATTAACGTAAAGTATCTATTAGAACTGTCATTTATTAGTAATCGAGGTTGACTATCACTGTATGCAGCTGAAGAAATAAACGTATATTTACACCATTAAAAAATCTCCAGTCCTACTTCTTTTTGGCGAGCATAGTATTCAAGAATTGGGGCGGTTTTTGATATGTCAATAAAATCTTCTTTGGCTCCCATTTAACGCTGTTTTTTCAAAAATTTATATCTTTTCAAATAACGGAGATAAAGCTTGTCAAAGACCTGGTGGAACACCCGGTATAAAATATATTTTAAATTGAATTTCTACGAATTAATTCATTAATGTTTTTATAGCCATAAAATCGTAATATAAAAAAGTTTATGCTAAGAAACTAAAAATAAATGAGTAAAACTGAATTTAAGACCTTGTTACCAATAAAATTTGTTTAATTAGTTTAATCTCTGATAAATATTAAATGCATTTCTGTAAATAAAATCTTTTTTTAATAATAGCCGATACCCAATTTTGTTGCGTGCTATTAAATATAAATTTATCTTGGCTTTTGGCTAAAAAAGCGAAACGAAGCTTTTAGAATTCAAATTTATACTATTTACTATGAAGTTCGCATCTGTATCATGTTATCCACGATAGTTGTACACTTTTTCTTGACTTGGATGGCAATAAATTTAAATAGCCTCTGCTGCCTGTTTCTCAATAACCATTATGGGGTCAGTTTCGATAGGCTGCAGATTATTTCATCAAAATCCATATTTTTTTATTACTTTTTTTTGAAAAGTTTGTAAAATTTGTTCTAACAGCACACTACATTCAAAATACAAAGGCCATATTGGAAAAAACAATTAAAATCATGTCATTTCGCGATTCATGGATATCTTGATTTTATTTTAAAATAAATTCCAGAAATTGATAAGTTGGTTTATAATACACGTTTTAGTTTTAATTTTATCTAAATATAGAAGTCGATCGTGCAAAAAAATAGTGTATATACCTCAAGAGTAAACTGTGTTTTAGCCCCTAGCAAACATGTTTTCCTCGCTTTGCTCCGCTCCGCTCAGCTTCGCTCTGGAAACATTCATGCTGCGGGAAAAAAGTTCGCATAAAAGTATGTCCGTAAGTTATTTCTAAAGTACCTACACTGCCCTCTACGCTAGAAAGCAGTAACTCCATTTGTCGCATAGCAGCGTTTATTACATTAAAGTTGACGTGAAAACGTCGCTAGGCGACAAATGGAGTTACAGCTTTCTAGCGTAGTAGGGCAGTACAGCGCTCTAAAAAAATTTAGCCTATTTTTAAAAATGAACAAAAAAATGTTAAAGCTAGCGTTTTGAAAATCAATTATTATTATATTTGTTTATTTTTTCATGTAGAATGTCAAGAATTACATTAATTAAATCTAACACTGTCTTATTTTAGGTTAGGCTTAAAGGACGCTTTAAAAGGATCAAATTAACAATTTTTTCTCGACGGATTTGAAGTAGCGCGTAAATATACGTAAAATATAATAAACTTAACTTGGACACAAGATCCCTGCAAACCATTAATACTTAATCAATAATAAGTTATTCCCTGATGAGTCATCAGTGATGACACAGTGGTTTCTCTTCTGCTGGTCGTATGTATAGTTATATACCCATATTACGCCCAAAATGTTCAATTGTAACCATAAAAAAATATCATATTGGTCCAAGATAAGTTCTTTTAAAAATATAAAATTAGAAGACATGACTTGGCAATTTTGTGCTCGGTCGTATCTTCAAGATTCATTCAGGAGATAAATGAAAATGACTGATGATGTATATAATTTATTAAAATAATATTAGGCCAGTTAATTTGCTATTTTTGGGCAACTTTAGACAATAGGAACTCTTGAGCGGGGAATTTATTCTTACGAGAAAAATTCATCACTTTGACGCCATTTTCTCTCATTTTGTATGCGAAATGCAGGACCACTGGCGTAAATGACGTTGTGAGAGTTAATAACAACGATTTTAATAATTGGGTCCCAGGTGAGACTTTTGGGATAAAATTTAGTGATTTATTTTTATATTAGGTGCAATAAAATTAGTTTTTTGCACGACCAAGACTAAAACCTAATTTTACGCTTTCATTTTCGGGACTAAACTTGCCGATATTTTTCCCTACAGAATAAAAATCACGGCAACCTTGATAATATTAAAATATTATACTTACTATGTGCTTTACTGGTTCAAAAATTAGGTTTGGTGGTGTTTTGTAATAAATTAGCGATTCAAACCAATTTATTTGATTTTAACAAAGAAAACCTTTAAAAATAACATTGTTATAACAATTTACACATAACTTAAAATTTATCATCTTCGTCCATTTTTTTGACGTTTGTGTCAACCATATTAAAAAACAATTGAAATCGCGATAGCCATGAAACTGACTTTTCGCAATTTACAGGCATCTTGATTAAATTACGAAAATAAAACAACCGATTTTGGACGCGTGGTTTTTAATTTTAATTTTATCTACCTACCTAAATTATGTTTGGTCCTGCAAAAAATAGTGTATATACCTCAGGACTAAACTTAGCTGTTTTAGCCCCTTGCATTTCTGTTTCAAAGTCCAAACCAATGCAGCGGGACTAAAACAGCCAGTTTAGTCCCTTGGTATATAAATAACTATTTTTTAAGTGAAAAAATCTCAGAAAAACTGTTTAATGTTTTATTAACAGTTTCGTTAACAATTGCCTATAGACGTTTTGTTTGACTGGCCTATATCATTAAATTTTTATTATTTTGTATTTATTTCCGGGAGCAATATGTTTTTATGAAATATTTTATGCAATATTTTATGGTAGCTAGTTAGTGGTTTATACCATAGAGATGGAAAGAGAACCATTAGTCCAGCCTGCGGAAGATTATTTTGTGACAGAACGGGGCAGCGAAATGACGTAACGCAATATATCTGACCTTGCGCAGTACGCATCTCTATCAGCTGTGAAATGCTGTCGGTCGTAAAACAATTCATCACCCCAGTATTAATTTGTCTTATCTCCAAAAATCCCCCAGTAAAAATCTTAAAATGTCAAAAAATAGAGATATGGCAAACCAATACTGGGGTGACGAATTATTAGTAGTTTGTTTATATTGTCAGATCGTCGATTGTACTGTGTTTTAATAGTTTTTTTGTTGCATTTGTTTATAACTTTAAACCTAACCTGTATTGTTGCTTTATGAAGAACAAAGGGTCAATCCCTGGTGTACTCAAAGTAGATGTACAAAATCCCGAAACTCAAACACACCTCGAAAAATTCTTATAAAATAATTTTAAAAAACTATTTCGACGTTTCTTCGTAGATATTTATTGTTTTTTGTTGATTTTTTTTACAATTTTTATTTGACACACAAAACTAAGGTTAAAAATACTCGTCAAAAACAACAATAGTAGTGCGCATGTGCAAGTTTATCTCAGATGCGCTAGGCACATTTATCACAGTATTCCGCAACGGCTTTGGAGGTCTTTCCTTGTCTATGGTTTATACACTTAGAAAAGTGTTTAGGATTCAATGTTTCATTTATAAATACCTAGATATAATTAATTAATTAATTATTACAATTAAAACACAAAATAAAAATTATATAGGTATTTTCAGGGCAATACTAGGCAACTGCATAGGGCGGGAGATTCTAGGAGGCTCCAAATTTTTAGTTGAAGAACTGGTAACCACTGGTCACTGACCAGTCACTGGTAATCAAGTAAGTTACCAAAATATTGAAGTTTGGTCATCAGAGTGCATTAGATGTCTTTTTATTACTTTCTCATAAAAGAAATTATTGTGAAAGAAAGAAAAATAATAAGAGAAAAATTTAAAAATCACATAAAAGGTAAAATAAAATTACAAAAAATGTGTAATTTTTTCCAGTCCCTCCCCCTCACCCCCAAAATGTAAAAAATTGTTTCTGGACATAAGTAGCTTTTCCACATTAGAAGAAAAATTTAAAAACCACCTAAAAGGTAAAATAAAATACAAATTACTTTATTATCATTTTTTCATGACCCCCCCCTATAAAATGTAAAAAATAGTTTGGACTTTTTTCTAAGTAGGGTTTTCTTTCATCCGAACTTTGTGTTTAGTTTCCAAATTCTGGCGCCCTTTCAAAACTATTTGGGGGTGTCACGGCACCCGCTGTGCGCACGCCTATGTCGTCTATAGTTTACAAGCAAAATTTTACCTCTTGTCTTCCCCATGCCTCAGCTCACAGGTACCAGTTCGTATTACGACTACATTAGGTATTAATTTATTTATTTTATAGTTTATTAAAATTGTATTCCGTCGGTAAAAATAGTTATTTATATACCAAGGGACTAAACTGGCTGTTTTAGTCCCGCTGCATTAGTGTTTCCTGAGCGAGCGTAGCGAGCGAGGGAAACAGAAATGCAAGGGACTAAAACAGCAAAGTTTAGTCCTGAGGTATATACACTATTTTTTGCAGGATCACGCGTCTAAAATCGGTTGTTTTATTTTCGTAATTTAATCAAGATGCTTGTAAATTGCGAAAAGTCAGTTCATGGCTATCGCGATTTCAATTGTTTTTTAATATGGTTGACACAAACGTCAAAAAAATGGACGAAGATGATAAATTTTAAGTTATGTATAAATTGTTATAACAATGTTATTTTTAAAGGTTTTCTTTGTTAAAATCAAATAAATTGGTTTGAATCGCTAATTTATTACAAAACACCACCAAACCTAATTTTTGAACCAGCAAAGCACATAGTAAGTATAATATTTTAATATTATCAAGGTTGCCGTGATTTTTATTCCCTAGGGAGAAAAACGGCAAGTTTAGTTCCGAAAATGAAAGCGTAAAATTAGGTTTTAGTCTTGGTCGTGCAAAAAATATGTTTTATCCAATACATACAGATAATAAGACAATTACCAGCTTTATTTTAAATAGATAAACTCAATAATAACCCCCGCGTGGCTTTTACTTTATTGAGTGGATAATTATTTATTTTACCCACTCAACTGTCAAATAATTTTCTTATAAATGTCATTAAAATTTTTAATAAAAAAAGGAATTTCTAAGCTATTTATTGGATAAAACCTCATGGGTAAACCGATATTGCCCTCTCGAAAATTAACCTGCTTGGCTGACGCCTCGAATGTTAATTTTCTCATGGGCAATAGCTTACTTTACCCACTAGTACCATAAATAACTATATTTTAACAAACCAAACTAAAAATTTTAATTAATTTATTATCAAATAAATATTCCAGATAATCACTTTTTGTTTAGGAATAAATACTTACCAAACAAGAGAAATTATTGAGACACTTTTTCATTTTTTTTTTCAAACTATGGGCCATACTTTAAACAAGGGCGTAGATATTTTTCTTCTACGTGGGGGGTGGGGGGGGTAATACCCAGGGCCGGCCTTTCAAGCCTCAAATTTGGCGCCACTAACAAAAGAAAAAACACCCTAAAATAAAGTTTTGTGCGCATCCTTGTCCCTGACGGTTTCTACCAAACGTGGCGCCCCTACAAAAAAAAAAAAAAATGACGACGCCCAAAAAAATACCCTAAGACAAAAGCTTTGTCCCTGACGGTTTCTATCAAACTTGTCGCCCAAAAAAATACCAACAAGAAAAAAAACGGTGTCCCTGACGGTTTCTACCAAACTTGGCGCCCTACAAACAAAATTGGCGCCCACGCCTATGGGGGGGGGGGTAATTACCCCCCATTACCCTCCCTCATCTACGCCCTTGACTTTAAAAAGGTACACACAGAAAAATATTGTCAAATCAAGAATATGGTGATTTTTATATAACGAAGAGAATATATTCTTCTTTCAAGCATACCATATTCTTATCCTTTCATATTTGAAGCAAAATTTTGCTTTAAAGGAGAATATACTGTCTTCTTTATATCTAACTCACACATTCTTAATTTAAGACAATATTTTTTTCTGTGTACGTAACGCAAAATTATGCAATTTTCACACCCCTCCCCCATGTAACGGTAGCAGCCAAGACTACCCATAAAAAAAAATTTGATAGGAAAACCAACCATTTTTAATTTTATAAAAATAATAAATATCGCAACGTAACGCATCGTAACGCTATGCACTGCAGCCTCCTCTGACTGCTTTACGTTTTTTAAGCCACCTGTATCAATTTTTCTTTATTTTATTAAACAGTTTTTTTTTTGCACAATGAGTAAAAGCCATTTGGCGGGTTAATTTTCATTTGTGGGGGTTAGGATATATCTAACTATACTATGAGAGATTAGCTCAGCGGTCTAAGGCATCGATAGCATTGACACTGAGCTAATGATCGTGAGTTCAAACCTCACTGGCGCCGATTGCCTTTTTCAGTTAATTAATAATTGAAATTTGGCGAAGGCGTACTCCCTAGATATATTGGTTCGAAAGTCAATTAAAGCCGGTGGTTCCCTCTACTACTAGCCCACACAAGTCCTGGACTTAGGGGATGCTTAATTAAGTAGAATAGTACGAGGTTAAATAATAAACATAAACATACAATTAATAAATAAAAATCTAATGTTATCACCTATAAGTTTAGCTTATCAGTGATAATCAGGAAATGTATAAGAAAATACATACATATACTGAATATGAAGTGCCTGGACGAAAACCACTACAATGAATAATAAGGATTATTATTTTTCCTAGAATTGTTATTTTTATGTTCAAATAATTTTGACATGGAGATTCTCTAGCACAAGCTAAAGCTTATTTGGGGCTCTCCATGGATCTGTAATTTAAATACAAGAACAAACAAATAAAATATAAATTTTTATAAGCTTTAAAATTATCTCTCACACAACCCCCCTTCAAGTTCAAGTATTACGTAACGCCATTATTAATCATTTTGGACCCCCACCAACCCCGTGTAACTACTTTCCTAGACCATTAACGTAACACTCCAAAATATCCCCCCCCCCCTAAGAGCGTTACGTAATACTTGAACGTTCCCTTTTCATTTAAAAAATTGCTCCCATGCCCCACTGCCACATTTTAAAGGCTAAAAATATCAATATATCGTCGGCTTACAAGTAAAGAGCACTGTCCAAAAACATGGTTTTGAGATAATGACAAATTTAACTTTCACTGTTGTTTTTTAATTTTTGTAATAATTGTTACAAAAATGCACGTTTCGCCAAACAAACACTAAGTCGCTTAGTGCAGATACATTTGAAATAATCTACAAGTAAAACGCACTAAGTGGCTTAGTGCCTATTGCCAGATAAAGTTTTAATCAAAATCAAATTGGTGCATTTTGTATAGTGGGTAACTCTCTTGGCAGTCCACCTAAAAGTTAGTTTATCATCAAAAATTAATTACAGTAACATAAAAATCCCATTTTTGCAAAAAAGTGACTTAGTGCCTTTTACTTGTAAGCCGACGATATATATATTGAAAATATTTTCCAACTTAGAGTTGAGAAATTTCCCAACTCCAAAAATACCTTGACGAAAAATTTCGAGGACTAAAAAAACGTCCTTACCTCTGAAAAAATTGTCAACTGTATTTTGATGACTAAAAAAAAAGGTCATCACATCTGAAAAAAAAAGTCCTCACCTCTGAAAAGAATTTCAAAATTTCTATTTTTGGATAGTTTTCTTTGTAGAGGGTTCCTACAGATCAGGGAAAACATTGAAAACAGGGAAAATTCCTGCGATGCTAGATCTTTCTTACATGTTGGTGAAATTGGAATTATAAAACAGTTTTAAAATAAAAGTTTGTAAAAGAAATTGCCAGTGGCACCAGGGCTTTCTTACTTTTTTTGTCTAAGATTGCCTGCGGCGTTAGAGCTCTTTTGGATTTTTTGTGAAATTTAAAATAATAAAACTGTTTAAAAAAATAGACCATCAATTTTGTAAAATTTTTCGCCTGTGGCACTGGGCTTTCCTTCGTTTTTTATCTAAGATTTTAGAATTTAAGCGTCAAATTCGGAAAAATTTTCGTTGCAGAGCTGGACTTTCTTGCATTCTTGTGAAATTTTGAATAATAAAACCGAATAAAACTCGAATAAAACTGTAAAAAAAAATTAAGTTTTCAACAAAATTTGCGTATGGCACTAGGGCTTTTTTACGTTTTTCTCTATTTAAGATTGTAGAACTTATGCGTGAAATAAGAAAAAGATTCGCCTGTGGCGCTAAAGTTTCTTGCATTTTTGTAAACTTTTAATTAATTTAAATTTAAAAGACTAATTTAAAATTAAAATAGACCATTAAATTTGTAAAAAATGTAGCATGCGGCGCGCCGCGGCGCTAGGGCTTGCTTATGTTCTTTTATTTAAGATTGTAGAATTTGATAAACCCCCCCCCCCCACGAGCAAATCCTGCGCACGGCCCTGATCAACTGTACTACTCAAATTTTCCCAATTGTACTCAAATTTTCCCAACTAAGGAAAAATGCTTTACCATCCAAATCAAACATCCAATTTTCCCAAGTAGGGAAAGAAGCTTTACCCCTATCGGAATTTACTGACCAATTTCCCAACTGTACCCTCAATTTTCCCAACTTTCTACCAATTTCCGAAATTTACCACTCAATTTCCGAAAGCTACTCATTTTACCAACTGAACAGTCTATTTTCTCAACTCGTGCGTGATTGAAGGGGGATGGTGCCCCATACCCCCCATGGGGGCACCCCTGTTTAAAAATGATATTTAATTCGCCTACGTTTAGGCCTTTCATCATCATCATCAGGAATTTAAGCGAAAATCAGAGATATCTATAGATTTTTATTTTAAATTCGGTATCACAGGATCCGTATCAATACGTTCAGTGCGCCGCACACAGGTAAAAAATACAAAAAAAAAACGGAAAAAATCATGTAGCGTCGAATGTTGAATATTTATAAACCTTATAGTGTCCTCTAAATGATTTGAATAAATTTTTTTGAAAATGTTTGCGGCCTTGCGTAAAAAATTAAATTTAAGTGGCACACTGCATACCAGGTGGGCCATTTAAACGGTTAAAAGTCGATATCTCAGAAACCGTATAAGATACGTTTTTCAAATTTGGTACTAAGCTTCAATATCAAGGGGGGCACCTTTTTATCAAAGCAGATTTTTTTTCATCCACACCCTTAGGCGGGAGAGGGGGTAACTTAAAATTTTTAAATGGAATGAAGCGTCCGGACATGGAGATAATACCTTTCTATGATTTAATACCCCATATTTGTACTATATTTTAAAATTTTAAAAATACAGCCCTAAAAAAAATTAAGTGTAAGATATTGTATATACAATGTGCCATCATTTAGAGGACACTATAAGGTTTATAAATATTCAACTTTCGACGCTTCATGAATTTTTTCCGTTTTTTTTTTTTTTAATTTTTTACTTGTGTGCGCCGGACGCATACGGGTGCGTTCAGATTATATCGGCAGTTTGTTTTCAGGGATGTTCTATGGTTTTAAGTGTTGGAAGCGTTTGTACTTAAGTTTACATCCAGAAAATTACCAATTTTGTAAACAAATCAGCTAAAATTTTGCTTTTTTGTCAAAAATAAGGTATCTGACCCCAAGATCGGATCCGCCCCTGAATTTTACACATTAAAAATGATTCACCTACCTGATTTTGGATTACTGGATCCCCAAAAATAATTATCTTGACGAGACACTTTGCACAATTTTCAGAAACAGTTTAAACGAAATTTTCAGCTTTACGCTACTTCTAATTTATTGAAAAACGTTCACAAAAAGTATTTTTTTCACCAACACTGTCTTTTTTCGCCTCGCATTTGAAAGTTATCATAAAAACTTAAGTTATATTTAAAAAATCGCAAGAAAATTATCTCACTAACTAGTTTGACAATAATACTCACGGATTTCAGTGAAAATAAAAAATTTCTAACGTTTTTTCCCGTTTATTTACGTAAAAATGTAGAGAGATACCACAAAATGTGTGTATTCTCCACTATAATCGAAAGCTATGCTTTAGTTCACGATTCCACCGCCTACGGCGCTCTCTATTTCGTGCTGAAACCACAATCAAGATGGCGTATTTGCTCTGCGCGCTATTGGTTAAAACCGTTAAATTGGGCGTGGCACAACCATGTTTTATTGGTTAAAACCCGGTTTGTGGGTGTAACAGAGACTCGCTGTAAGTAAATTTAAAATTTATTTTTTCTCCTGTTCTTCTTACAATATAAAATATTAAATATATGTTGATATCTGTTCCCCTTGCCTCTTCATGAGCTTGAAAGTTAATTTTATAACTTTATTTGTAGTTGAATAATTTATACTCAAGCGGCGTTCCCTTCAAAAACTGTTTTTGTTATTGTTGGCATTTGTTTTAAATGTTAAGGGATTAAAGTTGGCGCACAAAAGGCGACGAGGCTGAGTTAGAGATACCTGCTGAGTTTGTTTTTGGACTTTTTTAATTTTCGCTGGATGCGTATCGTTTCAGTTTCTTTGTTCACTTCGACTTCGTTATTATGTTTCGTTTTAATGAATTTTATTGAATAATTAAATAAAGAACAAAGATTTATTTAAAATGATATTAATTTGTTACATTAAAAGAAAATCTTTTATCAAAATTAAATTATATAGATACTATCCATTTTTGTTTAGTTTGGGATATTATTATTATTGATATTAAACTCTATAGAGTTTAAGTATACTTAAGTATTTATTTAGTTTGAGCCGAAAATAAACCTCCCTGTATTGTTTTACTCTTTCTATAAAGCTATCACATTGTCAAATGATAATTTAGTTGAAATAAATGAAAATACAGGGTTTTTATATCAAATTTTGAGTCATGATATTAACTCTACCAAAACCTGTTCACTATTCCTGAGTCAGGAATCCTGACCCCTACTCGCCCATACTCGAATACAAAACCTTTTGATAAACAAAAATTTTAAATTTTCTATTTTGGTTTAATTTATTTAGGTACTTAAGATTTGATATTTGTAAATTATTTACTTAAGTGCAGGAGCGCCCTCGGGATTTTTTACAGGGGGGGGGGCAAGCCTATTCGGCTTAACAACATTATCAATAAAAAGTTTTTGTTAAATGGCCAAAAAGGTCCATTCTTTGTTCCTAGAGGAGGGGGGATAATATGAAACAGATTGAGTGGCATCACCATTTTTTTAATGTCCAACACAAATTTTTATAAATCCAGAATTTCATATGCAATTATTTTATAAAATCTATTAATTAATATTGTAATATTAGACTATTGGTGGTAATCAAGTTTAGCGCCGCATTCAATTTTTTTTTTATAATTTTAATTTCGCCTATTTTAACATCAATAATTTAAAGAGAAAATAATTCATAAAACTTTAAATGGCCAGAGGAAACCTATTAACATCATATCTAGCGCCGCATGCAAAAAATTTTAAAAAATGTTAACGTTTTGTATTTTTCAGAAACAGGTATGCAAATTATTGAATAGAATATATTAAATTATATTAAATTAATATTATTATATTAATATTACACTAGGCAACAAATCGCAACTTTTTTTTCCCCGATCGGAAAGTAAATTTTTGTTACTAATTCGAGGGCGTAGAATCCGAATCTGACCTTAGAAAAATTCCAGCACCTAAATTTTTGTGATATAAGTTCAGGTAATAATGACGTTTTTTTTCAAAATCTTTAAAAAAGAGTAGAATTTTGGATTTTAGGGAATATTAAAAAAATACGAGGAATTCAAAAATCTATATGTCAAGGACCTACTGTCAGAGTAAGTACGCGAAAAAAAAACAAAAAGCTTAAAATGAAAGTAGCAAAGTTTACTTAATTGCTCATTTGTGGCAAAACTATCAAATTTGTTTAAAAATTTTATAGGACTTAATTTGTAGATTATAAAATTCTCTACAAAAATATTTATACAAATATTTTTTTTATTTTGCTAATTCCAAACCTAGTTCGTAAAAAGTAAATAAATGAAAAAGAAATAAAATTAAAGCACACAGTGTAAACTTTTTTTCCGAGCCTAAAGAATATATTTTTCTTATCAATTTAAAGGCCCAGAATCCGAATTTGACATAAAAAAATCCAGCACCTCTTATTTTTGAAATTTTAGTACAGGCAATTATGCCAATTTAAAAATAAGTTATAAAACAAAATACTGTGTATTTTTTTCGTTTTTTAATGGTTCTACATCATAAAAATGTTACTTTATTACATAAGAACCATATTACGTAATTTTTTTTAGTTCATTTCGGGGTCAACTAGTGATGATTTTTCACGATTTTTAACATGAGTACGTGGCGATAAGCTTGTCCCCTTATGCACCCTTCTCCTTAACCCCTACCCTTACTTATTTTTGTCACAGGATCCATTTTTTTTTAAATTTTTTTTTTCGTTATATCCCTATTTATTCTACCTATGAATTTAAATATACCATAGTCTAAGTTGGGTATTTTTTAACTAATTTTGAGTGGCCGAATCTAAATTTGTCCTCGGAATATTTTTATCGCCCAAGATTTTAGAACAAAAGAGGGCTAAAATAATGATTTTTTGCCACTTTTATCTCATTTTTCTCAGAAACCTTAGGTAATATTCTGGGGCCAGATGCGGCCTCAGCGACCCAAAATTAGTTAAAAACCATATGACTCCAATCAGGGCAAGAAACCGTGTTGCCTAGTGTTATTAATCAAAATTGTGGTATTACCGTATTGTTAACCAGTTTAGGGGTCGTCCATAAAATACGTCATGCAAATTGACCAAAATTCATAAACTTGGTTTGGACTTTTGGGTAGCCAAAATATAAAATCTCTACAGCCTTTAATAACGCGAGAAACGGGTTTGGACTTTTTGAAGTTTTGAAGTTTGAATTGTATGAATTTTGGTCAATTTGTGTGACGTATTTGTGTAACGTATTTTATGGACGACCCCTTAGAGCCGCCGACGAAATTTTTTAGATTTTTAAAGACGCATTTTCTACACCTCAGAATTTAAAAAACAAATTGTTATTTAAAAGCTTTAAATTATTTTTAATTTATGCCCGGCACTCACACTTAACTTTTATAAATCATTTTCCAACCACCATTTTCAGCGCCCGGGCGCGCACTAGGCAATTTTTTTTAGAAATCTTAAGGACGAAGCACTTTAGTAATTTTAAAAACAAAACAAAATAATAAATATCTGAAAGGCCAAGGGGGCCAGAGAACCCTCTGCCCCCCCTCGGGGCGACCATGCCTAAGTATTTAGATGAACGTGAATCAGGTTGCTTTAAGCAAGTTGATTAGAGATCTAAGTGACGAATAATGTGGATTTAATAGTTTTTTTAATTATCTAAAATATTTAAATTAGTTGAATTATCTAAATTATCTATATTGTCTGAAATATCTACATTATCTAAATTATTTAAATTGTCCGAATTTTATGAAATTATTTCACTGAAATATCTAAATTTAGAGGTCTAAACTATTTGAATTATCTGAATTAAATTAATTATCTAAATTATATGAATTATCTGAATTATTCAAATTATCTGAAATGTCTGAATTATCTAAATAATAATTATTTGAATTATCCGAATTATCTGAATTATTCTAAATTTTCTAAATTATCTAAATCATCTGAATGCATCTGCATTATCTAAATTACCTGAATTTATTGCATTATCCGAATTATCTGAATTATTCTAAATTTTCTAAATTATCTAAATCATCTGAATGATCTAAATTATCTGAATTACCAGAGTTACCCGAATTACCAGAGTTACCCGAATTATCAGAATTATTTGAATTATCTGAATTATCTGAATTATCTGAATTATCTGAATTATCTGAATTATCTGAATTATCTGAATTATCTGAATTATCTGAATTATCTTAATTATCTGAATTATCCGAATTATCCGAATTATCTAATTTATCTGAATTATCCGAATTATCCGAATTATCTAAATTATTTGAATTATCTGAATTATCTGAATAATCTGATTTATCTGAATTATCTGAATTATCTGAATCATGTCAAATATAGGAAATATCCCTATTATCTAAATTATCTAAATTAACTGAATTATCTAAAATATCTTAATTGTCTGAATTATCCGAATTTTCTGAAATGTTTAAATTAACCTAATTACCTGAATTATCTAAAATGTCTTAATTACCCTAAGTTTATATATTTTTTAAATTTAATCTATTCGATTCAAATCTAAAAGATTAATTAAATTAATGAGATAAATCAATTAGGTTAATTAAATCAATTGCCTTTCGGCACCAAGGAAGTTTAAAAATATATTTTTCTAATGTAGGTATCTAAACTAAGTTCAAACTCAAATATCCATCAGTTAAAATTTGACTATTAAGTATAATAATATTGTTTTATACCTATATACATTTATTTTATTTCAATATTATAAATATAAATTCAATAAATTAGATCATATAAATCAGCTGAAACTAATAATTCAGATGACTTAGATGAATTGGATTTGAATAGATTTTATTATTATTCAAATAGAATCATCTGATTCGGATAAATCAGATTAATCGGATAAGAATTATCCGATTAATAATCAAATGAAATAATTAGGTATAATTATTTTATATAACACCTTACCCTCCCGAGACTAAACTAATGATAACTTTTCGATTTAATTATGTTTTTTTTTTAATATTTGCTATGCCTAAAACGAAGATTTTTTCTTTTAGTTTTTGCTCGATTTTTGTTCCCTTAGAGTTTCAGGAGAGCTGTATTATACTGAATTAAATTTGCATATTTATTTGCATACAAAGAAAGTCTATAAAAGTATTTTGGATTAATATTGCCTTAAAGAAAAAATAAAGAAGTAAAGTCATAATTGTGACACCTTGGAGGGTAGAGATAAACAATTTAAATAAATTATTGTACTGGAATTGATTATTCCAATAAATTATATAAATTAATAATATTAATCTAATTAATTAATTAATAAGATTAATCAAATCTGACGAATTAGATATATGCACCTACCCAATGTCATTCGTCAAATTTGGAATTGGTTAAAATTAGATAAAAAGAAAAAGGCATATTTATCACCAACTAAACTAAACTGTTCCGTCGTTCTTATTGGCCAAAAAAAAAGATGGATTTTCACCTGGCCAATAAAAAGGACAGAATGGCTTAGTTTAGTGATAATTATGCCTGAATCAACCATAACTTTATTAATAATTAAATACATATACATACCTAATACTTATAAAGTGTAAGATAAATTAATCACCTGATCAGATGTCTTTAATAATAATAATAATAATAATAATAATAATATTTATTGCAGAAATTGCATAAATTAGTTAAATTAGTTAAATCACCTAGATCTATTATAATAATAATTAAAATATTATAATTTAATTAAATTATTTTATTTTATCAGATCAAATTAATCAGATTTATCAAATAAATCAGAAAAATAAAGCAAATTAGATAATTTAGATAAATTCAATCTGAATAGATTAATTTTAATTAGGAAATAAATAAGGGAGAACTTTGATGTCATGAATCAGATGGAGATTGATAATTTTATATTTTTTGTGTATGTTAAATTTATTGTAAGATGTACAGTCCAATAGAGTATAAAACACCTTTCAACAAAGATCCTCCAAACTCTAAATAAATAACTATAAATAACTTATTTTAAAATAAGAATAATCAGAAAAATTAAATAAAATACGTATAGTAAATAAAATAAAATAGATGAATCGGATGACCTAAATTACATGAAATACCTAGTTCAATTAACAGGGAAGTCGCTATTGAGGGTGGGACACCCCCCAATGTTCAGTAGCGTAGATATGGGGAGCAGAGGGGTATTTACCCTTCCCCCCCCCAAGAATCTTTATTTTTTATATTTTTTTGCTTGGATGTTTGGTCTCTAGATTTTTTTATTGCATAAGGTTAAAAGTGCATAGGTAGGTGGCTTAAAAAACGCCAGGGTGGGGCTCAAAACAAGGCCAGGGGCGGCTTTTTGAATGAACATGAAGTATAAAATTTAGTAATTATTTTCAGGAAAGGGGTAAATTGTCAGTAAAGTATTTTTTGGTAGCCGATGAAACCAAGTTTTCCTTAAAAAAAGTCAAAATTTAAGGTACGAGCAAAAATTAGTTATGCCTTTGGGAACGTTCCAGTAACGTAACGCAAATTTTGATCATTTTTGCAATTTTGGGAAATTCGAAACTACACTGAGAATTTTTTACCGTAGTAAATACTAAACCTTTTTGCCTATTTAGAACCCCCAGACAAAAAGTTATTAATTACAAGTTGTTACATAACATAACAGAACAACGTTATGTTTTACTATAACAAAGTGTAATTAATAACAAATGTTGCCTGGGGTTCCAAATAGGCAAAAACGTTTAGTATTTACTACGATAACGAATTTTCAGTGTACTGTATAATACTGTTCTAGCGCTACGCACTGTGATAGTATAATAAGATGATCGAAACCCATCATATTATGATAGCAATGCTATCATAGCATCATAATCACTGGTTTTGCTAAAAACCAAATAATTCTGAGTAAATTGCTTACATAGGGGGTGGCCTAATTAGATAGACGTAGGTTATATAGTAGGTTTTTCAACATTCCCTTTTAAAAGTAAAACTTTCTCATGCTTTTCATACCAATCGAACTAGACTTGTCAACTTGTCTTTTTAACCCGTCTATCTAAAAAATAAAAAAAAATCCTACAATTAACCTGAATGAATTCTCAATCTGTCAAAAGACGTTTCTTCATTCAAAACATTCTAAATCCCTTGATTGAAAAAAAATCGATCTTAAAATTGTGTCAACGAAAAATTTCGGGTTTTGGGAGTGAATTTGTAAAGTCCCTTTTTATGAATGGACGAAGGCTTGCTGGAATTATTATAGTTACTCTTCACAGCGTTCTAATTGTAAGAGTAGAATAGTTTTCAAATTTTCAAAATCGTCAAAAATTTCCCCAGTTTAATTTTGCTTGGTTTGAAAATTTTAAAAATTTCGGAAAGCCTTGTATTCGTGCTAAAATTTTCAAATTTTTTTTTTGCGTATTTTTGCGTTTTGTGACGTTTATGTCGATATAAAACAATTTCAATTTTTGTGAAAGTTGTTAAATAGGGGGTTTGAGGCTGCTGAAAGTAAATCTCATAATAACAAAAATCCAACTTCACCCCCTGAGGGGTGGGGGTAGTTTTCGTGAAAATTGCTATAAAGGGGTTTTTGAGGTAGCTAAAAGTGAATCTGATAATAAAAAATTCATTTAACGCGCGGAGGTGAAAAAGGGAAAGCGCATTTACTGGGCAGTCTATTTTATACGATTTTATATAAATCTAATCAACTTTTTTTTTTCAATTTAAACAACTTTTAAAACGTCGGTCTGTCTGAAAGGCCTATATAAAAACTTCAGGAAACATTCAGGAGGACCATCGATGGGAATCCTCTACTTCAGGGATAGGCACGGATCCAAGGGGGGCAATAGAACGATTTCCCCCCAGAGTCAAGCAATACCTATGTGTTTTTATTTCAAAAAAAAATTCCATACAGATAAATAGCTAAGCATTTTAATACAAGTATTTCATGGATAATAAACTAAAATTTTAACAATTTTTTCTTTATTTAGAAAAAAAATTCTGAAAGATAGGTAAAATTGAACATAAACTGTCCGGGAAATCTCTTAAATAGGATAACTTAAGAACGCTTTGAGCTAGATACTTGAAATTTAGCATTCACACGGGAAAAAAAATTATAGCTAGGAGCGCTATAACACACATACCAAGCAAATTATAATCGTTTATTATATAAATACAAGGCTTTCTCTTACAATTATGGCAGTCAGTGTAAAAATTTATATGAAATACTTTAATTGTTTAGTGAATAATAAAATATAACAAATAGTATGGCATTTATAGCTTAAATAGATTTAATTATTGTCCGTGCTAATAATTTTTATAATATAATAAAATTTCTGTAAATTTATAATAGTGCCTGTAATAAATATAATCGTGTCTGTAATATATATATAATCGTTTCCAATTTATTTTTAACATTATTAGTTATTGTGTCCCTTATAATCTATAATTTGCCACTGTTACCAAATATCTTATAATGTATAGCGCAGAGCCCACTAATTTCTTTCCGTGCAGGTATGTTACCAAAAGTTCCCGCTCGGGATTGTTTTTGGTAAACATTAGGGTGGGACAAGGGGGGAAAAAGGGGAAAAATGTAATATTTTTTCACCAAAGTTTTAAAATTGCTATATAACTCCTATGAGGTTTAAGGTTGCTGAAATTGAATCTAATTTTTTTTTAACTCCACCCCCGCGGGTTGGGTTGGTAAATATTTTTAAATGTTTTTAATGTTTTCGTCAAAGTTGCTATATAGGGGTCTCTGCGGTCGAAGAAACTGAATCTGATATACATTATTTCTAACTCCACCCCCGGGGGATGGGGGGTAATTATTTTTAAATGTTTGCAACATTTTCATGAAAATTGTTATTTAGGGGTTTGTGAGGTCATTTAAACGGAATCTTGGAATATTTTTTTTTAACTCCACCTGAGTGGCGGGGGTAATTTCCTTCAAAATTGGTATATTGGGGTTAATGAGGCCGCTAAAACTGAATCTTACAATATTTTGTTTTTTTTCGTGAAAATTAGTATATTGGAGTTCTTGAGGTTGCTAAAATTATATCTGAGAACAAACATCTATTTCACACGCGAAGGTGGAAATCAGGAAAGCTTTTTAACTGGGCAGCGTGTTTTTAAGTGTATTTTGTTGAATTGCTAAAGTCCACTAACGGCCTTATTTATTAAAAAGTTCAAACCAAGTGAGAACGCAATACACTATCCCCCTGTGAATAGTTTACTTTAACATGCAAAGCATTACCTATCTATGACTCGTTTGTAGACAATTTTGACAGGGGTTGTGCCGTGTATCCAAATGTCAGTCGGGCCGCGAACAAAATAAACTCATCTAGAATGCGTTGGAGGCAGTCTTTGTTATCTAGACAGGCCATGAGATGTGTTTGTATACACGAAGGTTATTATCGGGGCAATTGTAAATATATTCGCTATTATATTGGACATATTGTTGTTGTTTGTACGTTACTTCAATAGTTCTATATCAAACAATATAATTTGGACGAATTTTTGGTATCAAAGGGCTTTTACATCATTTTACAAAAGGAAAAATTTGAATCAGAAAATAAAATAGAATCTTTTTTTGAAAAAAATATAATAATAATAAAAAGTAAAAAATAAAAACTTTTCGTAAAAAAATGAATCGACTTCTGTCTCTAAAAAGTAAAAAATAAAAAATAAGCCGGTACCAATTTCACCACTGCCTAAGTTAAATACTTAAATTGTTTGCTGTGAAATTGTCACCGACTTATTTTTTATTTTTTACTGTTTAGAGACAGAAGTCGATTCATTTTTTTGCGAAAAGTTTTTATTTTTTACTTTTTAGAGACACAGAACTTGTAGATCTGTAAGGTCATCTTAGCTAAATTATAGTCATCCTTCCATCTCGGCAAGCTGCTGACGTCACAACGCACTATTAGTGCGTTGTGGCTTTATCATCTTAATATTTGAGTGACCAATCAAGTTATCCGACTTATCCGAGTTGTCCGATCATTTTCTAAAAATTTGGTTGGTATTAGAACCAAATTAAGCCGGTTTTAAGTGAAATTGCGTTAAAACGATTAGATTTATCTTGATTATCCGGCTTACCCGGCATTATCCGATCGTCAAATTAAAACGGGACCACCTCAGGAATGTCGTCTTTAAGTAGCAAAAGGTTTCATCAAATTCCGTTCATCCGTTCCAAAGTTATGCGGGAACATAAAAAAAACAAAGTCACACGTCGAATTGATAACCTCCTCCTCCTTTTTTGGAAGTCGGTTAAAAATAAATCGAAAAACTAAAAATTGAAAAAAAAAATAATAGTTATTTATATACCAAGGGACTAAACTGGCTGTTTTAGTCCCGCTGCATTAGTGTTTCCTAAACGAGCGTAGCGAGCGAGGGAAACAGAAATGCAAGGGACTAAAACAGCCAAGTTTAGTTCTGAGGTATATACACTATTTTTTGCAGGACCAAACATAATTTAGGTAGGTAGGTAGGTCTAAAATCGGTTGTTTTATTTTCGTAATTTAATCAAGATGCCTGTAAATTGCGAAAAGTCAGTTTCATGGCTATCGCGATTTCAATTGTTTTTTAATATAGTTGACACAAACGTCAAAAAAATGGACGAAGATGATAAATTTTAAGTTATGTATAAATTGTTATAACAATGTTATTTTTAAAGGTTTTCTTTGTTAAAATCAAATAAATTGGTTTGAATCGCTAATTTATTACAAAACACCACCAAACCTAATTTTTGAATCAGCAAAGCACATAGTGAGTATAATATTTTAATATTATCAAGGTTGCCGTGATTTTTATTCCCTAGGGAGAAAAACGGCAAGTTTAGTCCCAAAAATGAAAGCGTAAAATTAGGTTTTAATCTTGGTCGTGCAAAAAAAATATTACCCCCTTCAACCCTCTTACCCACCCTTATTTTCGGGAAAAAGAATGCCAGAGTCGATCGTAATGGAAAACTTTTGTATGAAAGAGCTCCTATGTTACATTTTGCTATCTGGGAATCTATCTAAAAATTTCCCTGTCTATTAAATTCTTATAACTGCATGAAATTGTTGCTATTTTTCAATCATAAAACATAATTTTTGCATGATTTACTCCATTGAAAGCATATTTAACGAAAAAATTGGCCACATACATAACCATTGTTATGGGTTTCATATTGCATATCTGTTGGTACCTGTGATGTGAAATTGTACCCTTAAATTTGATAAAACTACTTTATTGTGCTCTGTATTATCCTTTTGATGCTTTTTTAAAGATCCATTCCCTTACTGAGCCTTCTCAGTTTTCAAACAAGCCGTGAATATATGTAATGCCTTGTGTTTCATAGTTTACTCTCCACAAATTTTAAATCGATTTTTACTCGAAAGACCTCGGAAAAAAGAAGGTATTGTTATTGTTAAAAGGTCTATACATTTTGAAAACCGATTTTTCCATGTCCGCCTGTCCGTCCGTCGGTCCATTCGTCCCAAGGCCTACAACCTATACCGTTTAACACATCAAACCTAAAATTTAAACCTAATATTTTTAGGGGATTACTCAACCCCTGGGGATTTTTCTTTATTTTTCTCTACTCTGCCAAATAAGGGTAGTTTTGAGTACTACAGAAGAATTCAGGTGTACAAATTGGAGGTAGAGTTGGAGGTAATCTGGAGGAAATCTTTTAAGGTTACGAGGTAATGTGAAGGAAATCTTTAACCCTTACAATGTTGGTAAGTATACTTACCACCTAGATTATTATAATTTTTCCATTTTTTTAAGTGATTTTTGTGTTTTTTTTTTGTAAATTTACAATAATAACATGTTAAAGAAGCAAAAAATATATAAATTACGTCAAGCTTGATAAAACTAAATACAGAAAATTTGCATCAAAGACCGCTTCTTCATGCAAAGTTGGATATAATTTTATATGCATATGTAGCATCTTTCGAGAGACTTAAAATTTTGCATACAGGTGTTACCAAAAGTTCTCGCTCGGGATTGTTTTTGGTGAACATTGGGGAATGGGGGGCAAATGGGGAAAAACAATATTTTTTTACAAAGGTTTAAAAATTGCTGTATAGGGATTTTTGAGGTTGCTGAATTCGAATCTGAACTTAAATTTTCTCCATCCCCGCGGGGGTGACGGTGTAAATATTTTGATTTTTTTCAATATTTTCGTGAAAATTTGTACATAGGGGATTTTGAGGTTGCTAAAACTGAATCTTAAAATATTTTTTTTCTAAATCCACCCCCTTAGGGGTGGGGGGTGATTTTTGTGAAAATTAGCATATTGGGGTTTTTGAGGTTGCTGAAAGTAAATCTAATAAAAGATCAGCTACCCTAAAAACCCACATATACCAATTTCTACAACAACAAATGTTTGACAAATAAAAGATAAAAAACAAACAAAACCTATTTTGGTTACAAATTTTTTGGACAAAAAATATCTTGACCAAAGGAATTTTTCATTAAAAACAAATTGATTAATAGGTTTACGGAAAAAACAGACTGCTGAAATAACATTCAAGTTTACCTATACTGTCGACTGTCAGTAGCAACGTTTTCAAAATATTAAAACTTGAAAACGTTGCTATGCGACAAATGGAGTTGCTGCTTTCTAGTTAAGGAGTTAGTTAGTTAGAGTTAACACAAATACTGCCGATTTACTATAGTAAATCGTTTTATTATGGTGTATTTACGAAGAGCTAAAACAGCGATACCATAGATCTATAATATTCAATAAAAAGCAGTAGGCTCTGACACCTCCAGGCTACTTGATTGTGTCAGTAAGAATTTTCAAAAGAATTTTGAATATTCTTTGTTCGTTTTTGTGTTTCGATATTTGCGTGTTTCATATTTTGAAATTGGATGCACTTGCATTCTTTTGTAAAAGATGACATGATGCGTAAATATTTGTTTTTTGTTGAAATGTATAGTTTAAAACATAGGTATATCTTTTTATTTAAATTTGGGAACTTGGCACATGTACATGTACATGACGCATTTGTTGAACAATTTTTACCTCTCCCCCCCCCCACGGTATATTTTCTGTATTTTCCTATACCATTAACATGACGTAATTTAAAAAAAAATTGTTTCTCCCCTTTTGACTCCCCTGCTCCACACCATTTTTTGCCAAAAATAATCCGGGATTGTCAATCCCGGTTGAAAATTTTGGATAAAGAGCCTGATCCAAATTTTTGATCTTTATCTTAATCTCAGGTTATTTTGGTTCCAAAAATTTCTCAGAGACTTGAAACCGGCAGACTGACACTTTGACCTTGAGACTCTAAATTTGGCATAAGGATTTGTTACCAAAAGTTCTCAGTTGGGATTGTTTTTGGTAAAATTTGGGATGTGGAAAGCAGGGCAAATGGGAAAAAATACAAGTATGTATAATACTTTCGTTTAAATTACATCGAGGTTTTTGAGATCTCTGAAATTGAATCTGATAATTCAATTTTTACCAACTCCACCCGAGAGGGGGAAATATGTTTTACAATATTTTCGTAAGGATTTTTGGGCTCGCTGAAACTGAATCTGATAATGAAATTTTTTCTGGGGTTAAATTGGTATATGGGGGGTTATGAGATCCCTGAAAGTGAATCTGACAATAAAATTTCCATCCCCAGGTGGCGGGGCAATCATTTTTAAATATTTACTATATTTTCTTGAGAATACAATTTATATATATTTAGTATGCTGTACTGATAATATATACAGAGCGGTCCAAAAGTCACCCCCCCCCCCCTCTTAACTTTTGAACGAGTTTAGATATCGACTTCAAATTTAGAGCTCTAAAATAAGACAACTTAAACTATAAGCATATATTTAATACTTTTAGCTCTTAAAATGTGGGCAGGGGCGCATGGGGCGACATTTTTTTAAATGGAAAGGTGGGTCGTGTGATACATCATTTTAAAGCTTATAAAATTCTCCATTTAACTGTATATTTTTTATTTTTTTTAAACATTTTTTTTTGAGTTTAAAATAGGGTTGAAAATGGGTATTTTTGTCAAAATTTCTCTAAAAAATCCAAACAATTTTTTAAAAATGCCTAATTTCATAATGAAAAAAAGTAAATTAAACTTTTAAACTAATTTTAGTTGACATAAATAAAAATTAACAAAAAAAAATTTAAAAATTTATTTTTTTAGCACAAAAAACTGAAAAATCAAAACCTTAAAAAACATGTTTAAAATTTTTAAAAATGTATGGTTATAGAGAATTTTAAAGGCTTTAAAATGATGTATCACACGACCCCCCTTTCCATTTAAAAAATTTTCCCCCCATGCCCCCCTGCTCACATTTTAAGAGATAAAAGTATCAAATATATGCTTAAAGATAGTTTAAGTTGTCTTATTTAAGAGTTCTAAATTTGAAATCGATATCTCAATTCGTTCAAAAGTTAAGAGAGGGGGGGTGACTTTTGGACCGCACTTCGTGCTTATTGTTTGCTTTTTAATTTATAAAAAATAATTTATTTGTGGATTAATATTAATTAATACGTTATAATTTATTAAATATTATTAAATATAAATTATATTCTCTCCCTAAATATCAATTCGTGATACTAGGTTAGGTACCGGTGCTTTTTTTTCAAATTTTACTCATATTAATCCCAATTTTTGGAAAATGCAACTCCTGCTAAAGCAGTCGTTGCATTTTCGTCAATGGCATTAATATTCGTAAAATTTATGTAAAAAACCACCGATACCTAACCTAGTATCACTTATGATATTACCCCTGAAAATTGGTATACTGGAGGTTTTGAGGTCGCTGAAACTGATTCCGATAATAAAAGATCCAATTCCGCCTTTGGGGTCCGGGGAATCGGGAAACATGGAAAAGCCTTTTTTATGTGCAGTGTATTTTTGGATAAACTTTATTGGGCAAAGACGAAGGATTTATTAAATTTTCTCTGTGCTGTAGGATCCATTCACCCTTTATATTTTAAGTAATACTACTGGCGCCCTCTGTTATTCAATAGCACTTATAATATAGTTACATTTGTAGACTTCTTCAAAGGTTTAAAGTTTCAGAGGTACAAAACAAGTTTTTCAAAAACCAATAGTATACAGGGGGTTTACAAAATAATAGAATATTACTTTCCCGAATTGCGGCAGTAAACTAAGGGTCGTCCATAAAATACGTCACACCTTTAGAGGAGGTCAGGTATTTGTGACAAAGTGTGACATGGTGTGACATTTGTGACGAAGTGTGATACGGTCTAGTGTGACGTCACACCAAAATTTTATTTACCTACTAAAAATGACTTTTTTACATTCTGATAAACAGAATTTTTTAGATTATCTGTCTATGCATATTTTGGCGGTCGAATTGCTTCATGGTTTTACCGTAAGATGACAGCACTATGTTAAAACTTTTACGAGAGTTAAATGTTTCAAATATCGCTAAAATGACAAGTTTTCAAAACTGACGTCATGATATCAATAATATAACCTCAAAACATTATAAAATCTTCGATACATATCAATCAATAAATACAATTGGGATCCAATTTTTGAGTAACAGAACACGGCTCTAACTCAATTTCAAACCAATGATTATAATCTAGTCCTCATTAGATACAAAAATAAGATTGAAATCTAGCTTTAATTATATAATTAGCTTTAACCCAGACATCACATGATATCTTAAAGACGTCTGTTTTAGATCTTAATTATGGACGCCTAAAGACATAAAAAGGATATCTTATGGACTTCTTTTTAGGGATGTTTAAAAGATATCTGATTATGATGTATACTTATCGCTAAAAATAAATTAACCACAATCAACTATAAAAAAATTACCATTTTAAGATCTTTTTATGAAAAACAAAAAAAAATTTTTTTTTATTCTTTTTTAATTTTCTTTTTACGAAAAACGAAAAACTTTAAAAAAAATTCAAAAAAGGAATTAAAAAAAAACTGAAAAAAAAATTCAATTTTTTTTTTTTAAATTCACATTTTTGTAAGATCTCTTTTTGACAAACAAATTACCTCTCATTCTTATTACGCTTTTTACATAAATACGAGCGTACCTAGCAACATAAATGAGAGGGGGCATTATGTTGTAAAGTCGCCTGTGCAAGGCGTCAGTGAGGCGTCTTAAAAAAGATGTCTTAAAGACGTTACCTTTTGTAACATACGACGTCGTTAAAACGTCTTTAAGATGCATATACGGCGAAAACCGACGTTCTTAAGACGTCTTTAATGACGAGCTACGGCATCTTTAGACGCAGGGGCGGATTGATATCAAAATGCAAAGATCGGAGAAAAACATCCGTCTGCTGTCAAATATCTGTCGAATATCAACTTTAAAACCAGATGACATACGATTTTAAAAACTTTGAATATTAAAAAAAAATCGTACTGACGCACGGTGGTGGATTTTCCTAGATTGATGGCCAAAATGGGGAAAACAAAATTAACGCAATCGAAAAAACGAATGGTAGATCGTTTATATAACACTTCAGTGCATGTAAAAAGAAAAACTTAATTTCGTCAGCTACCAAAAAATAACTTACTATTAAGCTAACAATTTAACCTTTTCCTGAAAATAATTACTAAATGTTATACTTCAAGTTCATTCTAGATGTATTAAGCTGTTTTCGTGAAAAAAAATTAATATATGTTTATAAACATATATGTAATCTAGGGCGAATTAAATTCAGCTATGCAAATACGATTTTTTTTAAGTTTTTTATTTTCGAAATAAGATTTGGTTGCTGATTAATCGTGATTAAGTAAAGATGGAGACATCGTTAGAAAGCCTGAACTTTTAGCTGGCGTCTGGCTCAAAACTCGTACCCCGTTTTGCCCCCATTTTGAAAAAAAAAATAAAAAAATGTAATGCATTTTTGAAAAAATATTTTTTTAATAAAAATTATTAAAAAAGTGACCAAATCCCAACCATAACTTCAAAATTGCTCAAAAATGATTTAATCACAAACGATATGATTAAATACTATAAACTGGCATGGGTTTTTATACGTTTTCGACTACTAGTTTTTTTATTTTAATTTAATCCCAGACAGCACATGATATCTTAAAGACGTATTTTTTAGATCTTAATTATGTCTGGACGCCTAAAGACATAAAAAGGATATCTTATGGACTTCTTTTTAGGGATGTTTAAAAGATATTTGATTATGATATCTATAAGATGTCTTAAAGTATCGGTACAAGACGTCTTAACTTCGATACTCATCGCTAATAATAAATTAACCACAATCAACTATTAAAAAAAATTACCATTTTTTTAAGATCTTTTTAAAAAAACAAAAAAAATAAAAAAAAAATATTTTCATTTTTTTTTAATTTTCTTTTTACGAAAAACTAAAAAATAAAAAAAATCAAAAAATAAATTTTCAAAACAAAAAAAAACTCAAAAAAAATAAAAAAAAAATAATAAAAAATCACATTTTTTTAAGATCTTTTTTTGACAAACAAATTACCTCTTATTCTAATTCTTATCACGCTTTTTATATCAATACGACCGTACCTAGCATCGTAAATGGGAGGGGCTATTATGTTGTAAAGCCGCCTGTGCAAGGCGTCTTAAAAAAGATGTCTTAAAGACGTAACATACGACGTCTTTAAGACGTCTTTAAGATGCATATACGGCGAAAACTATGTTCTTAAGACGTCTTGGATAACGAGCTACGACATCTTTAAGATCTCTTTAACTCATCTTTGTGCTGTCTGGGATAAGATATTATTTTATTATTTTCAGATCTTGCAGGTGTTTTGGTGAAAAAAAAGTGTTTTAAAACAAATAAATAATCAGTGTATCAACTCAAATGTAAATAACTAATGTATTTATTATACTATTCACAGCGAGTAGAGCCAGAACAGTAGTTTCGAATTTCCCAAAATCGCCAAAAAACGTCATAGAATTTTTTTTTTGATATAAATGTGTTTCAGCCATTTTCTTAAAAAAAATCTAATTTCACCCCCGCCCCTCGGGGGTAGTTTTTGTAAAAATTGGTATATTCGGGTTTTTGAGGTTCCTGAAAGTAAATCTGATAATAAAAAAATTCTAACTACACCCCCTGGGGCGGGGGGAAATTTTCGTGAAAATTCGTATATTGCGGTTTTTGAGGTTGCTGAAAGTTAATCTGATAATAAAATAATCTAACTCCACCCCCTAAGGGGCGGGGGTTAGTTTTCGTGAAAATTAGTATGTTGGGGTTTTCGAGGTTGCTGAAAGTGAATCTGATAATAATAAAGTTCTTACGCCACCCCCTGAGGGGCGAGGGGAAGTTTTCTTGGAAATTGATGTATTGGGGTTTTTGAGGTCGCTTAAACTGAATCTTAAAATATTTCTTTTTTCTATATCCACTCCCTGAGGGACGGGGTGTAGTTTTCGTGAAAATTGGTATATTGGGTTTATTAAGGTTGCTAAAACCCAGACAGCACAAAGATGACTTAAAGAGATCTTAAAGATGTCGTAGCTCGTCATTCAAGACGTCTTAAGAACGTCGGTTTTCGCCGTATATGCATCCTAAAGACGTCTTAACGACGTCGTATGTTACAAAAGGTAACGTCTTTAAGACATCTTTTTTAAGACGCCTTACAGACGCCTTGCACAGGCGACTTTACAACATAATGACCACTCCCATTTACGTTGCTAGGTACGGTCGTATTGATATAAAAAGCATAATAATAACTAGAACAAGAGGTAATTTATTTGCCAAAAAAAGATCTTAAAAAAAATGTGATTAAAAAAAAAAAAAATAATTTTTTTTTTCAGTTTTTGAAAATTTCTTTTTTGATTTTTATTTATTTTTTTCGTTTTTCGTAAAAAGAATTTTTTTTTTAAATTTTTTGTTTTTCAAAAAAAGATCTTTAAAAAAATGATATTTTTTTTTTAATAGTTGATTGTGGTTAATTTATTTTTAGCGATGAGTATCGAAGTTAAGATGTCTTGTACCGATACTTAAAAGACATATTATAGACATCATAATCAGATATCTTTTAAACATCCCTAAAAAGAAGTCCATAAGATATCCTTTTCACGTCTTTAGGCGTCCAGACATAATTAAGATCTAAAAAAGACGTCTTTAAGATATCATGTGCTGTCTGGGAAGTGAATCTAAAAAATCCATTTCACGCGGGTAGGTGAAAAATGGGCTGTGTTTTTTTTTTGACTAGGATAACTCCAGAATAATTTGATCTGATTTTTTTGCGAAACAACATATAACATATATATTAGGGTGGTTCAAAACAAAAAAGTTGGAATTTTTTGCTGCTCATGGAGAATAAAGCTCATTTTGTTAATATCCCACAAAAAAAAATAAAAAATATTGAAGTATATTTACCACTCCCTCACGAGGGTGCAAGTTTTGGCTACTTATCCAGGGTGGGCTCGAAGTGATTTTAACTAAAATTCTCGCTACCTTAAAAATTCCTATTTAGGGTCAAATGTAAAAATCAAAAATAAAAATAATCGCTTTACCCACTTTTTTTATGAAGAAAAAACGGGAAAATCTGAAAAATATGTAGCAAAAAGTTATGCGTTTTCTCAAATGACCTGAAATTTTCATAATATAGTCTTTATATACTAGCTTAAGTTTTAACATAAAAATCAAAAAAATTGCGCTTTGCTAACACACCAAAAGAGGGCGTTTATCCTAAAAAACCGTGTTTTTTCAAATTAAAAAACTTTGGCTACCCCTGAACTAGCTGTGTCATCGAAATGCTATTGAAATGATACTGAAATGCCATCGAAATGATATCTAAATGACATCCAGACATTTAATGTTATTTCGATGACATTTAGATATAATTTTGATGACATTTCACTGAAATGATTTCAGTATCATTTCGAAAGCATTTTGATATCAATCCGCCCCTGCTGTATAAAAAAATACATAAGGAAAATTTCCTTTCTCAATTTAATATATACAAATTTTTAGAAGGCTTACAACATTTTTTAGAAATCTTAAAAATCTGAGGAAAAATCTTGAAAATCTCGGTTATGTTCTACAATATTTGTAAATTTTTTTAGAAATTTCTTGAATCGTATCACAATATCGCAAAGTTCAAAAATCTTAAATTTTTATGTCAAAAATCACGTACAAAATTTTCGAGTCTGAATACAAATATTTTATAGTGTAATGGACAAATTTTGTTCAAATAAAAATCAAAATTTTATTTTTTCGAAAAACAAACAATAAAAAAAATTATAAAATAGTTTTTTCCCATTCGACCCCTTTACCCGCCTTTACCATATTTTTAGAAAAAATAATGTTTTCAGCCAAGAACTCGGGAACCAACCTATTTGGTCTAGACGATAAAGCTTTATCTTAAAACATTCTTGAGTTACTGTCTTTAAAAATTTCCCAGACAGGCAGACCGACAGAACTCATCTTTTTTGCATATCATAAGTCAAGAAAGCTAAAAGCTACAAAATTTTAGAAAAATAATTTAAAGTACGTTACCTACGTTACGTTACGCTACTGGTTAGGTGAATGGAATATTTTGTATACAAAAAGTCTTACCTTTTGTGTCCAGAATCTGCTCAATCATCTTATAACAGAATAAAAAGGATAATTAACAGGATAATCACAAAATTCACTCAGTTTTATTCCTTAAGCACTTTTTTAGATTACCGAATTACGAACAGTACAATTTTTAAAACTATAAATTAATGAATTAAACTAATAAAACTATATAAATTTATATAAACAATAAATAACATTAAGGCATTTAAAGATTTTACTTTATTTCACGTACCCAGCGCGCAACGTGTTTCAGTGTTAACGTGATACTGGCCAAAAAATTTGTTTTTTACGCAAAAAAATTATCAATGTTTTTTTTTATTAAACAAAATTTCAGCACTGAATGTTTTTGTTTTTTAAAGAATCTGTCAAAATTATTTGTATGCACTATAAATATTAAACTTTACGATTAATTAGGAAAGTATTATTGAACTATTAAAAAAAAATAGTATTATATTTTAATACAGGGCGATTCAGAAATAGGCACATTAAAAATTGGTTCTAACAAAACCTTATTTTTCCTTATTTTTACAAAAAAAAAATGGGAAAAATTCCTGGAAAAGTTAATTAATTTTTTTTTTCAATAAATTTTTTTAATTATATTAAGGTAAAACACCCAATAGTCGACACTACCCCAACAGTTGACAGTTTTAAATAAAACAACCTAAAATAAGATTACATTACATTTATTAAGGCGAAATAAATAATAAATGGGCACCTAGTATACCATCTAGTCTTAGAATTTACAATTGAAGATCAAGTGATGAGTTGCGTTTTAATATGGCAGACAATTTTTTAGTGGAGTGTTTTTGTTCGCAGTTTTTTTTACAGTTTCTTAAGGCAAGTGCTAAGAAATTGGGTGTTTTTAATTTTCAGTATTTAGTGAATAATACGTATTTATGCATGCTAATCTTAATTACAAGCTTTTATGGTTTCATATCAAACTTTTTCTGATTATTTACAACTCTATAAGACAGTTTTAGCTTTTTACATAGGGGGTGTCAACCACTAGATTAAAAAATCAACAAATTTCAATAGTTGACAGCTAATTTTACGGCTCTTGGGGATCGATTAAAATATTGTATTATACACCTCAGGGTGACCACAGGTTTTTTCAAATTAAGATTCCCTCATTTTTTCCTGATTCTTCCCTGATTTTTTCATTATGCTTTCCTGATTCTTCTCTGAACTCCCTGATAAAAATTAAAAAAATTCCCTGATTTTAGTACAGATCATGAACGTAGAGATACAAAAAAAAGTTTTTGAAGCCAATAGTCGTAAAAAATTTAAACATCCTGTTTTATTTATGAGTTATGATTTTTTATTTTTTTCAACTTTTTTTCTGTAAAACTGATCGATGGAATGGTAGATCTCTATGAATAAAAACTTGTTTTAGTAATAGCTTATCATGTACACCACAGCTTTTTTTCAGTTTCCGTGATTTTTTACAGTTGATCAAATTACCTGACTTTTCCCCGTTTTCCCTGATCTGTGGACACCTGCACATTTAATAAAGATCTAAATGTGGATGGGTGTTTTAAGATAAAATGAATGTTTTTTTTTCATAATTCCAACAAAAAAATAAAATATATCAAAGTATTTTAACTAAAATGCTCATCTCTTATTTTTCGTATTTTGCTAAGAACTTCACTTCAGTTTTGTGAGTTATTGTACAATTCTGGTTAACCTCTAGTCGCATAGCATTTAGAGATAAAATAAGATTTAGAGCTTTAAAGTTGACAGGGAATTTTACGTCAACTATTGGTTAAAATACTGTCAACTATTGGTGCTTTGATATCGTTTTGTAAAACTTGATGAATTTAAATAAAAATATAACTTTACTGGCATTCTTTTTAATAAAAACAGTAATTTATAAGTTACATTTTTAAAGCATTATGCTTTTAAAGTAATATTTCTTTTAAAATAAAAGAAAAATATGTTATGTCGACTATTAGCGATGTTATATGTCAACTACTGGTAAACTACTTTATTACCCCTGTCAACTTAACAATTTTTACAGGGTCTACAAAAAAATTAAAAATATTTGTTTGTATTATCATATTCAAACATTTTGGTACTAATATAAAAAGAAAACATCTAACTAAACACATGTATTCAATAAAATATAAAAAAAAATATTAGATAAAATTTTAATGAAAAAACATTATAGAATTTTTCTTAGACTGTCAACTATTGGGGGTTTTACCTTAAAATTAATTTAAAATTAAAAAAAAAATATTTTTACTCATCTTAGTCACGTTTTAAATTTCAAATCTCCAAACACCAAAGCGTTCTCAAGTTATCATGCTCACAAAATTCCTTTACATAAATAATAAAATTACAGAACTTATTATTGCAGAGACAAAATTTCAAAAAAGTATGAACTAAAAAACTTGAGACTGATAGGGGGATTTAGGATGGGGGGGGAGGTTATTAGTAATTAAAAAAAAATTAAATACACAATATATTTATTAATTTAGAATACATATCACAATAGATGATAATGCATAAATATATTAAAATGGACATTACATTATAAAAAAATTAATATAAAAAGCTACAAATTCTATGATAAATATATCATAACATGGACAGATATAATAAGTATTATTAATACACAAAATATGCATTGTTGACCGAAAGAAAAAATCCATATATTATGAAACCTCAATACGTGTTTAATTAATAAATATTCTAAAATATTCTACAAACTAAATTATTTAAATGTACAGTTTATTATATAAATACATGAAATATTATATAAATACATGAAATAGTTTTTAAAACTTAAAAATACCTTAACTAAAATTACTTAAAAAAGTATAAAATTAATAGTAAGTTTGCAAATAATAAATTATTTTTTAAGTCCATTGTCCTTTATTACATACAGAGAATGTGTTACCGTATTAAATACAGAGCGGTTTTTGTATATCTGGAACCTTAAGCAACTTTAGTTATTGAATTAAAGTTGTTACAGTAAAAGGTAACGTTGCTCTGCTTTGTTACTGTAACAACATGTATTTAACCTTATATTGCACATAATTTTATTTTGCAAAGAAAAAAATCGATACGTCTTTTGCCTTACATAATTCATAAAACGACACTCCCATGCAACAAGGATGTAACTCAAGTTAGATACCTTTTGAGTTATACTCTTAGGTAAACGCCTTGAAAAAGACAGACATGGTGGTACTACTCAGATTTCTTCACAGGCCATTTTAAACAAAAGTTTACCTAAAAACACTAAAGTAAGAAATTCTAAACTTGAATATTATCAGAAACAAACAATAAATAAGCAATAAATACTTATACAGTTAAATAGAGAATTTTATAAGCTTTCAAATGATGTATCACATGGCTTTCTTTTCCACTTCACTCATTTCCCCACTCTTAAATAACAAACAAAAATATTTTAGAAATTTTGCTGTCGTGAAAAATGACAATATATGAGTTGCGGCTTTGTTGCTTGGGGGTATCGAAAAAATATTGAAATTTTTTTCTTTTATTTCAAAATTTTTGATACATTTTTTTCAAACCCATCCGGAAACAGTGCACATAAAAAGAATACAACAAAACAATTTTGGAATTTTTTGGAACTCAAAAGCACGGTTTTGAACAAAAACCCACACACTAACGAAAATTCGACTTCAGCTAATCTCAAAAGTGCGTGACATGAACAGCTGTTTAAATATTTACCGGCAATAATAGATACTGCCATCTATCAATAGATATTGAAGACCAGGGTTCCCAAGTAATACCTAGATGCCCATAAATTTTGTATTTTGATTATTAAAGAATTCAGGGGTCTTAATGCCCAGTGTTCCAAAAGGGGAACAAGGTGCAATATAGGGTTAAAAACTAAAGTTGCTGGGGTTCCATACGGTAACAAAATTTAAGTGCAGTAAAATATTTTTCAAAAAAGAAAAATATAATTAAATGAAAATATCTTTGTTTATAATGACTACAAATAAGCCGAATTAATTTAAATTAGGATTTAAAAAATTAACTAAATTTTGCCCATATTAACCTACTCAAAGTGCAAAATTTACGAAAAGCAATATGAGTAAAATAACTCATATTTAAATTGTGTTATGCAATAATATTTTAGCCCACAGTTACAGATGACAGTAAGTTGTTAAACTTTTTTCTTAAAATCTTTGAAACCTTTTGACTAAAACACTTTAGATAAAATAATACACTTTTAGTCAACTCTACATTACTTTTATTCTTTTTATATTTTTGCGATTGCAATTTCGAATGTTTACACATTCATCTTCAGGCAAACTTAAATCTCAGATTTATCGTAGAAAAGATAGTCATTAATAGTTAAAAAATAATGCACTTTGTTAAGTCATGTCATTCGACTTTTGTTTATAATTATTATTTATTTTTTAACTATTTAATGTTAATATGACTATCGTTTCTACGATTAATCTGAGATTTAAGTTTGCCTGAAGATGAATGTGTAAACATTCGAAATTGCAATCGCAAAAATATAAAAAGAATAAAAGTAATGTAGAGTGACTAAAAGTGTATTATTTTATCTATTATATCTACTCTACTACAAGCAAAGAATTTGTTAAAAAAATGGAAGTGGAAAACTTTCAAATTTGGGTTAAAACATTTTAAATTAGGCATTTGCTTCAAATACTTCAATTATAGCGTGTACAAAGTTTGTGATTTTTAATTCAAATCGTTTAAAAGATAATATCTGATATTAAGTAAAATTTTCAGCAAACTACTGTCATTTCACAATGTGGTTTAATGTTATTGCAAATCACAGTCCATTTTATCCTAGTTTAATTAATTATAATATTTATTTAAAATCTAATAAAATCCCCAAAATAGTTAAGAATTATTTTATCTAAAAAGAATCGGTGCAAAAAACGCAAGTTATTATAAAATAATCCTTTAAAATTTTGTATAATATACAATATACATTATAAAAGTCAATATAACGACTATTTTTCAAACTTTAAGTCAAACTTAGCTCATATAATTATTATGAATCTGGTTTTTACCCAATCAGCATGTTCTATTGGTACATTATAAATTACTTTTATGAAAAAAGATTTTAAGCACGAGGCGAAAAATTTGTGAAGATTTTAAAAACATTTGGAAAAAATATGATGAAATTAATAGTCTTTTTTTGGCTAAGGTTCTTTTAAAGTTTGATTTTAATAATACAGTCTCTTTTGATTTTTTTAATTAATAAGAATGTTATTATCAAAGAGTATTTTGGCAGTGTTCAGTGGCTCTCCTTACATTTAAATATACACTAATTATTATGATTTAAGTACGTTTAAAAATTATATTCTACAAGTGAATAAACCCAGTTTTAATTTTTAACAATAAAGTTTCAGTTTTTAAAGAAACAGTTTTAAACTACAGATTGACGCTTATTTAAAATTATTTTGGCGCTTCTTAAAAATTCAAATTTTGACTTTTTTTTAACTATAACTAGTTTTTTAAAAAATAACATTTTAATATGTAAATGTAAATGTAAACTTTTTTAAAAGTATAGACTGACGTTTTTTTAAAAAATATTTTGTATTTCTTAAAAATTAAAATTTTGAGGTTTCTTGAAAATTAAGTATTTGACGTTTCTTTAAAAATATTTATTTATATTTGATTCCTTAAAAACTGAACTTTAATTTCTTGAAAATTAAAACAAAATAAAAATGGGAAAATTCACCATTAAATAATAAAAACTTATGATATGCTTTACAAACATTACATAAAATAAAAATGATATGTACAAAAAAGTTTTTTTTTCTGCTATGAATTAAATGATTTGAGATCAGTTCGAAAAGTTTTGTGATGAAACAGTCATTTGCAAAATGCTAAAAGTAAAAATAATAATAATAATAATAATAATAATAATAATAATATGTCATATAATGACATCATATTATGATATTATGATCTACCTATACCTATAATATTTAATAATTTAAGTAGACTGTTTTACTTTATTTTATAACATTTATTATAAAATTATTGTATTAAATATTAATTAAATGGCGTTAAAATTGTTCAGCTACGTCCAAAATAAACAAAGTCTATAAAATATAGTCTAGGACTATTAGTCCTTTTATACAAAATTTGCTATACCGGATGATCCAACGAAACCTTGGATAAAATCGAAACTAATGACTTTTCGAAAAAACGCCGAGACATGTTAATTTTTATTTTAAGGGAGGCATCTTTTGACATGTAATCCATAATTGACGTAACTACCCCTACCATTCAGCAGCTACAGTTCGAAAATATTAAATGGGAATGTGGGGCATGTAACACATTATTGACAAGATTTTTAATTCGGGTTTGGTCTGTTTTATTTTTTTTAAATCGGTTCAGTAGTTCTCGAGAAAACGTATAACAAAAATTTAAAAAACGCATTAATTAATTCATTTTAAAACAAAATAATGTTACATAATTAAAAAAAAAACATAATAGTACCCGTTTAAGGCATGTAAAATTTTCTCAAAAAAAGTTTTTGGTTTTCCGAAAAAAGAAAAATTTTTGATTTTTTTTTGAAAAAAAAATTACATGCCCCAGACGGGTATTATTATGTGTGTTTTTTTAATTATAATTAAAAAACACATAAATGTAAAAATATTATGTTTTTAAATTAATTAACGAATCTATTTTTTTAATTTTTCTTATACATTTTCTCGAGAACTACTGAACCGATTTAAAAAAATAAAACTTTGTTATAACCAGAGTTAAAAAACATTTTTAATAATATAGTACATGTCCCACATTCCCATTTAAGATTTTCGAACTGATAGCTCCTGAGTGGTGGGGGTAATTACGTCAATTATTGTTACATTATTGGTTTCGATTTTATACAAGATTAATGTTTTCGTTGGATCACCCGGTATACGAGTTCAACGCAGCCATATTTAAAATTTTGCAAAAAGTTTAAGAGATGACACTACTAGCAGGTGGACACCACTATAGAAATCCATCAATCGACGCAATTTATGTTAGCCATTTTGTTATTCTGAAACAGTAAAGAACTTTTCAGTTACTATAATAACAATTGTTAACAGATTAACAGATTTAAGAGAGTTTCTACCAGAGACCACTGTTGTTTGTAGTTTGTACGGAAAGGAGGGTATCGTATTTTGGCCTAAATCGCCTTCAACGATAAGACTTTACATGCTTATAGATACATAAATAAAAATAACTTATTCTGTGGGACCAAGGGCTGTGTATTGTGATGTGTTGACTGCGCTTGACAGTAATATTAAAATATTTTGTTGTTTTGTTGTTAATTTTCACGGATTTAACTTGGTGTAGAATACACAATGTGTATTGGACTTATCAGACTAGTTTTTCAGTAAGATTACCGAGTTGTTTTTGAGGTATGTATTTATACTAATAATATTTTAAAGCAATCGAGCAGCTCCAACATAATAGTATAGTAACCTAAAGCATACAGTCCCATGGGACAGTGTGACCCCAGACTAGTAATTTATTGTGGCTTTCAACGTGTTAAATACCTTTATTTCCATAAAAAAGTTTTAAGAGACTTTTAAGCTGTAGTGCTAAATAAATACAATTAATTCTTATTGTACAGTGTTTCTATTATACATTCCATTTAATGTTATGATGATGTTTAGATAAACAAAACAAAACGTCACTTTTGTTAAGGATAAGATAGAGGCATTTAGCAGTTAGAATTGTTGTCACGTTTACGATAACACAAAAATTGTTAACGACTAATTATTTTCATCAAAATTAACAAAGAAACTTATTAAACAGTTTTTCATCATTTTGCACTTTTTTAAACAAAAACATATTATTCTCATTTAGCCCAAAACTTACCTTTAATATCCTTCTGTATTTATGTCGATTTGATTATTTATGTCAATTTGATAATTCTTGTCAAAATTATTTAAACTGCTTGTTAAGTATTACAGATGTCTGTAAAATGCTTGAATTGTACAATTTTTTGGTGTAGCGAAGTTTATTGTCCGCGAAGGTATTTACACTAAAATTTTAATGCGCAGAGTATCAGTATTATGTAGAATTGTGGCGAATTATGGATTTCTATAGTAGACGGAGCCCGTCTGCCAGTAGTGTTATCTTAAAAAATTTTGTGAACTTTTAAATATGGATGCTGTGAAATCGTTAATTAGCCCTTCTATAGAAAGTTTGCTGTAATCCTAAAAATGTGAGAGAGGGCAAAGTAGATCATAACTGTTATAAATTACCTTTCATTTGTAGTCTAAGTATACTTAAGCTATAATTATAATTCGGTGTAAAATCGTCAATATATAATACATATTATATAATTATATAGATTAAAAAAAGAGTTACTACTTAAAAAAGTACTAAGACATTGCTTTATGAAGCAGTTTTTGTTTTAAATATTTTACTTTTTATATATTTGGAAGCTTACGTTTATAATTATGTTTATAAACTTTATATAATTCGTTTTGACTTACATAAAAAAATTTGGTTTATTTCTTGTATTTTCACGGTCAATATTTACATAGACTTGATAACTTCAGCGATATCCTTGGACAACTGCGAGAAGTTCGGCCTGTTTTGTGGGTTTGGATCCCACAGCGACTCCTGTAATAAAATAAAAATTTTATTTACGAATTTATTATGTTTCTAAAACTTCCAAATGAAATCACTAACCAAATTATTGATTTGATTTCACAAGTAGGTACGCTAATCTTGAATACAAATAAAGTTTTAGTGACTTGCCAACGCAAACCAACAGTTAGTCCTATCAGTAGGAAGTCTACACATTATAAAATCATTGACAGTTAAATCTGAGGTGCTCGGTTTCGGAAGATATTGGACTTTTCTCATCAGAAATTACTACAGTCGACTTAATAGTCCTTCATTTTATACTGTTTTAGCTTATTTTATATAAATTTTGGATCAGAGAATTTAAATCCATTCACAGAAACGGTCTATTGATTTTCATTTCGGAAAAAAGTATCACTGAGGTTATTTGCATCTTATTTTCTCAAAAAATAAGCATATTAGTGTATCGATTAATGACAAATTATTTAACAAACACTTATTATTACTGAATTATTGTCCTGACACATTATGACAGCCCTGTTGTAAATGTAAAGTATTCTTCACCAAAACACCTAAATTTAATATTAAAGGAGTAATAGCATTTTAAAAAGTAACATTTTAGTGGCACAAAATGTTACTTCTACTTAATTGCATTTTTTTTGAAAACTTGTTTTTTTTAATTGGATGGCAAATTGTAAGTTACCTGTATTTTGTGTAGACCTTCAGGCGTGGAAGGATGAGGTTTCCACTCGAGTTTCTTTTCTTTCAGCTTACTCAAAAAGCTGTTATCGTTTATCTTCGAGAAAGGCAGTTCTCCCTGGGCAAATATTTCCCAAATTAAAACCGCAAACGAATAAGCGTCACTTTTCGCGGAGTATTCGTCTTCGTAGACAGCTTCGTATGGCAGCCATCTTAGTGGAATCAACTGAAATAAAAAAAATATATGAAAATTTTATATTATTAATTTATTAACAATTCAAGTAAAAGGACCTCAGTCATTTTTGAAAATATACGAGAAATTTACCTTAAAACGGTGTACCACACTTTAAATTTGATGTCATATGAGCATGATTATCACAGGCCAACAAATTTTCAACTTTTGGAAGTCGATTTGGATCTGACAGCTGATTTTGGGTAATTTAGTTATGTTGATTTCGAATAAAACTTCCGTTTTTGTCCATCACGTAAGGGTTTTGATCAACCGCACAGTGGGTCACGAAAAAAAACACCAGCACTTGAACAAAATTCTGAATTTTCGCATACGACTATTTTTGATACTGCTGGTTTCGAATAAAATAAAGAAAAATAAAAAAAAATCTGTGCCATTAGGGTAGTCCAAAATTTTATTTTTGTTTCAATCTTTCCAAAAATGTGTCAAATGGCTTCTTTTGATTATGTTGATATAGAAAAATGTCTATAACTTAAAAATCCTGCACTTCATGTTAAAGAATGAGATTTTTGGCATGGCTTATAGCTGAGAAAATTATACGTGATGAAAAAAAAATGCTTGTTTGGCAGTCAGTTAGTCTTAACTAAGCCAGAAAATAAAAAAACATCCAATCACAAAATCCTTGTTGGCCTGTGTATTTAATATTCCCAAATTCATGTATACCTGATACCTAAAATAATTATAATCGACGAAAGAACTGTAATATGCCACATTATTTTTTTTTACAAAATCTTTTTTAATTTTTGTGTGAACATGATTTTTTTTTCATAATATGAAAAAAATATTTAAAATAATATTATTTTTGCACGATGAAGACTAAAACTTAATTTTACGTTTTAATTTTCGGGACTAAACTTGCTGTTTTTCTCCCAAGGGAAAAAAATCAAGGCAACCTAATATTAAAATATTATACATACTGTGTTTTGCTGGTACAAAAATTAGGTTTGGTGATTTGTAATAAATTAGCGATTCAAACGAATTTATTTGATTTTGACAAAAAAAACCTTAAAAAAAAAACATTGATTAAATTAATTAAAATTTATCGCCTTTGTCCATTTTTTCAAACTAACGTTTTTGTCAACCATATTTTAAAAAATAATTGAAATCGCGATAGCCATGAAACTGACTTTTCGAAATTCACAGGCATCTTGATTAAATTACGAAAATAAAACACCCGATTTTAGACGCATGTTTTTTAATTTTAATTTTATCTACCTACTTAAATTATGTTTAGTCGTGCCAAAAATAGTGTATATACCTCAGGAATAAAGTGGCAGTTTTAGTCCCTTGCATTTCTGTTTCTTTCTCTCGCTACGCTCGCTCAGCGGGACTAAAACAGCCAGTTTAGTCCTGAGGTATATAAATAACTATTTTGCACGACCGGGACTAACAAAATATTTTACTCTCTCTTTTTTCGGGACTAAACCTACTGTTTTACTACCGCATCTTTATCATGTTATCCACGATAGCTGTACACTTCCAAATATTATTGGCGCAAGAAATGCTATTTTTATAAGCTTTTCCATAATTTTTTCTTGATTTGGATGGCAGTAAATTTAAAATAGCCTCTGCTGCCTGTTTCTCAATAACCACCACAAGGTCAGTTTTGATAGGCTGCAGCATTATTTCATCAAAGTCCATATTTTTTGTTACTTTTTCTTGAAAACTTTGTAAAATTTGTTCTAACAGCGTGCCACATTTAAAATACTACGCCCAATCGAGAAAAACAATTGAAACCCAAACCTGTCATTTCGTAATTCATGAATATCTTTAATTTTAAAAGAAATTGCAAAAATGTATTAGTTAGTGTTGAATTAATTAAATTTTATGTAAATATTTATATAGGGACGGGTGGTGCGAAAAATAAGGAATAAAGTGTGTTTTAGTTCCTTGATATATAAATAACTCGATAAATAAACATTTTATTACCTGATTAGCATGTTTGCAATACTCTTGACTGTAAGGATCTTTAGTAAGTCTTGGAAGTCCAATTTTGGCCACCAGTGTGGACGTAATCAAGCAATTCCTTGCTGCTAAATCTCGATGGACCAACCTGAAGTTGGTCAAGTGGTCCATTCCTCGGCTGATTTGATGGATTAGAGCAACACTCTGTATGGCGGTTAAAGGTGGCAGTGAGCCTTTTTGTGTTGCTACCAAAAATTGTTTCAAATCGCCCTGCAAAATAAAATAGTTTAACAAAATGACTTTATATTAGAAAAATTTCATATTTAAATTAATTTTCATTACTTTGAAATAAATAAATAAAATTCAGTTATTGTATTTTTATTTTTGTATTATTATGAACTAAGAATTTATAGCCATTCAATCAATTAAAAGATCTGAGTTTCTAATAGAAAAAAGACGGGCACTACATACAGCGGCAGCTTGTTGCTGCCGTCTAAGGCGGGGATGAAAAAACCACCGCCGGATGGAGTCACCTGATAAAAAACACGTTAGAATATTTGTATAGTTGAAAGTCTCAAACAATGCACGTCACGACGCCTGTCTGGGTGGATTTAGTTCGATCATCTTGCAACCCTATTTTTTTTTTCATAAATTCACTTAGGGCTTTCTATAGATCAATTTTCCAAAATTTACCGGTCCGTTCGTTTTTTATTTAAAAATATGTATCTAAATATTAATTTTTTACAGGTTGACTTTGGAGGTTGCTGCATGAAAATGTTGCTGTTTTCGGCCATCTATAACAAACCTTCCTTACTTTTTTGGTCTTTAACAGATTTGAACCGCCAAGGTTTTGATTAAATCTTAAGAAAACACTTCTTTTAAAATTGTTAAAATATTTAATGTTATTTGTCATTCAGTTTTTTTAAAAGCCTCCAAACATAAGAAAAATAATAAAAAAAAATAATTTTTTGTCCACCGTATTTTTTTCTCCGTTATTATTTTTCATTTCTATTTTTATTAACCATGTATATGTGTGATACTATTCATTATTAGTATTATTTAAAAAAAGAACCTAATATGAGAAAATCCTAGACATATTAAAAAAGTATAAATAGGCCCATATATTTCTAAGAATATATCCAAAAATTGGATGTGTTTTTATTCGTTTTGAAACTACAACCAATTGGAAACTTCAATTTTTCGAAAATCAAAAAAAAAATCAAAAAATCCTTAATTTCAATGTCTAGGAGACGTGACTCTAGAACAGACAGATAGACAGAAATCAATGCAAAAAAGCAATGAAATGTAAAATTTTCTATTTTTTTTAACCTAATTACGAATTATTTTACTTGATTAAAATACTTACCCAATCAGTATGTTCCAAAACCATATAATGTGGCTCAACTTCTCTACACAGCCCCAACAGCTTCGTTATATTCTCGTGACTCAACTTATTGAACATATCCAGCTCCCTTTTAAACTCGGCCAAACAACTTTCGTCCTTGGTTTGCATTAAAGACTTAACCAAACAAACGACTTCCACTTCTTCTGCTGAACCGTTAGGAGTCGTAGGTAGGGAAGTTCTCTTCTCGAGAGCATTTTTCGGGATTTTAGCTATGAAACAGTCGCCAAATTCGCCTCTGCCGATGAGTTTGAGGTCCTTTAAGTTAGACCGGGATAGTGAGATTTTATCGTAGCTTGATTTCGACTTTTTTGACTGGCTCGAGCTCTGGGAATGAGTGGTTTCGGCTCCATCGCTGCGTTGGCCTTCCTTGTGGGCCTCGACGCCGTTTTGACCGGATTTTGAGGGGCCTGGGACGTGACCGTTCGTAGCTACTGCTTCTTTTAGCTCGGTGTGATCGACTTCGCCGTTTTCAGTTTTCGCAACTAAAATATTAAATAAAATAATATTTAAGTAGGTAGGTGGATAGAACATAGTATAATTAAAAGTTCATAATTATTCGATTCTTGTAGTGTTATATTAAGTGTTATAGCACATAAATAACACATAAATGTGTTATAAATTCAGATTTTTTTTCACCACTTTTATACAGATTTCTATAGGTACAGTGGTGGCATTAAATATCGGGACAAACAATTTTTCATAGATTATAGTGGGTCTTGTGTCATATTTTAGAAAACATCAAAATATGTCAAATGTTTGTTTATTTTTTGCTGTTATATGAGTAGTTTGTAAAAAAAAGTGTTTTTTATCTTTATTTTAATGTAAAATAAGTTTGCTTATCGTGGGAATTAAAGAGAAAAAATGCTCAGTCGTCCTTAGTATTAGGAGATATGGATGAGGTTTAATTTTACTGAAAACAGTTCAAGAAATAGATTTGTGTCTTAAGAAATGTTTTATTGAGAAAACATTAGGTTCTTATATTAAACCGAAAAACTATCCTCGCAAGCAATTTTTAATTATATAAGAAGAACCGAGAAAAACAAGGTTCAGTTGCCGTATACTAGGATTTCAGTAATAAACTCTTAAACTCAAATCCATTTTCAGTAGAAAATTTATAAAACCTTGTGACTTTTTAGCTGTACTGAAGAGAAAAATGAATATTAAACACATATTCTTTACCCGTATAGTATAATTTTGATTCAAAGAATATCAATTTTATTATTATTTAAATAATTACAACATTTGTGGAAAATTTAATGAATCAATAAATATTAATTTATTAATTTAATATTTGTTGACAGTAAACTTCAACTAAATAATTCAGTTATGTCCAAACGAAGTAACCTAGTTTTTAATTTTTAAAATAATCCCATGTTAATCCATGAAAAAAATATAATAATGACACGAATTTTTATGAGGTTGTCCCGATATTTAATGCCACAACTGTACCCTAGAAATTTTAGATCACCATATTTAGGCTAAAATAACTTACAGTAAGCTAGCTCGCTTAATTATTCCTCATGTGAAGATTGAATAAAAATATTATACAGTTAATCCTGGAAGTTACCATATTTATATTATGTGATTTATCGGGGTAGTTGAGTATCTGATATTTTCGATTTTTTTTATATTGTAATGTAAAAGTATACCGGGTGTCCCAGATATTACTTCCCGGCCAATATCTCCGTTATTTTAAAAGATAGAAACTTAATTAAAAAAACATTAGATGGGACCAAAAGTACTTTTAAATCCCACACCAAAACATAACCCTCATTAACTCACCCCCTTGGAACCACCAAAAAATTTTTTTTCAAATGGCACCCGCATATTTTTTTAGTGATTATAAAAGAAAAATTATAGAAAAATTATATTTTTGATGATCCTTGCTCATATTGGAGGTAGTTTTTAAATAAACTTAAGACGATATTATCTCTCCAAAAATGTTTTTATTATTATTACATAATTAATAGCGACATGTTTCTGCCCTTTTAACATAGGACCATCTTCAGGCTAATAATTAAAATTAAAAACAAACAACAACAATTACATTACACGTATACAAGTCATATGACATTTTTGGAGAGATAATATCGTCTTAAGTTTATTTATTATAAAATAACTTCTGAATTAAACGGTGTATTACACTTTGTATTTACCCTAAGGGGAAGTACAAAATAAATTAAAAACAAAAACTTAAAAAAAAAATAGAAATTAAAAAAAAAATTTCAATTTAAAAAAATATATTTTTTTATTTTAGGCTACTTTCCCTTAGGGTAAATACAAAGTACTTTTGGTCCCATTTAATAAGTTTTTTGATTGAGTTTCTATCTTTAAAATAACGGAGATATTGGCCGGGAAGTAAAATCTGGGAAACTCGGTATATCCAGATTTTTAATATATGGTAAATATATTTGACTAATTATATTTAATTTATAAATTTTGGTATCTCATATTTTTTTTAACTAACTACTCGCTTTATATGTACTGCCCTCATTAGTTAAAAGGTCATAAAAAACAATTTAAATTAAAATTTAGATAATTAAGATTATTATTCATTATTTCTGAATACAAGACAATAACTTTAAGTGATTAGGGTAGGTAGGGATGAATCTTTACTAACTTTTTAGGATGTTCTTACTTGGGAGAGTACACAAATATGGCATAAAACAATCTGTATATGCAGATAAGCCGAAAAAAATGTACTAAGGAAGAAGGACAGTGTGGCCAAAGTTAGAAAAACAGACCGCTAAAATTGTATGGTCACAGTTCCCAGTTTAAAATATTTTTTATATTACAAAACTTTAAATAATCCTAGAAATAAGAAGTTCATAATATTATTTTTCGTAGTACATCAAATAAACTTTGTCCTTCATAATATGGTGAAGCTGGAGCTAAAGTGGTCTAACTAACAAAATGTAAATATAGAGAACATGAAGAAAACGCGTTTTGACTTATATTTTAATCACATTTGCTTTTAAAACAAAACTTTTTGGGCATATGTTAGCATAAAATATAAAAATACTTATCTCATTAAAATAACTTTAGTTTTGGGTGCCTTCAGTTATTACGCGACACTTTTTAGGAAAAAACTCATAGTCTCTTTTCATACAAAAGTTTAATTTTTTTTTGGTTGGCACAGTAGGTGTAAAATAATAGTTAAACCTAACCATATAATATAATTTTAATTATTTTAATGCTATTTTAAAGCTATTTCATATATAAATTTTAGAAATTGCTATTTTCGCCAAAAGTAAAAAAGATAAAGTGGTCTAACTAACATTGTTTTCAACACTCGTTATTTCCCAAACAAAACGAACTGTTGCAACAGTTATACATGAAATAGTGTAGTACTACCTTTAAACTATACTATAAAATTATTTTTGGGTGTGTCCAAGTATTACGTTACACTTTTTAGGGTATACTAAATGAGCCTGTTTTTACAAAAAAAAGGTAACAATATGAAGCAGGTTTATAGACCTAAAATGCGTACAAACTATAAATATATAATGTCTAGTATTGAAATATGGCCGTAACTCAGTTTCGCCGAAAATGTTAGTTAGACCACTTTAGCTCCAGCTTCACCATATGTCATTCTTATTAATATTTCAAAAAAAAAGGGATTTTATCCAGTAACCTTTATGAGACGCGACTTAATATTTTACTGGCCCCGAGACCGGACCCAAAGACTTACCATCAGCAATGGGCAACTTTCTTGAACGCCTTCTGTACCTGCACCATACCATCAAACCAACTACAAGGACTATGTACGCACCAGCTACCGACATGGTGATTAAAACTGCTTTAGTGACTGCGGTATCACCGTCGGATTCATCAGGGTGATATCCATCTTTACCTACGGGTAAAACTCGTTTAATTAGTACAACGCAATATGTATTTTATCAAAGCTATTTGCATATAGAATTAAAAAATTATTGATCCTTGAACGTTCAAGTATTACGTAACGCAAAATTTAGTCATTTTTAACCCCACCCCCCATGTAACGCGGCGTAACATTTTAATTTGTGAAGCTTTCCTTTAGTCGATTTATTTTTATTGATAAGCAATATAAATGCTTATTTTATTACCAAAACATCCTAGGTATAAACCTTAATTAATTTCAGATCATATATTATATTTTATGCACTTTCCACTTTGAATCACTGATATTCATAAATTTTAATTTATTTAATTGAATCTTGGTATCAAAAACAGGCCACTCAAAACTAATTTAAACACTGATTTATTAAAAATATATTTACAGTAAATAAGTAAATAATTTACTTCTTTTAAATGACGGAAATCATAACATCAAATGACTGTTACCAGTACGTTGCCAAACTTTATTAGAAACTGATCGTAAATTGTTTTTTTACGGGTGGAACACCCGTTATTTTATTTCTTTTCAGTTGAAAACTAAACTTTTTAAACAAAAACAGTTATGTTTATTTAAATGCTAAAATATATGATAACAACTATTTTATTGGAATAATCTGAAGCATAAAATATCCCTCAAGCAAAGTTTAGACTTGGCAACATTCGCGAACAAGTGGTTTTAAAAAGCGCGGCAAATTTGAGATTTAAAATTTTAATTATAGTTGTAAAATAATATTGTTGTTTAGTTCTTAAATTTTCAATTTAAATACGAAACTACATTAAACATGGTAAAATTATATACTTTCTTATTTTGTTTGTGAAATACTCTTTCAAAATACCATTCGTGCATGTTGAATTATACATAACTTTTTTACTGTATATAAAAAAACATTTTGCTTAGGAAATTGTTTTCGTGCATTTTTCGTCAAAATTTTGTAACACGAAACACTATAACAATTGCCAAGCAAAACATTTTTTTAATACAGTAAAAAAAATAACGATAATTCAACATGCACTTATGATATTACTACTAAGTATTCGTTTAAACAATTTCTTGACTTTTCAATACGTAAAAAGCAATAAATTATACTTACCACGAACAATCAGTTCTATTTCTTTCCTATTTAATCCAGCACTACTTCCAGCAGTACATCCATATTTATTTTCGTCATCTCTGTGGACCTCACTGATGTGCAAGGACCCATTTTTCATCACCGTAAATCTGGTGTTGTCGAACTGGTTCATGTTGGAGTTTTTGTCCCAATGGATGGTGGGTTTTGGATCCCCTTCCACTACACAATCGAGCATAACGGATTCTCCCTCGACAGTGATTGTGGGGTTTTTCGGGAGCAGGCTGAATTTTGGAGCAACTAAAAAATTATTTAATTAGACTTAAAAATAATTAATACAGGGTTCCCACCAAAAATTGACATTCAAATTCCAGGTATTTTCCAGGTTTTCCAGGTAAAAATTATTAAAATTCCAGGTATAGTAAAATAGTTTTAGTATATAATAATAATATTAAAGTAACAAAAAAATTAAAAAATCATTTCTTGTAATTGATTGTTATTCCTCGTAAGTAGTATTTTCGAAAAAAAAATCTTCAAAAAATTAATAAAAACAAGAAAAATTGATCCTTTAACTGATTTTTAGCAAAAGTGACAATTTCAATCATTCGGATCACAATCAAAAAAAAAAATTGGTTTGAACGTTTGAGGGTTTCTTTGGGGGTTTCTTTGGGATACTTTGAGGTTGAAAAAAAAACAAAAAAGTACTTTGTTTACTCGGCTGTGCCTCATAAGAAAAAAGCACTCTCGTGTACTAAAAACTAGGTTCGCGTACTCGGTGCGTAATATACTATTTTATCATTGCTCTACAACCATTTTTCGCCAAGTTATAGGCTCTTAAAATCACCTAAAAATTTAGGCTGTTTTTTATATCCTTAAATTTTTGTGCTAAGGGTATTTAATTTTTCTCAAACAAATTATATTTTTGTATATTAAATTCCAGGTGCTATTACAAAATTCCAAGTCAAAAAACGTGTTTTTTAAGAAAAAAATGTTAAATTCCAGGTATTCCAGGTGGGAATCTAAATTCCATGCGTTTTCCAGGTTTTCAAGGTTTTCCAGGGTTGGTGGGAACCCTGTAATACACAAGTAGAAACTGACACGGCTAGGTACCCTTTTTACTATACAGATTCTAGACGAGTGCACTCGTGTATAGACAGTGTTTACAGTCTTTTGGAAAAAATAAAGGATATGATTCTACATCATAAAACATGAAAACCAACAACGGTCCTTCGAAGATGGACATATTGAATGGGGAACAAAAAAAGCGCCAATACTGCTGCAGGGCAATTCTTCATTTAAAACAAAAAAAGTATTCTTCACCGAAACACATAAATTTAAAAGGTAACATTTTTTGGCATGAAATGTTACTTCCTCTTAATTGCATTTTTCTTTGAAAACGGTTGTTTCTACAGTGTTAAACTATACACAGGTGTCTTGAATCAAAAATAAGCTTTATTTTTTGGCGCCAAAAACTCTTTTCACAGATTGACAAAGGGCCTAAATTTAGTTTTCTATGAATTTCATGAACACGGTTATAATTTGACGCACGGATCTGTGGCTACGGGAAATATGTTTGGAATGTATGTGCAAGTGGGAGGCCCGTTGCAGGCACGCACGCCTTTAACGCTTTTGACGTAAAGAAGAGAGCGCGAATGATCCCTCCTCCTTTCGTCGAAGACTTTGTTTCATGCAGAAAACTATACCTCTATAAAAAAAACTGTTCTATTATAAAAGATAGATAAAGAAATTATCTAGAAACTGTTTACGCCTGGTTTTAAAAAATTTCCCCTAAAAGGTCTGTTTATGATTTTGTGGTTTAATTTATGCATTCATTGTAAAAATAAAAAAAATAAATCGTTAGATGGCTTTTCTTGCAGCATCGTCTTAAACTTAACACTTTTACCAAGGAACAGGGACTCATCTTTGACTTAATAAAAACAAGCTACCTTATAGATTTTGAGCTGCTGAATCCATATCGGTTCCTAAAATTTAGTTAGTTTTTGCGAAATATTATATTTTATATTCAGGAAGTTGAAATTTTGGTCAAGTTTGGGAGTCCATAATTTTGGAACGGCAAAGTGTTTTAATACTTTTTCGGCCTGTATGAATTAAAATGATCTAAGGCTTTATATCAAATACGGCAAAACTGATTTTCTACCCAGCAAACATTGATCCATTGGCCGCCCGTTGGCCAAACATTGGCGTGTCAATGTTTCCTACATTGGACCAATGTTGGCAAACCCACATTGGGCCTTTAACTGAGGACTTTTTTCATATTTCATATAACCTGGGGTATTTCATAAATACTCATTTGACGGTACTTTATGCTTTAAAATCAGTCAATTTCAATATCGGATGAATCTAAAATAAATAACTTACCTACTACATCCACCAAAATGCTGGCATTTATCACGCCCTGGCTATTTTTGGCGATGCAATTATATCTCCCTTTATCTTCAGCTATAACTTTACTAAAATGCAACGTTCCGTTCATGTCAGTGATATGGCTAGCAAAATTTTCTGATCGGACTCCATTTTTTTCCCAGTGGATATTTGGTGGAGGAGTTCCTTGGGCTTTGCAGTGGATTTTGGTTGAAGTACCGAGTTCCATCTTTTTGTTCACAGGAGCTGGAGCGAATCTCAGTTGCTCTGAAAATAAATTAAGTCGATATTTAGTTTGACATTTTTGAAGCTTGACAAGTCTTCAGTTGAGTATGTCTATCAGTAAGGTCTCAAACACGGTACCCCCTCAATGTTATTAAGTTACAAAAACAGGTGCCCAAAATCTAATAACCGATCCTAGTAGTGGAAGGTCTGGCGGATAAGATTAAAGCAAACTTATTTCTAAAAGTAAGTGGTATTGAGCGTGATGGAGAGATGTTAAACCTTTTCTCCAAAAGAGCTACGTCTCGGATTTTACTAAAAGTTGTTACAATGTCCAGACCTTCTACTACTAAGATGATCTAAGTAAGATCCGTTGTTAGATTTTGGGCACATTTAATATTATATAATATATTATAATATATATTATTCCATCAATCTATTTTCTAATCATCGTACAGAGTGATATTGGTAGACTGACTCTTGGTACTGAAGAGGGCCAGCAGCCCGAAACTGTCAGTCTACCAATATCACTCTGAACGATGATTAGAAAATAGATTGATGGAATAATAAATTAATATTTTTATAATTTTGTTTAAAATTAAAAAATTTCTGTCCTTACTAATTCTACGTCTAACCACCCGTTAGTGCTACTATGTGCTTGAGACACACAAGTCTTCAACTTGCTACCATTCAAAGTCTCCAGACTAGCAGAGGTATGAGTAGTTGTCTACATCTAGAAATAGATGGCGCACAAGTTTACACCAATCTAATGGCTATATTCCTTTTGCGAGTAAAGTCTAAAAACGTTTTCTTAATCAGCGTGCAGAGTTGACTCTTGGTACTGAAGAGGGCCAGCAGCCCGAAACTGTCAGTCTACCAATATCACTCTGTACGATGATTAGAAAATAGATTGATGGAATAATAGGGTAGGATCACCGGTTTTAGCCACTGCACCGGTTTTAGCCAGTCAGAGTAGTTTTTTGGATATAGATAAGAAATAGGAGACTTTAGATCAAAATGATCATTTAAATCCGATTTAAATGATAAAAGTTGCGACAACAAATATGTTAAATAAGTTTTAACTGTAGCGAAACGAATACAGCGCCTATTTAAAATTTTGATTTTGAAAAAAATGTAATTTCTTATCACTTTTCTTAAGGAACCGCCAGAAAAATAATTTTAAATATCTAATTCAGGTAAAATTAAATTCGTAAAACATGTATATCAAGTTAAAGGTAAGTTATTAAACAGTTACTTTATTAATATTTTAATACATTTTTTGCAGAATTTGTTCTTAAATTTGCATGACGATAACTGGGACACTAATATGCTTTTCTTTCTAGCTATAGCCACAGAATTGGCTAAAAATGGAACCTAAGTAGTACCAGTTATAGCCAATGTCAAAAAATATCAATTTGTCAAAATTACTGTACAAATAATAAAGATTTTAGCGAAAACCACCTTTAAATATTAGCCAATAATACAACAAAAAGGAGGAGTATTATACAAAATATAGTCGAGAACGGGAAAATGACTCAAATGATTAAAGACTAAAGCTGAAAACTAAACATGTCACAATGTGAAGTTGTCACATACATATAAATTTTTTGTAAAATTTATAGTGTCGAATATGGTATAAACTACCAGCTGGTTCAGATCCCAAATAGACTCTAAACAAATAAATAAAACATAAATAAAATTAATAAATATTTATAATTATCGGATAATTATCCAAGAAAAGATGTATGTAAGAAAAAATGTAATAAAAAACGAAATCATTTTAAATGTTGATTAAGAGTATATATTTTTAAAAAACTATAAATTTTAAATGTTCTAAAACAAAAATATAAATAATTTATTTTTAACATCTTTTTAGTTTTTTTTAATGGTGGCTATATCTGGTGAATTTTTATGGCTAAAACCGATGCTTGGGTGGCTAAAACTAGAGAATTAGTATTATTTTGTTTGTTTTTGATTTTATTACATATCAGCTGAAGTTATATTGTTTAAACATTTATTTTATAGTAGAGATATATTGTAAGTTTCAGATAAACCAAAACTTGCAACCTTAACATTATAATGGAACATAATAAAAAGAAATAAAAACAGATTTTTTCTTAAGGTGGCTATAACTGGGGTATCTACCCTAAATTAATATTTTTTTTAATTTTGTTTAAAATTAAAAAATTTATGTCCATATTATAATATATTATATAATATTGAGGGGTACCGTGCAAAATGGAGACCCTCCATATTGTAAAATATCATAATATGAAGGGTTTCTAGGATAATCCATAAGGATAATCCTGGGATAATCCTTACAATTCCACTTTTACTTGTGCAATGTGCAATCACGAACAATCGCAGTCCATTTTTTTCAGAACGTATCCCGCTGACTCATTTTTTTTTTATTTTATTTTTTCTTTTTTGGGACGCGTTTTTAAATTTTAATTAAAAATATAGTATTCTGGTTAGTGGCTTTGGTACAAAACTTTTGATTTTTTTTTTCTTACCTGTTACTGAAATAGTGGCAGGTTTGGACAAAACCGGTTCAAAACCTTTGGTTATAACCTCGCAAATGTATTCTCCTCTATCCTGACTTTGAGTGGATTCAATAGCTATTGTTCCGTTATGTTTAAAAATTTTGATTCTCTGATGGCTTAAATTTTCGTCAAAATCATGTTTAAGGGTTTTTCCATCTTTCTTCCATTTAATTATTGTAAAAGGTTTAAAATTGGATTCGTATTCACAGTTGATCTCTGATTTGTCGTTTTCGTCCACAGTTATGCTTTTTGGATGGCGAGTAATTTTTGGCTTTGCTACAATAAAAAATTTAAGAAGTCTGACAAACCCATTAATATAAAATTGTAGCATGACTGCAAATTTAAATAAAAACTAATTCATGTCATATTTTTAAGTGGAAAAAAGTAAAGCATCTAGAATATTTTCGTTTTATTCTTTCATTAGTATATTCATTATAAAAAAATGTGGCTATAGTGTTATTAATAGTGGAGGTCGCTTGCAAAACAACTTAACACTACGATATTTCATAACGCTTTTTTGTTCAAAACTTTTTGCTGTGTAACTTTTTTGTAATTTTATTATTGGAACATGTTTCCTCAAGTCAAAATACATAAAAAGGTACTTTGTTGTAATACCGTAGGATTAACCGTTTTCGAGAAAAGAAATTTCACGTTTTAATGACGAAAAATTTAATTTTTAAGTTACACAGAAAAAAGTTTGGGACAAAAAACTGACCAGGTCCCCTGTTTCGCACGCCTCTGGTTAAAATAAGTACATGAAAATAACGGACGAAGATGGGCCTTATTAAGATTAGTTTACATTTAAAACTTAGTTTGCTGTTCCTGAATTATTAAATAAAAACCGATTTATTTAGCCGTTTTCAAAGGGACTTAGCTTCCATTACCTAGAATTTTAAGATCAGCAAATTCACATTCTCGGACTATTGATTTACTGGTGACATAGACTTCTTCCTTAAAATCAAAACTTAAGCGCATTCTCTAAAATTTTTTATAACTTCCATTACGATTATTGTTTTATTATGTTTTTGTTTATATTAATCACTAATTAATAATTAATCATACTTTTATAATATTCTATATCGAAATTGTATTATAAAGTGGGGATATCCCGTAAATAAAGAACTTAACTAACCTAACTTTTTATACATATGGAACGTTCAAGTATTACGTAACGCTCCTAGGGGGAGGGGTCATTTTGGAGTGTTACGCCCATGTTAATGGTATAGGAAAATAGCGTTACAGGGGGGTGGGGGTCCAAAATGATCAAAATTTGCGTTACGTAATACTTGAACGTTTCCATATGTTTATAGGGACTTTGTAGAATTACCCCTTAAAATTAATTACCCTATTTCTGAATAACCCTGTATAATACTGTAAGGCATGAGGACAAGCAACTAGACCAAATATGGTCCTTTTTGCCTGATTCAGAGTTTTGGTAAATGAGTCAGTTCGCTTAAGTTTATGATTAACAAATTTAAACGCAGTTTTCATTACAACCAAACCAAAAATGATAAAAATGTGAATATTTTTATTATACCTTTTTTTATGTGGCATGATTCAAATAAACGTATCTAATTAATAGTATATTATGCACCTAGTATGCGAACTAAGTCTTTAGTGTTCGAGACTGAAGTTTTTTTTGCTGAGACGGAGTCGAGGCAAAAAATCAGTCGAGAACACTTAAGACAGTTCGCATACGTGGTGCATATACTATTTTTTCTACTACCTAAAGCTAGTAATTCCAAATATCAGTTAAAAATAAAGTTTAAAGTTTATTTTGACATAGCTGTCAGTTTGACAAATAAGTTGAAAAAAGTTAGTAGTTGTCTCAAAAATTTTTCATTATTGACCGTCGTCAATAAACAATGCTTAACAACAGTCAATAACAAATGAGTTCACTGATTTCATTGGTTGCCAAGGTAAACAAGCCTTGACAACGGTAGATAATATGTAAGCTAGCACTTAATTAGGTAGTAGAATAACCTTATTAAATTTTATTTCGGTCATAAAGTTAGCACTTATATATTTTGGCACAATTGTAAGCTAACTCACTTGTTACTACTAATTCTATTGTTTTTTCAGTCTTTCCAGCTATGCTTTCGGCAACACAAGAGTAGTACCCGGCATGTTCCAACTGAACATTCTCAATTATCAGCCTTCCATCGTCGTCAACTTTCACCACTCCATTATCGGATATCTGTAAATAAAAATAGTTGAAATTAACAAGCCGTGAAGTATGTAATGGCTACGCATTTCATTATAATATATTATAGTATATATATTATAGTATATTATACTATTCACAGTAAATGGTACACGGTGTTCTAAAAGAACTTTTAAATGAAATGACAACTTCCATTTTTTTTTCTTTTTGGAATTTGTTATATGAGCTCTAATTAAAAAAATAAGACCAACATTTTAAAAATCGTTAGAGCCGTTTTTGAAAAAAAATGTGGTTTTTAGAAAATATCTCTGATATTTCAGGCTAACATACTCGGTTTGCCCTCGATGTCTCCGATTTTGACCAAACTTGGCATAGTGGTACCACTATGGTACCTAAGCACTTCATCCAAATTTTTTTCAAAACGGTCTATCCGTTTACTATACTGGGTGTCCCACCAAATTCTTGAAATAGCTTATCTCCTTTATTTGAAAAGGTATTAAAATTTGCAAAAAATAGCATTAAATCAAAGCCAAAGGAGATTTTACTGACTTATTCAAAACCGCCCCTTGCTTACCTACTCCCTTGAAACTACCCCCAACTTCTGTTTTTCAAATAAAACCCCCTAATTCTTATTAAAGACTATGAAAGTGCACTTTATTCTGAATTCAACCATTTATTATAATTTGTATCTTAGATTTTAAGGGGCTTTAAATAACAATTATTATTTATTAATAGAAGGGTGGTATTTAAAACAAAATTGCGGGTAGTTCTAGGAGACTGGGTTGTTATGAGTTGGTTTTAAATATATTAATCAATTTTCTTTTGGGTAAAATTTAACCTAAGTTTTTGGAAATTTTTCTGGTTAAATTTAAAATGAAATGTGCTTTTATATTCTTTAGTAAAATAGGGAAGTGCTATTTAAAAAACTAGTTGGAGGTGGTTCCAAAAGGGTGGGCTAATAAGGGGTAGTTTTGCATATGTCAGTAAGTTCTACTTTGACTCCAATTTAATTTTATTTTTTTATATTTTTAAATAACGAAGATATAGCCCGTCTAAAACCTGGTGGGACATTATTATTACTAAATAATAATTGTTATTGGAAGCCCCTTAAAAGAATAAGATACTAATTGTAATACATGGTTTAATTCAAAATGAAATGTAATTTCATATTGTTAGATAAAAATGGGGGTGAAAGGTGTTATTTGAAAATCAGGGGGTGGGGTGGTTACAAGGAAGTGAGTAAGCAATGGAGAGGGGGGGTTGAATAAGTCAATAAAATCTTTTTTGACTCCCATTTAACGCTATTTTTACAAAAAATTTACCTTTTCAAATAACGGAGATATAACTTGTCAAGAACCTGGTTGGTGGGACACCCGGTATCGTCAACGGATGGACCGTTTTGAAAAAAATTTGGATGGAGTGCTTAGTTACCATAGTGGTACCACTATGCCAAGTTTGGTCAAAATCCGAGATATCGAAGGCAAACCGAGTATGTCAGCGTGAAATAGCAGAGATATATTCTAAAAATCACATTTTTTTCAAAAACGGCTCTAACGATTTTTAAAATGTTGGTCTTATTTTTTTAATTAGAGCTCATATAAGAAATTCCAAAAAGAAAAAAAAATGGAAGTTGTCATGTCATTTAAAAGTTCTTCTAGAACAGCGTGGGTATATTGCATTGTCCCAAACACTTTTTCTATAAAAAAAAAACACAACAAAAAATATTCAACGATTTTTTAACTTTTATTTGCGTAAAACTATTTTTCTTTAATTCCTTTTTCAAAAAAAAAAACAATTTTTTTGATCTTTTTTTGAAAAACGAAAAATTATTCAAAAAATTAAAAAAAAGATTAAATAAAAATCAATTTTATTTTCTTTTTGCGAAAAACGAAAATTTAAACACTTGTATGTTTTTTTGATAGTTTCTTCATTTTTTAAAAAAGTTTAAACCCCCATAACTTTTTTGTTTTTGGAGGGATTACTTTCAAAATTGGTAGAATTGATCCTTATAATAAAAGTTATTTTAAATTTTAAAACAGATACGTTAATCAGAATTTTATTCAGCTTTTTTCGATTTTTTAAAAGTTTAACTCCCAATAACTTTTTTGTTTTTTTGGGGATTACTTTAAAAAACAATAGGAACCATCCCCTCATAGAACTTGATTTTTCCTAAAAATTTCAAGGCGATCGGAGTATTCGTTCTTGAGTTATCATGACTACAAAAATCGTGACATCAGACAGGCAGACAGACGGACATTTTTAAAGTTTTAAAATTTTTTCATGAAACGCATTTGTATCCAAGAGTTTTTTGTCTAGAACGTTTTTTGGCGATTTTGGAAATTTCGAAACTACCGTATAATATTATTCTAGCGCTTGCGCTATGAATAGTATAATAATGATTTAAGAAATTATGCGTATGGAATTATCTTTGACCTTTTCCTTTCGAAATTTAGTCAGCTCAGTTTAAATTTGTATTTATACTATATATATAAATGTGGTATTCTTGACTTCAGGTCACAATAAAGTGTTCTGGAGTTACTCCATCCCCAAAATCCTTTTGTTATTTCCATTAATCGGAATAAATTCAGTTATGACTCATCAACGTTGAAAATAAACACAGAAACATAGGCTTACGGAATAATTTTGCCGAATTATGAGGGAAATTTTTATAAAGGTCACTAAATCGAAACATTTGACGACTAATTTGTTACACACAACAATATTGAATATACATATTAACTATAAATATGTAAATATATCGGTGTTTTTCGAAGAAAATAAAAATGTAAAAATTTATTTAAGATTCAGTTTTAGAGACCTCAAAAACCCCAATTAATAAATTTTCAAGAAAACTACCCCCTGTCCCTCAGGGGATGGATTTAAAATTTTTTTATTATCAGATTCACTTTCAGTAACCTGAAAAACCCCAATATACAAATTTTCACGAGAACTACCCCCGCCCCTTTGGGGGTGGAGTTAGAATTTTTTATTATCAGATTCACTTTCAGCAACCACAAAAACCCCAATATACCAATTTTTACGAAAACAACCACCCGCACTTCAGGGGGTGGATTTAGAATTTTTTTATTATCAGATTCACTTTTAGCAACCTCAAAAACCCCAATATACGAGTTTTCACAAAAACTACCCCCACCTCTCAGGGGTGAAATTAAAAAAATATATTATCAGATTCATATTTGTCGACCCCAAAAAACCCTATATACCATGTACTTACAGTGTGTCCAGCTTGATTTTGCCACCATTTTTTAGCTAGAGGAACGCTATCCGGTTCTAAACAAGTCAACTGAAAAGAAGATCCTTCACCAACAATTTGTCTGGAATCTTCTGGCAGTGCTGGTTCAAATGAGGCAGATGTAAAGTCTCTTATGTCTAAAACAACAAAATAATTTTTTTCTACGACTGTCTTAGAATTTTAGTCAAATCGAACAGAAAACTCTTACGCCATTTTATGGCATATTCCGTGATATTTTTAGCAAAATCAAGGAAATACAAAATTTACCATAAAATATTAAACTATTAGAATCTAATAGTTTATCTGATAATAATTAAATTATTGAATTTAAATTATTGTTTTTACTAAAACTTTTGGTTATTATGATAACCAAGATTACATATATATAATTTATAAAAAAATGAATGTATAAAACTTCACTCGTAAAAAAAGTATAGTCTGCAACACGTGTAGAATGGCTCGGGTAACAAACATTCACTATGCATCATTCTACACTTTAATTGTAAAAAAGCTGACTTCTGTGATTTTTGTATGACTTCCGATATTTTTGGCATAAAAGTCTATGATTTTTAAACTTCGGTAAGATTTCTGAGATTAAAATCTTCAAAAAAACTCTCAAAAATCTTCGAAATCCTGTCGAAAATTAACGAGATTTTTGAGATTTTTGTCGAGATGTTTAAGATTTTTAAAAGAATTTCGAAAATTGTACACCGACTTTTCTTAAAAAGTTTTTTTTTTCAAGACAATAATTTTTTGACTCAAAAATTAAGAAAAAATCATCCCTTTTTCTAAAATGCATAGTATTCGATATACATATTTGAAAGTTTCAGATTAAAACCAGCTGAACAGTTGCACGCACCTTGTCAAAACATCAGCACTTGGCACTAATTTAACACGTTGGCTGCCACGAGAGTCACCGGCGACTCTCAATATTTTTTCCATATTTGATTTTATGTGGGTTAGAAAGAGGAGATTACGGGTAGTAGCCAACGTGTTAAAACGTTTTGAAATAGGAAGTTGTGTAAATAGGCAACCATCAATACACCTGCGAGTTGTTTAATTTATCAAAGTTTGAAATCCTGTATCTCATAAACGTTATATTCTAGCAAAAACGGTATATAACATTTTTCGTAGGGCTTAAAAAGAGCTTTCATTTGAAATACATTTTTTGAAATCGTTTTATAAATGAGTCATGCTAAAAAACATTTTACTGCTTTAAACGCTAATATCTCGAAAACAGTGTATTTTAGCCTAAAATTTTTAGGAAAAAGTTGTTTACAACATTTTTTGAGCAATTAAAAAAAATTTTCATATAAGTGCTAAATTAATAAAATACAATAATAATATATGAAAAAAACATGGTTATAGATTTTGACCTTTTGGCGAAGATTTCAGTGCCGATGTAAAAAATACCCGGTATATTTAATAATATATATTTTTGGATAGCCTTGGCAGCTAAAACCAAACATACACTATTTAAGAAGAAGAAGAAGAGTGTAAAGTTAACCTAACTTTTTTAGGTTATTTAAATGTAAACAAATGTAAAAATGCTTGAAACAACAGACTTTAGAGACTTTTCAATTACATCTTGGTACGAACTGTTCAAAAGTATAACGATAAGGAGTATTTTACTAAAATTACCAGAAGCATTTACCCAGGAAGTGGCATCAGGTAACACCAGTGTTGATTTACAAGAAGTGTCTCCTAGTTTTCTGGACGAATTAAGAAATGCATTAAATTCATTGAACAACAGCGCATTTGTTAAAAATAATTGGCATGCCCCCATAGATGCAAAAATGTTCAGTTTTGGAAACACCCTGAAAGTGAGCAGTATTGACAATATACTACTTTTATATCAAACTTCAACGATACTACAAGAAGATTTCAGTACAATTCAGGGCGTTGATTTTTATTTAGTTTTAAGAGAATGGAGGAACATTCATCCAGCTGCAGAGTTTAGATGTATCGTAATCAATAATGTTTTACATGGAATCACACCCAGAGATTGGCCAACATTCTATGCTCATTACAAAGAAGAAGGCCCACAGATTATTGATTCTATTTCAAATTTTTATGATGAGAACATAAAACTGAGGTTTCCAAGGAAAAACTATGTTTTTGATGTTGTTTTATCATATCCGGAGGCTCCATATATAGTGGATTTTGGACCTCTCAATAATAAAACACAGTTGTACGCTTTTTCGTGGGTGGAAATTCAACCGTTAGTGTCTAAGAAAGAAACGGAAGATATAGCTCCAGTTTTTAGATACTTGGAGTCTGATATAGGCATAATGACAAGATCTGACCAGTTACGTAAAATTGCACAATCCACATCAACATGTACATAACTTATTTTTTACTTTTTTATTTTTATTTAAATTTTATTACCCACAGAAAATGTCACATTAAGGCACTCTTATTGCAAGTAACAAAAAAAACAACTTTTTAAAAAATATAATTTTGTTTTATTTTGACTTTTAAATTAAATGTATTGAAATACACATTTTTTTGTTTTCAAAAGTTTCCTTTTTAAACAAATATTTTTTTTTGTGTTCACTATCCATCGCGTTGACATGGAAGTCCAGTTAGGAAAATATAGTTTAAAGCATCTATTTAGTTTTTAAAATTTAAATTTTTGCAAGCCCCTGGATGCAGGGGCCCGGATAATGAATACCTCAATCCTAGCTCTAATCATTACTAAAATTATATTCAGAAATTCTCAATTTTGGCGAAGGCGCTAGCGCGCTGTGGGTCCATCTTGTGTACATGTAAAATCGTATTTCAAGAACGCTTCGACATAAAGACTTGAAATTGAGGCCAAACGTTTTTAGCCACGTTGAAAATTTTTGGTCCAAAAGAAAGAGGGTCGATTTGGGCGGTTTCGCCCCAAATTATTTTTGGGTGAAAGAATCAGGAAATATTTTTTTTAATGTCTACTAACAATAATAAGTCGATTTTATGCTAAACTGACCATCTCTCACCCCCTAGCCCCCCTCCATCCTGAATATGCCATCACTTGCTAACAGCATTCTTGGAGAGATATATCACTTTCAAACTTATATTTTATTGATAAAATACCACATAAACTCCCTTTTTACTGTATTCGGTCTCATTTGTAATTTTTTCCCTTTTTACCCCCCTCTCCTAGGGGGGTGGAGAGTTTTCATTTTTTATATTCAGGTGAGTAAGCTTGGATACTTTGCATTTATATTTCCGGCAAACTAATAAAAAGTAAAACCACCCTCTCCACCCTAGGGGGGGAAGGTGAAAAGGAAAAAATGATAAATGGGAGCAAATACAGTAAAAAAGGAGTTAGTGTGGTATTTTATCAAGCAAATATAAGTTTGAAAGCAATATATCTCTCCAAGAATGCTTTTAGCAACTGATGGCATATTCAGGATGAAGAGGGGGCAGGGGGGTGAGAGATGGTCCGTTTAGGGTAAAATTGACTAATTATTGTTAGTAGACATTAAAAAAAAATATTTCGTATTTTTTTACTCAAAAATAATAATAAAAAAGTCTCTGTGTCAAAGCTTTATTAAAGTATTGTAGTGGAAAGTTGTTATGCAAGCGACATGCACCATTAGGGGTCGTCCATAAAGTATGTCACGTATGGGGGAGGGGGGTTCAGAAGTTTGTGACACCTTGTGACAGGGGGAGGGGGGGGTCAAGAGCAGTGTGATGTCACAATTTGTTTTCCCAAAATAAGATATGTTTAATAAGAGGTCTAGGCAAAGGTGACAAAGGGGGGAGGGGGAGGTCTAAAATTGATCAAAATTGGGTGACATCATTCTTGAACAGCCCCTTGGTACTTACTATATAGGGTTTCCAATCCCGAAATTCGGGATCCCTAAATTTCTGGATATTCTAAAGATTGTTGAATCCCGAAAAATCCCGAAAACTTTTTGTTATTTTTTAGAAGTTTTATTATTTTTTAGAAGTTTTATTATTTTTTAGAAGTTTTATTATTTTTTAGAGGTTCAAGAATTTATTTCATGTCCTTAAATTGGTATTGGTACATAAATACATGTGATATTTTTGGGTTTTTATTTGGGGGGTCAAAAATTGCCAAAAAAAAGTGACATACTTTATGGACGTCCCCTTAATACTACCATTATAGTCGTATTAATGGTGCAGGTCGCACTATCATAGTGATTAAATTTTCTTGGAAAAAACTTTGTTTGAAAATTTAACTTACATGCTAATTTTAATTCGGCAGTGTAGGTCTGAGGAACTTCTGTTGATTCGCTCGGCATTCCGACGCAGCTATACAAACCCTCGTCGGATTCTTGAACATCAGTAATTTGTAATGTTCCATTTGAGTGAATTTTCAGTCTGGAAAAAAACATACAAGCAAATAAAGTATTTAAAATAATAATAAATAATATTTTTTTTAAAACGTTGTCTCACACTTTAAATTTGATGATTTGATATTTAAATTTTAAATTTACTTAAGTGACTTAACCCTTAAGATCATTATTATTATACTCCTCGCAGCTACACGTCAGAGGAGTATTAAAAGTTTAGTTTGGACCCCGAAAAAAATTAATTACCCCCCATACCCCATTATCCCCTCCTGTGGCTACGCGCTTGTTTTTGGGGGGATTTAAAGAAATCTAAAATAGTGGAAGAAAATCAACTTCATTTTTCAGGAAAAAAATATTTTATAAGAGCGGTCTAAACATTTTTAAAAAATTACAAAAATGATTAGGAAAAATACGATCAACGTTATTTTCTCAGGATAAATACTTTTATTAAAAGAATCAATTTTACCAAATTAAAAAAAAAATCTCACTAAAAACAAAAAAGTTATAGGGTGATAAACTTATGAAAAAAATAGAAGGAAACGTGCTATCAACGTAATATTTTCAGGAAAAATTTCCAAAACAAATGGTAACAAATACTGGAACTACTATAATCTGGTTGGCCCTACACACTTCAAATATAGAAAGAAAAATCGACTTTCTACGAATCGTAGGAAACTTAGTCTTTCAACTTACCTTTCAGTGCTTTCCAGTCTTCCACTATCCTTGAACGACCATTCAATAACATCAGCGTTTTGGTATGAGCAGTCAAAAAATACGGTACTGCCCTTTTGTGTTACTTGGTTGCTTGGTACGATTTGTATAAGTGAAGTTTGGTCTCCTGAAAAATATAAAAAAAATATTAGTTATTACAACTGCAGTTATAATAATAAACTTTTTTTGCGAAATTATCATAAGGAAATTCTTGTAGAAATCGGTTAAAAAATATACTACACTACTCCTCGACCTAAAAGTGTTTCCACTTTTATTATTACATAAGAATACAAATCAGCAGTTCTATTGAGTTTGTGGATGTACAAGATAAAATAAGAAAGTAACATGCGGTTTATGGAAAAAGAAACGCAAAGAATAGTTATTTATGGTACTAGTGGGTAAAGTAAGATATTGCCCATGAGAAAATTAACCTGACGAGACGTCAGCCAAGCAGGTTAATTTTCTCATGGGCAATATCGGTTTACCCATGAGTGCCATACAAGGTTTTATCCAATAAATAGCTTAGGAATTCATATTTTTATTAAAAATTTTAATGACATTTACAAAAAAATAATTTGACAAGTGACAGTTGAGTGGGTAAAATAAATAATTATCCACTCAATAAAGTAAAAGCCACGCGGGGGTTATTATTGAGTTTATCTATTTAAAAAAAAGCTGGTAATTGTCTTATTATCTGTATGTATTGGATAAAACATATTATTTTATCTAAAAGTTATTGTAATAATGTTTTAAGTTTATTTAAGCTAGGCATTCCGTTTATAAATAAGGATTTTGGAATAGAATTCCATAATGTGATACCGGTTCCCAGTAGAGAGTTATAGCCAAAATTAGATTTATAGTTTGGCAATTTCAATTTAAATTCATGATCCTGACGAGATAAATAATTAAATGGTGAAAATCTATTTTTTATTTCAGAAAAGGATGCCTTATCATTATAAGCATTATAAACTATAGTTTTTATATAATTTTCACGCCTAGAAACTAAAGAAGGCCATCCAAGTTTTTTTTATTGCATTTTTAGGGCTAAAAGATCTTGAAAATTTTAAATGTACCCATCGGGCAGCTTTTTTCTGCACTCCTTCTAGTTTATTAATTAAACCAGTTTGCGTTGGATTCCAAATTGAAGAACAATACTCCAAGCAAGGTCTAACATATGTTAAATAAGCCATGGAACGAACTTCGGGAGTAATTTTTTTTAAATTAAGCATAACAAAATTTAATATTTGATAAGAGTGGGCAACAGTTTTATTAACCTGAAGTCCCAAATTTAAATTTTTGGAAATATGGATGCCTAAATGTTTTATAGAATTTGATGCAACCTATGGGGGGGACGGGGGGAGCCTCCCCCCCACCTATCTTGAAATCCAAAAAAGTTGCATATTTCATGGATTAAAAACATAAAAGTTACATATTTCATGGGTTAAAAAAAAAATAATAAATTTTTAATTTTGGGAAAAAAAGTTTTAAATAATTTCATGGATTAAAAATATAAAAGTTGCATATTTTTTGGGATTTTCAAAAAACTTGCATATTTCGTGGATTCAAAATATAAAACTTGCATATTTCATGAAGGGCGGGAACTTTTTTTTTCACTAACTTTTTTTTTGAGTTTTGAGAAAGGGTGGGACCTTTTTTTTTAGTCATGAACTTTTTTTTGTCCAGGAAAAAAGTTGTGTTTTTAGGCTAAAAAAAGTTGTAATTTTTGACCTCCTCCCCCCCACAAAATCTCCTTCGCTACGGCCCTGGATGCAACAAGAGTCATATTACATAAAGAATAATCAAATATACAGCCTGTTCCAGAACTCGCGTACCGAAATTTAAGAGGTGATTCTACATCCAAAAATATGAAAAAAAGTTTCTATAAAGGTTGGTCCGGAAATGAGCCCTAAGGGAGCTACGGCCCTTCGAAGATGACGTATTGAATGGGGAACAAAAAAAAGCACCAATAAAATTTTAATGCTGCAGGGTGGTTCTTCATTTAAAACTGAGCAAAAAAGTATTATACACCAAAACACCTAAATTTAATATTAAAGGAGTAATAGCCTTTTAAAAAGTAACGTTTTTGGTGGCACAAAATGTTACTAATTGTTACTAATTGCATTTTTTTTTGATAACGGTTGCTCCTACAGTGTTACACTATATGATATTTTATATGTATTTTTACTCTAGAAATCTATATTTTTAACAACAAATCCAAAAAACATACACATAGAAAAGTTTGGGGCAAAAATGTTTTAAGCCTCATATATTTTGTCCGTCTGGGCACGCCTCTGGATAAATTAAAAAAATAAATTAACATAAACTTATTGCCCTTATTAATACTAGTATACATGCAAAAGCTCGCCGCTCTAGCTTAAACGGTACCCGAGTTATTAATTAAAAACCTTATTTTTATTACAATTTTAAAGGGCCCTAGATCCCTTAGGGCTCATTTCCGGACCAACCTTTATAGGAACTTTTTTTATATTTTTGGATCTAGAATCACCTCTTAAATTTTGGCATGCCAGTTATGGACCACCCTGTATATCTTTTATTACCGAATGTACTAAATTGACTCTTGCTGGCATTTAGTTTCATACAATTTGTCAGTACACAATCTTCAATTTTTCTTAGCCCGGGAAACAACACTAAGAATTATAAGGTTTGTTCGACTTTCGAGTTATTAACTGTTCAGAACTGGTTCTGACCAATAGAGGTTAAATCCTTGTTACCAATAAATAATAGTAAAGAAGTAGGTAGTAGGTTTATTTTAGTTCTCGAAAATCGCAGTTCTAAACTAGTTAGAAACGGGCTCAGTCGCGAATGAGCATTGCACAGTTGCAACTGCGCCGGTTCCGAATCACTTCAGGACTGAGATTTTCGGGAAACAAACCTATAGGTACTATTGTAGAAGTCAAACAAACCTATACAAAACTATATACAGAATTCTCGGAACACTATACACTTCCCACAAATTATGAGTTATATTATACTATTCACAGCATGTAGCGCTAGAATAGTATTATAAGTTATTAATTCGCTAAAAAACGCCCTAGACAAAAAAATCTTGGATTGAATCAAGAACGAATTATCCGATCGACTTAAAATTTTCAGGAAAAATCAAGTTCTTTAAAGGAAAGATCCTTATTGTTTTTAAAATAATCCCTACAAAAACAAAAAAGTTACTTTTTTTAACGAAAAAACAACTCATTAAAATTTTTTTTTTCAATTTTTTTTCGTTTTTTTTTAAAGATCCTTAAAAAATTGTAAATTGTTTTTCGTTTTGATTTTTTGTGAAAATTATACATTACACCATTTACTGTAAATAGTATATTGTTGTATTCCTTGATCAACACAACATAAAAAAAAGGTTAATTTACTTCTGACACCAGGGCAACCTTTTATTAAGAGGTTCCGAAACTTATTTTATAACTTCACAGTTATTTTGTATTTATAGTCACAGTTTCTTCACTATAAGGTTTAAATGTTCTAGATGTTCTTGATTTAGACACTTGTTTATTATTTATAATGATATATATTTAATACTTGTAAGATTATAACTTTGAGATAGATTTAAGATAGTTTTGAGATAACTCTAATTTAAGATACGTGCGATCTAACTCAGGTCTAATACAGCTCTGAGGGTTATCTAGGCGGAGCTCTATTTATATTAAATGAATACTGCTTAAATCAGCAAAATAAGATAGACAAAGAGGCCATTGTTCTAGGGGGCGCCAACACCTCGGGGCTGTTATAGATTTTTGTTGAGCTTTTGAAAAAAGTGAGAACAAAAATCTCAAAAATGTTAAAATATAAAATTAACTTAAGATATTTGATTTTAAGATAACTTAAGATACTTAATTTAAAAATTTGAGATATGTAAGATATATAAAATATTTGAACTTAAAACTAAAATATTTGATTAAATTAATGTAAATATATAAAATTATTAAAATAGTATAAAGTATAAGTAAAGTATAAAATAATATATTTCAGTTTTGATTTATTTTCTTTTTCTTCTGAAGTCGACTGGAACGTCTAACTGAAGAAGTGGAATCTTGGGGCTCATCGTTCTGGGTTTTAGTTGTATACTCTAACGGAATGGGGTAGTTCAATCGTTGAAGTTCTGCGTCATAATGGATTAATGTTGGATGCTGAATGGGCTCTTTATGACATTGGTTGTAGATTTGTACGCATGGGCCACATGAAGAAGTTTTTCTTAAACATTTTCCTATAATGTTTGTGAATCCAAATTGTTTTAGAAGTTTGTATAAAATATATAATATTGCCAAGCCAGTGATTATTGAAAGGGTTGAAGTATACCAAAATGTTTGTTTGACAATAAAAGGTTTATTGAGTTGTTCTTGAAGTTGCTCATCAAACTGGTTAAGTTTTTGTTGGGCATATTTTAATTCATAAAGATCCAAATTATTTAATTTTATTGGATCCAAATGGATTTCGTTAAGTGTAAGATTTTTTCTTAATTTTCGGCAGCAGTCATCTTCAGTTATATCTGTGAGTGGGATTTCGTTGGTTAGATTATATGTTTCCATAACCATTTGTGTTTGTAAGGAAACTTGATTTGTGAATGCTTTACAATTCGACTTTAATTTTAAAAGTCCTGCGTTTTTTATGACTTCTTGAATGCTGTCATCTTTGTCACAAAGAATTGATAATTGGGTTGGTTTGGAAGTTACATAGAACCATTGATTTTGTTGCAACTGGTGCCAAATTTCCATTTCTGCTACAAGATTTCTTTTTTGACAAGTTTTTGGGATTTTGATTGTTGTTTTCATAAGGAGTTGAACTTCACATTCGTCTGCTGTAGTTTTCTTTAAAGTTGGTAGATTTTTGCATATCCATTTTGAAGGAATGTATTGAGTGCATCGTTCAAGATTTTCGATCATAATATAAAATGTCCGAGAAGAGGATAAAAGGATATAAGGTTTAGAAGGCTCAATATATGAAAATAAGGAAGCATCGTCTTTATGTGGGTTTGGAAGAGAGAATATTTGATACAAATCATATTCATTTGCTAAAACAATTGGTATCTCAAAAGATATTACCAATAATTTACTTTTTATAAATGATCTTAATGTTATTATTTTATAATAATGATAAATATTTTCTAAAGATAATGGAATAGGTAATGTATATTTTGTAGATATTTTTTGTAACTCTCGATATAATGTTTCTGGTGATAAAATTCTATAGTTTATAATGCAATTTTGAATTAACGAAACGTCATTAACATAGTTTTCTAAAAGAGTTTGAATTTCGTCAGTCATTTCAATAAGTAAAATTAAATGATTAGATATTTCAATTTCAAAATCCAACTGTTGTTTAAAGTCTTGTACTTCTTTAGTAAATTTATTAAATTTTTCAAGATTATTATTTAAAGTTAAAATATTTTCATTCATGCGTATAACTGAATTATTAAAATTAGATATTGTTTGAGATATTATTGAAACTTGCTGTTGCATTAAAACTTCAGTTTGTTTTTGATTATTTATAATTTGATTAATAGAGTCCGTATAAAATTGAGCATCATCAGCATCTGGTGTGCCAAAAAGCCATTTAAAGTCACCGACTACATTTAAGATACCACGTTTTCTGCGTGTAAGAACATTAAGTTAATGAGAAATTATTTTATAAGATTCTTTAATAGATAAAAATTTAGTATTTATATATCTTAATTGATTTTTACAATCTAAATTTATGCGATCGGCTTGTTCCAAATTGCATAGATCTAGTGATAAGGTATAATAGTTATAAATTTGGTTTATTTGATAATCAATGTGAGAAAGATTATAATAAGTTAAAAGTGCGAAGTTGTCATTTGATATATGCGTTTTACCAAGATTATGGTATAATAGACCAGCCGTTGTTTGTAATGGAATAATTTCATATTTATTGCTGAGACGTGCTAGGCCTTGATTCGGTAAAGTCAGAAGGAAAATTACTAGGAATACTACGAAGGTCAATTTCTGATTCTGATTCAACATTTTCATTGTTTTCTTCAATGTTATTGTCTGAAACAATATACGGTTTTAATTTATTGAAATGATGCGTTTTAAGTTTATTATTTATAGATAGAGTCGCAGTATTATTATCATGTACTTGTACTATCTTATAGGGACCTTTATAATTCGGAGTAAGCTTTTTCTTTTTAATTCACGAGGTGGTTTCATCCTGATATTATTGGTATTATTATAATAAAATAAATAAATTGTATATTGTCAATACCAATGTATATTGTTGGAAAAAATTATTTTAGATTGTTGCCTGATGCATTTCGAAGTTTTCTATACATATACTTTTTGAGAAAAATATTAATTTGATTATGTATGTTTTTATATTTTAACACACCATTTTTGTGACATGTCTTAAGCCTCCGAAGATGAAGTTATTTGTATAGAAAACTTCGAAATGCATCAGGCAACAATCTAAAATAATTTTTTCCAACAATATACATTGGTATTGACAATATACAATTTATTTATTTTATTTTTCTTTTTAATTTTAGATAAGCTGTCGTATAATAATACTAACTGATCTGCGTAGAATTTATATTCTCTATTATGCGATTTATCGAAGTAATTTTTTGAACTTTGTTTTGCTTTTATTTGATTATCTCTTGCAGTTTTTCGTAAAATTCTTAATTTATTAGTTATATCATTAGCTAGATCTGAATAATTAGGTTTAAATTTTGGAGAATTTATATGGCTAGGGATTCTTGCACGTTGTCCAAAGACTAATTCGTATGGGGTTTTTTGAGTGGAATGTATACTTGAGTTATAACTGAAAATTGCTAAATTTAAAAATTCGTCCCAATTGTTTTGGTCTTTATTAACATAGCATTTAAAATATTCTTTTAATGTTAAATGGGTACGTTCTAGTGCTCCATTACTTTCAGGATGATAAGGAGTTGTAAACTTATGTTTTATTGTTAAAAGTTTATTAAGTTCCTTTATAATATTTGAGGTAAATTCGCGACCTTGATCTGATAAGAGTACATTAGGAAAACCGAATTGTGAACAATATTTTATTAAATATATAGCAATAGTTGTTGCTTCATGATTTTGCATAGCAAATGCTTGGATGAATTTAGTTAAATCGTCTTGAATTGTTAGAATAAATCTGTTATTATTTTGAGTTTCTGGTAAAGGACCGATTACATCCATTGCAATTTTTTCATTAAATTTAGAAGCTGTGGTAGTTATTAACATGGGGCTTTTATTATGTTTAAAGTCTGTTTTAGATTTTTGACATGTTTGACAATTTTTAATATAGTCTTTAATTTCTTTTTTCATATTATCCCAAAAATAATATTGTTTAATTTTTTCATAGGTTCGTTCAAAACCTTGATGACCTGCAGATGGCAAATCATGATTTTCTTGTAGAATAATTTTAATTAGATCTGAGTCTGTTAAAGTAATACGTTCATCGGAAAGTATTTCATACTTAAAGTCCCTAAATAAAAAATATAATAAAGTATAAAATGTATCTTGTTTAATTATATCATTATTTTCTGAAATATCTGGTATAGTAAAATATTTAGTTTCATTATGTTGCAATAAAAGTCTAAGATTATAAAGTGTGTCAAATAGAATTTCATAAAGTGCGGATTCATCTATAAATTCCTTAATAAAAGCTAAATAAAGAGATTGTTGAGGTAATCGTTTTAAATTTATTTCTTTTATTTTCGCATTAGGAATAGTTAAATTGTGTTTGTAAATATAATGTATTTATTATTGTTTGATAAGTCACAGGATAAAGGAATTACAAAGTTTTTTATCCTGTTTAAGGGAGTATTTACTATAGTTGGTTTGGGAATTCTAATTTCTCTTTGATGAAAATTTTTAAAGTTATCAAATGTTAAATCTTCTTCTGGTTGAATATAGTTAACATTATATTGTTCTTTTATAAAAATATATACTTTTATTTTTGAATCTTTAAAAATAAATTTAATTAAATTGAAAATAATATTCCATTCGAGTTTATCTAATCCACAAGCGATTTGTGGCATAGAAACTTCAGTTTCTTTGAATTTTATTAATAACGATTTTAAATATTCTAAAGACTGAGAAACAGTTTTATAAGTAGGTTTATCAAAATAATTTTCTTTTGTATATAAGTAATATATTTTTCTACCATTTACATTTATAAAAGCTACTTCACCTACTTTTTTATTTTGATTTTTGAGTATATCGACAGACTTAAATTTGTTTTTAAAATCCAGTGCAATACCTTTATTCATGTAAAAATCTTTTGATACACAGTGAGCTAATGATCTTTTATTTAAGGGGTTAAAAATGTTATCATGAATTATTATGACATTGTCATTTTTAACATTTAAGTTATTATTTATGATTTTATCAATAGAAACTTGATTATTTGAATCAGTTTTTTCTAATTTTAAACGACTAAGTGCATCAGAATTAATATTATCTTTTCCCGCTTTATATTTTATTTCATATTCGTAATCCATTAATTTTAAGCGCCATCTTAAGAGTTTACTAGAAGGGTCTTTGCAGTTATTTAACCAAATTAATGGTTTATGATCGCAATATATATCGAATTTTTTCCCAAAAAGATAAGGTCTAAAATGTTTACAAGACTCTACGATTGCAAACAATTCTTTTTCAGTAGTAGAATAATTTTGTTGCGCCTTGTTAAGGGTTTTTGAAAAATAGGAAATTGGTAAGTCCTTTCCTTGAGTTTCCTGCGATAATATGCCTGATATTTGGTCATTTGAAGAATCGCAAGTAAGACTAAATTTTTTATTAAAATTAGGATATTGTAATATAGGTTCCCTTGTTAAAGTATTTTTTAATTTTTGAAAGGATAAGTTACATTTATCTGTCCAGACAAACTGAGAATCTTTTTTTAATAATGTGTTTAAAGGTTTAGCGATTTTTGAAAAATCAGGAATAAATTTTCTATAGTAGCCAACTAATCCGAGGAAAGACTTTACGTCTTTTTGAGTTTTAGGAATAGCAATATTTGTAATAGCTTCGACCTTTTCTGGATTTGGTCTTACACCTTTATCTGAAATAATGTGTCCTAAGAATTTAATTTCCCTATGTAAAAATTCACATTTATCGGGTTGCAATTTTAAATTGTGTTCCCTTAATCTTTGAAATACTGACCTAAGTTTATTAATATGATCAGCAAGGTCTTTGCCATAAACTATAATATCGTCTAAATAACAAAAGCATTTTTCGCCAATTAAGCCGGATAATACTATGTTCCTAACAAAACTCGCGGGGGAGGTTTTTAATCCATAAGGCATTCTATTAAATTCGTAATGTCCTGATGGAGTAGAAAAAGCGGTTTTGCACTTATCTGATTCTTCCACTTCAATTTGATGGAAAGCAGAGGATAAGTCTAGAACTGTGAAATATACAGCATTTCCGAGTTGATCTAAGATATTTTCAATATTAGGCAAAGGAAAAGAATCGCCTATAGTAATATCATTCAATTTACGATAATCTATTACAAGTCGCCATTTTCTTTTACCTGAGGAATCTAGTTTTTTAGGAACAATCCATAGATTGCTAGAATAAGGTGATTTAGAATGTCTGATAATATTTTGTTCAAGCATTTGATTTATTTGAGAATTAACTTCTTGTTCATGTACTTTCGGATACCTGTAAGTTTTACAAGTTATAGGAGCGTCATGTTTTGTATGAATAGAATGTTTTAGAGTTTTTGTAGAAGTTAAATATTCACCAGGTAAGTGAAATAAATCTGAAAACTCTTCACAAATATTTAGAATGGCTTGATTTTCATCGGAAGTTAAGTGATCAGTATGAATTTTTTCTTTTAATATTTTATTTCTATTAGTTTGATTATTATTTATTTTTGAATTAAAATAATTAATTTCTTCAAATTTATTTAAATCTACTAAATCTAAAGTAGGTTTTTCAATTAAAACTTCATTTTCATTCATATTTAATATAGGTATGATTGCTTTATGATTATCATTATTAATTAAAATATCGGGAATAAAAACATTAGGATGAATTTGTTTTTTCTCAATAAGACCATATTTTAAATTGTTCTGTGAAATATTTATTTCAGCAATAAATTCACAATAAGGCGGAATTTTTATTTTATTTTCTGATGTTTGTGATTTTTCCAATATTATTTCTTTCGGTGAAATTTCTTTATTAAGTTTTATTTTTTTATTATCAATAATTATATTATTATTACAAAGATCAAGTAAGACATTATGTTTTTTAAGAAAATCAGTACCCAAAATACCGTCAAAATTTGTATTTAATTCGCCACCACTGACGACATGACTTTTGTGAGGAATAGTTATATCATTTATGATAAATTCTAAATTTGCTGACCCGAAGGATTGTATGGAGTTATCGTTTGTTATACCTTTTATTTCAATGAGATCATTCTTATCTAAGGGGGTCAAATGAGGTACTAAGGCCGTTGATTTTACAATAGTCGTAGTAGAACCTGTATCAATTAAGAATGTTATATGTTTATTTAAGGCATTAGTCATATTAAACGTAATTGTATTTAAATTTGAATTAGGTTGAAGGTTTATATTATGCGAAATATTTACACATTCATTTATTTCTGGTTTTGAGATGGGAATGCCTCTTTTTTGTGGTCCGTATCCTGAGGGACATTCGACACAGTGGACCTCTGGCAGTTTAAATGATTTACTCTTGGATTAGAAAATTGATTATTTTTAAATTGTCTTTTTCTACATTCAGAAATTAAATGTCCTGGCTTTTTGCAATAATTGCAAAATTTTTGATAAGAATTATTATAATTATTTGACGTAGAAGGGTTATTGTAAAAATTATTATTTGAAAAATTAGGATTTGTATACCTATTTTGATTTGTATTGATAGGTGGACCTCTATAGGGACCTCTTTTGCGACAATTTTGCGAGTTATGTGAATTATTTTTACAATATTTGCAATACATATTTATATTAGTTTTTTGTTTTGTATAATTGATTATTTTTTCTTCTTGCAGAGCAAGATTATAGGCATCATTAAGTGAATTAAGTTCTCTAGCTCGTAACATTTGACTGATTTCTGGTTTACAATGAATTATAAACCTACGTAAAGCAGTGCGCTGAATAGATCGTTTTAATCCAGGTAAATCCTGAAAATCTTCACAATTATTTATTTCAGATTGAATACATTCATTTTTTATTTTTTCAATTCTTTTAAAATAATCAGTTATAGATTCGTTTGAAAATTGCCTGACTGTTTCTAATTCTTCGTGTGCTTGTACAAGATGCTTTGTTTGACTATAATATTGTTTTAATTTTTGTTTAAGTTCGTACCATGAGTCGATATCAGTTAATTCCAACTCATTTACGACGTTGCTTGATAACTGTGCAACAACAAATAACAATAAACTATCTTTCTGATTTGGGGATGCTAAAGAGAAAGCACTGTTCGTATTTTGTATAAATGTGTTAAGTTCGAGCCTATCACCCGTAAATGGTTTTATAAACTTAAAAAGTACAGTTAATGGAAGATCATTATTTACAATGATTGAATTATCGTCGCTTATCATATCATTTTCATTTTGATTTTGATTTGGTTCTTGGCTTGATGTTATTGGATTTGAGTTAGACATTTTTGAACTTGAAATATATAACTTTGAACAATTTTTTTTTTATTATTCAAAGGAGAGTTGTATAATAATTGTATTTTATTTGTTTTATGAGTTATCGTATTTTAATTCTTACTTATTTCTTTTTATATTGATTTAAGACGACTCAAAAATATTTTTATTTTTGAGATAGACTCAAAAAATATTTATTTTTTGAGATATATAAGATTTATGATTTATATCAAGTTTTATTTATATAGGATATAGGATAGGATGAACATTTATATTATAAAGTGAAAAAACTTGAAAAATGACTTACGTCTTGTAGTTCCTGTACAAAGGATATCTCTTCCTGTACTAGCTTGTACTCCAAGGACGTACTCCAGTACTCCAGTATACTACAGAACGAATCAGGATGAAGATGCAGGTAGGTACTTTTGTTAAGAGTTGAAACTCACAGTGATTGGAACTGGTTTGGAACTGGATTACCACTTCTCGTTACCACAATCACCCAAAATATTCAAACGTATTTGAATATCCAAAATGTTTTTGGAGTATCCCACTTCTGACACCAAAATTCCTATGTTGTATTCCTTGATCAACACAACATAAAAAAAAGGTTAATTTACTTCTGACACCAGGGCAACCTTTTATTAAGAGGTTCCGAAACTTATTTTATAACTTCACAGTTATTTTGTATTTATAGTCACAGTTTCTTCACTATAAGGTTTAAATGTTCTAGATGTTCTTGATTTAGACACTTGTTTATTATTTATAATGATATATATTTAATACTTGTAAGATTATAACTTTGAGATAGATTTAAGATAGTTTTGAGATAACTCTAATTTAAGATACGTGCGATCTAACTCAGGTCTAATACAGCTCTGAGGGTTATCTAGGCGGAGCTCTATTTATATTAAATGAATACTGCTTAAATCAGCAAAATAAGATAGACAAAGAGGCCATTGTTCTAGGGGGCGCCAACAATATAATGGAATTATAATAATGTGAGATATGTATACATATCTTCACGGCTTGTTTGGTATTTCGTTCACTTTTCTCTTCCATGGAGTCAAAAAACTGCAAAAATACACATAAGAATATTTGGTCTGCTATAGAATATGATGTAATACATTATTGATGTTATACATCATTAGTGTAATATACATTGATGTATCCTATAGAATGCATCGCATAAGCAGTTCAAATATTCATTTTTATTCTATTGTTTCTAAAAGCGACACCGAGAGCGACACTTTTTGTTCATGTTTTACGGGCGAAAAGTTGAACTTTGTGGCCCTAGGGCTAAAAAGTTTTTTTCGCCCGCTAACGATGACTTGTTATTTTTATTTTAAGCTTTTTAAAAGAAGATGCTTTACCTTTACTGTAATATTTATAAAGAAATATGACCTTTTGGTCACTTTTGGTCTTGATCTAACTGCTCTTTTTGATCAGATACAATAATCATTTCATACAAAATAAAAAAAAATCTATAACATAACCTCAAAATATATGTTTACTGGTTAATCTGTATTTATCCACTAAAATAAATTAAAAACACAAAATTTTAATTGTAAAATAAATTTCAATATTTATAATATTCATAGAACGGTTTCAGAAGTATTATTATTTTTATAACAGACACATTTTAACAGAAATTAATCACCAAGCTATAGCTTTTTATATTTGAAAATGAAACCGCACGCAAAAAAAAACGATTCAATTGTTTTTTTTTCTGCGATTTGATTGGATAACAATTTGTCATGGATAACTAGATAAGTAAAAAGACAGTAGAAAGAAATATTTTTTGCAATTTAAAATTAAGTATATTTTAATAATTTATTATAATTAGTAACAATCGAATAAAAAATATTGTATAATACACTGGCAAAAAGTTAAATTTCGATTTTGTAGGTTTATTACCTCAAGGGCCGGCCCCATCGGCCGGCCCTCGTCTTCTAAAACCCTACTCAATCGAAAAACATGACTTTTCGCCCTTGTATTATAAATAACTATTTATTTGTATTTTTTCAATTTTTTTACAGGAGAGATACTTTTTTGTTTGTCACTTGTAAATGAATTACCAAAAGTTTTGTTTGACTTCTACTATATTCAGTTCTGGACTATTGTTTATCCGCTTATTCAAGTCACATGGCAACAAGGATTCAACCTCTATAATAGGTCAATAATAGGTCAGAACCAGTTCTGAACTGTTCATAACTCGAAAGTCGAACAAACCTAAATTTTCACCCTTATACGAACCATGGTCCGTACTTGTTTTACAGTTGCCGATTGAAAGTCCCGACTTGCTGATACGAAACTTTTAAAAAATGGTAAAGCCGCTTATTTCGTTATACCCTGGGCGCCAAGTCTTCTCTGATATTTTTCTGGTTACGGCCCTGATACTGTACAAGGCAAGGAATTAAAAAAATATATACAACAACGTTCAACACCCGAAAATTACTAAAAAGTTTAAGGATTTATCCTTTTTTCCAGTGTACTATGTGCACATGTGGGGTAGTTTATGTGACTTACCTGAAACGGCAAGTGCGAAATTTTTTGTGCTGTATTGAATGCCGGCCTCGTTTCTGGCGGCGCAACGATAAATTCCATTGTCAGTCGGTTGAGCCGCCTTTAAGTGCAGCCTCTTCTTTTTGATCTCTATTCGAGAAGTTTTATCCAGACGTTCGGCATTACTGTAAATAAGATGGGTTTATTTAGATATGTTTTGCTTTTATTTACATAGAAATATGTTTTAACTAGTGCAAACAAATCTATCGGAAAATAGAAAAATTCTTTACTTCCAAAGTCTAAATGGGTTTTTAGTAGGTTTATAGGGAATCTATTAAAAGAAGTTTTTATGAGATTTTAAAGAATAAAAAAATGCTACAAGAATGAGAATTATATATCAAGGTTTGGAGCAAAAAACCTGATAGGTGGCAAAATCAAATTTCCGAATTTTGGTTAATCCTAGGATTTACCAATTAGATGTGGTAAAACTACGAAGAAAAAGTATTATCTATACAATTTCGGACTTCTACCACGTCAAAACGGTCAATCTTAGGATTTTCCATTTCATATTGGTAAAACCTAGATTTGGATTGTAAAAAAGTTCTTATGGGAGGTTATATCTATTAACTAAGCACTGAAAGAGAAACCGAAAACTACAAATATCTAGTAAAATAAAATAAAAAGTCATAATTCAGTTGTTTTGACCTTAAGATTTCTATTTCTTTTTGCCGGCAGCGTTAAACTATGTAGATTACCAATGCACGTATGAATTTGAATAAAATATTTAAAATATTAAAATATATAATTATATTACGCAAATTTAAAAAAATGGCGGAGGTGAGGAGTTAGTTGCTCCCCCCCCAGGACGTAAATTCTGGCTATGCCCTGGTCTTCAGGTTCGAGTTATAAAGTCTTTACTGTATACAGTATACATAGATTAATACGAGTAGAATTCATTATATCAGATTTACATAATTTGATATTTACATAATTTGTATGTAGTAATAAATATATCGAGGGCTTCATAACATAGGGGCGTATACGCCATTTTTTTGTTGAGATTTTGATGGTTTTAGGTTTGGTTTATTAACCTTTTCGGGGCGGGAAAAGATTGGCAGCAGATTTACTTTGTCCAATCACTGCTTTTTAATGAAGATTATGGTGTTAACACTAATTAGTGCTGAATAGATTTTTTTCGCAACATATCAAGGAAAAGGGGCTGTTGTTGAAATCAGAGGAACATCAAACGTGTTGCAACTCTCGATTCGCTTTCCGTCTGACTGGAAAGAAAAATTTATGCAACTCCGGTCATTTTCCGTCTTGAAAAGGTTAAAGCAAACCTAAAACCATCAAAACTTCAAAAACAAAAAAAATTGCGTATACGCTCCTATGTTATGAAGCCCTTGATATCAGGTCAAGAATTTGTAAACAAACTTTGGGAAATTATTAATTTGAAAATTAGTTTAATATATTCTTTTTCTGTGTGTAAATATATTATAAGAGCTTTAAGTTGTAAACAAAGTTGGCTTCTAAACTAGTATAATATATCTATCCACTTAAGAAGGTGATTGACAGCAGTGTGAAGGTGTCAGCATTTAGTATGCGATACTGACATTTCCAAGAGGGTGATATTTGACGTAAGCGTTGCAACGCGTTGGTTAATCACAGGTGACGGTACATTAAGATGTTTATATTATACAGCCTGTTCCAGAACTCGCGTACAGAAATTAGAGGGTATATTAAAAACCCTCTGGAAAATATGAAAAAATTTTCAACAAAAATCCATCTTCAATACTAATTAAAAAGGAAACTATTTAATCTGACCAATCCTGTTGCTGATGTTAAATTACCTACAAATTAGTTTTTTCCTACTTATTAGTAACTATGGTTGCATTTTAATTGTTGACGCGTGCATTGTTGGAGACTTTCAACTTTAGAATCTTTTTAGGTTATTATATTTTGACAAAACCGACAGAGGCTATCAAATATTCTATTTTTATAGGATCACTCCATCTGGCGGTGTTTTTTTGAGATTAATAAATATTTATGTCACATTAATCGCCATGTCAACCTACAGAATATGTACCTGCAATAATTAAATTTGCTTCCATAGCTCAAATTTAACTTTTAAAGGTAATTTAACATCAGCAACAGTATTGGTCCACTTAAAGCGTTCTTAATTTTGAACTGAACGAAGATGGATTTTTTTTACATTTATTTCATATGTTCCAGAGGGTTTTTAATATACCCTCAAATTTCTGTACGCGAGTTCTGGAACAGGCTGTATATTATAGCGAAGAAAATTCTATGTGAGGTGTGTAACTAAAAATAAAGGGGCACGAAAGGCAATTCTAATACTTCATAGAAACAACTTTGCAAAAAAATCATTTCCAAGCTAATATCTTCGAAAACTCTAGTTGCCTGCCTGTCTGTACTTCGCAAAGATTTTACACTACAAACAAAAAAATACCTCGCAATAAAAACTGAAAATTTATCATTAAGTTATAATTGCGAAGTGGTTTTCTTGCGAAATAATATTTATGTGTAGTTATCGACATTCTAAGTTTAATTGAACAATCGCAATACTATTGCGATATATTGCGATTTTGTTTGCTAGAGAGTTTTAAATTATACGAAGTTTTAAATTATGCGGAGTTATTTATATGAAGTCTTTTCACCATTACCGAAGAATATATAAAAATCTCAATTCGACAAGCCGCCATATTTAATTCTGTGTGCCTAACACAGAATAGTATATTCTATAACTAGTATGGAATAGACAATATTCCGCGCGAGCGGAAAGTTTGTCATACGAGCCAGTAGGCGAGTATGACGGTCCCGCGAGCGCGGAATGACTATTCCATACGTGTTGTAGACTATACTTTTTCTCCGACTGCAAATATGAAACACTGTATGGCTTTAAACTGCGGACAAGGTTAAAAACAATGTTTTTTGTGACTCGACATTGTAAATATAACAAAACACATATTTTTAAATAAAGCAATTAATGTTATTTAATAATTTTATCAAATTAGTAGTTAAAAAAGATTTTTATTTAATTTTAGCACATATTTAAAAATTATAATGCAAAAAATGAAGGTTATGTCAGATTGTTGTGACATATCAGGTTTAAATATTTAACAATAGATGGAGCAGTTTTAATTGATAAAAAACTGGTCAAATATTAAGAAAAACTAATAAACTTTATGTAATTTTAACTCAAAACTATAAATTGCATTAAATTATTCAATATTTCATGGTAAAATATATATATTTTTGCTAATTTTGCTACAGTTTTCTTTACTTTTATAAACAAGAGATGGCACTACATGTGCTCATTCTAACACTTGATACGGAATATTCATACCATATCTAGAGCAAGAATGAATTCATTCTGTGTTTGAAAAGTGTGTGTATTTGCTTACATTCTAAAGCAGTCGTAGAAAAATAAATATTTTTTCTGTGTTACTAACGGTTACTAACAAAGAATTAAATACGGCGACTGAAATGAAATTTTTTAATAATAAATATGTTCCTTCTACGTCCTCGTATAATACATCTACACAGCATGTGAAAAGTCCGCACCCCCTTTAACTTTTGTTCGGTTTAAGGTATCAACTTTAAATTTAAAACACATAAATAACATAAAAGGTTTAAAACCTTAAAAATTATAGTGTCGAATAGAGAATTTTATAAGCTTTAAAATGATGTATCACACGACCCCCCTTTCTATTTAAAAAAAACGTCCTAAGCATATCAAATATATACTAAAAAGATATTTGGGTTATGTTATTTAAGTCTTTTAAATTTCAAGTTGATATCTTAAGCAGTTCAAAAGTTAAATAGGGGGGGGCGGACTTTGACGCGCTCTTTACTATTACCAGTAAGTGTATTTATTGCCTTTTGGAAAGGCACTTCTCAACTATACATTTCAAAAAATTATTTTGATGCAGAAAAATGAAATAAGCATTTGTTTCGAATATAAATCAAAATTATAATTTAAATAGATATTGGAAAATATCCTATTTAAATTGGATATTGTTCAAACAAAATTGCAATCATAAAATATAATTTAAATTTTATAATTAGCCTTATTCAAAAATTTCATTTTAATGATTGACTATGAAATAAAATACATTACCCCCTTCTTAAAAACGAGCTATCAAGATGTTTTTAGGGAAGAGAGGTTGGAATTAAAACATTATGTTCAAAATTTCAAAACGCCCTATGGATCGATTACCCTCCCCAATAAAAATACAAAAAAAAAAAAAAATTAATAATAAAAAACAATTAATTGATTAAGTTTTCTAGTTTTAGTTCAATATTAATATTTTTTAATCCGCAATAAAATATAAATAAAATTTTATAGTAAGTTTACGGCGGGTTCATACCACCCATCATAACACTTCGTCATGCAAGAGCTAACCCCTTCTTCCCTTAGTGCGTGACCTCTTATAGATATTACTATTTAAAGGCCCCTGTCGAAGAACGGGTTATACGGCTAGTCCTTAACACATAAACATCATGTTGTCAATTTTCCTATTGAACTATAGAATTATTGAATTGTAGAACAACATGATTGACACTTTGTGTGTCACAAAGAAAACAAATATAAATTAGTTAACTGGAGCTAGGGAATTCAATTTGTGGTCCGCTCTCGGACAAGTCACCCCTAGTTTGAAACCAAATTAGCCCAGATCATTGGCGGACTGACTAAAAGGACAGCTCAGCAAAATCTGAGTATAAAAAGGCATTTTAACCGGTTTTGGCTAAAGTGTCTTAATGTAAAGTTTTCTGTCCAGAAAGAGAGTGGTCAAAAAAATCTGGTAAAAATTGTTATTTGTTAGTTGGTTCCTATGTTTTTTCATTAGATGTTACAAATTACATGGGCGCAGATATTTAAAGGTAATGGTTTTTTAAATGTTGCTATACGTCGGAAGAAAATGGGTTCCATTTATTTGAAACTCCATTTGGCAATAATAGAAGTGAGAAAGAATATGATTAATCTTTAAAGAAATTGCACTGCTCTACTACATAATTTTCACAATCAATGAGAAAATCCCTACCAAAATGTCATATAGCTGCTATTTCGCGCTTTTTGCGATCATCAGTGAGCATATATTGGTATGGTGGCTTTCGCACTGACTTGAAAATTTAAAAATACTTATTAAAAATAAGTATACCTGCAGATGGCCACCAATTTGGAGCATACAAATTGGTGGCGCCATCTAATGTTTGAACAAAAGTACTACATTAGGTATTGGTAGACCTGTAATCTGATAAGAATTATCTATATCTAGATACACAGACGGACAAAAAATTTGTCTCGAAGCCAGCACCTAGTACCGACACGGCAAATCAAATTATAAATAAAAATAAAGTTTAGTGCCTTATAGACGGCAAGCCATTTAAATCTATAAATTCACTGCTCTACTACAGAATTTTTACAATCAATGAGAATCCTTACCAAAAATCCTTACCAAAAAGCAAGGAGAAAAAGTTTTTTTTTTACTTTTTAGTTTTGCTTTTTTTATAATAAATTTAATTTACTGTCTTGATCTTCTAAAAATAAATAAAATCCTTCAATAATTTTTTTTTTTTTTCGATAACCCCCGGTAAAATCTCCGTCACTGGATTAAATCTAAAACTTCATTTATTTTTTATAATTCGCACATATGTGTTAGTATTGCTTATATTAGAGTCGTATCTTTAGTACTTATATAAAAATTTTATCAACATATTTCGAAAAAATGCGAAAAAATCTAATTTTTTGAATTTAGAAGCCAATTAAAAACAAACGAATAAAGATATTTGAAATCCGCTTTTTGTATTAGAGCCCTATTCATAGAGAACAAATCCACAACAGAAAATAAATTAATTAGACCTTAATTATTTTATTCACTACAACTATAGGCAAAAAAACACTATGCGTTATATCTCAAAAAACGAGCTGATCGAGAAAAACGGAAAAAGGTTCCAAAAACAGTGCATCAAATATAGCCAGACGCAACTAAAAGCTCACCGGCAAATAATTTTTTTTTTTGGAGAGCAGTGTTATCCGTGCCTGAAATATATTGCAGTGACATTTGTAAAAGTGTGCTAAAAAGCGAGGAACATATCGATTCGGGTGCGGTTCGCGTAACTCCGTCTGAGGGATATCCCTTATACGAGAGCAGCATAATACGTTTTAGGAATTAGTCACTGCGTTCTAATTCAGACACGGAGAATACCTACTGTAAAAATATGTCATGATAAAAACTTTAAAAATATATTTTTGTATTTTGACACGTTTATAACTAGAAGAGAAACTTGGAATATCTGGAAACGGCTAAAACGTTTGTGGTTTTATTCTTGACAGAAAATGTCACGTTAAGGCACTCTAGTTCGGGCCTTAGATTTATCTTGATTTTTCGACCGCTTAGCATGCCCTTTTTCTCGTTTTGGCAACCTAACCTCGAAAAGCCAGTCCCGCCCTGTCAGGGCCGACCTTTTTGGCATGAAAAAATATTCTAAAAAAATAATTATATGTGGACTAGATTTTTGTTTATGAAATCTACTCGTACCTAATGGTCTAGATATTAATAGAGAGCTTAAGGGCATATCCACAGCCTCGCATAACACGCATAATACATAAGAATGCGATGCTGTGATTGGCTTGATGTGCCGCCATGCATCTTGTAAGCCAATCACGCCACCGCATTCTTATGTTTTATGTGCTTATGCAAGCTTCTGGAGAGGCCTTTACTCGTACCTATGCTTTTCGGATTCCTAATACTGTCAGTCAGTCAGTGATTCTATAAGGGCTCCGTTTTTTTGTTTTTTAAGGTACGGAATCCTAAAAAACGGCGGGTTCTATATCTGGACCCCGGAGGTAAACGACACCAAAACAGGAGAGCAAGTTTTCGATTCTTTTTTAACATTAAATGCATGGGCATGATTTTGTTTTTCATTGTATTATTTCCGTTATTTATAGTATCTTGACATAGTGCCCTGTACCTCTATGTAAAGCGAAAAATGCACATTAAGGACATGGTGAACTATTTCACAAAAAATGAGCACGGTGTCCTTTACCTCCGGGGTCCAGATATAGTATTGAGTACACTGCCGTCCTAAGACAAGATATTCTTACAAAAAAAAAAAAGACGGATGTTCGGTTTGTGCAATTTTGGGATCCTTGTAACAGACCTGAATTTAAGGAAAGCATGATAGTACTCACCGAAACCATTCGTAGTGGACGTCTCCGGTGGCTTCTAGATGACACCTTAAGATGACGTCACGTCCTCTTTCAATCATAGATGCTGTTTCAGGCTCCTGAAGTTGGACAGACGCCTCGCCAATCCCTGAAAAAAAAAACAAATATAAGAAATAATAATTATTATTTATTGTTAAATTGAAAAAAAAACTTGTTGGAAAATTGGAATAAAAGCAGTGTGAAAATTTCAACTGAAACGCAGTTGAAAGCTGAAAATATATGAGTTTTGAAATGCCTATTACTGTTCTGGTCCACACCCAACGGTAACGCGGTGTTAAATTCTATCAAAACTTCTGCTAACATTTTGTAAAATATAGACATTACTTGTGTTATTTTTACACATTGTTTTGTTACTTTTAATACATTTTACCAAATCTGGTGTAAACGTTACACAAATATACGTTAATACAATTCCCATATAAGGTCAAGTTGGGTAACTGCCCCCATTTTACATCGTGCGATATTTAAAGAACGACAACTTCAGTTCAAAGGTCCAAAATGATCAAAATTTGCGTTACGTAATACTTGAACGTTCCCTTAAATAGATAAAATATGTTTCTGGTAAGTATGGCTTTCTTTTTATTCACAATGTTCAAAAATTTATAAAAAAATCCAATTCACGTTGTAAGCTTTTTTAGAATGGCGATTTCTCCCGTTAGATTAGACAGGGACAAAAGTTCTACCCAAAAAGGATAGAAGACATACATACACTCCCACTTCCACCCAACCAAACAAATTCTGTATTTGTTCTTTGTTGAACAAATACAATATTTACTTGGCCGGGCGAAAAGTGTAACTATATTATTTTTATTAAAGAAATTACTGGCGCCATCTAAATTTTAGTAGAATTATCTTATTCTACAGATTTACATTAGCTATGTTCGTTCGTGCCGCTCAGTGCTACACTTTCCGGCCAACCAAATAAATACTGTATTTGTCGTATGAAAAACAAATACAGTATTTATTTGGTTGGCTGGAAAGTGTAGCACAAATGAGATAGAGATAGGGTAGACGTCTTTTGTTTCATAATTCTAGTTGTAGAGAGCTCCATTCAACATCAATTGTCTATCTGAGTTGAGGATCATTTGTTTCTTGTTGTATGGTTGGCAGAATAAATTTAGTTCCCTATGTAAGGTTGGTATCTTGTTTTAAATTCATTTTCAATCAAAATATTATTTTGACGTTAATAAAAAAAATCCAAATTATTTGCTTTAGCAAGAATAAATAACAAGAAAAGTCCTTAAAAAGGAAACTAAAGCATCAGTCTATAAGATTTTTGTTTAAATGAAGCAACATAATGCAGTGCTTAATAAAATTTTAAAGTAAACGCTGTAACAGATTTTTTTTTGGCAAGTTAAAATAAAACTGGTCAATAATTTTATTCAAAAAATATAATTTGGAGTATCGATACTGATCACCTACTCGGGTAATGTAAAATTTTATTTTAATAGCAACTTATGAATAAAAACTTACTTTTATTATAATTTTAAACAAATTTTCACTTTTTAAAAAGATTTTTTTTTTTTAATATTTTTAAGACGTAATATGTCAGTCAATTTAACCTAAATGTTAAAAATTATCAAAAGCACAATGGACAACAAAAATATCACTAAAAGTAATTTTTAAACCACTAATCATAGCTTTCTTGATCCAATTTGTTACTCAGATAGATAATGCGCCAAGTATATGTACTACCTATAGGGAGGAAAATATAAAGGGGTGGCCCAGATACCCTTATGGCCCAGTTAATGAACTTGACCTTAATAATACTAACAATTAAAAAAAAAACAAAAAACAATTAAATGTGTTAAAAATAATTTTACACGTGTACGATTTTTTAAATTTTTTACCAACTTGAGACCCGGTCAGCAAAATCAAAAAAGAGGCTCGTATGATAAAATTACTTAAAAAAAAGAAGAAAAATAGGAAAATCAAGTGCCCACCATAGCCAAAACAGAAATAATATCCCAGACCCAGTCCGCCACTGGTATAAAGTAAAAAAATTTACAACGATAAAAAGTTTAAAAGTAAAAAAGAATTTTATATTTTTCTTGTATCTTTTATTGGCAGAAAAGTTTTATATTGTGTATGACATTTTAAATTTATCTATAGTTGATAAAAGAAAAATCGTTATACAAGGTATTCTCTTCAAAGTTTTGTGAAGAACTTTTAATAACTTTGTTACCCAGATAAAATATATGATAAAGTATGATGAACATTCAATAAAGTATGCTTTAACATTTTATTAAATTTTACTTCCAATCTAGAAAGTTAAAAGTCTCTTTAATAATAAATACAGCAATATTCTTGTAGCATTACGGACTAGAAAAGTACAGTTGGTATTACTGGAGCACTCCTTTATGTTGTTATAATGTGACAACTAGGTGTCATAAAAACCCCGAGAAGCTTCTTAGCTCAGAAAAATTTTGTTCATTAGTTTAAAACAGTGATTTTGGAATAAATGCGGACCATAAATATGATTAAAAGTAAGTTGTTATACTTTTTTTTTTCAAAAATTCTGAGAGATCATTCTGTAAATGGTATCGAGCTCGGTTTATCAAAAGTTTTGTTAAAGAAACGCAGCGCTAGCACTGCATTAACATTCCGAAGAAATGATTTCGTGCAAAAAATCGTCTCAAAATTCCTATTTTTTAAAATTAAATTAAAAGCTGATACGATATTCGGCTTTGACATAGTACACTAGTGTAGAAAATAGTCTCATTTTGTAGCCCATCCAAAAACCTAAAAAAACGCGAAAATGAAGATAAGAATTATTTGCCTAAACAAAAATTTATATCCGCAGTTTCAGATTCCATATATACTGTTATTTATTTAATTTATTCAGTCTAAATTATGTTTTAAAAATTATGAACTCCATAATTTTAAATATCTATATGAAAAGTTAGATAAATATTAAAAAGTACATACACTTGTATTTATAAATAACCCTTACCCTCCAGGGGGTAGGGGTCTTTACAAAGCAGTCCATTACTGCGCATGGACTTTAACGCGCATGGACTTTAACGCGCATAGACTTTACCGCTAAAGCCATTACCGCGAAGAAAATAACAGCGATGAGGTCAATACCGCGCATGGACTATTCCGCGAAAACCATTAGCGCGCATAATTATTTTAATTTTTTTTAAGAAAAAAAGATTAAATAAAAAAATAAATATTTTGCAGAAAACAATCAAACAGTTCTAACTGATTTAGCTGCTGGGTCAGGGTTGTGGCCATTACTAGTTTCCTTTAAAACATTTCCGTCCGAAGTAAGCAAACGCCCCTTGCAACAAAGCACGTCGTAATTTACGCACCTACAATTTTTTTTATTTTTAACAGTCTTTTCTTTCCTGTATATGAAATGTTTATATACAGCGAGGTTTTTGCCCCTATCACTTTTCATTATTTTGATCGACATGACGATTCGTACTAAACTGATTATTAATCAGCCATTTATAAAAATCAGTCGATATAATTTAAAAAAAAAACACACATAAAAAACCCAGACACAGATATAATGGTACATTTAGTAAACGTTCCACTTAATCAATAAAATCCAAACCAAAACTAACCAAACCAAACTGTCATCAATCCCAGGGAAATAACCTTACATAAAATAAAAATAATGTGTAACGATTTTTGCTGTAAAAGTCATACGCGGTAAAGACCGTTCGCGGTAATGAACTACGCGGTAATGGTCTTCGCGCTAAAACACATGCGCGGTAATGGCGATCGCGGTAATGGTCTTCGCGGTTGTTTTTTCGCTGTAAAGTCCGGCGCCCCTCCAGGGTGTCACAATTGTGACTTTACTTCTTTATTTTTTTTAAGGCAATATTAATCCAAAATACTTTTATAGACTTTCTATGTATGCAAACAAATATGCAAATTTAATTCAGTATAATACAGCTCTCCTAATACTCTAAGGAAATAAAAACTCGAGCAAAAACCAAAAAAAAAAAATGTTTTTTTTTTGTTTTATTTTTCTTCTTTTTAGGCATAGCAAATATAAAAGACACAATTAAGTCGAAAAATTATCATTAGTTTAGTCTCGGGATAAACTAAAATTCCTAGAATAAAGATTGTAAAATTTGCAAATAACTGGATACGCAAAATGCAGAAACTTATCTTTGCTGATTTTATAAATAAGAAATTAATCTTACCTATAATTTTTCATGAAAATAAGAATTTTCAGGGTAGGGTAAGCTCTATTGACATGTCTGAAAGAAAAAGTAGCTTTAGCCGGAGGGCATACCTTATCCTATCTAAATCTTTAATGATCCAGGTCATAAGGTTGTAATGATTTTCTGGAAAGTTTATAAAAGGTTTAATTAAGTAAAGACTGTACAAAAGGGAGATATTATAAGGTTCATAGTAAAAAAACTTCGCAAAAAAAATTAACCGACTTCTGTCTCTAAAAAGTAAAAAATAAAAAATAAGCCGGTGCCAATTTCACCACTCCCTAAGTTAAATACTAACAATTATTTTTGTTGTTAAATTGTTTGCTGTGAAATTGTCACCGACTTGTTTTTTATTTTTTACTTTTTAGAGACAGAAGTCGGTTCATTTTCTTTTGCGAAAAGTTTTTATTTTTTACTTTTTAGAGACACAAAACTTGTAGATTTGTAACGCAATCTAAGCTAAATTATAGTCGTCCTTCCATCTCGACAAGCTGCTGACGTCACAACGCACTATAAGTGCGTTGTGACGTCATCATTTTAAAGATAAATTTCTAAAAAATAAATTTAGTAGTATTCTTATTTCAGCGCCCAAGAGTCCAACCAACCTTATTTTAAACAAAATACTAAAGAAAATTTTGTTAAACTTTAAGCGTTAAGTAATAAACAAATATCGTCTTATGGTATAATCACAAATTTTATCATTTTCTCTTGGTATTTTAATATTACAGGTCCACAGAATCAATTTTAGCGGCATTTAAAATTTTTTTAACCTGCCGTAATATTTAAGTGACCCCTTAATCAAGTTATCCGAGTTATCCGATCATTTTCCAAAAATTTGGTTGGTATTAGAACCAAATTAAGCCGGTTTTAAGCTTTGAGAGTTCAGATATTATTTTCAAAAATGCATCTGTATAAAACTGCCCGATAGCTGTATTATAGTGGTCCTTCCATCTCGTCAAGCAGCTGCCGTTATGTGTGAAATGCAGCAATTTTATGGAACATACTTTTATAGTATATACACATTAAGTCTTATATATTATTTAAAGGGGTCATACGAAAAGCAAAATTTTGCAATAAAAAGTTTTTCCAAAAAAGTATTTTTTTTTAGAATACAAACATGGGCCTACATGTGTACTGGGGAAAGTATTGTTTTGTTGGCCCAGTCAGAAAACTTTTTTGTAGTTTTAATACTGAATATTATTTGTAAACACATATTTGTTTATATACATCGCGACATTTGGTATTTAATACTTTACTTGTGGTATTAAATACTGCAATGTAAGTAATGACGGAAAGAAGAGAGCGCGAATGATTCCTCCCCCTTTCGTCGGAGACTTTGTTTCATGCGGAAAACTATATGATATAACATGCACTCTTTTACATGTAGCATGCACTCTTTTATTATTCATCCGCGTGGGACCTTTAAAATATAAAATCGAGCCAGTACAATGTTTTGCATAATAATTTAGTATGCCATCAAGACAGCTTTGCACCGTCGTTGAGTCGTTATTGCTTCGGGTTACTAGAAAAGGCACTTTGACTTTCACGCTGCGAGAATTTTTAAGTTGGCAGCAAAGTTTGTTTGCCACAAACTCAAGTTGGGAGAATTTAGCCTATTTTAGAATAAATACAAATGGTGCTATGTTTTTAGGTTAAAAAAGTCCAAACAAAATAATACTTTTCCCTATAGGTTTAGGTATAATTAAAATCTAAAACGAAAAAATAAAAAACAAATGAAAAAAAAAGTAAAGTAAAAAAATAAAAAAATCACCTTTTCAAAAAAAAAACTGTTTTTCAAAAAAAGTTGCTTTTTTGTAGTAATAAATTAAAACTTTACTAACGCAAGAAATGGTTTAAATTTTTCGATACATTGTGTTGTGAGGTCGACACTTACGAGGACACGTAGAATATACATTTAAAGACACGTAGGGTACATTTAGTTGCAATTCAGCTGTCACCAGGCGAGACACTTTAAAAGTTGGTATCGACTTGTAAATTTTTAAAAATATCAACTCGATAAAAGCTGTCATGACAGTGCAGATAAAATATATATTTATATTATAAACTGTATACAGTACAAATATAAGTAAAAAAATTGAAGCGTAAAATGTTGCTCCCTAGGGCCCTTGTAAGCTGGCTTAGATAACTTTTTTTCCTTAAATATTATACCTTATACATATTTTGGTATGTACCGATTCTTGACTTTGGGGAGTAGAACAACTGATCGAACGACCCCGATATCGTGATCTTACTCTATTGGTTTTAACAGTATATTCAACGTTCTAAGCGTTGTTTTCTTACCGGTTCTACTCCCCAAAAGTCAAGAATCGGTACCTAGAAGTATATGTTTGTATAACCTCGTATTATTCTACTTAATTAAGCATCTCCTAAGTCCAGGACTTGTGTGGGCTAGTAGTAGAGGGAACCACCGGCTTATACTGACTTTCGAACCAGTTTCTAGGGAGTCTCCGTTTCACTTATCGCCTTCGGCAAATTTCAATTATTAGTTAACTGAAAAAGGCAAATCGGCGCCAGTGAGAATCTAACTCACACTAGTAGGCTTGCTATGCATACGCGCCAGCCACTACGCTATGCCTCCCATTAAAGTAAAGCAAAGATATTCGAAATCAGCGGTATCGAAAATATAAGTACACAAAAATTCAGAGTTTTGTCTATTTTTTTTTATATCTGGCCCACTGTCAAAGTTTTTTACCTTAATTTTGGTGATGGACTATTTCATAAAAAAATGCAAGGTACCTTGCTCGCTTCTTATGTAAAAGTGGTTTCAATCAGATTTGGCTAAATTTTGGATATGTTATAGTTCTCGGCATTCTGATCAAAAGCTTATAATGGCTCAACTCCCAAAAAATCAATCAATAGTTTAGGTGCTAGAGCAGTTGGAAAATCTCGAAAACCTCGCCGACGCGTCCTTTGGAAAAGTCGTTTTGGTCCGATTAGGCTGAATTTTGGATATGTTTCTCAACTTACTGATTAAATGTGTCTGGTCACAATTCACAAAATTCATTGGTTTACGTGATAGCATGCTAGATAACTTTGAAGATCTCGAGCTAGTTCGTCCAGTAACTGTTCTTTTTTGCCGTTTTTTAAAAAAGGAATGAGGTCGAGCTTTTTCGGTGTCAAATTCGCTTTCAGCGCACAATAATTCGTAAAAAAAATATAGTCTGTTTAATAACACAGGCCAACAAATTTTCAACAACAAAGTTGATTTGGATCTGAGAGGTAATTTTGGGTAGTTTACTTATATTAAAAACTTCGTTTTTATCCATCACGTAAGATTTTTGAACAACCGCACAGCGGGTCAGGAAAAACAAACTGGCAAAATTATGAATTTTTGCATACGACTATTTTTAAAAATAGTCGTATCAAAATTTTGATACAGCTGATTTCGAATAAAATAAGGAAAATATTCAAAACAAAAAAATCCGCGCCACCCTAAAAGGCCCAAAATTTTATTTTCGATCTTTTTACAAATTTGTCAAATGGCTTTTTTTGATTATGTTGATATAGACCCAATGTCTATGACTTAAAAATTCTACACTTCATGTTAAAGAGGATTTTTAGCATGGCTTATATGAAAAAATTTAGACGTAAAAACAAAAAAAAAATGCTTGTTTGGCAGTCAGTGGGTCTTAACTAAGCCAGAAAATAAAAAAACATCCGATCACAAAATCCTTGTTGGACTGTGTAATTATTGACTTTTTTTGTGGGCCTTTTATTAGTTATTAGTGTAATTTGTTCTGGTAAAATAGTGGACTTGAAATTACATATTGGATTATTTATAATAAAATTAAATTTTAGAATTGTGTATTTCTCCCCCGATTTCTTCCCTTTAAAATGAGTTGGCTCAGTTTGCATTTTATAATTTAATTACATGTCACGACATCCGAAAAATCTTCCTGTAGGATATTTATAATTCCCTTTGATCCGATCTAAGTAGGTCAAAAAAGAGGGAACTTCTTAACGGTTAAAAATTAGAATACGATTACGCCATGAATATTTCATATCCCCTATCAGAAAAATATCCTGCAAGGATTCCTCTACAGGGAAAATCCTCTTTATCCATCATAATATACCTACCCTTACTGAGCTGAAGCTTGCTAAATATTTTTAAATTTGATGATTTAATAATAAATATTTTTCTTCGTAAAGGAGTGTATTAAAAAAAAAAATAAAAATAAAACGATTTTGTTGTCTTTTTTTATATTGTTTTTTTTTTTCATCTTGGAATAATACCGTTGACATGACAGACCCCAAAGAACTTTTACCTCAAGAAGTAATTTCAGACCAATGTTTATGAAGGTGTCATCTTTTTGTTTGTTTATTTACTAACAGAAATGCGATACAGCTTTATGGTGTAAAATGTAGATGTCGCTAGTCGACTTTCAGGCTACCTAGTAGCGATGTTGCGTAGTTTCCACCTTATCATGAATTTAAATCAGTATACTTAAATTAAAAATGTAAAAAACATTATTGTTTACTATAATTATGTTTAATAATATAGTATATTTAAATCTATTAAAATTAAACTACTAGTTCATATAAAACTCATACAGAACTAATGTTTTTTAAAATTTACAATAAAATATCCAAAGTATATGTTTCCAATCGGCAACACTGTACCCCTGTCAGTCATTTTACGACATTAGACTGTGAGTTTACACATTCTTTCTCTCTCTTTACGCGTACTATGTGTAAACAATAGCCACTCCCCACCAGCCCCTCACCGTAGTTGGTGCACGGTTCAAACAAAGCATACGGTAGATTTCATCATGTTCCTTCTTGAGGTAAAAGTCCTTTGACAGACCCGTTAGTAAAATACAGTTTCAAAGGTTTATAGTTCGTATAAATATGCAAATCGCTTGCAAAACAACTTTAAACTACGATACTTCAAAAACGCTTTGAACCAGAGACTTGAAACAAAAAAGTAGTAGAAATATTTTGTTTGAAATTTCAATTTCTATGTCAAAGCATTCTTGAAATATCGTAATGTAAAGTTGTTTAAAAGCGACTTGCGTCTTTGTACGAACTATATTTACTTTAAAAATTAGTTTTTAAAAAAATGATTTTTTGCGTGCCCCCGGTAAATGAACATGTATTTAATCCGACCATGGTCGGTTATTATCAGTACCCGGCATATTTCCAGTTGTAGTCCAGTCTTCAGGTCAATAAAAGAGCCTTTACCTGGAAATAATTCAGGGAATTTTAATTTTCGGTTTATTTGGTAGGGTTAACGGCCGCAAATAAAAAAAAAACAATTTTGCGACGTTGAACTCGATTTGGAACTGTTATTAAAAAAAAACGTATTTTTAAAATATCTCTTAAACGTTACATGTATACACTATACGTTTTTAGATTTAATTTTTTTTTTTCGAAAAAGCAAAACTGTTTTTTATCGTCGGTTAGGCATGCCCCTTAGAACATTTTTGGTGAAAATTAAAAAAAAAATCTATCTAACACTTACTTTTTAATTTACGTAAAATTAATTTTTTTTTTTGAATAATTTGCACATTTGTGCCCCATTATCTCGAGTAAACCGATTTTCGATTGAATCACCATTGTATTAAGCATAAAAAAAACCTTCCTAACCAAGTTATAAAGAAAAATCTAAAACCCTACAGTGTAACGTTTGAGGCGTTGCCTTGAATTACCTATAAGTCGTACAAAAAAATACATGAGGAGAAAATGTTGGAGATTTGGTCCTCTTTATTTTCATATGAAACGTTTTTTTGTCCTAGGATGCACCGATCTTGAGATATTTTAAAAAGTCCATTTTTTGTGAAAAATGCGTTAAAAAAATGACAGTTCCAAATCGAGTTCAATGTCGCAAAATTGTTTATTTGCGGCCTTTAACCCTACCCAATAAACCAAAAATCTAAACTCCCTAAATTATTTTCAGGTAAAGCCTCTTTTATTAACTTGAAGGCTGGACTATAACTAGAAATAAGCTGGGTACTGGTTATTATAGTGTAAAGTAACTAAAATAAGAAAGCGTTAAAATGTGTAAGCTTTATTCGTAAGAAAATAAACTTTTGGCTTGATTTTAAACGTACTATCTTTAGAATAGCTTTTTACTTTTTATTTCTGCTGGAACTTTTTCTTTTCCTTTGACCTTAAAGGACGATAACGATACTTTCAAATAAATTCAGTCTTATCTTTGAAAGGATTTTTGAGCCACAATTTCTTTTTTATCGTTTATTACAAGATAGAAACATCGGGTCTTATTTATAGCCACCATTATGTTTAAACAAAAAAAATATTGTGGACGAATAAAATTTTACCTTAAAGGAGTTTAATTATAAACTTAATATCATTAATTGCAGTACAACAAAATCTCGATAGTTTTAACCATTTGAGTGTTAAATTAAAATTTTACTTTTAGTATGTAATAGTATACTAATAGTATACCTGTAGAACAAGACTTTTGTTTATAAAGTCCGGGACACGTGTCTTTTTCCTTAAGATGGGCTCTTTTTCTGACTTTTTTTCCACTTTTCTGTCCGTTCTGCCTTTTTGTGGTATTTTTTTTAATTTCGTGCATTAAATTTGCTATTTTTACAGTTGATTGTATTTTAACAACCTTTAATACACGACTCTTTTTCATGATAATCTAAAAAAAAAAAATTTTGTACAATATTCACCGAAGTCGGAGTAAGAATTTTTTGTTAGTTTCAGCGACTAAAAAACAAAAAACACAAACTTTGTGAAATTATTGTATCAATTTAAAAATTATTAACTTTTACCCCTGACAGTAGAGTTTAAAATAATTATTATCAGGTGTCAGTGTCAGCGACCTCAAAACTCCTAAAATATCCAAAATAGAAAGTGTCCCTTCCTGGACTTTATGGACCAAGGTTTGTCCACGTCTCTTTTTAATGGTGTTTTTTCCACTCTGCCCTGATGGGTCTTTAGTGTCTGCCCCGCCCACCTTTGAAAATTTCTGGATCCGCCACTGTCACGCTACACAGAAAATTTCGTTGTATTTTTAATACTGAATGTTTTTTGTTAATACATATTTTTTATTTATATCACCCCCATTGGTATTTAATACTTTACTTGTGATACTAAATAAATACTGCAATGTGTGTATTGTATACAATATGTTGTCATATTAATATAGAGAGCATGCTGGTACTTTTGGATCCCCACGCAACATGTGTTTATTAATACTGTGACATTTGGTAAATTATATCACAGTTATAGTTTGGTATACTTTAAGTTGTAGTTGTTGTGTTATTGATCTAGTTTAAAGTATGTTACAGTATTTAGTAAAATAACAATCGGTAAATAATACCAAAATTTTGATTAGTAATAATTAGTGTTGCCGCCTAAGGCCTATCGTCTCGCTATCGTCTCGTTATCGTTGGACAGAACGATAGCGAGAGGTGAAAATATATCGTATCGTTTTAACGATAACGAGAGGCCTCTCGCCCGTAACGAGACCGACGCGAGAGCGATAACTATCGTACAGTCAGAGACAGTCGAATGTTGAAGCCACCTAAAATCAGATAAAAATATTTGACACAAACGTCATTATTTAATTTTTGAATTTAATGATTTTTAAAATGCAAATATATTCTTTAATAGGCATTATGCATCATACATTAGCACATAATAAAAATCGTATCCAAGGCAGGAACCTCTTCAACAATGTCCTATTTTTATAGCAGATACAAAAACATGAACTCCAAGCAGATGCACTAAGTACCTAACTAGGACTATAGTAAGTACGGTAGTATTTGACTAATACGAGGGGTAATTTAAAAGAAGGCAAAACTCCAGATCTGGTGTTTGTAGGATTTGAGTGCTAAACATCAATTTTAACTTTATTTATATATTTTGCTTTCCCATGTTTACTTTCTCATAAAGAAAGTATTGTCATAGAAAACAAATTAAACATTTTTTTTGCCTAAATCATCTTATGTTTTCCTGAAAGGTCGAGAAAAATCAAAATAATCAAAAAAATATGTTTGTCGGTCTGTCTTAAGACTTAAGAAAGCTTTGAGCTAGAGTTTTAAAATTTGGGATGCAGATGTAATTTTATATTATTTTTTTCCTTTTTCTTTATGGGAAAGTAAACATGGGAAAGCAAAATATATAAACACTGTTAAAATTGATGTTTAGCACTCAAATCCTACAAACACCAGATCTGAAGTTTTTGCCTTCTTTTAAATTACCCCTCGTATTAGTCAAATACTACTGTACTTACTATAGTCCTAGTTAGGTACTTAGTGCATCTGCCTGGAGTTCATGTTTTTGTATCTGCTATAAAAATAGGACAATGTTGAAGAGGTTCCTGCCTTGGATACGATTTTAAGAGATAAAAGGCTGTTATTATGTGCTAATGTATGATGCATAATGCCTATTAAAGAATATATTTGCATTATTAAATTCAAAAATTAAATAATGACGTTTGTGTCAAATTCCTTTAACTAATATTAGATGGCTGAAATATTCAACTTTTACGCTGGAACGATAAGTATCGTTATCGCGAGAGGTAGGCGATAACGAGAGGCCTCTCGTTATCGTTTGTGCGAGACGATAACTTTTAAACTATCGCATCGTAGTTGCGATACGAGAGGTATTTATTGGCGATAACTATCGCTTTAGGCGGCAACACTAGTAATAATACAAAGGAAATTAAAAAAAGGATCGATTATTTTGTCAGTGTGTAATTGTGTGTGGTTGCAATCTTTATATTATTACTAATCAAAATGTTGGTGTTATTTAACGATTTTTAATCTTTCTGAATACTGTAACATACTTAAAACTAGATCAGTAAAACAACTTAACAACAACTCAAAATATACCATACTATAAGTGTGATATGCTTTACCAAATGTTACAGTAATTTTTACTATAACATGCTAGTATTAATAAACACATGTTGCGTGGGGATCCAAATGTACCAGCACGTTGTGATGTGGTAGTATGGCAACATATTGTATCTAATACACACATTGTAGTATTTAATATCACAAGTAAAGTATTAAATACCAATGTTGAAGATATAAATAACAAATATGTATTTACAAAAAAAATCAGGTATTAAAATTACAATGAGATTTTCTGAGTGTACGCCACTGCCTATAACAATATTAAACCAAAAGTCTTGAAACGTTCAGCTGCTAATTAGTCATGTCTTGTTTGTATTCAATTATAACCGTAAAAGACTTCTCGTTTTTTAAACCATCTTTTCAAAAGCAAACGTAAACTTTCGTCGTGTAAACATTCGTTCGTTTGAAGTCTAAGACAAACATATCTTTGACATTGTACCTCGTGACTCATTTGCTGCCTTTTTTTCAACATTTGTAGGCCATACACCACATTGCCTCCAGTCTTGTTTTTGATTATGTCCTTTGAAGAGCAACGACCACTGCCTTTTCGGGGATGCTCCAGACTCTGTTTGTGTACTTCTTACAGAGAGAGTTCCAAGTTTTGACCCAAAAGAAAATAAAACTTCTGCTTTTATACATTAAGCCTAAATAGTTCGTACACAGAAAAAAACGATTCTTTGAAACAAAGTTAATGTGCGCGCATCTTCATTCAAAAACCCGTGTTCTTCATTCAAAAACCCGTGCTCTTCAATCAAGTACATTAACTTTGCTTCAAAGAATCCTTTTTTTCTTTGTAGTTTTTAATTTTACTTATGGGTTATACGGTAAGGTTATGATTTATTTCGCTTACAAGCTGCTTCTCTCTCAACGCTAAGATCGCACCAAAAGCTCATTCCAGTGATATTATATAAAAAAAAAATCGAAAAAAAAATCTTGAAATTTTTTTTTTTTTTTTTAATAGGTTTTTCATTTTTTTTAACCTCCCAATACTTTTTTTGTTTTTGGGGGGTTAATTTCAAAAAACAATAGGGATCTTCCCCTCATATAACTTGATATTTTCTAAAAATTTCAAGTCTATCGGATTATTCGTTTTTGAGTTATAGTGTCCACAAGAAACGGGACATTGGACGGAAAGATGTACAGACGGACATTTTCAAAGTTTATTTTTTCATGAAACAAAAGAATTTTTTATCTAGGGCGTTTTTTTGGCGATTTTGGGAAATTCGAAACTACTAGGTACTCTAACGCTACGCGCTGTAAATAGTAAAGCAAGTTTGGATTGGGCGACTCAATATTAGTTAAAAAGTACTCAACTTAGATTTTAAAAACTTTAAATTCATAGGTAAAATAAATAGGGATATTAAGGAAAAAATATTAAAAAAATGGATCCTGTGACACAACTAAGTAGGGCTGGGGTTGAAGAGATCATCCTTCTAAGGGATCTAGCTTAGCGCCACGTACTCATGCTCAAAAACGTCAAAAAACATCACTAGGCGGTAAAAAATGAACTAGAAATATGTTAAAAATGAATTAGAAATATGTTACGTAATATATTATATTCGTTTTTAATGGTTCTGCATCATAAAAATGTAGAGCCATTAAAAAGTCGACAAAAAATACGCAATATTTTTTTATAAATTATTTTTAAATAAGCATAATTGCCTGTACTAAAAGGTATCGCATTTTGGGCTAAATCGCCTGCAACGATAAGACTTTACATGCTTATAGATACATAAAAAATAAATACTTAGCCAAAATTTTAGCCCTTTTTACACCCCGGAACATACTTTAATTAATTATTTTAATTAAGAATTTGACCTCTGTCAATGTACGATTTGGCCGATTGCACTAAACTTCAAGTGTCAAATGTCATCTCGTCAAAATAAAAATAAATTTGCACGTTAACTACTACAGTGGGGCCAAAGGAAAGGGTCTGTGTTGTGTTCACTGCTCTTGACTATAAAATTAAAATATTTTGTTGTGTTTTATTAGTTTTTTACGGATTTAATATGCTGTAATTCAATGTGTAATTATTCTGGATTTTTGTGACTAGTTTCTTAAGTTTCAGTACGATTAAGGAGTTATTTTTGAGATATTTATACTATAATAACAATGTAAGCAAACCAGCAGCTTCAACGATAAGTTATCGCCGATAACCCAAAGTATTAGTTCCATGACAGTGTTACCCAAGACAAGTAATTTAATGTGGCTTTCAACATGTTAAATTAGTTTTTCCATGATATGATTTAAAACTATATTATGAAAAAGTTACACATAGACTTATAACTTTTATTATTAATTAAAAGTATGTATTTAAAAATAAATATATACAATTAATATTGTACACTGTTTTTATTATACATTCTAAATGTATTTGTGTTGGTTTTTAGATAAACAAAAAAAAGTCACATTTAGCGGAAGAATAATGCGATGTTGTCGGGTTTACGATAACAAATAATTCCTGAGTTTTTAATTTTTTTTTCATTTTGTTCCTTATTAACAAATAACAAGTTTTTTATCATTTCTTTTCAACATTTTGTACCTTTTTCAACAAAAACGATTTTTTTCTTATTTAGCCCAAAACTCCTATTTAAAACGATAGCCTTTTTTAAAAAATAACACATGTAGGATATTTTTAAGGTCAAATTCAGATTCTGGGCCTATAAATTGATAAGAAAAATATATTTTTTGCGCTTTAATTTTATTTTCTCTTCATTTATTTACTTTTTACGAACAAATTAAGCCAAATAAAAAAATATTTGTATACATATTTTTGTAGAGAATTTTATAAGCAACAAATTTTTACACAAACTTGATAGTTTCGCCACAAATAAGCAACTAAGTAAGCTGTGTACTTTAGTTTTAAGCTTTTTATTTATTTTCGAGTACTTAACCTATCAGTAGGTCCTTGGCATATGGATCTTTGAATTCCTCGTGTCCTATTTAATATACTACTATTTTTTTAAAGATTTTGAAAAAATCCGTCATTATTTCCTGGACTGGTTTGTCGTATCTCCATTTTCGGACATTTTTACATATTTGTATATCTACAGTTAAGTACTTTAGTGTCCAACAAACATTTTATTAATATATGCTTAAATTTCTAAAATAGATTGTCGTATCTCCACAAAATATTTTAAAACTTCAATATTGGTTTGTCGTATCTCCATTTTTAAAAGAAGATAGCATTTAATCAAAAATATTATCTTAAATATAAATATAATTACACTACTGTAGTAGTTACCATTATAATAACAGTGTGAAAACAGGTTAATCGAACAAAATTTTTTACCTGAGACTTAGTTCTTACATCAGTTAGTTATTTTGTTTACAAAAAAATAATTCTTACCCTAACTTTGGTCAAATTTCAACTTAATATCGTTTTGTTTAAATTAACAATCATTTTTAATCAAAACAGTAGTTAAATTGCAGCTGCAAAGGCAAAAAAAAAGTGTTTTTGAATGTACCTAAGTAACTGCATATATTTTATTACCGCCATGGCGCGTCACTAAGTATATAAGTAGTATAAGTTTTAGATAAGGTGTTGTTCGAGGTGTTGCCAAAATGTGTATTTCCCTGTCAAAAATTAAACATTAAAAGAGCTTATTTGAAGGTTTCGGAATGGTTTGAGAGCTAAAATGTTGGTAAACTGAATATTTTTCGAATATCTTTTAGTGTTCGAAGTTTTGGTAATCGGGAGCAGCTGGGTACAAAAACACTACCCTCATTTAAAATTTAATTTTTTGAACGTAAGCCTAGGTTTAGGCAAAAATTAAAAATTTGTATACCTACATAAAATTATTAATTCTAATTCTATGATAATAAAGTTTAAAATTAAGGTAATAATAAGTAATGTGACTGGCAACTTGGGACCTTTTTAGTAGAAGTACACTTTTTCTAGTTTTGTTTGTATATGGTTTGTAGCAGGGGCACACAGGAAAAGTTGGCTAAACTCGATGGGGTTAGTCTTTTGTTAGTTGTGGAAACCTATTTAGCGTTTATTTGCCAAATACAAGTTTTCTTTGATGCGAAAACAATAAATAATCAAAATTAACAACACATTTCAGGTTAGTATAATACTAATAGTATTATTTAATTTTGAATATAGTCCAGTCAAATAAGAAAAAATTCCTGTGTTAAATTGCAAAAAATTTACTCAGGCTGATATTTTAAAGGGTAGTAGTGGATGGTAACAGAACACTCCTGTTAGTTTTTCACTGGGTGATTTGCGTAAGGGATGTCCGCCATCTTAAATTTTAGGGGTGAGTGCGGTTATCTCGCTAAATATGCATCTTACGATAAAAATGTATATAACCAATTTAGTTAAGGAAAAAAATTCGAAAAAGTTTTGTTTGGATCATTTATTTATTATATTAATAACAATCGAGTTATAAATTTTCAAATATGGCCATGTTGGGGGTAATTTTTTTTTTCGATTTTCAACCAAATTATTCATCGGAGGATAAAAATTGTTATGAGCAAACTGGTAGCTCTTGAAATTTTCTATAAGCTTTATATATTATGAATTTTCATACAGTATTTTGTTACGGTTACAGTGGGCGGTGAAAGTCGAGTTGCGCCGTCTGTAACCGTACCAAAGTACCTATGAAAATTTATAATGTATGAAACTTATAGAGAATTTCAAGTCAAAAAGTCAAAAGTCAAAAGTTTACTTATAACCATTTTTATCGTTCGATGAATAATTGGCCGAAAAATGGAAAAAACCAATTTCACCTCCAACATGGCTATTTTTAAATTACTCGATTGTTATTAAGTTAAAAATATCATCCAAACAAAATTGGTTATATGCATTTTTATCGTAAGATGCATATTAAGCAACCCACCCCTAAAATTCAAGAGAGCGGACACCCCTTAGGCAAATCACCCGGTAAAAAAATTAAAAGGAGTGTTCTGTAACCATCCATTAAATAAAAAATCCTTCGGACTTAAGAAACATCTTTTTAAAAAATGGCTGTGATCGACCTCTAGATTTTTTCAAAAATTCTGAAAAAATTCAGGGATGATACTCTTACCCCAATGAATAAATTTAAGGGGTGAGACCCCAACATTTTTCAATTTGAAATATTGGTGGGTCACCCTAATGCCCCATTATATAAAAAAACAATTTTGCGACGTTGAAAGTCCAAACACTTGAACGTTCCCTTAGTTAAATATGTTTACTTACATCAAGTATTTTTTATACTTGCAACAAGTAGGTAGTAAAAAGTATGTTAAATACTTATAATATATTAATACCTGAATAAATAATAATATTAGAATATTTTTTTCTCTAAATCTATAAAATATATGCTATAATTATTAAAATTCCTAATAGAAAATTCTGTTTTGTTTAGCTTTTGATACGGTTTGACACGATTTATAAACCGCTGTTTCCTACAGGACTAAGAATGTAAGCCGCTTAATAATACAAAACCCTCTCCATATAATGTTCCGAACATTTCTGCTAGATTACTTTAAAACTAAACATGCTGTTCAACAAAGAAGTACAGGGTATGGGTATAGAGATAGTTCTCACATACAAGTATTTTCGGTTTCCTTTATTATTAACGCAAAATACGTTTAGCAAGCTTAATTAAACGTTTTTAGCAAAAGATTTAATATAGAATTTTGTAATTAAAATTAAAATAGTTGACAACTTGGGGTACTTTAAAAAAAAATAAAAAATAGTCATGGGGACTGCTGACAGCAGTGAAAACTTGAAACAATAAGATTTTCACCTACCAAAAATCGCTCAACGCGCCTAAAAAAGTTTGCATTTCAAAAAAAATTGGTCGGTATCTTTTTGGACAAAAGGCGCAAAAAATCCCTTAGATTTCAACCTTAATCCTTTATTGCACATAATTTTATTTCGCAACGAAAAAAAAAATATCACCTATAGTAAATTCAACTTCAAGATGAAGTGGAGGTAAACAAAAGAACCGTGCACCACGGCAGCGGGCGCTTGGTTTTATTGGTTAAAACACTCAAATGTTGCGAGAGTAGGGATGTAGAAAGTTAAACAGGTCACTAAATCCGTTCTATTCGCATGCGTTTGTTTACACCCACTGAATCTTGAAATTGAATATACTATATACGTCTTTTGACTTAAAATAAAAAATAAATAAATCATAAAAAATATTGAAAAAACTAATCCTTTTATTTCAAAAATGTTTATACATTCTTTTTTCAAACCCACCCGAAAACATTGTGCACATAAAGAACAAAAACGAATACAAAACTTAAAAATACTTATATCTACTTGCTCACAAATTATATGTGGTAATCAACAAAAATCGACTTCAGCTAACCTTAAAAATGCGTGACAGGATAAGCTGTTTAAATAATCACGGCAATATTAGATACTGTCATCTATTAAAAGATATTTCAACTTGAAGACCAGTGTTCCCAAGTAAAAACTAGTTGCCCATAAAGTTTGGACTTTTTAATTATAATCATTTAAATATTCAGTGTTCCCAAATGGGAACAAGGTGCAATATAGGGTTAACTGATATTGGAAACATCTCTCTGTACCAATATTCGATAGGGTGTTTCCAATCTATACCTGTAATTTTTTTTTTAGAAAATCACTCGTACCTTGTTATCCTATGACGATTGTAAAAATATGATTCTGTTCCGAAGTTCAGTTTAATTGAAGAATTTAAGACCCCCGCCCACTTGATTTTAAATTTGTCATATTTAATCCTATTAGTAGCGATCGCCTGGATTAGGCCAAAAAAATATAGTTCTTCCTATCCCGGAGAATACCAGCTTAATCGACGCGTTAGGGTTTAGGGAACAAGAATTTACCCGATTTTTGTAATTTGCCTGCTACTGCAGACGACGGTTTACTAAAAACTGGACCCTATCAAAAAACATCAAATTAATGATTTGTCTTTTTTAGCGTTTTGCCTTTACCACGTTGTCTATTTTAAAGAAAATGATATTATTGGTACCGCTTTTTAGGCAATTTGAATCAATGAATTTAAAAAAAAAATGGTAAAATCGGAGGTAGTGGTTAAGGGGACGGAGCTAGAGGCGTTCATTTCTTCTTAATTGCCAAATTTCTCATATTTTTCGATAATTTTTTTAATAGGTTAGATAATTAACATATTTATAAAGCATGTGTTTTACATACAGGGTGTATTTGAAATAGCGTAGGAAATTTTAACAGGTGATTCTACATGACAAAATATGACAAAAAGTTCCTATAAACATATGTCTAAAAATGCGTCATAAGGGAGGTACACCCCTTTGAAATTGGCTAAAAAAATCGGTTTTTATTTAATAACTCAGGAACCCTTTGAGATATGTAAGTCCAAACGAGGTTTGGCACGTGAATTAATCCTAATAAGGCCCATCTTTGTATGTCATTTTCACGTACTTATTTAAACCAGGGGTGTGCGAAACGGGGGGGGGGGCTTATCAGTTTTTTGTCCCAAACTTTTTTCTGTGTAACTTTTTTGCAATTTTATTTTTGAAATATGATTCCTCAGGTCAAAATACATAAAAAAGGTACTCTTATTGTAATACTGTAGGATTAACCGTTTTCGAGAAAAGTTCATTTGAAGGTGAAATTTCACGGTTCGAGGACGAAAAATTAAATACTAAAATGTCGAAAACCAAAATTTTAATAAACCATAATTAATGTTGCAATGTTATTCTACATCAAAAACTAAGAAAAAAAGTTTCCAACAATGTAGGTCGAAAAAACGCTTTTAAAGCTACCATAGCCCTTTAAAAATGGTGCATATTTAGGAGACCATAGCTCCATTAGGATTCATTTTTGGAAGTACCTGTATATGAGGTTTTTTTTCTTAGTTTTTAATGTACATTCGCCCTGCATTAAAATTTTGGTTTTCAACATATTAGTATTTAATTTTTCGTCCTCGAACCGTGGAATTTCACCTTCAAATGAATTTTTCTCGAAAACGGTTAAACCTACAGTATTACAACAAGAGTACCTTTTTATGTATTTTGACCTGAGGAATCATATTTCAAAAATAAAATTGCAAAAAAGTTACACAGAAAAAAGTTTGGGACAAAAAACTGATAAGCCCCCTCCTTTTCGCACACCCCTGGTTGAAATAAGTACATGAAAATAACACATAAAAACGGGCCTTGGTAGGATTAGTTGACGTGCAAAACCTCGTTGATATATCTTAAAGGGTTCCTGAGTTATTAAATAAAAACCGATTTTTTTAGCCACTTTCAAAGGGGCGTAGCTCCCTTATGACGCATTTTTAGACATATGTTTATAGAAACTTTTTGTCATATTTTATGATGTAGAATCATCTGCTATTTCAAATACACAGTGTATAATGCTTCGTCAGAAAAGTTTAAATACCAAATTTCAGCGTAACCGGTAGAATTGGACCACCGCACTGTGCTGGCATAGAAATTCAAAAATGTGGCCAGAATTTTGGTTAGAAAAAACACCCAATTTTTATGATATTTGGTATGTTTATATTTTTGGGGATGTGGATTTCAATTTTGAAAATAAAATTAATGAATCACTATATTTTTTTAAGTAGGTTTAATCTCAAAAATTCCAATTTAATTTGGAGCATGATTTTTCCATATAGTGACTTTTTAACACCCTGTTTATAATAAACAGATGGTTCGATTTGAAAAATATTTACCTAAAGGTTGAAAAACTATTTAAAGTTTGGTCGAAATCGGTTGCATTGAGGTAAAATCTGTTTGATTTCGCGCGATTTGCTACATAATAGCAAAATAGCAAAAACGAGCAATTATTCTAAACCTTAAATGGTGTTGGGCGGAGGTCTAATTTTAACCAAATACCTTGAAATTTGGTACTTCCGCTATTTTAAACAATCTTAACGATATATAAATTAGGGATTTTGGTCATCTTTTAATTTTCAGACATATTTCGTCCAAAATTTGTCAAAAATTAATAAAATTGACAATTAAGAAGAAATGAACCCCTCCAGGTCCATCCCCTTAACCAGTACCTCCAATTCGACCATTTTTTTAAATTCCTTGATTTAAAATGCCTAAAAAACGGTACCTATCTTATCATTTTCTTTAAGATACACACCAAGTTATAGGCAAAAAAACAAAAAAGACAAATGAAAAATTTGGGGTTTCCTGATAGGGCCCAGTTTTTAGTAGACCGTAGTGCTCAAGAACAAATAAATTGAAAAAATGGGGTGGATTCCTGCTTTCTAGACTCTAACTCATCGATTAAGCTGGTATTCTTCGGGATAAGAAGAACCTAATTTTTTTGGCCTTGTCGAAACGACCGCTACCTATAAAGAATAATATGACAAATTACAAATCAAGTGGGCGGGGGTCTATTTTTAACCGATTTGTCTAACATTTGGTATTTACACTTTTTTAGCCAAGCCTGACGATATGCAACAGACCTCATATACTAGATTGGGGATTCCATTGCAAGATCAAAAAAATTTGACTAACTCATGCGACTCTTCCTCTCTCTCGAATTTTCGTTTCTCTGTTTACAGTAACATCCACAGTTTTATTGGTATTATGTGGTATTTCCCTAGTGATTTTTTTTACGTTGGTTATTCTGTATTGTTTTTACGAGCGCCTAATTATAGCTACCCGCACCGGGTTTTTTGTTGTTTGCGGGACGTTAATTTACTTTAGCGTTGGTTAACGGTGGTTTTGTGCCTGTTTTTATTTTGTAAAAAATTGGTTTGGATTTAGAATAATATATTGAAAAACGGTTAGCCCTCTACTACGCAGGCGCATTTCGGGTGCGGGTAGCTATAACTAGGCGCTCCTTCGTTTTTGTTTACCTTTCAGTAATCTGTTTGGCTTGTGGATTTTTTCGCTTTGTTCATGTGTTTTGTTAACTTTTGCTGGATTCCGGGACATACAAAAATTACGGAAAATGGAGCAGCCGACAGAATAGCGAATGAAGCCTGGAAAATCTCGTGGTTCGAGTCAAAACGCATTTCTGTGATTACAACCAAGAAACAAAAGAAATCCTATTTATGAAGTGGAAAAAAGAATGGGACAGTATGGGACAAATTAAGGGAGTCCCTTAAAAGGACGCATGTACTGGGAAAGGACAGAATTAAAAAAGAGAACATGGTTTGGACTTTAATAACTTAGGACTAGCCAGTAAAAAAAGAACAAAAATATGTCATATGAGAGGTAAACACTGCTTTACCAACTCCCACTTGTTTAAAATTAACATAAAGGAAGACCCATGGTGTGGTGCGGAAATATACAAGACATCAAACATATCCTTTTTGAATGCCCAAGACACCCCCAACAATATTCATCCTTCTATGGGGCCCTAGCTAAGACATGCCCAACCCCTATTAGCCTAAATTCCCTGCTTGTGACCCCAATAAATCCATAGCAGTAGAAATAACCAAATTCTTTCAAAATAAAAACTTAATTGTAGAAAATCAGAAGAGGAAAGATATCGGAAAGGAAGTTACCAGAATTTAGAAGTCCACATGACCTGGCCAGAGAGCCTAATTGGATTGGAGTGTTCAGTTGTATATTTATATTCAGTTTATAATATTTTACTATTTTTTTATCATTGATATTTATATTTTCCCTTATTAGTAAAACAAACTGTGATTAGACAGACACTTTTGTGATCGAAGAGTTTTTTGACAAAAACTTTTGTGATAGACACTTGAGTAAGAATATTTTTAATATTTGATATATAAATCATATGTATACACCGTTTTATGAGAATACGAATATGACATCACAGTGCGTAAACTAAATAGCACTCTGTAGGGTCACTGGCATCTATTTCTTTTAACTTAATACATTTTTTTTTAATAGAAAATGTATACCAAAAAAAATTATTTAAAAAGTCTTCAGAAATATATGCAAATATCCATACAGAGTGCTATTTAGTTTACGCACTGTGAAGTGCGATTTGTATTTTCTCATACAGTGTATAAGATATAATATATTATAAATCATATTTATAATGACCAGAGTTGTTACTTTCAATACAATAACAGGGTTGGACAACAGGAATATTAAATTATTTCTAATTTTTGGTCAGTTTGTTTAATACATATTTATGCTGAATAAGATTATATGTCTGTATACAGACATAATCTTATTCTCTTATTCGGCATTGTCTGTATACAGACATAATCTTATTCGGCATAGATATGTATTAAACAAACAGCCCAAAAATTAGAAATAATTTAATATTCCTGTTGTCTGACCCTGTTATTGTAATGAAAGTATCAACTTGGTCATTATTATTTCTTATTCGGCATAGGTATGTATTAAAGAAACTCACCAAAAATAATTTAAAATTACTCTTGTCCGACCCTGATATCGTAATGAAAGTATCAACTCTGTATATTACATAGTAGAGAATCTCTATGTTAGTTTCTGATATTATTCTACCAAATATTACATACAATTTTTTTATAATAAAATTTATTAATATATTTATATACTTTTATTTATTAAAACAATTTTTAAAATTAACTACTCGTCTATCCATTTTTACTTTATACCAAGATTAATCCTATATGAAATATGTATACAGTGCGGTCCAAAAGTCACCCCCCCCCCCTTTAACTTTTGAACGAGTTGAGATATCGACTTCAAATTTAGAACTCTTAAATAAGACAACTTAAACTATATTTTAGCATATATTTGATATTTTCAGCTCTTAAAATGTGGGCATGGGGGGACATTTTTGTTAAATGAAAAGGGGGGTCGTGTGATACATCATTTTAAAGCTTATTATTTACACTAACATTTTTTAATTTTTAAAAACGTTTTTTAAGGTTTTGATTTTTCAATTTTTTGTGCTAAAACATTCGATTTTTTAAGTTTTTTTATAAATTTTTATTTATGTCAACTAAAATTAGTTTAAAAGTATAATTAACATTTTTTTATGATGAAATTAGGCATTTTTAAAAAATTATTTGTTTTTTTTTAGAGGAATTTTGACATTAATACCCATTTTCAACCCCATTTTAAACCCAATTTAAAAATATGGAGTTAAATGGAGAATTTTATAAGCTTTAAAATGATGTTTTAAACGACCCCCTTTCCATTTAAAAAAATGTGCCCCCATGCCCCCCTGCCCACATTTTAAGAGCTGAAAGTATTAAATATATGCTAAAAGATGGTTTAAGTTGTCTTATTTAAAAGTTCCAAATTTGAAGTCGATATCTCAACTGCTTCAAAAGTTAAGAGGGGGGGGTGACTTTTGAACCGCTCTGTATAAACATTAAATAAAAATTGATATATATTAAGATTACTACAGTAAAATTTTGGTCTTAAAGGTCTTCGTATGTCCCAAGGTTGCTCCAGCTAAGGCTATTTTAGTATTATATATTTTCTTTGATGCATACTTCCTTATGCTTATCTGCACATAAACTCGCCTTTTTATTTCCATAAGTTTGTTGGTTATTATCATACTGGATGGCATAATTTCATTACTCTACAATTAAAGACATTAATACTATCAATTAAAAAGTAATGGAAAAATCCCCATCCAAAATCTATAAATATCTACATGTTTTATAGAAAGCTTATGTAATCCTATAAAATTGTTTTATAGGTCGAAGTAGGATTTTTTTTATGAATTATGTACCTATAGGTTTTTTTGGAAAACTTTTGTCCAAAAAAAAATGTGAAAACTTATAGATACTTACACATTTCATAGGGATTGTCCTACTAAAAATTTCCAGTAGGTCTAGGAAAATATCTGTTCAAAAACATAGAAAACTTATAGATGCCTACGTTTCATACAGATTTTTCTACTTAAACTTATAACAACAAAACAAAACAATTGAATAGGTTTATGCATAGGGATTTTCCAATAGGTCTCTATAATAGTCTCTATAATAGGTCCTTTTTGACTGAGAAAGCTGATATGGTCACTACACCACTTGGTTTGGTTTGTTTTAACTTACCCTTTATCCATAGTCAACACAGATCTGTGATAAAACATTATTCCCCACAATCCATATCTTATATATTTATATATAGTCATATATTGTTTTTAGATTTATATTCAGTAAAAATCAAAAGTTTATTCATATTTTTCAAAGTTAACCTCATCTTGTGATTTTGACGTCTGTGTTAAAACTTCACTGTCCAAGATAACCAACGTAATAAAAAAACACCAGATAATACCAATAAAACTGTGGATGTTACTGTAAACAGAGACACGAAAATTCGAGAGAGAGGGAGAGTCGCATGTGTTAGTCACTTTGAATACGTTAATATTTTATCTAGTATGTAAAATCTGTGCGATATGCACACAAGGTATTTCACGGTGGGCTTTAAGCTTACGGAGATGAAAAAATCGAACACCCCATAACTGACAACGGGATATTGTTTATAATGCTTTCAGAATTACATGTTCGTTGAGAACAAAATCGTAGATGTAGCCGTTTTTTATTCCATCAAAAATTATTACCTATATTAGTATATACAGCCTGTTCCAGAACTCGCGTACCGAAATTTAAAAGGTGATTCTACATCCAAAAATATGAAAAAAAGTTTCTATAAAGGTTGGTCCGGAAATGAGCCCTAAGGGAGCTACGGCCCTTCGAAGATGACGTATTGAATGGGGAACAAAAAAAAGCACCAATAAAATTTTAATGCTGCAGGGTGATTCTTCATTTAAAACTGAGCAAAAAAGTATTATACACCAAAACACCTAAATTTAATATTAAAGGAGTAATAGCCTTTTAAAAAGTAACGTTTTTGGTGGCACAAAATGTTACTTCCTCTTAATTGCATTTTTTTTTTGCGGTTGCTCCTACAGTGTTACACTATATGATATTTTATATGTATTTTTACTCTAGAAATCTATATTTTTTACAACAAATCCAAAAAACATACACATAGATAAGTTTGGGGCAAAAATGTTTTAAGCCTCATATATTTTGTCCGTCTGGGCACGCCTCTGGATAAATTAAAAAAATAAATTAATATAAACTTATTGCCCTTATTAATACTAGTATACATGCAAAAGCTCGCCGCTCTAGCTTAAACGGTACCCGAGTTATTAATTAAAAACCTTATTTTTATTACAATTTTAAAGGGCCCTAGATCCCTTAGGGCTCATTTCCGGACCAACCTTTATAGGAACTTTTTTTATATTTTTGGATCTAGAATCACCTCTTAAATTTTGGCATGCCAGTTATGGATCACCCTGTATGTGACCCAAAAAAATTTCAAATTAAAAAGTTTGGAGATCTCATCCCTTAAATTTGTTTATTGGGGTAAGAGTTTCATCCCTAATTTTTTTCAAAATTTTTGAAAAAATCTAGAGGTCGCTCACAGCTATTTTTCAAAAAGTATTTTTGCTTAGCTTTTTTTATTTTTTTTTTTAACGCCCAAGGATTTTTATTTAAATCTTTTTAACACGAAACGGTATAAACGGCTAATATTCAATATGGTTTATGTATACCGTTATATAACATGATAGGATCAAATGTTTCCATTATATTCACCATTATGAACTTCATATCGCAGATAGCCAACTCTTGTTCCGTCATAACCGCGAATAATACACACGATGGACTTCAGGCTTCCATATCTCATCAAATTTACGTCCTTTTGATGTGGAATATTGTAAATCAAAGTGCATATGCATGGACGAGTATTAATAATCTAGTTCCAAAAGCCGACACCACTTTTTCATCGTGTAAACAAGTTTATAAAATATAGATGAAAAATTTGAGACTAGAATAACAAAAAAAAAAGAATGCATTAGAATACACAGCGTGACAAAAGTCCGCACCTCCTTTAACTTTTGAACGGCTTAAGATATCAGATTACAGAAAAATTATAAACTTATAAAATGTTTATTGGATCAAGTTAACAATTATCTAGGCCTGAGATACGGATTCGTTGCAAATTTTATTGCACACGGCGTTCAATAAATCCTCTAAACAAATAAAAAATAGAGATAGAAAACCATAGGCAATAACCGGTTTTCGGTTAACCGGTTGCGGAAATTACCTCAAACCGGTGTTTGGTTAAAACACGGAGGCAATAACCGGTTGAAAACCGGTTTAAACCTTAAATCGAAATTTCCTTTCAATTTTTTGACTTTTTGTAAAACAAATGTTACGTAACAAATGGGAGGGGGGTGGAGGGGTCTTGAAAATGTTACGCCGTGTTACATGGGGGGAGGGGTGGGGGTCAAAAATGTTCCCTTATAATGCATTAGCATGGTTCGAGGCATAGTTAAAACAGATTTTTTTTTCGATTCAGCTAGTCTTCTTTTTATTGTAAATAATAAAACCAAAAAATAAAAAACAAAGTCACACGTTGAATTGATAACTTTCTCCTTTTTTGGAAGTTAGTTAAAAAGGAATAACGCCTGAAGTGGGTTTGAACTTGCGAATTATTGCCGCTCTTTGGAACCAGAGGACAAATATATTTGCATTTCTACCTCTGTAGAGCTCTGACAGCGCTACGTTGCACCGACAAAGCTTCGACTTTATAATCCACCTTTACTAATTCAAATCCTTTCGATCATTAATAAAAAATCATAAAAAAAAACAGAATAAAGGATTATATAATATGTGTTCATTTAAACTTGGATTATTAAACTCCTCGCAGTAGTTTACACTCCAATTTTTTTAATTCAGGGTTCAAAGTCCAGGACATGTGTGGGCTAGTAGTAGAGGGAACCATTGGTTTTAACAAATCGAATATCCAACGAATGTTTACATATTTATCAGTAAAAATATATAATTCTCACCCAGATGATTTACGGTTTTATAATAATAATAAATTTAATAAAGAAATTAAAATTTATTCAATGTCTAATTCCTCCATTTGAAAAAAAAAACATTATATAACTAGTACTCAACGAATGTACCTATATGTTCAATTGCATAATATAAAATTCAAATTAGGGTTAAAATAAACAAGGTAAATATAAATTGTTTTTATTGGTTATATTGACTACTCTAATTACATTGTCTTCCTTACGTTGGCTAAACTGTTAGAAAGAGATAGCACTGTAGACCTAATTTTGACGGTCTTTGTCTTCTAAGAAACTCCTTAACTGAAGAAGGCAATCGGCGCTGAGTAAGAATCGAACTCACTAGCCCGCGTGTGAAGTATTTGAATTAGATGCCTTAACCCGAGCGGCTCGATTAGTTCTGCTATAAATAATACTAAACAACTTTCAAAACTGTTTCGAAAACTTCGTCAAAAATGAATGTCCGATTGACTTCCTTCAGGAAAAATTTGATTATTAAAATAATTTTGATAACATTTATATAAAGAAAAACAATAACACAGATTTTCAAAAATATATAATATATATTTAATAAAATAGCACAGATCTATTTTTCCAAATAACATTTTTTTGATTACTTATATTTTAGAAAAAAAAAGTCTATCTGCGGAGTATACGCTATGAAATCCGAAGCATCTTCGCGGCTCGTCGTTTCAGCAGGTTTTGCATCGATATTTTTAATTGAATCGTTAAAAGCATTCAATGAACTCAAATTTGTTTTGTTTTATTCAACTCCATATAATAAATCATAAATTAATGATTTTATTGCCATTTTTTGCTATCTTTAATAGTAAAATACTAGTTACATTTTTTAAGTCCAAACGTCCAAGTTTAAAAAACGATCCGCTTGCGGGGAGTTTTTTAATGGGCTTATGGCCTTAGTGCAAGTCGAGAAACCCCAAAAAAATTATATATATGTCAAACTAGTAACATAACCTAAAATTATAAAAACAAAGCCATCTGCACAATCCTTTTACTATTTTTATCTAAAATAAAATTGTTTTTTTCGAACTCGATTATACTACATATCGATGGCCTAGCATACAAATGTGCTTAGTACCGGAATGTGAGAATCAAAGGATTGTGTAAGATTGTCAAAGATTGTACAAAATTTTAATGAAGATTGTTAAAGATTGTGGGAAGATTTCAGATGATTATGGAAGATTGTAGATGATTGTGAAGGATTCTGGAGAATTGCAGATGAATGTAAAAGAAGGAATTGTCAAGGATTGTAGAAGATTGTTGGATAGGTGTACAAGGGTTGTCCAATAAATCAACCCCTCGACTTACACCGAAAGGAGAACGGTCGAGCCATCATCTCTTGAAAAATTGGTAAATTTGGATTTATATTTTAAAAATTGGTAAATTTGTTGTTAGAAACCTGTTGCCTAGTTGGCAAATTGGGTGTCTAAGCTGGGAAATTGTTTGGTCAGTTGAAAAATTAATGTTCTATTTTGTTTATCAAGGAACTTTTTTTCTGTCATTTAATAGTTGGAAAATTTAGTTTTATTGGCAAATTTTGGTACTCTCCGCCCCCATGTGTTCCTTCGGTACGCCCCTGCCCTTGATCTAGACCAGGTGAACTAAGTTTACACTTTTCTGCCCTAGTTCAGTAGCCCGCGGCCGAACGAATGCAAAACTATCTCTGCACTTTATTGAACTTTGACGAACGAACGCAAAACCTTAAACAAGCAAAGGTGCAGCCCCCAAGGAACACAGACCTTTTGTAATACAGAACATAAACAATCTTCAGTTTTGTTTTTTAAATAATCTGACAGATTAAAAATTAGGTGGTAAAATGTCTTAAAAACATGGATCCTTCCCTTTAATGAAATTATAAAAATAAGCATCGCATATGACCTATGTTAAAGATGGGATGTCAGCTCTGTATATATTTTAACAGTTTTATATACATATATAAGGTGTTCACTGGCAGGAAGTGGTTTTGTCGGCTTCTTCAGAATTTTAGTTTATAAATATCTTTGCTTAAAACTTTGTTATACTTTGTTTATATAAACTACAATATATTTGTTATAATCCGTAAAAAATTCTCCAAGAGTAAACGATAAAACCTCCACTTTGAGAGAGAGAGGTGAGTAAAGTAACTTCGCTAAAGTTAGTTTTAGCCAAAGTAATTTGATAATTGATCAATCTTGAGTTTTTTTTCATGGCCCCCCATGGACTCATGACAGGGGGGCGGGCCCGCCTTGGAATATTGTCTATACTTTTAAATATTATAAAAGCTTCACAATTTTTAAATATATTTTTAGTCTTTTTTTCATTTAATAAAAATTTATAACTGTAAATTTTTTTTACTTCAATAAAATTTGGTCCCCTGCCTGGGATTTTGAAAAGTCGGTGCCTATACTATGGGATATAATTTTAAAAATGTGGCTAAAATTCTGGTTAAAAAAAACAGTTGATTTTGTATATATTTAAGCTACGACCCTCCTAAAGTTACATCTAACGACCCTCCTATGACCCTCCTAAAGTTACATCTTAAAAGTAATTGTTATTTAATATTTCTGGAACCCTATAAATCACAGTAGCGAATTTTTGCACATGCCTTAACATTGAGCCTATCGGCTCGTGTCGCAAAATCGGTGGCATTAAATAACCAACAATATTGTTAGTAATTTCACAAAACAATTTTTAAAGTGTAATAACATAATATACATAACGTTATGTACTAAAATTAGAGTTTTTAGCCCCATGTAAAAAAATAATAATTTTTTGAGATATGGTCTGTATTCTTCCATCATTGATAGACAAATATTCGTACTAGGATTAGTAGGTATGCATTGCACAATACACATTCAAGTATATTAGTTTTCTTTAAAACTGTATACATTTCGATTGGATTGCTCGTGGTGTCTTTTGGCCATATTTTACGATTACGATATCATTAAAAAAAAATAATTTCCATAAAACAGATATCAAAAGTTTAGATTTGATTAAATCTGTGCTATTTATTTTATCATTGTATTTTATTGATATTGCTTCTGGTAGTATGCAAGTATAGTAGGTTATTTTATATATTTTATTCATATAGGCCTATATAGGCTTGCAATATTCTTTTTGGAAACTTATTTGTATGCATAACTGGTCCAAATTTTATATTCCTTTTTTGTGCACCTTAGGAGGATATTTCTATAAATATAATTTTATATGAGACAAGCAAAAGCTTTTCTGTGACATAAAAATCTTTTTTCTTTAGACGACCTACATTTCAAGAGAAAAAAAACAATACCGTGGTATATCTACTAACGTTTGCATACTATATTTTAATTTTTCTTTAAGTTAATATAAAATACTGACTAAAATAAAAAAATTTCTTCCTTGAAACTTGGAACTTTAAAGCAATTATTTAATAACAACTTTCACTAAATCAAAATTACAATTTTAATAATAATAAAATCGTTTTTTTACTACTAGGTTCAGTAATTTACTTCAAGTTGTAAAACCGTTACCTAGGAACTCTTGTGATTATTATGAACTACTAGTTCATAAAACAAAAGCCTTCCATGATAATCAGCGGAGAAAATTAGAACGCAGACGACAACCGAGGTTAACTGGGTTGCTACAACCCAAGAGTTTTACTAAAAACTTGCACTTTACTGTGCTTCTTATAATGTATCACTTAAATCTGATATAAGTCATACATTATAAGAAGAAGAAGCACAATAAAATGTCTGACAGACATTTTACGCTTTTGATATAATTTAAACTTAATTTATTTTAACTAAACTTATTCATGTATTGCAAAACATCAATTAGAATGACATTTGATTTAAAATTACATTTTTTTTGTTTTTAAAAATGGCGCCCATATAGCCTAATCCAGTAAAAAGAAGAAAAAAAAGTTCTAGTAGTGAAAAAATACTATATAAACCACGGTAGAGAAGATAATTATAGTCTCAGGTCCATTCAACGAAAGAATGCGACTCTGACGTCACAGTGCGTAAACTAAATAGCACTCTGTAGGGTAATTGAAACTTATTTCTTAAGAATTAATAAACTTTTGTATATACATTTTCTATAAAACAATTATGTATTAAGTCTTGATAAATAAGATTCAGTTACACTACAGAGTGCTATTCAGTTTACACGCTGTGACGTCAGAGTAGCCTTCTCTCGTTGAATGGAGTTTATAACAACATACTTCTCTACTTTGTTATTTAATTTTTTTTACTGTATAAATAAATAAATAAATCAATAACTAAAATATAATAAGACTATTTAACCTAACCAACAATAATAATTTTAAAAAACTTGTTGCGTTTGGACTTTTTTCCAAAGGCAAGTTTCCACAAAATGATATATTATATCCTTGATAACTATTTCACTCACTTTTTTCTTCATAAAATAAAAAAATCTAATAAAGGCAAAAAAGCGTTGGCAAAAAAGCATTACTTTTTGTTTTCTGTGACATCTTGATGCTGAGACTATTACGCCTTTCAAGTCCTGGAGTTGGGTTTAGGGCGAAACATCTGTAATCTTTTCGCGTGCCTACTTTCTGAAATGTATGGTGGAGCGAAAATTATTTTTGGAAAACTTTATAAAAACGTTGTAGCACCCAATATATCAAAAGGAGAATCCAAAAGAAACTCACATATCCTTAAAATTTTTTCCTTATTCGTAATATAACAAGACCGAATGATTTTTTCGGCTAAGTTTGTTCTTTGTATTTACGAAAGTTTTTGTTTAGCAACTAAACTAAACTAGCAACTAAACGCACGAGACACAGCGAATGCAAAAAATCCCTTCCGGGAGAGATTTTTGCAGTTGCTGGGTCTGGTGATTGTTAAGCAAAAAGGTTTTCGTACGTACAAACAGCAAATTCAGACGGAAAAAACATGAGGTTGCGTTATATTTGCTAAGAAAAATCCAAATAAATAGAATTATTAAATTGAAACGTTTTAATTTTGACGGCATCGGTTGAAAGGTATATTTAATTAATGAAGAAATTTTATATTTTATATGTGAAATATTACTTCTGAGAGATTTTTTCGAGTACTAGGGATGTCTTCGACTTAAAAATGGCTGATTGGCTAAAAAAAGTACCTGATTCGTGAAGGGATTGGTTGAATGACATAATAATAATAGAGCGTGAAGAGATAAAGGAATGGCGACAAAACAAACAAAATATTAAAGCCGTCGAGAAAATCGTATTTTTCGATTTTGGTTCATCAGAAATCTATCCTTATTTGAGGTGTAAGGTACAAAAAGAAAAACCGTTGTAGAATCCTCTTAAAATAACTACAATTTATATCACAGGCAATAAATGACAAAGAACAGACAGACGTCATAAGTACTGACTTTCAAAAGGCGTTTGATCAAATAGATCCATATATAATAGTTGTAAAGCTTGAAGAATTTGGATTTCATAGAGCTCTAATTGCTCTCTTTTTTAGTTATCTTTTTGGTAGAAAACAAGTAGTTTTTTATAATGGATACTATTCATATTTCTTTTTTTCTACTTCTGGTGTTCCCCAGGATTCTAATCTGGGACCTTTAATTTTCCTAATTTTCATTAATAATATGCCTTTATGTATAAACTGTGATCGGTTATTGTTTGCGGACGACTTCAAATTTTATTTAATAATTAAGTCTATTAACGATTGTATTTTGCTGCAAAATCAAATTAACCTTTTATGGGACTGGTGCAGTCGTAATAAATTAAATCTTAACATTAAAAAATGTAAATAAATATCATATTCAACTAAACATAATATAATAGACTACCAGTATCATATAAACGGTACTCCGCTTGAGAGATGCTATGAGTTGAAAGATCTAGGGGTTGTATTTGATACGACTTTATCTTCTTCATGTCACATATCCCAAGTCTGTTCTTCTGCTTCTAAGATGTTGGGATTTATAATTCGAAATTCAAAATCTTTTAATAATGTATTATGCCTTAAGTCATTATATTATGCATATGTGAGATCCAGATTTTAAACGTGAAGGAGTCTATCCTGCTCAAGGATACGACAATATTGAACTGTTAAACCGCTTTAATATGCTGTCACTTAAGACTAGACGAATAAATTTTTCCCTATGTTTTTTATATAAACTGCTTCACAATGGAATTGATTGCATGGACTTACTCAGGCAAATCAGTTTCAGAGTGCCGCGTTTGGGTTCGAGACGTGAGGATACTTTTATTTGTAATTTTAGCAGGACTAACGTTATGGTTAGATCGCCAATAAATATAATATGTAATAACTTTAATTCGTTAAACAGATCCATTGATATTAACGCGTGTCCTCTAAACTCACTTTTATACACTAACAACCTACAATAATAGGTTAAAATTGTGTATTTATGTATCCATATATATTATTTATTTTGTATATTTTTATATATAATTGTATATATGTATTTTTGCCCTAGAATTGGTGCAAACTGTTGGGTAAATAAAGATTATTAAAAAAGATTATTAAAGATTATTATTATTTAAAATTTGGTTTTAGTTTGTCAAACGTTACGACCTCTAGACCTCTGAACGGGCGGACAGAATGACGGATAGACATGCAAAAATCAGTTTTCGGTATAAACCTAAAAACGGAAGATTAGATCAAAATTTGGAAAACATTTTTTTCGCAATACCATAACTTGACTGAGTAATGCTAGAGAAAAACTAGGAGCGAGTAAAGTTTACTTTTTCTTCCCTAGAAAAGAACTGGGATATCTCTTCTAGGGCCACTCGAAAGTAAAAAAAAAAATGCAGAAAAAAATATATATATAATAATAGTTGTCACTACTCCATCTAGTCTTAGAATTTGCAACTGAAGATCACGTGATGAGTTGCGTTTTAATATGGCAGGCAATTTTTTAGTGGAGTGTTTTTGTTCGCATTTTTTTTGCAGTATCTTAAGACAAGTGCTAAGAAATTGGGTGTTTTTAATTTTCAGTATTTAGTGAATAATGGGTTCAAATCAAACTTTTTCTGATTATTTTCAACTCAATAAGACAGTTTTAGATTTTTACATAGGGGGTGTCAACCACTAGATTAAAAAATCAACAAATTTCAATAGTTGACAGCTAATTTTACGGCTCGTGGGGATCGTTTAAAATACTGTATTATACACCTCAGGGTGACCACAGGTTTTTTCAAATTAAGATTTCCTCATTTTTTTCCTGATTCTTCCCTGATTTTTTCAGGATGCTTTCCTGATTCTTCTCTGAACTCCCTGATAAAAATTAAAAATTTTCCCTGATTTTAATACAGATCATGAACGTAGAGATACAAAAAAAAGTTTTTGAAGCCAATATTCGTAAAAAATTTGAACATCCTCTTTTTTTTTTGAGTTATGATTTTTTATTTTTTTCAACTGTTTTTCTGTAAAACTGATCTATGGATTGGTAGAACTCTATAAATAAAAACTTGTTTTAGTAATAGTTTATAATGTACACCAAAGCTTTTTTTCAGTTTCCCTGATTTTTTACAGTTGATCAAATTACCTGACTTTTCCCTGATTTCCCTGTTTTCCCTGATCTGTGGACACCTGCACATTTAATTAAGATCTAAATGTGGATGGGTGTTTTAAGATAAAATGAATGTTTTTTTTTTATAATTTCAATAAAAAAATAAAATATATCAAAGTATTTTAACTAAAATGCTCATCTCTTATTTTTCGTATTTTGCTAAGAACTTCACTTCAGTTTTGTAAGTTATTGTACAATTCTGGTTAACCTCTAGTCGCAAAGCATTTAGAGATAAGATTTAGAGCTTTAAAGTTAATAGGAAATTTTTCGTCAACTATTGGTTAAAATACTGTCAACTATTGGTGCTTTGATATCGTTTTGTAAAACTTGATGAATTTAAATAAAAATATAACTTTACTGGCATTCTTTTCAATAAAAACAGTAATTTATAAGTTACATTTTTAAAGCATTATGCTTTTAAAGTAATATTTCTTTTAAAATAAAAGAAAAATATGTTATGTCGACTATTAGATATGTTATATGTCAACTATTGGTAAATTAATTTATTACCCCTGTCAACTTAACAATTTTTACAGGGTCTACAAAAAAATTAAAAATATTTGTTTGTATTATCACATTCAAACATTTTGGTACTAATATAAAAAGGAAACATCTAACTAAACACATGTATTCAATAAAATATAAAAAAAAATATTAGATAAAATTTTAATTAAAAAACATTATAGAATTTTTCTTAGACTGTCAACTATTGGGGGTTTTACCTTATATATTTTTTGAAAAAAAAAAATCTTCAAACTTTTGTGTTTTTATTTTGTTATCCAGCCTATTTCCTTCGTCTGCTATTTATTATTTTTCATTTTCCCATTCTTTGTGCCCTGCCCTTGTGCGCCAATTTGTCTCTGCGAATAACTGCATTTTTTTTCTTAGTAGGCCGCATTTAATTATTTTGCAACACCCTTGGGGAAAACGAACCATATATTATCGACAAACTGGTTTACGTGATATGAAAAAAAAAGCAACAGAAAAGGCAATTGTATTTCGAATGTTATTTACTATATTTATTAACTTACTGAATCTTACCCGAGCTCTAAGCCTATACTACATAACACGTAAATGATTTTTTATTCGATTGATTCTAAAAGCGACACTTTTTGTTCATGTTTTACGGGCGAAAAGTTGAACTTTGTTGCACTAGGGTCAACAAGTTTTTTTCGTCCGCTAACTAAAACTTGTTATTTTTAAGCTTTTTAAAAGAAGATGCTTTACCTTTACTGTAATATTTATAAAGAAATATGACCTTTTCCTTAAGGTTTACATAAATATAAATCCGTTATGGACACCACAATACTTCTCCAGCGTTAAGGCCTATCCAGAAGCTTGCATAAGAACATAAAACATAAGAATGCAATTCCGTGATTGGCTTACAAGATACATGGCGGCACATCAAGCCAATCACGGCATCGCATTATTATGCGAGCCTGTGGACATTAGGGTGCTTTTTTTTTCGACTATTTTTCTTTTTTCGGTCCCATCACGAAATTTTGTTGGAAGTACCCTAAAAAAAATTCCCTCAAAATTTTAGCCCTTAATATTAATATTAAATTCTAAAGTTTTTGTTATTTCAAATTATTATCGAGTATCACGTCAAATTATAAAAAATCGTTATTTCATTATACATCACTATCTCAAGATATATTGTAACGACATAAATCGTCACTTTGTAATATAGCAAGGGTTAATTAAACTATTCGTTTACTTACGTTATAATTTATGTTTATTTTGTATATAAATAGTTACGTACGTACAGAACTATTTTGTATCTGGGACTATTTTGTAACAGGAACTGAATTCTAACCATATGAGTCTCTATTCCATAGTTCTACCTGAAAATAACATAAAGAAAACATAATTAGAATATGATTTTTAATAATAAAGAATCATATGACTTATTTCTCTATAGTGCATTTGTCTATGGACTTACCTGGTTTTTATATGTTTCAGAGTCTATTGAGGGTTGGATTTCACTGGCTTTCATCTGTAGCTTGTTTCTCCTGGAAAATTTCGTATGTTTTCTTCGGGATAATCCAGAATTTGTTGAAAATAGTTTGCTGGAACTGCTCACTTAGATTCAGTATTTTGTTTATACTTAGTTCACAGGACACTTAGTATTCTGTTCGTATTTTTATTAGTTTTGCTGATAAACAATAAGTATTGTTTATATTTGTTTCTTAGAGTAATATTTTGAGGTTAGATATCACTAATACAGATTTATTAGGAAACATTCTTTTAATTAGTTATTATTTTTGGTGTCGTTTCAGTTACCTTTATTAGGAATCCTATACGGTAAAACTGTAGTTGATAATGACTTGCATAGATGTCGCTAATAGTTCAGAAATAGGATTTTATTCACCTGAAGGGTTCATACCGGTTGATAAGGTCGATTTTCGCTCTTTCTTGATGAACTCTGTACAATGGTGGTCTCATTTTGACGAGTGTTTATTTTCTGTAATCATCGAAGTAATCCTTCATGTATTTTTATTTAAAGTTAGTGAAAATGAATATTTAAACAATGCGGAAGATATTATAACTGGTATTTTCTACAATTATGCATTCATAACGTTTCGATGGACATCGAAGACTTAGAATGAGACGTAAGTTAAGTTTTTCTGTTTCTTAGAATATTTCTGAGATATAATTATTGTTTTAGCACCATTATTTAAGCACCATAAAGCACCATTATTACTACATTAATTAATTACCATTAATTACTCACCAATTCTATACCATTAATATGGAATTACATTAATTTAAGTTGAAGTTTATTTTGGTATATTTGATATACAAGTTCTCCGCATGGAGTGATGTTCTGTTGGAACATGGTTCTGTATTTTTCGGCATAGATAAATTCTATATGACCGTCTAGCAGACAATTTTATATTGGACATAATTTTCAAAAGCATATTTAATCCCGGACAACATTTTCAATCGTACATTTTATCCTGGAAGATAATTTTTCCAAAGTAGATGGGACAGCCTATATTTTTTTTTCTTTCATTTGAGAAATGAATTCATCAGCATAGGGGAGACTTGCACAGATGGAGACGATGGAATTCATACCTCATGGATTTTGCAGAAACCAGCTAAGTACTCATTCTGAAAACTTTTGAAAGCAATATTTCATATTTTTAAATTCTTTTATTTCAATATTTTTATAACTGTAAACTTTATCAGATCTGATATAGTATTGATTAATACTATATGCCCTTCTGGCTTTTGTTCATTTTTAGGTACTTATTTTTTTTAAAACATTTAATCTCATTTATTAATTATTAAATATCATACTTTTGATTAAATGATTTCTAATTTAAGCATGACTTTTATACACTGCAAGAAATGATTGTTGTTTACATACATTTCTTGGTGCTTGCTGAACTTCATGTTTTCTTTATACATTTAAGTCGAATGATTTCTGAATTTAGTAATTTTTATTAAGATTTCTTTAATTATATCTTAATATAATTACACATATTTTTTATATATATTAATACATTACTTGATGTGCTTTCATTAAGTTTATTTATAATAAATTTCTCAAATGAATTATCTTATTTTATTTAGGGGTTATATTTTCTCAAACTGAAAAGCTTAAGTATTTACACTAGGTTGTTACTTACCTAAAGGAGTAAAAGCTAAAGTAACTGGCGCCCCTAACAACATTAATCAATTCTTTCTATTTTTCCCTTGCCCATACCCATTGCTCCGCTGTCAAAACTAGCCGTTGGCAGTGAACGTATTAATTACGGTACACTAATATTGGCGCCCAAGAACGTGGTATTTGGATAGATAGAACACTTGTTTTTTTAATTTTACTCCATTTTTCTCAGTGTATTTTTTGTAAAAATCTAAAGCTTATTTTTTTTTTCAGTGTAACTTAAAGTTCATTTTGAGAAAAACTACATATAACTGTTGAATAAAATATTTTTTGTTGAAAATTAAGTCAAATTAGAGTTAATCTGATAAGATATATCAGATATGTGTTTTTTATGTTTATTCTGAATTTTATGGAATAACATGGAATAGAAAAATTTTGGCGTGGGTTCAGTTTTTCTAGAAATTATCGTTTATTCAATAGAAATAAATGGATAATAGGGTATTTATTTATGCGAAGGATATGAATAAATATTAGCTAATTTTGTAGTTTTGGAGACTATTTATAATTATTAATTTGTCCAATTGAGATAAATAATAATTTAGTATTTTTTTTGACATATTTGGAAAATTTTCCAAAGTATGCAAAAACTTTGTTGAACAGTGTACACAAAAAAAAAAAATAATTTGTGGTACAGTATAAATATTTTATTATAAAATAAATATTTTGAGTAAATTGAATTTAAATTTTGAAAAATAAATATTCAAAATGGAAGATTTAGATAAAATGGAAATTAGATTTTGACTGCAGAAATGGTAAATTATGAACTTCGTATAAGACATTTAACAGCAAAAAATAATAGAGCATCTAGAATTAAAGTTTTAGGTAGAGCCATAGCTAGGGAAGATCCTAAAGTAAAATATGTAGATCCGACTTTTAATTTTAACAGTGAAGTGGAAAATATTAATAGAATTTTAGATAGTATATCTTCAGAAATTGTAGAATATCATGGTGATTATAGTTTAGCTGATTTAAGAAAATTAAAAACTTATTTAGTACATGTAACAAATCGTCTGCAACGTTTTCCTGAAGTAGAAGAAAATAAAGTTAGACGTATTCAATTTTTAGAAATAACTAAAGCAACTTGTTTAGAAATAGAAGCAGATATTTTAGATCTTTATGAAAAATCTGGTAAAAATTCAGATCTTACTCAAGTAAATAATAATATTTCATTACATAATAGTACACAGTTTAGTCCTAATGTTTCTAGTAAAAAAGATAATGATTATTTAAAATCAGTACCAGTTTATAAATGGAATATTAATTTTGATGGAAAGTCTAATGTTTTAAATTTTATTGAGCAAGTTGAATATATGAAAATAAGTAGAAATGTTACAGACGAAATGTTATTTAAATCCGCATATGACTTATTCAAAGAACCAGCATTGTCATGGTTTCTCTCAATTAAAGATAATTTAAATTCGTGGTCTCAAATAATTCAAGCATTAAAAAAAGATTTTCTTCCAGCTAACATAGATGATAGAACATGGGATGATATCCGTTCTAGATATCAAAATCCCGATGAATCTATCGCAATTTTTATAGGTGCTATGGAAACCTTGTTTAAACGTTTAATTCATGCTGCAAGTTTATATACTAGACTTAAGACGATTAGAGAAAGAATATTACCACATTATTTTACACCATTATCACTTATAGAAATAAATGATTTAGAAGATTTAAAAGACAGTTGTAAAAGAATAGATGAAGCTTATCAATTAAAACAAAAGAGCATAGCAGGTAAAAGTGTGGCAAAAAATAAAGCAGTTAATAAAGTAAATGTCCTAAGTTCGGATATAAATCAAAATTTTAGTAGTAAATGTAATTGTAGTCATAATACCACAGTGTCCAAACTTACCCCATCTTCCTCTACTCGTCAAAGTTCAGTATGTAATAGTAGTCAAGTTTCTCAAATTAGTCAAAGTACCAATCAAAGCTTTAATAATACACAGAATAGTAGTAATAGTAGTAATAATAAAAGTAGACAAGTAATTTGTTATAACTGTAACCAACCAAATCATATTTTTAGCAAATGTTTAGCTAAAAGAACAAAGTTTTGTTATAAATGTGGATATAAAGATGTAGTTTTTAAAAATTGCCCTTCCTGCACAAAAAAACTAAATAGGAAAGTGGATGATTTTAGTCGGCATTCACTTAATAAAAAGGCTAAAAATAATAATGACAGTCAGGTAAAAAAGGATAACAAAACTACTTTTTGTAAAAACATTTATTATAATAAAAATAATATCAATTCTTTACAAAAATCAAGTGTAACAGAAACAAATAAACGCTTTTATTTGAATGAATGGAAAGATTGGTTGGATAAAGTTAAAAATTTTTATAAACCGTATAGTTTGTCTGTAATTAATAAAAATTCTTTTATTAAATTACCTAGAGATAACCGTCCATATATTAAAGTAAATATTTTTGATAAAAATATAACAGCTTTGATTGATACAGGTGCAAATTGTTCAGTGGCTGGTGGTCACGCGATTAAAATTTTAGAGAAATTTAATTTAAAAATTGATAAATGTCTTATACCGCATGTTACTACAGCTGATAAATCTAAACAGTTAGTAACTGGTGTTGTTTATTTACCTATTAAAGTAGATAATGAAGTTAAGATTTTACAAGTCTTGGTTGTTCCTTCTTTGGAAACAAATTTTATTTTTGGTGTGAATTTTTTACAATTGTTTTCTATGACTCTGGATTTTTCTGATGAATCTAGGAATAATAAAATTAATAATTTGAATGTGATCAGTAACAGTGATAGTCAGGATATAAATAAAGATAATTCAGTAGGCTTATGTGACTTGACAGACGAACAGAAAAAGATAGCAGATAAATTTGTTAGTTTATTTAAAGAATTATATAGCGAAAAAATAGGTAGAACAAATTTAATAGAACATGATATAGATACAGGAAATAATAAACCTTTTAAAATGCGTCAATATCCTTTGTCACCTTATTTAATAGAAATTTTACATAAAGAGTTAGATAAAATGTTAAAAGATGATATAGTTTCACCATCTTATTCTGATTTTAATTCACCAGTTTTATTAGTAAAAAAAGCTAATGGTACATACCGTTTTTGTTTTGATGGACGTAAATTAAATTCTATTACAAAAGGTGATTCACATCCTTTACCAAGGATAGACTCCATTTTAAGTTTATTAGGCGATGCAAAATATATATCAAGTATAGATTTAAAAAATGCTTTTTGGCAGATTCCACTTACAAAAACTGCTAAAGAAAAAACTGCATTTTCCGTACCTGGTAGGGGACTATTTGAATTTAATGTAATGTGTTATGGACTCAAAAATGGAACACAAAGTCAGCAAAGATTAATGGATAAACTTTTTCCTTTCTCCTTTTATCCAAATATATTTGTTTATATTGACGACATTATAATAGTATCAAAAACTTTTGAGGAACATATTAAATTACTTCAAATAGTACATGAAAAATTAAAATCTGCTAATCTTACAATAAATTTTGAAAAAAGTAATTTTTTTAGAAAATCACTTAAGTATTTAGGTTTTGTAATTGATAATTTTGGTTTAAGAACCGATCCGCAAAAAGTAGAAGCAATAATAAACTATCCCAGACCAACAAATAGTACAGAGATAAAACGATTTTTAGGTGTAGCTTCGTGGTATCGTAGATTTGTTAGGAATTTTTCAACAATTGTTAGTCCATTAAATTCACTTTTAAAGGGCAAAGGTAAAAAACAAGCCATTAGTTGGAATACTGATGCAGAAAAAGCTTTTTTATTGTTGAAGGAATCTTTAATAAATGCTCCGGCTTTAGCAAGTCCAAATTTTTCTTTACCATTTGTTATACAATGTGATGCTTCTTTAGTTGGCCTCGGTTCCATATTAACACAAACGCAAGATGGTCAAGAAAAAGTAATAGCTTATGCTAGTAGAGCTTTAACACGTAGTGAAATAAAATATTCTGTAGGTGAAAAGGAATGTTTAGCTGTTTTGTTTGCTATAGATAGGTTTAGACCATATATTGAAGGTGTTAAATTCACAGTAATTACAGATCATTCTTCATTAAAATATTTGAGTAATATGAAAGATCCCTCTGGTCGCTTGGCTAGATGGTCATTAAAATTACAGCAATATGATATGGATATTGTATATCGTAGAGGTAAATTAAATGTAGTAGCTGATGGGTTATCCAGAGCTTTTGATAGAATAGAACCAGAAAAATCAATTTTTCCAGATGTAAATTTAATTAATTTTAATGTAAATGATTATAATAGTGATAAATATTATATTCAGTTGAGGGAAAAAATTGTTAAGAGTCCAGATTCATATCCGCAATTTAAAGTTATTGATGATAATATTTATAAGTTCATACCGACCAAGACAAAAGTAAAAAGTAATATTATAGAGTGGAAATTGTTAGTGCCTCAAAAATGTCGTAAACAAGTACTAAAAGAATGTCATGACGATGTATTAGCTTCTCATATGGGATTTTTTAAAACTTTTCATAGAATTTCAGAAACATATTTTTGGCCAAAAATGCGTAAAGATATTTTAAAGTATGTAAGATGTTGTAATATTTGTCAATCACAAAAAGTTAGTAATTCTGCACGTTTTGGATTGATGGGTCGTGAAAAAGAAGTAAATTATCCGTGGCAAGTTATTTCATGCGATTTGCAGGGACCATTTCCCAGAAGTTCTAAAGGTTTTTGTTATCTTTTAGTTGTGTCAGACTGGTTTACCAAGTATACATTATTACATCCTTTAAGGGAAGCTACTGCAAATGCAATATGTAAATTCATTGAGAATGAAGTTTTTTTAGTTTACGGAGTCTGTCAATTTTTAATTGTCGATAATGGAAAACAATTTGCTGGTAAAGTTTTTAAAAAATTAGCAGATGAATATAATGTACAGAAAATTTGGTTTAATGCACTTTACCATAGTCAAAATAATCCGACGGAAAGGCAACATCGCACAATTTCTACTGCTATAAGATCATATATAAAAGATAATCAAAAAGAATGGTGTAAAAATTTAGCAAAAATAGGTCTAGCTTTACGAACGTCTGTAAATGAAGTTACGGGGTATACGCCGGCATTTCTTAATTTTGGGAGGAATGTACCTATCACAGGAACTTATTATGGCAAAATGACATCGACTGATGGTGTTAAATTAGAACCTTGTGACAGAGACTCGTATAGCCAAGACTTGGGAAATCTTAAAGAGATTTTTGTTGATGTAAAGAAATATTTACATGAAGCTTATAAACGTAATAAGCGTACTTATGATTTGCGCAAGCGTGAAGTAAATTTTGAGATAGGTGAAAAAGTTTGGAGACGAAACAAAGTACTCTCAGATGCTAGTAAAAGTTTTGCTGCAAAACTTGCTCCAAAGTACATACTTTGCAAAGTTGTTGCGAAAAAGTCAAAGTTAGTGTATATTTTGGAAAATGCAGATGGTCATAGAGGCGACTGGCATGATAAAGATCTAAAGAAATATTTTGGATCGAATAGTGACATTTCAGTTGGCTAGATTTGATTAAATAAGAATATATTCTTAGTATCATTCAGAATGATATTTAAAAAATATCAATGTATTGAAAATATTTAAAGGGTACCCAAAACTTTTGTATATAGTAGTAAAAAAAAATATATAAATATATTTTTTGTAGAAGAGAATTCTGGTGCACACAGTCAAGTCTTATTTCTATTTTTTTATCTTGATAAAACTTAGCTAAAAAGAAAAACAAAATTAATTATGACAATTACCTGATTATGACAATTACCTGATTATGACAATTACCTGTTTATGACACACACCGATAAAGTCCCAAAATTATGTTCTACATAAGAGTAGGCGGATGATACACGTAGTTATCAAGCTTAGCTATTGTTAATTATCAAGTAGTATTTCAAATGATTTACATAGAGTATTGTATTTTTTGTGATTTATTAAATAAAATATAGTATATATTTTAGCTATTTAAGTTAAATAGTTATAGAGTTTGGTATAAAAATATTTTTTGTATATTAAATATTTTTATTATTTTTGGAGGGGGCATGTGTAACGACATAAATCGTCACTTTGTAATATAGCAAGGGTTAATTAAACTATTCGTTTACTTACGTTATAATTTATGTTTATTTTGTATATAAATAGTTACGTACGTACAGAACTATTTTGTATCTGGGACTATTTTGTAACAGGAACTGAATTCTAACCATATGAGTCTCTATTCCATAGTTCTACCTGAAAATAACATAAAGAAAACATAATTAGAATATGATTTTTAATAATAAAGAATCATATGACTTATTTCTCTATAGTGCATTTGTCTATGGACTTACCTGGTTTTTATATGTTTCAGAGTCTATTGAGGGTTGGATTTCACTGGCTTTCATCTGTAGCTTGTTTCTCCTGGAAAATTTCGTATGTTTTCTTCGGGATAATCCAGAATTTGTTGAAAATAGTTTGCTGGAACTGCTCACTTAGATTCAGTATTTTGTTTATACTTAGTTCACAGGACACTTAGTATTCTGTTCGTATTTTTATTAGTTTTGCTGATAAACAATAAGTATTGTTTATATTTGTTTCTTAGAGTAATATTTTGAGGTTAGATATCACTAATACAGATTTATTAGGAAACATTCTTTTAATTAGTTATTATTTTTGGTGTCGTTTCAGTTACCTTTATTAGGAATCCTATACGGTAAAACTGTAGTTGATAATGACTTGCATAGATGTCGCTAATAGTTCAGAAATAGGATTTTATTCACCTGAAGGGTTCATACCGGTTGATAAGGTCGATTTTCGCTCTTTCTTGATGAACTCTGTACAATGGTGGTCTCATTTTGACGAGTGTTTATTTTCTGTAATCATCGAAGTAATCCTTCATGTATTTTTATTTAAAGTTAGTGAAAATGAATATTTAAACAATGCGGAAGATATTATAACTGGTATTTTCTACAATTATGCATTCATAACGTTTCGATGGACATCGAAGACTTAGAATGAGACGTAAGTTAAGTTTTTCTGTTTCTTAGAATATTTCTGAGATATAATTATTGTTTTAGCACCATTATTTAAGCACCATAAAGCACCATTATTACTACATTAATTAATTACCATTAATTACTCACCAATTCTATACCATTAATATGGAATTACATTAATTTAAGTTGAAGTTTATTTTGGTATATTTGATATACAAGTTCTCCGCATGGAGTGATGTTCTGTTGGAACATGGTTCTGTATTTTTCGGCATAGATAAATTCTATATGACCGTCTAGCAGACAATTTTATATTGGACATAATTTTCAAAAGCATATTTAATCCCGGACAACATTTTCAATCGTACATTTTATCCTGGAAGATAATTTTTCCAAAGTAGATGGGACAGCCTATATTTTTTTTTCTTTCATTTGAGAAATGAATTCATCAGCATAGGGGAGACTTGCACAGATGGAGACGATGGAATTCATACCTCATGGATTTTGCAGAAACCAGCTAAGTACTCATTCTGAAAACTTTTGAAAGCAATATTTCATATTTTTAAATTCTTTTATTTCAATATTTTTATAACTGTAAACTTTATCAGATCTGATATAGTATTGATTAATACTATATGCCCTTCTGGCTTTTGTTCATTTTTAGGTACTTATTTTTTTTAAAACATTTAATCTCATTTATTAATTATTAAATATCATACTTTTGATTAAATGATTTCTAATTTAAGCATGACTTTTATACACTGCAAGAAATGATTGTTGTTTACATACATTTCTTGGTGCTTGCTGAACTTCATGTTTTCTTTATACATTTAAGTCGAATGATTTCTGAATTTAGTAATTTTTATTAAGATTTCTTTAATTATATCTTAATATAATTACACATATTTTTTATATATATTAATACATTACTTGATGTGCTTTCATTAAGTTTATTTATAATAAATTTCTCAAATGAATTATCTTATTTTATTTAGGGGTTATATTTTCTCAAACTGAAAAGCTTAAGTATTTACACTAGGTTGTTACTTACCTAAAGGAGTAAAAGCTAAAGTAACTGGCGCCCCTAACAACATTAATCAATTCTTTCTATTTTTCCCTTGCCCATACCCATTGCTCCGCTGTCAAAACTAGCCGTTGGCAGTGAACGTATTAATTACGGTACAATATTGATGTTAGCTATTTAGTGCCCAGGACCATTTTCGTAGGAAATTAAATTTCCTACAAGTTTGTCATTTGAATATTTTTTGTAGCTCTTGTCAATTACGAGATAAGGACAGAAAAACGTAAATTTTATGAAAAAATTGGGTTTGGTGGCCCAAACTACCTCACCAGTACGAGTTATGATTTACCGCAATGGGCACTTTTGTAGAGAATTTAATTTTGAGAAATATCTGTCTATGGTCGAAGCGATGCCATAAAATGCCGCTAAGCTATAGAAATTTAAAGAAAAAAAATCAAAGTTTACGTGTATTTTCAATGGGAAATCTTTACATGCCTTGGTCCACTACTTAATATTAATATTAAGGGCTAAAATTTTAAGGGAATTTTTTTTAGGGTACTTCCAACTAAATTTCATGATGGGACCGAAAAAAAAAATAGTCGAAAAAAAAAAGCACCCTAGTGGACATGCCCTTATTTACGGATCAAGGTTTTTGTACGAGGTGTCCCTGCGGAAGAATGTCAATCTGATTAAATTATCCAGGGATTAAGATAAGTCTCTGATCAATGTGTTCCTTCGGAAAATAGTCCAGAAATAACTGTAAGACAATTTGTAACGTATATTTTTTGCAAATTTGGCGAAGGCGCATATATAAAAAATGTTAGAAGACAAGAACAATTTTATTTTTTTAGGTTATTTTAAAAAATTTTTCGAGATATTTCAACCAAAATTTCAAAATATAGTTTACATAAAAAAACTCTAAATGTATTTTCTCGATTTTGTATTTTTGTACGATCTTCTCTACCGTGGAGAATGGGAAAGCAAAACTTGAGATTCTCTTTTTTATGAAAACAGCACGACAAAATATCTTACGAGGAAAGGTCCCTGATCCCTACCAACCAAAAACTAAAATTTTATAAATAACTTGCTATTAACAACAGAAAAAAAATAGACATTCTGTAATTGAAAAAGTCTATAAAATGGATTACAGCAATTTGATATTGGAATAAATAGAAATCATTTGTAAACTGGAGTCTCTGTAAATTGAGATTGATTCGTCTGCTAAGTTAGTTCTTCTTTCTATTTGCACATGCCTCAACTTTAACTTTTTTCGGCAGTTTCGAAGTAGGAGAACTTATTATTCATGTGAATAATAAGTTTTCTTACGTTGGAAAGTGCCGCGCTACGATTTTAGTGTGAAAACCGAGGAGAAAACTTTTGTCTTCGACCGCAATTTTTTTTCTGTACAATTAATTAATCAGGGCATAATAACTATTTTAGCTAAAATTTAAAATAATGATTATAATTGTTTTTTGTAACTGCTTTATTTTGTATCAAGTTTATTCCGAGGTTTATTCAATTAAATTTCTTTGCGACTTCCTGAGCTACATCACTCTAAAGGTGGCCTATTTTGACGAAAAAGTGTAAACAGGTTAAAATGGGTAGAAAAATGGCTATAGGTCTGTTGCACTGACGTTGCTGTTGGGAGCATCAGAGCTGACAAATGTCAGCTCTGAGATGCTCTCAACAGCCTCCTACAACCATTTGAAGTTATGTAACTTTTTCTAGATACAATGTTATCAAACTGTAAAAACTAGTGAAATTACCCAAGCTTATGTCATGTGCAACAAGCAAAGTCCTACGAGAAAAATAGGTAAATAAGAACTTTTTTTATTTAGAATCGTCCTGTAATACCTTATAGAACTGAAATATCATAATTTGAAAAAAAAAATGAAATATTTAATATTAATAAATAATTATGGGAGGATTTGTGTAGTGCACGGTAAAAATAACTTACATTAAATTACATAGTCCGTAAATGGTAATGTGTTGCCATAGACCGGAATGGTAAAAATTACATAGTCCCTAATGGTAATATTTTGCATAGACCGGAACAGTAAAAATTACATAGTCCATACACGGAAAAAAAAATTATAGCTAGGAGCGCTATAACACACATACCAAGCAAATTATAATCGCTTATTATATAAATACAAGGCTTTCTCTTACAATTATGGCAGTCAGTGTAAAAATTTATTTGAAATACTTTAATTGTTTAGTGAATAATAAAATATAACAAATAGTATGGCATTTATAGCTTAAATAGATTTAATTATTGTCCGTGCTAATAATTTTTATAATATAAAATTTCTGTAAATTTATAATAGTGCCTGTAATAAATATAATCGTGTCTGTAATATATATAATCGTTTCCAATTTATTTTTAACATTATTAGTTATTGTGTCCCTTATAATCTATAGCTTAAATCACTATAATTTGCCACTGTTACCAAATATCTTATAATGTATAGCGCAGAGCCCACTAATTTCTTTCCGTGTAATGGTAATAATTTGCATAGATCGGAACGGTAAAAATTACATAGTCCAGATTGGTAATATTTTGCATAGACCGAAACGCTAAAAATTACATAGTCCAGAATGCTTTGAACTTTTTGACATAGAGGCTTGAAATTTGAAAAAAAATATTTATTACTTAGAAAATGTTTGTTCCAAATTACAAGTCTCTGTGTCAAAGCTTTTTTGAAATATCGTAGCGTAAAGTTTATTTGGTTTAATAAACCAAACGATTTGCACCCTTAATAGGAGTATAAAGTGCTTACATCTTTCTTTAAATATCTATTGGTTGATAAAGATCGTAATTTATAATGAATGTAAATTTTAGGCCACAAATAAAGCATTTAAATATCGTACATAAATAATATTTACCTTTTTGTAAAATCATGTAAAAATATGTAAATCAATGTAAATATATTTTTTTACATTATTTTACATTCTTTTACATTCTTTTACATTCTTTTACATTCTTTTACATTCTTTTACATTATTTTACATTCTTTTCCATAAATTGATGAATTATGCATAGTCTAGAATAGTAAATTTACTATTCCGTACTATGTAAACTCATTTATTTTTACATTATTTTACATGCAGTTTTTACAGTGTGGTTTACCGGGTCGGTACATGACAAGTCTACTAGCCAACTAGCGTGAGTTCGATTCTCACTGGCGCCTATTTGCCTTTTTTAGTTAATTAATAATTGAAATTTGGCGAAGGCGTAAGTGAAGCAGACACTCCCTATAAAAACTGTCGAAAGTCAGTATTACATTACATTACATGTTTGTTTACATTACATTACATGTTTGTTAACCTCGTACTATTCTACTTAATTAAGCATCCCCATAGGACTTGTGTGGGCTAGTAGTAGAGGGAACCACCGGCTTATACTGACTTTCGAACCAGTTTTTATAGGAAGTGTCCGCTTCACGTACGCCTTCGCCAAATTTCAATTATTAATTAACTGAAAAAGGCAAATCGGCGGTAGTGAGAATCGAACTCACGCTATTGGCTAGTAGACTTGTCATGTACAGACGCGGTAGACCACTACACCAATCCTCCCATAAAGTATAAGCCGGTGGTTCCCTCTACTACTAGCCCACACAAGTTCTGGACTTAGGGGATACTTAATTAAGTAGAATAGTACGAGGTTAAACAAACAGGTAATGTAATGTAATAAATCAGTGGGGGTAATGGAAGATAATTCCCCCATCACCATAATTTTAAGAGAAGTAGTATGAAATTCAAGAATTTAAACTATTTTATTATTATTCTGTATGAATATGAAAGAAAAAAAATGGCTCTATTTTATTACTTAGTATGAATATGAAAGAAAAAAAATGGCTCTATTTTATTACTTAGTATGAATATGAAAGAAAAAAAATGGCTCTATTTTATTACTTAGTATGAATATGAAAGAAAAAAAATGGCTCTATTTTATTACTTAGTATAAATATGAAAGAAAAAAAATGGCTCTATTTTATTACTTAGTATGAATATGAAAGAAAAAAAAATGGCTCTATTTTATTACTTAGTATGAATATGAAAGAAAAAAAATGGCTCTATTTTATTACTTAGTATGAATATGAAAGAAAAAAAATGGCTCTATTTTATTACTTAGTATGAATATGAAAGAAAAAAAATGGCTCTATTTTATTACTAAGTATGAATATGAAAGAAAAAAAATGGCTCTATTTTATTACTTAGTATGAATATGAAAGAAAAAAAATGGCTTTATTTTATTACTTAGTATGAATATGAAAGAAAAAAAATGGCTCTATTTTATTACTTAGTATGAATATGAAAGAAAAAAAATGGCTCTATTTTAATACTTAGTATGAATATGAAAGAAAAAAAATGGCTCTATTTTATTACTTAGTATGAATATGAAAGAAAAAAAATGGCTCTATTTTATTACTTAGTATGAATATGAAAGAAAAAAAATGGCTCTATTTTATTACTTAGTATGAATATGAAAGGAAAAAAATGGCTCTATTTTATTACTTAGTATGAATATGAAAGAAAAAAAATGGCTCTATTTTATTACTTAGTATGAATATGAAAGAAAAAAAATGGCTCTATTTTATTACTTAGTTTCAATGAGTAAGATATTTTTAGAAATAACCTTGTTTTCGAACTACCACCAATAAACTAACTAGAACCGTACGCGAAAACAAGGTTCTTTCTACAGTGGTTAACCTGTAATTTTCTTTTGGCAATGTTTAATTATTGATGAATGGGCGCAAAAATTTCAATTATTTCTCCCATACCTTAACTGTAGATCCGACCCTGTAATAAATAAATGATAAATGTTATAGAAAAGCCGTAAATAAGTCAGAAAACAAGTCGACAAGTAAAGAAAAATGGTGTCGGTCAGCGTTTATAGTTGAACATTTTACAAAACGAGATGTATGTCCGATACAAGTAACTTCGCGCTGGTAGCCATAAACAAGACGTGAAGATATGTAATGCCTCGTAGTTTATGGTGTACACTCTTCGCAGTGTATAGTTTCTTTTTTTATAATTAAAAAAAGCAACCTCGAAAGCAACTTTTCTCGAAAAACTAAAGAAGATAAAAGTTCACTTTCAAAAAATTTTATTTTTTATTTTTTTCTACAATTTTGAAAAAAATAAAAGTTGAACGAGAAAATCCTCTTAATATTAAATATTATTAATTTTATTTTTAATTGGCTCGAGCCGTTTTGACTGTAGTATGCAATTGGGACAGAATGGAATAGGGGTAAATGGGATAGGGTGAAATGGGATATGTTGTATTTATGGTTGTTATAGATGGTGCGACACTACAAAAGAAAAAGTCCAAACCAAACTATTTCTTAAAGAACATGGACAGAGCTATAGAAACTACAATCGTAAAATTGAAAAAAATAATAAAATTTTCTTGTGCGTCACTACAACAAGATTTAACTTGTTGTGGAAGCTATCACCGTAAAATTAAAGGATCTCGATATGTATATAACCCCATTCTGCGGTATGGGGCAGAACGGAATGAAATGCATTTTTTGTTATAATTTTATAATTTTTGGCAATCATAATGTTCCAAAGATATTAAATAAACGACTATTTAATCATTTTTTAAAGATTTTCTTCAAATTATCCTAATAGCCATACATAAACGTTAACCATCCCGTTCCACCCCGAGTTCTCCTACACCTATATGAATATACAGTGCGATTATAAAGTGCCGAACAGTTTGAAAAGAAAATACTCTTCGTTTGAAGCCACGCCTCTGTTAGAGTTGTGCGCGACAAGCCCATGTGATTGCTACGTACAACAGCTCGGTGGCCAGTAAAACGCACACAGCTTTCTTGCATTTTACTCATCGCTAATGCCAATGCATTAAAAAGTGTTCGGCACTTTATAATCGCACGGTATGTATATATTTCTCTCAAAGTTTCTCTTCTAGCCGTGACTGAGAAGAGTATAGTAAATAAGTGGAAGCTTTCAATTCTTCTATTTGCGCTGCGGAAAAAGCTAGACAAGGTAATTAATATCAATCTGTTAACGATGTCTGATCTGAGAGATTAATCAGTTATCTAGTTATTAAATTAATAAAAAGAGGTGTACAGTACAAGTCAATAAATTATATAATATCGCGGGTATGCATACAAAGTGGTAAAGTTAGGAACAAAAACCTGTTTTGCAAATTAAAAAAATAGTATATTTCTAACCTAACACGGAAAAAAAAATTATAGCTAGGAGCGCTATAACACACATACCAAGCAAATTATAATCGCTTATTATATAAATACAAGGCTTTCTCTTACAATTATGGCAGTCAGTGTAAAAATTTATATGAAATACTTTAATTGTTTAGTGAATAATAAAATATAACAAATAGTATGGCATTTATAGCTTAAATAGATTTAATTATTGTCCGTGCTAATAATTTTTATAATATAATAAAATTTCTGTAAATTTATAATAGTGCCTGTAATAAATATAATCGTGTCTGTAATATATATAATCGTTTCCAATTTATTTTTAACATTATTAGTTATTGTGTCCCTTATAATCTATAGCTTAAATCACTATAATTTGCCACTGTTACCAAATATCTTATAATGTATAGCGCAGAGCCCACTAATTTCTTTCCGTGAATAAGAAAATGAAACATTTCCAACTCGAGAGATGCTATTTGGCCGAAGCGCAGTCTAGGACAAATTAGCATCTCGAGAGTAAGAAATGTAATTTTCTTATGTGGTTAGAACAGAATTTTATTCACAAGCATAAATAAATAACACACTACCTCGTAAAATTCGCCATTTTAAACGATCTTCTACAGAATTTCTAACGTCACTATAAATTTCAACTAAATAATAATTCAAATAAGTGGCTCGTTGTTATTTCCTATTCTCAGTCTCGGTATGAAGCATATAATGTATAAATAAATATTATTTCTTATTGCTTTTGGTAGAAATAAACAAAAATGTTAGGCTATTTGATTCGCAAACTACAGCTGTTTACAGACAAGGCGATAGTTTCGCCATGTATGAGCTATAACATTAAATTAAATTTCTTCAAAATGTATCTATTTTTTTTTTCAAAACTTAACTTTTTACAGCTTTGCGACTAAATTTTAAAAAATCTAAAGATTTTTAGGAGCATTGTCCTAAACACATTTTTTTTTGTTTTTTTCAAAAAAAAGTATATTTTGATTTTTTTTAATATTTATTTCTTACAAATACATTCGAAATGAGGGATGTAGGATCAAAAGGTGTCCAATTATAACTCCCATTGGGCTAAACAAAATGACACAGGTTTCAAATTTAGTCTCGTACAAAAATAATGACGGTTTTTGCTGCTTTCCAAATGTTAGCTAAGTTGGACTTCACCTTCACCTTTTTATCATACATGCCTCCAAATTTGAGGCTCAAATATAGTTTGAATTACTAGAAAAGTTAATCCCTTCGAGGGTCTCTTAAATTACCTGAAACTTGCTCAGGACAGAAAAGTAATTGAAGTTTGCTTCACGTATGAACTGACGCCAGTAACATACGTGCTTTTGCCATCAGTTTTATGTGCCGGTTAAGTAAAAATGCAGTATTTACAATGTAAATAAAATTGCTGATTCAGTTTTTTTCATGTTGTTTTTTTTTATATATAAAGGGTGTCCAAAAAGTCTCTTAAAAACGGCATACTTAAGAAAAACAAGTTTTAAACCAAAGTTTAATAAAATTGTAAAATGAAGGAAGTTTTTTGTTTAATTTACATATTGGTTATACTAGGTGATCAGTAACTGGCTTGCCAAAAAACGAGTTTTTGCATTAATAAGGGCAATTAGTTTATGTTAATTTATTTTTTGAATTTATCCAGAGGCGTGCGTAGACGGACAAAATGTGTGACGCTTATCACATTTTTGCCCCAAACTTTTTTATGTGTATTTTTTTGTATTTTTTGTAAAAAATATAGAATTTACTTTCATATGCACAAAAAAAATCCAAAAATTTCACTCTAAACACATTTTTGCTTTTTACACTTTGTTAAAATATGAACTTTTTTCAGTTCTAAACTATTGCATCTCTAAGATGCAACAGTTTATAACTAAAATATGTTCATGTCGAGCAAAAGATACAACAGAATAGAACTGACATCCGGAATATTATCTTTTTATCTGATCCTTTTATCTAATTTAATTTGGGACATATTGCTTTCCCATTTTACTTTCCCCAAGGAAAGTCTTGCGTTAGTAAAAAAAATTCGAAAAATATGTATGCTTTTTTTACGTATTATATCCAAAAAATATGATTTCCGTAAAAAAATCTATCTGTCGGTCTGTCTGTATGTCCGGGGCGATTTTTCAAAAGTTTTCATTGGACAATGAAAATATATAAAAACAAAAAAGTTAACACGTACAGTGCCACTTGGTATGTATTTAGTGCCTCAAAAAAAACTGCCATTGTGGGAGCGTGTTAAGCCATGTGTGCCTCAAAATGTAGTATGCTTTAGTGGTCTATGGTTTTATAGTAGTGCCTTTGATTCTACACTCAGAAAAAACTCATCTTGTAAAATCAATAATAAATTATTTTAATATAAAAAAATACCTTTTAAAATATTGAAAGTGAAAACTTTACGTTTTAGTTATGAATAATAATAATAATAATAATAATAAAAAATTTATTGGAAACTTCCAACAGGCCAACGACCGGAGTCTTTCTGCCTTATGAATAATATTAATTAAAAAAAAATAATATTATTATAATAATATTATTACTTTAAAGTGAAAAACCCTTTGGTGTAAAAATTATTATTTTTTTTTTATGAATAATATTAATTAAAAAAAAATTATTTTTACACCAAAGGGTTTTTCACTTTAAAGTAAAAGTATTGTCCCATACTTTATTATTTAAATATTTTCTTAATAAAATTATAATATTTCCCTTTATTTTTTTTTAATATCAATATATTAAAAGAATTCTTTTTAAAATAACTAGTTTTCATATTCAAATCATTTACAAGTTTATAAATGATTTAAAAGGAAACATTTTTCAAATTACAATAAATAATTTTATATTTAAAATGGATTATAAAATTAAAAAATATCTTTTTGAATTAACAAAAAACACTGTCGAAACAAAAACATATTGGTTTTCTTTTAAATCATACGACTTTTGTTTGATTTTACAACGATTTTTCTCTGAGTGTATATATTTATATGGCACGAAATTTAACGTGGCCTGTTAAGCCAGAATAGATAAAAACCCAGTGACATTTTTTTTTTAATTTTACGTGCAATGCACGAAAATAATCATATCATCATAAACGCAAAAAATCCGCACGTGGCCTGGGGGACATGGTTTTGGTTATCTCATGGTGGAAGTGTACGTGTTAAAGGAAAGCAAAATTATGTTTTTAGACTACATATTTTCACGGCTTGTTTCTGAATATATCGCTTTTCCGTTTAGAAGCCAGTGCACTGCAGTGTGCCTAACGTGGCCTGTTCATTTTCGACCGAATATTTCACTGGTTAGTTGCTAATTTAACGCATAATTTTCACTGAAAACTACATATTTTATCGGATTCCAGGTAACCGAGCTGAACGTTTATATTAAAAGTCTCTTGGCAGTTTCAGGACCAAAACTAGAACAGTGTCGATGATAACATAGTTTAATATAATATTAAATTATATTAGACATATTAGGTATTATGCTCGGAATATTGTAACTTTAATAATAAACTGGCCGTGTAATGCTACGCATTATATTATATATCATTCACAGTAATGGTATATTACATAAAGCCGTCGGTCCCCTTGGGTTAGTAGGCATCGCTACTAACTACCTAAAATAGGGTTAAAGATGCAACAGGCGCCGGAACTACCCACTTCGGTGGAGTATTTGAAAAAAATTCCCAAATACTTAAAAAAATATAAAAATTTAAATAAAAAAGACTAAAACATTTTTTAAAAATATTTTTTCTTTTTGCGAAAAAAAAAATATATAAAAAATAACATTTTTTTTTAAATACGATCTTTTTTTAATAAACAAATAAAAAAAAAAGAATTCAAAATGTTTTTTATTTATTTTCTTTTTGCAAAAAAAGGAAAAAAACAAATTTTAATGAGTTTTTTTATTTTTGAAAAAACTTTTTTGTTGTTGGAGGGATTACTTTCAAAACTGGTAGAATTGATCTTTATAATAAAAGTAATTTTTCCTAATTACGTTAATCGGAATTTTCTTTCAGCTTTTTTCGATTTTTTTTAGGGTTTAACCCCCAAAACTTTTTTGTTTATGGGGGGGATTACTTTCAATCGTGTTTAAAAAAATCGTGACATCATGATATCTGACGGACAGACGGACGGACATAAAAGTTGCTTATTTTTTCATGTAACAAATTGATATACAAGATATTTTTGTCTAGGACAATTTTTGAAATTATTTAAAAATTAGAAACTACCGTCTAATATTATTCTAGCGCAGGCGCTGTGAATAATATAATAACAATAAATATGTACTATGTAAGAATTTTTGCCTTGAGGGGCCTTGGTTTACGTTAACGTTGGTTTGGCGTCTGTTTGATGTTTTTTTTTTGTAAAAAAAATGTTTTTTATTTAAAATAATATACTGAAAAATGGTCAGCGCATGCATGTGCGCATGCGCAGTTTATCAAAACGCGGCTGCATATAAGTGCTCCTCGAAAGTTGAGACTTGATCAAGAATCGAAATTTCTAGTCACTCTATCTAGAAATTTTTAGATTTTTGATTAAATTTTCTTATAGGAAAGACTAGTACGTATATATACTACTTAAAAACTTGAAGTAAGTTAATAATAAGATAACTTATCTACACACAAGTTATGGAAATATAGAATAATTATAGTTAGTAATAAATATCACTAATAAAAACTTGTTGGCCTATTGAGGGACGTGTCGACGCGTAATACGAAAGTCAACCAACCTTACAGAATGTCTAGAATCTTGCGAATCAAGACTTTTACAAGACGAGACCAGAAGTAAATCGTCGAGACTCTTGCAAGAGTTAATCGTCGATGTTCAAAACAAGATCAATCCATTTCTTGTCTTAAAAATCGAGACTAGAAGTTCCGTTTCTCTACTCTTTACCTCAAAAAAAAACCTCGCAAGCAATTACCTCGAAAAAATTTTCCTCGAAAGGATGTGACCTCAAATGATATTACCTCGCACGGACATTACATTGCATGGACATTATCTCGAAAGCACATTACCTCGAAAGCACATTATCTCAAAAGACTTTACATCGAACAGCTTTTACCTCGAAAAGTTTATTTTTTTATTTTTTGGATTTTTTCATATTTTATAATTTATTGACTTCCATATTTTATCGTTTATTGACTAATTTTTGTTTTTCAAAAATAATAAGGGCAGTTATTTGCTTGTAGTTCGACTACACATTTCAAAACGAATCAGTTAATATACTGAAAGTTCGTACAAAACAATTTTTTTTGGAAATGTGTAAAATATGATCCTTTTAAAGAAAAGCTCATTTCGTGGATAATGGAGTTGTTTTGGATTAAGGGGCAGTTTTTTTTATTATTTAAAAAAATATGTCTTTTGGAGGTATTTTTTTATGGGAGGTAATGGTCGTCCGAGGTATTTTATTGCGAGGTAGTGCGTTTAGAGGTAATTTCCGTGCGAGTTAATGAGTTTTCGAGATAATGGGCTTTTGAGGTAAAATTTTTCGAGGTAACGGAGTTCGAGGTAATTTTTTTCGTGGTAAAAATTTTTGGGGTAAAAATTTTCGAAGTATTTTTTTTTTCGAGGTAAAGACCCCTTTCCCCCCAGGGGTTAGACTAATATTTTTTTTTACATCCATTTTTTTCACATTTTCTTAACGTTTTTTCTTGTTTTAAGTCAAGACTTTGCTCTAAACACAAAAATGCCAAAAAATTGATCGATTTAAATATTTAACGACCCGTAAAATAAAAATGGTTGAACAATAAGAGGACTTTTCCGCATTATGCGGCATATTTAAAACATTTAAACAGGAAAGCAAAAAAGCACCTGACATCTTTTGTGCTATTGATTTCTAAATTGCCTTTTCCCTGGATTTTATTCTGATACATCGTATTTTAGGATTAAATTTAGGGTTAGAACAAAAAAGATTATGATGTCTATCGATGATTTACTGGATCGGATTTAGTGAATCTAATGGAGGTCATTTTATATACCTTCGACAGATTTTTTACATATATTGATATTATTGATAGCTGGTAATAGATATGCTCGTAAATTATATGTTATAGAAATTAACAGTTGCCAGGGTGGGCAATGCAATACAGGGTGTCCTAGAATTTTTCCAAAATCTCTTAGAAGTGATTATAACTCCTCAAAAAAATGACACAAGTTCATATGGGAGAATTGGCTCAGCGGTCTAAGGCATCGATATAGCATTGACACTGAGCCAATGATCGTGAGTTCAAACCTCACTGTCGCCGATTGCCTTTTTCAGTTAATTAATAATTTAAATTTGGCGATTGCGTACTCCCTAGATATATTGGTTCGAAAGTCAATTAAAGCCGGTGGTTCCCTCTACTACTAGCCCACACAAGTCCTGGACTTAGGGGATGCTTAATTAAGTAGAATAGTACGAGGTTAAAAATAAACACATAACTTCCGTTATGGTTCCAAACCCCTAAGTTTTTTAGGCTTACAAATTTTAGACTTTTGGTTATTTTTTTTACATTTAGTGAGAAATTTTGATCAAAAAAGTACTCTACGCTAAATTCGATAAAATGAAGGGTTCCCGAGAAAAAGGCACTTTTTGAATCCAAAGGCAGAAGGACTAAAAAAATATTTTTATATTATTTTAAAAAACCTATAAATTATTTTAAAAATGTTTTTATCTTATCAAAATAAAGTAAAAAGTTCATATAAACTTTTCGACTATGGCCCCCTCCTTTGAGATATTAGTCCCTTAGATAAAAAATAAAAATCAAATCTAAGAGGCGAATATCTCAAAGGAGGGAGCCCTAGTCAAAATTTTCATAAGAACTTTTTATTTCATTTTGATGAGATTTTTAAAATAATTTATAGAAATTTTCAAAAAATATAAATATATTGTTTTATGATCCTTGGATTAAAAAAAGTGTATTTTTCTCAGAAAAGCTTTATTTTATAGAATTTTGCGTAGAGTGCTTTTTTGATCAAAACTGCTCACAGAATGTAAAAAAAGTAATCAAAAGTCTAACATTTCCAACCCTAAAAAACTTAGGTTTTTGGAACCATCCTGACTTTTCTGATAACTTTCGAAACTTCTGTTAAAATCATTCGATGCGCATTAATTTTTTTAAACAACCGCAAAAAAAAAATGTTAAAAAATATTAAAAAGTAAAAAAGTTATCCAAAAAAATTGATTTCATTTTGGGGGAAAATAGTAGCCAAAAATTTTATATGAACTTGTGGCATTATTTTGAGGAGATATACTCACCCCTAAGATTTTGAAAACATTCTGGGACACCCTGTATATCTTAACATATTACATATTAGTTCGATTCTCACTGACGCCGATTTGGCTTTTTCAATTAATAATTGAAATTTGGCGAAGACGATAAGGGAACGTTTAAGTATTACGTAACATAAATTTTGATCATTTTGGACTTTTATCTTGATCTGGAGACGAGAGGTATATATTACTAAGTATTTTGACACGCTGAATCCGAATCCGCCTTCAGAATTGGCCCAACGGGTCATGGTTTGGCTCTAACCTCAAAAAATACCTCAAAATCGCCAAAATTGCCCCTGCGTTGCTACAGTTTTCAAAGCCCTGCAAGGTTCAAAATTTCGTGAAAAAAAAAAAAAACAAAATATGGTTTTCGATGTATTTTGATCCGTAGAATTTAAATTTTAAGTCAGATTAGTTTTATCATAAAAAATCATGTTTTTTGCATTTTTCTTGAAAAATCACGGGAAAAACCCCTTAATCTGACTTCGGATTTGGATTCACCGATGAAAAATACATAAGAATAGACTTGTCTCGTAAAAAGTTCAGGGTACTTTTTTTATTTTGTTGGTCTGTGTTATAATTGGTGCTCTAGGTGCAGACAATCAATGTCTCGGATAAAAAACATGATAAATAATGGTACGTATGGGAAAATCATATTTTTATCTTAAAATTTTCGATAGGACATACACTGTAAAAAAAGTGTAAATTTACACATTTAGTTTTAATTTGGTTATGTCAGTTATCTGACAATTTTCCATGGGGGACCGCAAAAGTAGTTAGTTAGTTTGTTTAGTTTGTTCAGTGCGGGGTTCACTGCCCTCAACACCTGGTTCCTAGGGACCTTTGTGTTAACCGCACAGATCTCCTCATAACATCCCTGTTTCTTTTATAAAGTCCAGGTACGGTTTCAGGGGAGTGTTCATGATCTCGTTTGGTTCCAGCGAGTCGTTCCCAAAGTACCTCCATCTTAGCCCTATTAGGGATGGACATTCACATATGAGGTGGTAGGGCTCTTCGTCCCCTTCCCCACATCTCCTGCACACGGGGCTCGTAGTCTGTCCCATTTGGTGTCGGTGCTTATTCAGTAAGCAGTGCCCAGTTATTATACCCGTTATTGCTCTCAGTTGACTTCTGGACATGCCTAGAAGTAAGCTGGTTCTCTTCTTGGTTGGCCCCCCTAGAAAGAATTTAGAGTGTCTCATTTTAGGTGCATCTATCCAATGTTGCTTGTGTTCATTCCTCAACATTTTCCTGACCTCGTGTCTGGCAGTGGAATAAGATACCCCACAGCACGGTTCTGGTCCTGTGAGTACGGCTTCACTCCCCTTTCTTGCCAGGTCGTCTGCCTTCTCATTACCATCTATTCCTTGATGTCCTGGTACCCATATCAAATTTACTTTGTTATGTTCAGCCAGTTTACATAGCTCGCTGTGGCATTCATATACCAGTTCCGAGCTAAAGGCATATGAATCTAATGCCTTTATTGCTGCCTGGCTGTCTGAAATGATATTTACTGTCCTACCCGTGTAGGACTCCGATACCATTTATTGTGCGCAGACATAAATTGCATAGATTTCCGCTTGGAAAACGGTTGCCTTGGTTCCCAGGTTTAGGCTAATTTCTTTGCCCGGTCCATGGATTCCTGCTCCCGTCCCTTCCTTCATTTTGGATCCATCTGTGTACCAGGTTTCACCTTTTAATAGTTTAGGGTATAGTCCATCTTTCCATGCATCCCGGCTAGGTATTTCAGCCTTTGCCGGTTGCCTGAAATCATAGACTATAGCAATCCTATCTGTTTTCATGGATAGTATGTCTGTATTGTCCATTTTCTCAAAGATTTTGGTATGTTCTAACCCACTATGGCGGTCTCCCATGCCGTTACCGCAAAAGTAAAACAAAAGACAAACACAACCGCTATGCATTTTTCGATAACAGACCGCAAAGTACTTTGGTGGGGTGCAGCCCGCCAAAATAAAATAAAAGACAATCTCTTAACAAAAGTGTCACTTTTATCTTTTTCTAACCGAAAAATGTCGATTTGGAATACAAGCCAATAAAAAAAAAATTTCTACGACTGCTTTAGAATTAAGCAAATACACACACTTTTCGAACATAGATTGAATCCATTCTAGCTCTAGATACGGTATGAATATTTCGTATTAAGTGTTAGAATGAGCACATGTAGTGCCATCTCTTGTTTATAAAAGTAAAGAAAACTGTAGCAAAATTAGTAAAAATATATATATTTTTCCACAAAATATTGAATAATTTAATGCAATTTAAAGTTTTGCGTTAAAATTACATAAAGTTTATTAGTTTTTCTTAATATTTGACCAGTTTTTTATCAATTTAGTTCAAAAAATTAAAACTGGTCCATCTATTGTTAAATATTTAAACCTGATATCTGTCACAACAATCTGATATAACCTTCAATTTGTGCATCATAATTTGTAAATATGTGCTAAAATTAAATAAAAATATTTTTTAATTACTTATTTGATAAAATTATTAAATAACATTAATTGCTTTATTTAAAAATATGTGTTTTGTTGCATTTACAATGTCGCCTGCCGGCTCGTATGACAAACTTTCCGCTCACGCGAAATATTGTCTATTCCATACTAGTTATAGAATATACTATTTTAGGTTCGTTGAGACACCCTAGGTATACTATACAATGTGTTTATACTAGCTACTAGACACTGTTTACAAACACACTGTTCCTAGCACTATTGTGTCTATAAGGGCCAAAGGCAGGGCTAATCTGTTTTTGACATTGTCCTTGGACAAATATTTAGATTAATCAAATTACCTCCCTTCATAAATGAAATTCTAATTAATACCAATATACAGTGAGGTCCAAAAGTTTTAAACCAGTTGGCATATCGTCTTTAAAGGAACACATAAATAAGGTAGCTGAAAGTATTCCAATATTCAATATTTTTAGCTTTTAAAATGTGGTCAGTGAGACATAGGGGGTATTTTTTAAATGGAAAAGGGGGTCGTGTGATACATAATTTTAAATCAAATAAAATTCTCTATTCGACCATGTACTCTTTAATTTTTTAAACATTTTTTAAGGTTTTTATTTTTCAGCTTTAAAACTCGACACAAAAAATTTATTGTTCATACCAAGCATTTTTACTTGGTTCAAGATTTAACCTCTTGGTCTAAGTACCTATTTAACTCTAATAAAGTAAAACATTTGATTCAAGTACTTAACATGCTTGCGGACATACAAACTTTTGAGCCAAGATTGGGTACAGCTAGGACATATGTATATAAACTCAATTTAAGGTTTTCCAAAACATATTATGTAAGTATCTTATTATTGCATTAAAAGAACTGATGTTAGTTTGATTAATTCCTAAAACTAAATTCCCGTGCGAATAAAGGATCCACTGCTAGTATATATTTACGTAGTAAAAAATGTTGCAGATAAATAAAAAATAGTCATATCAGCATTAAGATTTCAAAAATTCAGGGTAGTATTAGTAAACTCTGCGTTAAAAAGTGGTTGGGAAATGAAATTTTGACTCACATTTATATCTTTAATATTTTGCCGAAAGCAATCCCATGGTCGTTTATGACTTATGAATTTTGGCACATGGTTAGAGAAAGATTTACAGATTATTATATCTTTTTATTAAAAAAATCAAAGATTGCGTATTGAGATAATCGTCACCAAATATTGGCGACTTTGGTGACCATCACCAAAATCACTAAATTTTACATATCTTTAAAACATATTAAAACCCAACAAAATGACTTTAAAATATTTTTTTTTAATCTGTATCTTTTAGCGTTACTGAGATAGAGCTGTTTAAAAACAGGCTGTTTTATGGACCTTTGCATTTTTGGCCAATTAACTACATAAATAATGGCCAAAAAAATCTGAAAATTATATAAGTACTTATTAAGCATACGTAGGGCAAGTATACCAAAAATTAATAAAATCGAAGGATTCGATGTCCAAAATTGCCCTTTTAGGGTAATATTTGGCGTGGAATGAGCCACAATCAAGTAAAAAAAATAGATTAACAAACTCGTTTCATAGGACATTTCATCACACTCCTACTTTAAAAAACTCCTTACAAGCAAGTTGTTTTTTGAATTCGGACACGTGTGCTAAAATGTTTTATGAAAATTGTTCTTAATGATACTGTTAAAAAAGTGCTTAATCGTTCATAGGTAAAACTCCTGGTATAATATATGTCGTATTTATAGCATCCTTTTGCCCACAGCAATAAAAATGTTCTGTATAAATGGAGTAAAAATTAAATTAAATATATAAAATACTATTTATTCAATATTTTCATTGCATATTTGCAAGAAAACGAAATAGGTTTTACTGAAATGAAATAAAAACAAAATGAAAAAAATGGTCAAGTAGGAGCATACTTAAACATTGAGGGTTCCGTACATAGCTTTTTTTTCATATCTGTATCCTTAGGAGTTCTAGTCGTAGCTTAAAAATGCATGACTTTTTTGGTTGAGAATTATTTGAGTTGTTTTTTTTTTTGTATAAATTTTCCTTTACATACGATAATAATTACACAGGCACACAAAAAAATAAAGGTCTGTTTCCCCAGACGAGGCAAACATTTCTATACGTTTTTGCGGTCGCCAAATCCGAATCTAGGGTTTGGACTTTGGGTTTGTTTTGACTCGGTCAGGTCGCATTTCGTTGCTAAATTAAAACATTTTATGACTTTTTTGAGGTTTAGATGAGCAACAAAATGCGACCCGACCGAGTCAAACCAACCCCAGATTAGGATTCAGCGACCCCAAAAACGTATAGAAATGTTTGTCTGGTCTGGGGAAACAGACCTTTTTTTTGGAGTGTGCTAGTGCACTACACGAAAAAAAATTTAGAAAGAAAGAAAGAATTATGTCTCTCAGTTTTTTATATAGAGTGGGTGGGATACAAAAATATACACTTTTTTGAAGTTTCATTGTAAAAAAATTATATACATTTTTGAATTGTGTAAAAGATTCGAGGAAAGACCTTTGAAACGATACCTAACTCGAAAAGGTTATCATAAAAGAAATGTCAAAACAGATGGACAACCTAGCGATTCTATATGTAAGGTTACGAAACCCTAAAAAAGGAGAAAGACTAAACTTAACTATTAATTAAAACCAAATATCCTTCTAAAACTACTACTACTACAAAAAGTATATTTTGAATTAAAAAAAAAAAAAATAAATAAAACAAAAATTAACCATTAAAAAAAAACAGAAAAATTTTAATTTAATTATAATTATGCCTAATTATTGTTTTTCGAAAAAAAAAATCAGAAAAATTAATTTTTTCGAAAAACGATTTTTTTTTGGAAAAAGATCATGGTTTTGGAAAAAAAAATCTAAATATTTTAACTTGAGTAAAGATTATTTTCATAGTTTCAATATTAAAATAATATTGACTAAACCTTGTGGTAGCCTTTTAGTAAAATAAAATTTCATTAAATGTTATTGCCTCAATTTTCTCGGAAACTTCGAATATAGTTTTTTGGTTTTTAGTTTGGTTTTAATGAGAAAGTCCATTTGAAGCGAACACGGGAAAAACAAAATATTTAAATATTCAACAAAATGGCAGACTAACATCTCTACTCTAAATTTCTCTACTCCCTAACATCCCTACTCCATAACATCCCTACTCCACAACAACTCTACTCCGTAACATCTCTACTCCATAACATCTCTACTCCGTAACAACTCTACTACATACTATAGACACTCGATTAGCCACTTGTCTTAACTCAAAAGAATATTTGTCATGCTAAGTCACTGTCAAAAATGAATTCAGTTTATTAATTACTTACATATTAGTGCATGTTAAGAGTACGCGGGCATTGTTGCTTTTAGAATAATTCATTTATGATTGTTCTAGATTTACATTTAAAGATAAACGTTTTCCAGGAAAATAATAAAATAATCTAGAAGAAGAAGATTCTTTGTTCTTTGAACTGCTCATTTATTATTAAGTGGCTAATAAAGTGCATATAGTGTGGAGTAGAGTTGTTACGGAGTAGAGATGTTATGGAGTAGAGATGTTACGGAGTAGAGTTGTTGTGGAGTAGGGATGTTATGGAGTAGGGATGTTAGGGAGTAGAGAAATTTAGAGTAGAGATGTTAGTCTGCCAACAAAATTTGTTGTCTACTTCACGTATTTATTTTCCAAATATTCATATATCTGAGGGGCGATATCCACTCCGGAAGTATACATTTTTGTTAAATTACTTATGAAGGATTTGGAAGTAATTCCAAAATATCTGGAAGTATTTGCAAAAGTTTGGAAGGACTTTACTGTAATAAAAATATTTAAATAATGAGAATAAATGGGCTAGTCTCGAGGCTAGTAGTGAAAAAAATATAATATATAAACCACGATAGGGAAGACTATTATAGCCTCGCACTCTTATATCCCTCGATGCATCTCGGGATATAATACGCTTGACTATAAAATATTTCTTCTCAACTTTGGTATATAATTACAATTTGCTACAGTCGTCCATTTGTATTCTACTCTATAGATCTAGTTTACAATATAAAAGTGCTGCTTTCCGTGCGCAGGATTTGATCGAGGGGGGGGGGGTTTATAAAATTGTACAATCTTAAATAAAAGAACGTAAGCAAGCCCTAGCGCCGCAGGCGAAATTTTTTACAAATTTAATGGTCTATTTTAATTTTAAATTAGTCTTTTAAATTTAAATTAATTAAATTTAAAAGTTTACAAAAATGCAGGAAACTTCAACGGCGCATGCGAAACTTTTTCTAATTTCACGAATAAGTTCTACAATCCTAAATAGAGAAAAACGTAAGAAAGCCCTAGTGCCACAGACATTTTTTTTTAAACTTTAATTTTTAAACAGTTTTATTATTCACAAAAAATGCAAAAAAACTCCAGCGCCGCAAGCGAAAATTTGTCCGAATTTCACGCTTAAATTCTAAAATCTTAAATAAAAAATGAAGGAAATCCCAGTGCCACAAATGAAAAAGAGCTTAACCCCTTCCGCCCCAGCTGATTTTTCAAGATACAGGTCCCACACCAGATTAAAATGTATATGGAAAATCCCGTTAACAAATATCCAACTGTGGATATTGTGGTATATTTTGCTATATCTACAAATATCCATACGTGGATATAATGGAGCGGAAGGGGTTAAGTTCTACAATCTTGGACAAAAAAAATTAAGAAAGCCCTAGTGCCACAGGCAATTTATTTTACAAACTTTTATTTTAAAACAATTTTATAATTCCAATTTCACCAAAATGTAAGAAAGATCTAGCGCCGCAGCCCAAAATTTTAAAGAATTTTCCCTGTTTTCACTGTACATAATATATATTATAAGATTACAGTCATGCACATTTTGATTCAAATTTTTCCTAATCAGGAGGTTCAGAAAATTTTAAAAATTGTACTTTAAAACCCTCCTGGGGGGTTTGAACCCCCAAAATCCCCCACGTGCACACTGCCCTGCTGCTTATCATCAATATTTAGAAGAGCGATTAACTATAGCGAAAACAAATCTTGACATGCATTGTTGTCATATTTAATTATTTTTACCAGCAAACATTTTATGATTCTAGCGTAACAAGTAGCAATTTAATGTTTTAAAATATTTCTCTAGGTAGAATAGATTTACAACAAATACTACATATTATTTAATATTTGTTTATTGCATTGTTAAAAATAGTTAATTGATTGAAATACTTTTAAGACGTTCGTTTTGGCTACGCCGTATTTCCGAGTATATTTTTTGCCGCATTCTTTTGAGTGTCTTAGATCCGTGTGTTAAACTTTAACATACTATTACAAAACCCTAATTATTGTTACATTTTAATAACCATTAATTAACATAAAAATTGTAATTACTATTCTAAATTTCAGTTTTCCAACTACACAATAATTTTCAATCATTTAGTTGCAAATTTTTAATTATGGCGAAGGCGCCAATACGTAAAACATAAATTAAGGAAGAAAAAAGTTTTAAAACTATTATTATTTGCGATAGCTCGCTTATTAGTAGTCTTTATGACTTATTCGAGTGGCAAACCACTATTAAAAGTACAAAGTACAAAAGTACAAAGCTTTAAACTAGTTAATTTTTTTCAAAAATCACCAACATCGGTAATTTTCGACAATTTTTCAGAAATCTAAGACAAACCCCCAACTTTTTTGTTTTAACATATAAAAGAGACAAAATCTTTTTTGTTTTGCAAGTTTTTCTTTTGTATGAGAACTAAACGGTTTCTAAAGATTTTTTAACTAATAGATTTACACAGTTTTTCCCGTGTTGGCTTTGTTTCTATATCCATATAGCCGCCCCCAGTTTCATTTCCCGGGCACTTATATTTTATTAGTAAAGTGTTAAACGCCACCCGTAGTTCTACGGCCGTCCGCCGCCCCCCGGCGCCCCCGGTGCCCTCTGTGTGTGTTTTAACGGCGGTCATAAACCACGTTATCGCGTCTGAGTTCCCCGGTAGCGCTGCACGTGAATACTCAGGGGCGGCGAACCCAGTTTACGAAAATATGGCAGACAAAGACGAGAATTAGTTTATTTCATAACGTGTATGAAAAGTAACTTATTTTCCATGAGAAAGTGTTTAGCACGAGCCACGCATCGGCGAGTGCGGAACCTACATTATTTTTCTAGGACCACAACAAAAATAAAATTATTTAAAATTAATATTATTTTTTGTAAATAAAGATAAATAAAATTATCGTTACTCAAAATTATTAGATTCATTAAAAATAAGTAATTATTAAAAAATACCAGCACTTAGGTAAGTTTTGATAAAATTTCCAAATTTTTATGCGTCAACCTTGATAAATCAATTTAAGTTTACCTTGGTCTCTTTCGTTTGTTTTCTAAGATTAGACTTTGACATTTTAAATTAGTAATGTTTTGTTTATTTAAATATTAAATTTTTTGTTATCTTATCAAAATTAAAACGACCATACCTAATTAAGGGGGTGAGAAGCCAAGGGGTGTAAGTGATATTTTTAACGAAATTGAGTTAGGCATGACAATAGTTTTTTATGCGTAGTACAACCTATTGTCATGCCCAGTTCTATTTTCTATTTAGTTAAAAATGTAATTTGTACCCCATCAATTTAGAATTATCGCAAATTATAAAAAAGTGGAGAAGTGGAAATAGTATATTACATAACTAGTGTGGAAAGTCACATATTTCACACAAGTGGGAAGGTTTACGAACGAGCCGCCAGGCGAGTGAGGAAATCTCACGAGTGTACGAAATACACTTTCCAAACGAGTTATGTACACTATTTTTCCTTCGATTCCAAAAAAATATGAGGTTTCTTATTTTAAAATTTTTATTAATTTTTAAGAAAAGCGAAGCACAAAATAATTATAAATTATTATATGTAGGTATGTCAAACAGGAAATATGATTTTCATTTAGCTTTAGTTTTCTTGGTTTTATATTTAATACAATACATAGCTGTTTAATGGGTTGCATATTCCTAAATAAATGCAAACTTGAGTTTGCTTATTAAATTATATTTCTGTGGTTATGCTGCCATATAAGACAGTGAAATTGTACTGTTTTACATTTCATAAGAAAAATACTGTGTAGTTTGATGTTTTTTTATGTAATGTAAGGTAACTAAATAAATAATTAAGTAATTTGTATAAGATCTAGACTGTCTAGACTAGACAGTAATGGTCAAAATAGTAACGTTATATAGTTTCTATTTTTGACATGAAAACCAGAAATATTTGGATTTAAAAGACTTAAAAGATATAAAAGGCTGTGGTGAAAGGTGGAAAATTGTTTATAAAATAGGGTGAATCAAATTCGTAGAATCTAAAAAAAATTGGGCAAACCTCCATACATAAATATCACACGAGTGTGATATAAAAATATCAAACTAGTGCGATATGAGGCGTTTTCTAAAGAACAAAATAGTGTACTAAATATCATTTTCATAGAGGATCGTAGGAAAAAATATATATCCAGATATAGTTTGACGCACGGATCTGTGGCTACGGGAAATATGCTTGGAATGTGTGTGCAAGTGGGAGGCCCGTTGTAGGCACGCACGCCTTATAACGCTCTTGGCGGAAAGAAGAGAGCGCGAATGATTCCTCCCCCTTTCGTCGGAGACTTTCATGCGGAGAACTATACATATAAATGTAATAGAAAAAAGTCTAATAAAATGGTTAATATTAAAAAAAAAACATGATAGCTTTACTTTTCCACACATGTATGGTATTATTTCACACGGGTATCAAATGTGACTCTTACTACTAAATCTTGTGAAATTTGTCTTTTTCATAGGTGGTCATAGAAAAAGATTGGTTTTCTTGTTTTCATTAAAGAAACCTACGCCAATGGCATATAAGTTCCACCCATTTGCTATAAACCTATCGTGTGGGGGCAATCAACTGCCGACGGACGTCACTGCATTTTACGATCTCGCAGCAGACATAACGACGCTGCCGACGCTCTGAATCACGGCGTCCGCGACGCCGGCTGCGTGCGTCTGCACCAGAGACCATAAAACTTTACGACCAAAACCATCGACCCGTTGCTAGGGAAACGCGCACCCCCTCGGCCGTAGGTTTGCTCCACTGGGAGTTTGGAAAGATGTTTACTAGTTAAGAACCACTGTTTTTTTTAGAAAGATAACATTTACATTTAGAGAAAATTTGCGTTAGTACAAAAAAAAAGATACAAAAAGAAAAAGCTTTTAAAATAAGGACAAATATATAAACAAAGTTCTTGGCGGGGGGGAGTAACGGGTCAGAACCGTTTTTTTATGTATTGGTTGTATGACAATAGTTATTTATATTTTAGTATTTCTTGTGCTTTTTTTTTGATTAATTCATTTTTATTTTCTTGGGCATTGGGCACATTAAAACGAATAAGTATTCTTAAGTATAATTTAATTTGAAATCTATCGTTTCACTCATCACTTAAGCTTCTTCAGAGTTTATTATGTATATGGGACAACACAAGGAACAGGAGGACCATTGCACAACAGGCATATTGTGTACAGAATACATTAAAGATAAAAGTGAGGTTAGAATTTATTATGTACAGTTTCTGTTTCCAACGTCAGAAAGTATATTTACCGGTGTTAAAAATCCAGGTCTACTATTTTAATTATAATTATCAAGGAATCTACCATTGGAACCTGCCTTAGAGTCTAAAATATAAAATAGCATTTCTTGCGCCATCTATATTTGAAAGTGTAAAGCTATCATGGATAACATGATACAGATTCGGGAGTAAAATAGTAGGTTTAGTCCCGCAAAAGAGAGAGTAAAATAGCGTTTTAAAAAGCCCCGGTCGTGCAAAACAAAATTGTTCTACAATTGAAAACTTGCACCCCCTCGGCAGTAAGTTTGCTTCTCTGGAAGGTTAACAAGAGTTTTGTAGTCAATAGCCCAGAATCTATAAATGCTTTTGTGCTGAAACATATTTTGTTCATAAATAACACCGGCCCACAAAACAAAAATAAGTTTAATTACTATTAACCAGACTATATTTTTCTTACGTATTTTTGGGAACTGAAAACGAATATGACAATGAAAAATCTCGTTGCCCAAAGTACCAAGCTCCCTTCTGATGTAAAAGTTGTTTCTGTCTGATTTGTCTGAATTTTGGATATGTTATAGTTTTCGACATTCCGATCAAAAGCTTATGAGGACACAACTCAAAAAACTCAATAGTTTAGGTGCTAGAACACTTTGAACATCTCTAAACCCGTGGTGCACCGGTCTTATGGAAAAGTCCTTTCAACCCGATTTGGTTGAATTTTAGATATGTTATAGTTCTCGACTTTCGGATCAAAAGTGTCTGCGGGTACAACTTTCAAAATTCGATTGTTTACGTGCTAAAGCACTTTGAAGATTTCGAGCTAGTTCTCCCAGTAGGTATTATTTTTTGTAGTTTTTTGAAAAAGTTATGGGGTCAGCGAGCTTTTTCACTGTTAAATTTGTTTTCAGCATGAAAAAATAAATAAAATAAGAAAAATAGTCTTGCTAATAGTATTTTTTTTTTGTGGGGCTGTATAATTAGAATGGGTCAGAGTACGTGTTTATGAACAAAATTTGTTTCAACATAAAAGTGGATACAGAATATCCAAAAAGTAGATCCAGGACTATAAGAAAAAGTCCAAAAATATAGAACTTTAATTAATAATAAAAATACATAATTTTTCAAAATTAATAAAAAAAAAACGGAAATTCTGTTTTGTATCACCTTCTATAGGGATTTGATTCGCATAGATTAAGTATAAATATACCCCTTTGAAGTTTCTAGAGATGGAAAGGATGTTCGGCCCTGTGTATACTACATGCGAAAGCCCGCCTTTCCTAACTGATAAGCACGTGCTCTCAGGACGAAAATAAATGAAATTTTCCCTTTGACTGTACGTCAGACGATTGACATGTTCTGAATTTTGATAGCACTTTTTCGGGATTGTGTTCCACTATTTTTACGAGAAAGTCGATCTCTGAAAAAGGACAGACACCCGAATAGGATAACTTTAAGCTTTTTTTTTATGTTACCATAGAGAGAAAATTTTTCGAATTTATTGCTGCAGAGTCTGTCCGAATACCAATTGACACATACACCGGTTAAAATTTATTTACAATCATTGAGTTTAACAAAACTTGACATGTAAATGCTGTATTTTTTTCTTTTTTTTTTGTATTTTTTAACATTAAGGTTCTACAATACAAGCACATTCCGCTGTACACTATATTAAATTTCAATTTTTTTCAGGAACGAAGGACCAGTATTATGCCCTACTAAAGAGGACCGCGGCATGTACACCTGACATACGGTTTTCGAGCTTAGTATTATTTTACTACGGATAATAACGGTAAGCACCAATCCTAAGTAAATGTGCGGTAAGTACACCGAAGAAGTTACCTGCCGCGTTCTTTCTATGTAAAAGTTTGCCATGGATTTTAATTTTTTAATAAACGAAATAATATCAAAACTAACTATATTTATGCTTTTTGGTATTTAAAAAATCTGTTAATTTGTGGTATCTATATTTAAAATAAAATTTAATTGAAAGTATTATTATTTTCTGCGTGCAAGTGATTTTTTTTAAATAAATTATAACATCAAATATTTTTTATGATTTTCTGTAACAATATAAATTTTTGATTATAACAAACCGTAAAGATATTATACACGGTATATTTGAAATAGGGTCGGAAATTTTAACAGATGATTCTACATCATAAAATATGACAAAAAGTTCCTATAAACATATGTCAAAAAATGCGTCATAAGGGAGCTACGCCCCTTTGAAATTGGCTAATAAAAACGGTTTTTATTTAATAACTCAGGAACCCTTTGATATATATCAAGGAGGTTTTGCACGTCAACTAATCCTACAAAGGCCCGTTTTTATGTGTTATTTTCATGTACTTATTTCAACCAGGGCTGTGCGAAACGGGGGGGGCTTATCAGTTTTTTGTCCCAAACTTTTTTCTGTGTAACTTTTTTGTAATTTTATTTTTGAAATACGATTTCTCAGGTATAAATACATAAAAAAGGTACTCTTGTTGTAATACTGTAGGATTAACCGTTTTCGAGAAAAATTCATTTGAAGGTGAAATTCCACGGTTCGAGGACGAAAAATTAAATACTAAAATGTTGAAAACCAAAATTTTAATGATGCAGGGCGAATGTACATTAAAAACTAAGAAAAAAACCTCATATACAGGTACTTCCAAAAATCAATCCTAATGGAGCTATGGTCTCCTAAATATGCACCATTTTTAAAGGGCTATGGTAGCTTTAAAAGCGTTTTTTCGACCTACATGTATGGAAACTTTTTTTCTTAGTTTTTGATGTAGAATCACATTGCATCATTATAATTTTGGTTTTCGACATTTTAGTATTTAATTTTTCGTCCTCGAACCGTGAAATTTCACTTTCAAATGAACTTTTCTCGAAAACGGTTAATCCTACAGTATTATAACAAGAGTACCTTTTTTATGTATTTTGACCTGAGGAATCATATTTCAAAAATAAAATTGCAAAAAAGTTACACAGAAAAAAGTTTGGGACAAAAAACGGATAAGCCCCCCCCGTTTCGCACACCCCTGGTTGAAATAAGTATATGAAAATAACACATAAAACGGGCCTTGGTAGGATTGGTTGACGTGCAAAACCTTGTTGATATATCTCAAAGGGTTCCTGAGTTATTAAATAAAAACTGATTTTTTTAGCCACTTTCAAAGGGGCGTAGCTCCCTTATGACGCATTTTTAGACATACGTTTATAGGAACTTTTTGTCATATTTTATGATGTAGAATCATCTGTTAAAATTTCCGACCCTATTTCAAATACACCGTGTATATTATTTTGTTGGCAGCAGTTGTTATATTATATTATTATTTAATTATATTTAAACAGATATATCTACTAGTATATACTATAGTAGTGCCTATACTATTAAATAGTAGTATAATATGAAACAATATATTTTTTAATTTATTTTTTTTTATTTGTTGATTGGTCAATATTTTATAATAATATTAATTTTGTCTTCTTATAAGAAATGTATATTTCTTTAGAAACAATAAATGTATCTATCTATCTATTAATTTTGTCTGACTGCCACTAAAATACTCATAAATTTGCTTTATTTTGTATTTGCTTTATCCTGTTTCTCTTTTCGAAACAAAATTTCACATAGAAAGAACGCGGCAAGTAACATTTTTAATGCACTTACCGCTGATTTTCTTAGGATTGGTACATACCGTTATTCTCCGTATTAAAATAATACTAAGCTCGAAAACCGTATGTGTCAGGTGTACATGCCGCGTTCCTCTTTAGGAGGGCAGTATTATTTTATTAATTTAACAAGCCCTGAAGATATGTAATGCTTCGCATTCCACAATGGATGTTGCATTTTCCCAATGTCCTAATAAACGCAAGTTAAAATTATTTAATTAAAACGGAAAATAAAGTTAAAACACAAAAAAGCAGTAGGCGGCTACGGGCTTCGAAGCTTGGAGAATAGAACATCCTTCGAGAAATTCTACTACCTTACTATACTGGAAATTCAATAAAAGCTGCAGTGATTCAGTTGCAAATGTGTGGTAAAAGGAGAAGATCATACCAGTTCGGGTGCGACTCGCGTAATACGAAAGCAGCAGAGGTATGAGTCACTCCAGGGTTTATTGAATTTTCAGTATAAGTTCTAGCTTACATTTTATCTACCGTTGTCAGGGCTTGTTTGCCTTGACAACCAATAAATCAGTGAACTCATTTATTATTGATTAATCATTGTTCACTGACGACGGTTAATGATGAAAAAAAAATAGGACACCTACCAACTTTTTTCAACTTATTTGTCAAACTGACAGCTATGTCAGAATAATTTTTAACTATATTGTTAACTATCACTAGGAGTCACTAGCTTTAGGCAGTGGAAAAAATATTATATGCACCACGTATGCGAACTGTCTTAAGTGTTCTCAACTGATTTTTTGCCTCGACTCTAACTAAAGACTTAGTTCGCATACTAGGTGCATAAGTTGTAATATTTTAATATATTTATTCCTGTCTGGCGAACTTACATTCTATTTTTCATTTCCTTGTTGATTTTCGCTTAAGCATGTTTTCGTGTTTTCTCTATCACTGGCAATTTTGTTTCCTACGCTGTCTGGCCCAAAATATTATTATTTATTCATTTATTTTAAAGCAATACAAGATTCTGATACTATTGCAACAATGTTGTTGATAAAATTTTAAATTCTTCAATTTTATTAAGTCAATCGATGTACATAAATAACGAACCAACAACGTAACGGTCACCAATAAATTTTTTATATTAGACTTGCAACTTTTACTGCCAGACATGTTAAAATAATTTATTTCTTGGTTCTCCAGTTGATGTTTTATCCATTTAGTGGAAGGGGGGGCTAGTGTTAACAGAGGCAAGTATAATATTAACAGTCTATTTTTAGAAAAACTACATGCACCTGACATTTCATATTTACATGGTACTTTCGTTTAATAGTACCCTAAGCGACAAAATACCTAACTTGATGCCAGAAATTCGTATGTGGTCTGTACAGTTGATGTCACTTTTTTGTCATGTAATCGTAAAAATTTGCTAAGAAATATAAAATTTATATCAATATATGGATAATTTAATTGGCTTTATTCCTTTATAATTATTTTTTGAATATTATATTTTGAATTCTAGTATCTCTGTAAAATATATTTTTGAAAAAAAATGCAAAAAGGGGTATATATTAACAATTTCATGGGGCAAATATTGTATTTAATGGACTGCCGCCTATTTAGATTAGATAAAGAGATAAGTTCTACAGAAAGAGATAAAAATATAATTATTATTGTTTTAAAATAAAATTATGCATATTTTAGGTAAAAATAACATTTTAGATTATATTTTAAATTACATGAAGGTAAGATACTACCGACGTAACATAACCTAACTCTTTGGTTTAGGTAGGTTTTTTCGCCTGTGGTGATTTTGATGCGTAGCCCCCCCCCCCTCATTTAAACGAGGAGAATACAATTCTGACATAAAATATACCTTAAAAACCCTAAAAATCAGCCAATAACCTAACCTAACTCCATGGTTTAGGTCAGTTTTTTCGCCTGTTTGGTGTCTCTGATGCATTTAAACGAGGAAAATATACCTTAAAAAGCTTTAAAAATTAGTCAGAAGGTACACTTCGTATACAGCCTGTTCCCCAAATAAAATGTTACATTACCTGAGCTGCTAATACCTAAAGTTATTTTTTTTAAATAAAATTACGGACCAGTATCATTTACCACATCCTTTACTATGAAACTTTTATTAAGCACATGTGCTGCAACGTTATATAACTTTTTCTATTTTTCGGATCTTATAAGCTCATAATCACACGCATTTTGTGTTATTTTAAGCCTATAACAGGTTTGTACCTTTTTTTCTTTCGGGTTGACAATATAGAACAAAAGACAATCGCTTGGCGTTTTCTGTGCAAATGTCAACCCCACTTTTAAGTTTAGTTTTCTACAAAATTGTTAATTTTTACCGTGTTAAAATTGTGGCTGGGTTACTTGCAGTGAAAAAGAGAACAGCTGACTATAAAAGATATCAAAATATCCTTTGTTCTATGAATTTCAAACATAGCGAAAATTGTAATTCCAACCCAAAACAAAAATCCCTAAATCGGTCATCATTTTAAATGTAAGTTTTTTTTTTAATTTTAGAGCAAAATAGAAAAAATAGTATAAAGCACTCATTTCGTTACACGTTTTTAGAGCACTTCGTGCATGCGGTACATACGTATGAAATTGATTCCAGTCTCTAAAAAAATGAGTACCGAAAGAATGTACATTTGAGTATGGCCGTCTAAAAAATAAAGTCGGATATAAGGATGTTTAAAACAAGAAAAATAAAAAGATGAAACGACAAAATTAGGATGCGTTCCTCGTTGAATGTTCGTACGCGTTTATGCAAATTTATAGCAATATAATTGACAATAAAACGTTAAGTGTAGGTGAAAGAGTCACGTAGAAACTTTATATGCTGGAACATAAACCGTAAGCAATAAAATAATCTACGGTCAATATTATTTATATAGTTTTAATTAAACCGCAATGACATGCAATTTTATACACGAAAATACCATCATTTTTAAAAATCGGGACTAAAATTAAGGGAAACCGATGTTTTTAATAATAATAATAACATGTTTTGATAAGAATTCGTTACTAAATATAAGTTTTAAAATAATATTTCATAATTAACATACCCTAACACTATAGTTCTGTTTTTAGCATTCGCTAAGGGAGGGAGCCGTCATCTAGAAAGTTATGCATTTTTAATATAAAGCTTTACTATGTACCCATGTATTTTAAACCTATCATAAGTAACATATTTATTGTTAAGAGACTCATTTCTAAAATAATAATAATTAAATTTGGTTTGCATAATTAATCATTGACCTCTAGAATATTCATTCTTTGACGCTGTAATAAAATATGGCCGCCTAAAAATATATTTTATCCAATACATACAGATAATAAGACAATTACCAGATTTATTTTAAATAGATAAACTCAATAATAACCCCCGCGTGGCTTTTACTTTATTGAGTGGATAATTATTTATTTTACCCACTTAACTGTCACTTGTCAAATTATTTTCTTGTAAATGTCATTAAAATTTGTAATAAAAATATGAATTCCTAAGCTATTTATTGGATAAAACCTTGTTTGGCATTTATGGGTAAACCGATATTGCCCTTTCTAAAATTAACCTGCTTGGCTGACGCCTCGCAGGTTAATTTTCTCATGGGTAATATCTATTATTCCCAAGTATACAGAAAAACGTCCTTTATATGCATTATAAAAAGTTGCAAAATCTATAATTTTTGTTTACTTCTTTTAAAGTTAAAAATGCTTTTCATTTTTAACCAAGGTTAGAAATGAATTTATATATAATCTGCTTTTTGGCTTTTGGTACCTCATAGATGGCGAAACTATCGCCTTGTCTGTAAACAGCTGTGGTTTGCGAATAAAATAACCTGACATTTTTGTGTATTTCTACGAAAAACAATAAGAAATAATATTTATTTATATATATATATATTATATGGGTCATACCGAGACTAATAATAGGAAATAACAAGAAGCCACTTATTTAAATTGTTATTTAGTTGTAGTATATAGTGACGTTAGAAATCTGAAAAATTTCTGTAGAATATCATTTAAAATGGTAAATTTTACGAGGTAATATGTTATTTATTAATGCTTCTGAATAAAATTCTGTTGTAACCACATAAGAAAATGACATTTTTCATTTTCTTATTAGGTTAGAAATATACTATTTCAAATATAAGGAACTTTATACATGAGCATATAATACTTATAAGCGAAAATACATTACCCCTCTTATCGTAATCGTAAAATGTAATTCACATTTTTATACATTTACAGCGCAAGCGCTAGAATAGTATTATACAGTAGTTTAGAATTTCCCAAAAACGCCCTAGACAAAAATTCTTGTATAAAAATGTATTTCATGAAAAAATTAACAAACTTTGACGATGTCCGTCTATCCGTCCGTCCGAATTCACGTTTTTTGTGAACACGATAACTGAAAAACGAATAATCCGATTGACTCGAAATTAAAAAAAAATCCTAGTCCTATGAGGGGAAGATCCCTATTATTTTTAAAAGTAAACGCCCCAAAAACAAAAAAGTTATGGGGCGTTAAACTTTAAAAAACTATAATTTTTATTATTTTTTTTCAATTTTTTTTCGTTTTTTGAAAAAAAAATTAAACTTTTTTGCTCTCTCCCTGTATTTTAAAAAATCAGGTAAATTTTGGGAGTTCAATTTTAGTTGGCTCATACCTATAAAAGCTATAAACTTAAAAAAACGTTAATTTACTTATAAGTAATTTTTTTTTCAGTGTATACACTGAAGAAAATTACGTTCTTGGCTCAAAGTAATCAACACTCTTGGCAGTTATTCTTTTAGCTTAAAAGATGTGTATCTTCAAATAAAAGTATTTATGTTGTCCCAAGAAAAGTGTCACTTTTGAAATATTTTTAAAATTCTCTTGGACCTGGCGCATTTGATGCAAAAACCATTTATCTTGTTTTAAGATTGTTAAAAATTAAATAATTTTAAATATTTTCTCCCAAGAATTTTTAAGACGACCAGTCGCATTTCACACAAGATCAAAGAATTTTAAGTTAAAGAATCAGAAAGATCTTGGCAAGGGAATTATATTTTCATGTTAAGAGAAGGCGCTTTTGGACGTATTCAAAAGTGCGAAGCATTTGGCCTAATTTCATATACCATTACCGCAAAGGATTCTTTTTTTAGTGTATTATTTTATTTGCTTTTATCGGCATTTTTGTGGTATTCACATGCCCAAAAATCCAAATGGGGGAGGAAAAAACAAAACAAAAAACAATCAATAAATAGCCCGTATATTAGGTAAAAGCTTTCGGGATTTTATATCTTTTTTATTTCAAAGTCTGGAATCCATACTCATGAATGATATAAACTTTTTATACATAAAAAGTTCGGGGAAAATTTCGAGAATTTTACGATTTTATAGATGATTACAGATTTTATACGTTTCCAACGATTTTATTTGTCATATCAAAATAATATTTTTTTAAAACACACACCGAAACAAAAATATCAATATACATTACTTCATCTAGGTGCTTGCGAAATGGGCTGCCTGTAACTTTTTAGTCCTAAACTTTTTCCTGTTTAACGTTTTGCAATTTTATAAAAAAGTCCTCTTGTTGTAATACAGGATACGATACAAGATCAATGGTTAAATTCTTAGTTTAGTTTTAATTATTGAGTACACAACCTTAAAGTTTGGTAACTTTGTTTTATTAAAATGGAACTCTTGAATTTTTCCTTTAATTAAAATGTCTGCAAAAAGTGCAATTTATCCGTGTGGTTTTCATCAATATTCTTTGAATATTATATATTTTTATACGAAATAACCTATAAAATAACAGCAAAAGATATGCGGTATTACGATTTCTACGTCAGAGATTTTAGGACCCAACATGAAAAATATACAAATGCAGCTTTTTTATAGACGGTACTTACCACTAGTTTATAGAGACGTTTGGACTTTGGGATACTAATGGAACTTACCTGCAACAAAAATAAAAAATTCAGTATAATTCTACATAAATCCATTAAATTATATTGAAGTATTTAGATTTATACATAATTTTAAGATAAAATAAACATTTTCAGATTTTGGGATAAGATATAAATAAATTTAAATCAGAAAACAATAATAAAACGATTAAATGTAAAAAATGCAAGTTGTTGTACTTTAGCATTAAGTACATTTAATCGAGGTTAAAATACAGCAGTCTTAATATATAAGCCCTTTCGGATTGCTTACCAAAGATGTGGTTATTGGTATAATTGTTAATACATTGGTTCAAATTATTTAGCAATACATCCGAATGTGTTGGTTACACTGACAGATACTGTAGTAAACACAACCTGTAAGTAGTGCACAGAAAAAAAGGATATCTTGAATCAAAGCAAAACGATCTTGATCCAAGGCCGCCATGGGTTTCGATATGTTTAACGCCATGACTGTCTTGGATCAAGTGCGCCGTGATCTTGGCATTTGAGGTCCTAGATTTAAGGACATTTCCTTAAATCAAAGCCACTTAAACCATTTATTTAAGATCATATTATCTTATACCAGGTATGTAATTATCTTGATTCAAGATCTTTATCCAAGATCATATTATCTTACACGAAGTCTTGGTTTAAGATAATATAATCTTGAATGAAGAGAATTATAATCTTGATTTAATATTATGCTTCTTTTGATTCAAGATCATATTATCTTAAACCAAGACTTGGTGTAAGATAAAGACCCCACAGTCAGGTTCCAGGGTTAATAGAATGGTAAATATTTTGAAAAAATTTCCCACACCTGTATCATATTATTTCGCACGCCTATGAGATATGATACTTTCCTACTATGTTAATCGTGTGAAATTTGGTTTCATAGGTGGTCGTAGGAAAAAGCACTTGTTTTTGAACAAAAACTGGTTGCAAAATGGCGCTTATAGGTATAAATTATTTAAAGCTACTTACCCGTGAATTTTTTAAGTAAATTTGAATATAACCATCGTTTGAGGGTAACAGATCCATTTTAAAGCAGATAAAAACAATGATATACTTTTAAAGACAACTGCCGGCAAAAAAAACCTAACTTCTCTCCCGCGCATATCTTGAACTACTGCGCAAATTGTCTGCCAGCCAACAATAACAACGGGCGAGTCTACTGTATATCTACGTGGGGTGAGGCCGGCAAACTCTTTACCGTAAGACAACAGGGGCTTTGAGTCAAGATAATAACTCTTGATTCTCTGTTACTATTTTAAATGTCATGCATTTAAGGAAAAAATCCTTGACACAAGGATTTTTCTACCAAGAGAATAATTAAAGGAAACCAAAGTCACAGATAATTTTAAACCGAGGATACATGATCTTAAAAGAAGATTAACTCGATTTAAGATAATATAAAATCAAGATATTTTATTATCTTCTGCCAAGATAACCTTTTTTTCTGTGTGTATTTTGTTTGTTTTGTCAAGATGGATTTTGGTCAAAATACAAGATTTTCGTTTTAATTTGTAAACAGAAATGGTAAGATGTAAAAAACAGCCGTTTATTATGCGAATATTTACATATAAGAAATAAGATATTAGAAAAAGATGTCATAATAACCAAATGCTATAACCGCTGTCAAAGCACGGTTACAGATTTTACTACCAATTCCGAAATCAAACGGTAAATACCAAACGTATGAACAAAACTTTCGTAAAGGCTTTATGCATTTTTTACGATATGCAGGTTTGTATCAAAATGAAATTAACCCGCATAACTTAAATGTTAGGGCATATCCACATGACGGCACATCAAGCCGATCACGGCATCGCGTTCTTATGTACTATGCTTGTTATGCAAGTCTGTGGATATGCACTAAAGTGATAGATTTATGTGAATTAACCAATCGAATCTCTATTTTTTTACGCCTCAGGGGAACAATTCATATTTGTTGTTTTGAAGTTGGTACAAATGCGTACATTAGTTCAAGTGAATAAAGAACATAGAGAAGAAAAGAAAACTAAAAGTCCAGCCTGCGAAAGATTATTTTGTGACAGAACGGGGCAGCGAAATGACGTAACGCAATTTATCTGACCTTGCGCAGTATGCATCTCTGTCAGCTGTGAAATACTGTCGGTCTTAAAACAATTCGTCACCCCAGTATTCATTTGTCGTATCTCCAAAAATTCCCCAGTAAATATCTCAAAATGTCCGAAAATAGAGATATGGCAAACCAATACTGGGGTGACAAATTATTAGTAGTTTGTTTATACTGTCAGTACTGTCAGATCGTCGTTTGTTTCTGTTAATTTTTCGACTTTTTACTGTTTTACTGTTTTAATTGTTTTTTTTTTGCTGCAATTGTTTTTAACTTTAAACAATACCTGTATTGTTGCTTTATGAAGAGCAAAGGGTGAATCCCTGGTGTACTCAAAGTAGGTGTACAAAATCCCGAAAATCAAACACACCGCGAAACATTCTTATAAAATAATTAAAAAAAAAACTATTTCGATGTTTCTTCGTAGATATTTATTGTTTTTTGTTGCATTTTTTAGAATTTTTATTTGACACATAAAACTAAGGTTAAAAAATACTTGTCAAAAACATCAATAATAGTGCGCATGTGCAAGTTTATCGCAGATGCTCAAGGCACATTTATCACACTTTTCCGCAACGGCTTTGGAGGTCTTTCCTTGTCTATGGTAAAGAATTATCAACAGATGACTCTTAATTTAATTTTTGAGGTTATACCGGGTGAGTTTTATTAATGTCCACCCCCAAAATTAAGATTAATCTTAATTCGATAAAAACGAAACTTGGTTGATTTATATAATTTTACATTGGCTATAAAATGGCGAAACCGGCATAAATATATTTTTTTTTAATGGAACCCTTTATTTTTTTACATTCTTGAATTCAGATTAGTTTTTTTTTAAATCGAATTTTTGCGAGTCCCCGGTAAATGAATACTTCGATCCGACCATTAATTATAATATTATTAATTGCTTTTGCATATACTTTTGGTACAAGTGTGTCGAAGATATATGCGTCCGCGCTCGTCTAATCCGTTGTTCTGCAACATTACCAGGGGTTGCATTTTATTGCTAATATGGCATCGGGGGTGGCTATGAAATACATACCATCGCCTACTTGAGTGTCGGGTCTACGTAATCCACCACCGAGGGGACTTGACGTCGGGCAGACTGGATGACTGACTACCTCTTCAAATATTTAATTTAATTTATAAGAAACATTTATTACAACTTACTTATAAGACAAATATCTTCTCAATTTATTACCTACCCACCTAAATATATAATATAATTAAAATCTAGTAGTCCAAAGACTACTAACTCTTATAAGAGTTTTTAAATATTTTCAAAAAGTTATTTTTACAATTTTCCACCCTTTCCTTTATTTCTTGATTTATAACATGCCCTAAGTTCACAACTCTACATAATCTTTCAATTAAGCCCCAATTAGAAAATTCTTCCAAATTCTAATTCATTCTTCCAAATGTTTTCTGTTTTCTTTTTTTTATTTTATTATTTTTTTTTCAATCAAACTTTTAGTCATCATTCACTTTATTAATAATTTAGGTTAGTTACCGGTTTCGATTATCATCGTCAGACTAGCCAAAAATATATAAAAATACTATATCCATAAAAGGTCAAAAATAACCATAAGAAAACATTTAAAAATGTAAAACACAGTAACGTAACGTCCACTTCAATTTACAAGACAAATAAACATAATATTACCAATAAAATTACAAAACACGTGTTTAAACATACAGTATATAAATAATAAATGTCAAATGTTTTTGTGAAAATCTATAATCAATATTAGGGATGTTCAAGCTAAGGTGTGTAAGAAAAAGAAGTAGAAGAAGAAAAAGGAAAAAAAAAGCAGAAGAAGGAAAGAAAAAGAAAAGGAAGAGGAAGAAGAATAGGTATAAGCATTTTAAGGGATGGGTAAAATATTTTTAAACACTATTCAACACAATTTATTGTTAATATTATGTTTATATTGTCTTGTAAATTGAAGTAGACGTTACGTTACTGTGATTTACATTTTTAAATGTTTTCTTATGGTTATTTTTGACCTTTTATGGATATAGTATTTTTATATATTTTTGGCTAGGTAATATAAACTTTGTTTTTCTTAAAATAATCTCTAACTTGTGTAATTTCTTGTAGTCTGACGATGATAATCGAAACCGGTAACTAACCTAAATTATTAATAAAGTGAATGATGACTAAGTTTGATTTTTTAAAATAATATCTCTTCACTATAAGTATACGTAAGTTAAATTATGGATCTCAATATTTTTGATTTTCGCAATTGGGTAAATGTTTTCTTGTCATATAGCTTAAATCTTCGTCCTCATTGGCTATTATTACCTGGTTGTCAGCGAAAAGCAAGTACACAAATAGTTATTTAAAATATTGATTTCCATTTTTTCTGGACCTGGCAACCAAATATTTCTTAATATACTGAATTCACTATTTTATTTGGTGGAGGATTTATTTATTGTTTCGTGTGTAAATTAAACAACAATCCTGTCTCAGAATACATAAGTTAATTTTATTAAAGCCATTTTGATCAGAAAAAAATTAATTTTAAAAATGTATACGTAGTTGTAGGTTAAAAAAACTATTTAAACTACTATTTATTTATAATTTATTTAATTCACAGTATCTCATTAGTATTCATTCTGAGAAGAGAAAAAGAAGTACTTACTAAAAGCGGAATAAGAGGAAGAAACTTGCAAATTTTTACTTTTGTTGTTACGAATCAGAGATATTGGGGTAGTTGGTATTTTTTTAAAGATAACAGTAAACTTATACAATACAATACATTTTTTGAATTAATATTTGTTTTTGTGGAGAAAAAGTTATTTGCGTTCCAAGTAGAAGTAAGTGAATTTTTCTGTGTGAGGTCGTATTTTGTGGACCGAAGCGAAGCTGAGGTCCATAAAAACGACCGAAGACAGAAAAAAAACTTACCTACGAGTAGGGATTACGTTTTTCTCACTAAAAAGGAGTTAAAATCGTATTTTATTAATAATATTTTTGACATTTATATGTGTGACAATTCAACAAATATTTTTTTTATGGAATCACTTTATAAAATTAGGAATAGTAATCTTGTATCTGGGTCTCCCTTAGGTAAGTGTCGGACACTTCGTGTCCTTTAGCGGTAAATCGTTTTTTCTGTCTATTTACGGTTTTGTTTGTATTGATTTCATATATCACTAAGTGTGCTCGATATAGTTATTTTCATTACTGTCGGCTTTTTGATTTAGTAATGTCAACTTACCTAGTTGGGAGTGAGAAAAAAATACTTTTTAGCAAATTTACAAATATAATAATTCTAATAATTGTATACTTTTTCGGGGAAGAATAATTCTTATTTATTAATAAATAAAGAAATAAATAAAAAATCGTGAAAACCCATAATATTATGGGAAACGAAAATTTGACAACATCGCATATCTTAACACACGAAATTATTAGCGCGATTTTTAAATCTACCAAGGCCTTGCAAGGAGGGCATTTCTCTATGTAGGAATTTGCAATTAAACAAATTTAAAAACGTATTTTCCGGGTCATTTTAATGGCTGAAATTCTGGGAAAGTAGTTTTTCATGTATCTATACTGGAAATTCAATAAAACCTGCAGTGACTCAGTTGCGAATATGTGGTAAAAGGCGAAGATCATACCAGTTCGGGTGCGACTCGCGTAATTTCGTCAAAGCTTCGCAAAAGCGGACCCCTTATACGAAAGCAGCAGAGTCACTGTAGGTTTTATTGAATTTCCAGTATAGAAGTGTGCACTTTGCGTGTTAGCCCAAAATCCGATACACTATTTTCGTGTGTGGACATATGCGCTGTTGCCAAATTATAATGGTTTTGACGATTTTTTATTTATTTATTTGTTCAATATTAATAAAAAAAAAACAAGAAATCAGTTTTTATAAATTTTTTTATCATTTAGCTCAAGATTTCCTCATAAACAATATTCTTCTTTGCCATCATATTATAAGGGTATAACCAAAATGCGTTTTCGTGAAAAAGTAATAGTAGTAGTAATGGTAGGGAGACCTAAGCATGGCAGAAATGCCCCTTTTTGCCTCAAAAAACGTAATAAATAAAATACATAAAAATTAGTGTAATAGCAATTGAAAAAAAGCAAGCATGTGTCTATGTCTATGACTTTAAATAAAAAAGTCCTACACCGATAAAAATCACACAATCACATAATAAGTTATGTAAAAATTTCACAGAACTTATTGCTATATTTTTAAAATTTATATAATATATTATGCATCTTCACAAAATATATTACGTAATTTTTAAGTTTCATGTAATATATCACACAATAAGTTATGTAAAATTTCACATAGCTTATTGTTATATTTTTAAAATTTACATTATATATTATAATGTATCTTTACTTATTATGTAATTTTTAAATTTTACATAAAAGATATGTTATGTATTTACACATAAGATATTATGTAATTTTTGGTGCCTTTATTCACAGTACATAACGTAGGTAAGAATATTGCCAACGTTAAGTTATGTGATTTTTACAGAATTATTTCTGTAAAATTTTATTTTGCACAAATTTTTACTAAATATATTCGGTAAAATTTTATTTCACATAAATTTTTACAGAATATGTTATCTGTAAAATTTTATTTCACATAAATTTTTACAGAAATTGTTCCGTAAAATTTTATTTTACATATAATATATTAAAAATGTTATTTTTACAGAATGTGTTCCGTAAAATTTTATTTCAGATTACTTATTATGAAATTATACAGAATATGTTCTGAAAGACTCACATAAGTTAACGTTGGCAATACATAAATTTTTGTCAGTGAAGGGTAGAAATTTCTCACAAAATCTGTGATCATTTCATTTAATGAGATGACCTTTTCTCGGTTTTTTTGCATAATGGCCAATCTTATCAACCTCCTTTTAAATTTTACTATTAAAAGGTGGATAAAGTAAACACCCTATTGTTGAACAAATAGCACGTAGAAGTAGCATGTGTCTCTCAGGCCGTATAAATCTAAATGAATGCGCCTCCTTGCGCCCACAGCCACAGCCGGCTCCGTTACTTCAAGAGCTCATCCTTTCGTGGCTCTAGAAATGCTCCAGTAATGATGGTCTGGCAGATTATTACGTGCACAACTTTAAGGATCATTATTATTTTTAAACAAAGCAAAAATCACTAAAAAAAGCCTAAAAAGTAATACCGCATAGACAAAATAAAACCAAAGGATATTAAATAGATGATTATTTTTATGGTGGATTTATTTTTAAGATTTTTTTTTAGAAATTGATTTGTCTCATCGGAAAACATTTCGTTCTTGAAACACATACGGACGTATTAGCAAATATATTTTTTGAAAATTCAGAAACTGATAAACAATCTGAATCAACATTTTTTATCTAGGGTACTTTTTGACGAATTTGGAAAGCTTTAAATATATACACAGATAAAAATCAAATAATCACAAAATAAGTAAATGTAAAATTTCACAAAACTTATTGCTATATTTTTAAAATTTACATAATATATTATGTATCTTCACACAACTTATTATGTAATTTTTAAGTTTCACGTAATATATTATGTTTTTTCACGTAGGTAAGAATATTGCCAACATTAAGTTATGGATTTTTACAGAATATGTTCTGTAAATTTTATATTTACACAAAATTTTTACAGAATATGTTCAGTAAAATTTTATTTCACATAAATTTTTACAAAATATGTTCTGTAAAATATTTCACGTAAATTTTTACAGAATATGTTCCGTAAAATTTTATTTCACATAACTTATTACGAAATTATACAGAATATGTTCTGGAAAATTCACTTCACTTAACATTGGCAATATTCTTACAAATATTTGTATCAGTGTAACTTGTCTGACAGGTCGAAAAGTCAAAATCTAAACTCGTTCGTTGACGACTAGGGGATTATCCTTAAATATTTGTATAATTACGCCCTTACACTCCAAAATGACCCCCACCCCCCTAGGAGCGATACGTAATACTTGAACGTTCCCTTAATTAGTACTTGTTTCCAAGAAATTATTATTAGTACTATTTCTAATTATTTTTGGTATTTTAAATATTTACTTAAACTATTGTAATATGTAATATTTTTGTTTAATTTGTTTTAACGCATATTTAATAATTTAGTCCTGAAGCAGCCTAAATATTGGGTGACACGTTGGCATGATTATGTAATGCAATAAAGTTTTTATTTGCTTCATTTCCGAGTGTTTATCACAAATAACCCTAAATATAAAAAACCGTTATTTGCATAAATTATACAGAGCGGTCCAGAAGTCACCCCTCCCCCTCTTAACTTTTCAACGAGTTTAGATATCGACTTCAAATTTAGAACTCTTAAATAAGACAACTTAAACTATCTTTAAGCATATATTTGATACTTTTAGCTCTTAAAATGTGGGCAGGGGGGCATGAGGCGACATTTTTTTAAATGGAAAGGTGGGTCGTGTGATACATCATTTTAAAGCTTATAAAATTTTCAATTTAACTGTATTTTAAAAAAAAAAAATTAAACATTTTTTTTGGGTTTAAATTAGGGTTGAAAATGGGTATTTTTGTCAAAATTTCTCTAAAAAATCCAAACAATTTTTTAAAAATGCCTAATTTCATAATGAAAAAAAGTAAATTATACTTTTCAACTAATTTTAGTTGACATAAATAAAAATTAACAAAAAAAAAACTTAAAAATTTATCTTTTTAGCACAAAAAACTGAAAAATCAAAACCTTAAAAAACATGTTTAAAAATTTTAAAAATTTATGGTTATATAGAGAATTTTAAAGGCTTTAAAATTATGTATCACACCACCCCCTTTCCATTTAAAAAAAAATCCCCCCATGCCCCCCTGCCCACATTTTAAGAGATAAAAGTATCAAATATATGCTTAAAGATAGTTTAAGTTGTCTTATTTAAGAGTTCTAAATTTGAAATCGATATCTCAACTCGTTCAAAAGTTAAGAGGGGGAGGGGGTGACTTTTGGACCGCACTGTATAGCATATTATTGAATTTTTGTACCCAACTCATTACCGCGTCCAAAATACAATATTGTTTTCTACTGGATTTTGTAGACGACTTTATAAAGTCTCAATAATTGAAATTTTAATTGCAGTTACGCTCATTAACAAAGTTTGCCTAAAAGGAGAATTATGACATAAAACTCTAACGGAGAGTTTTTATCTTCCAATTTTGCCTACAGAGCATCAATTAGTGGACATTTGATTTCTACCCAATGGAATTAAAATGTGATTTAATCAAATGAAATATTTTTAACCCTTTTTATACGACCCATTATTTGAATGCAATTATTTGTTTTGCTGACTATAATTTTGGTACTAGGAAAACTGAGGAAAAGGCAAAAAATATATTTTATCCAATACATTAATATAAAGACTTAGATTACTGTCGTCAATTTACCTAAGGAAATTGACATTTTATTAATTGTTTATAAATTGTCTCACGTCTCCCCTAGCAACGTGAGGTAATATTTTTACCCTACTCTTTTAGAAAAGTCAGTTTTTTCACAAAATACTTACATTTTAGGGATTGGGGTGTGTGCGTTTATCCCGGGATCCCATTTAATTGATCTTACGAACCAAACCGCTAAAATAAACAGTAACAATGTTGAAATTTTTGAAGCCATAAACTTGCAATCATAACCTCAAAATTGAACTTTCTTCAATTTAAATTTTTGATAATTATCAAAAATTTTATAGTCGCGTTCGTATTTTTCTTTTGATTTGGGTGGTATAGTATTTAAAGTAGCCACTTTTGCTTCTTTTAGAATGCCCTCAAGGACAAAAACACTTTTTTCATCTTTAAAGTCCAATTTTAATTTGAAAACGACGCCACGCGGTAAAATAAATCTTGATTTTAAACTGTCAAACTTGCAATTGTTTTTTTTTGTACCGTAGCCGCCTACTGTTTCAGCGGCCATAATGAAATAAAACATTGTGTGTACATAAAAAATCATTATTAAAGATCGCATTTTCATATGATTACAAATGTATTAGATAAAATTTTGTATGGCACACGTGGGTAATTAGATATCGTCCACTCAAGAATACTGACCTACTCGGCCTACGTGGCGTGGGCCAAACATTCTCTCGTTGATAATATCTTACTTTACCCACTAGTACCATAAATAACTATTCCCTAAACAATCACCCCTTGATAAAAAATTAACTAAAAATATCTTGTAAAATATCTATCTTTTAATGATATGGCAGTAAAAATCTCCTAGGTTACATAATAAAATAATAAATAAGTCGAATAATAAAAAAATAAAACTGAAAATGGTACGGTTCCACCGCACTTACTTTCTCGCAAAAAGGTTCGGATAAGTTTGGACACAAAAACAAGTACACAATCTTCACACACAACGGGGTATTATCAATGACTGTCAAATTAAGGAGTAGGTCATAAGTTCCCTAGGAAACTTTAGACCTACTGTACACATAGCTGTGTTATAAAAATTTAAAACAATGTTTTTTACTTAAAAAACAAAACTAATATCTTACCTACATGTAATTTAAAATATAATCTAAAATGTTATTTTTACCTAAAATATGCATAATTTTATTTCAAAACAATAATAATTATACTTTTATTTCTTTCTGTCCATTAAAATTTATATTTGCAGGTAACTTTTTTATAATGACTAGTAATAAATGGAAATTAGTTATTAAAATAACAAAATAATCAGAACCTAGGGGAAAGTAATTAATCATTCAAGCATCGATTTATTATTGCTTAGTCGTAGAATTATAATCATTCCACTTCTCTGCTTTATCAGTATCATTTTCAAATCAAAAAGCTCTTTCAATATTATTGAAAGCTCTAATAAAAATCTGAATAATTGACAATGCAATTTCATAAAACAGTGATTCTTTTTTTCATGAGGTTCAATAAAACTCGTTTGGTTTGAATTTCAGCGACAAATGTTTGCTCGCTGACGGCATAAAAGCCTTTTAATCAATCATTCAATTGAGAAATATTAGCATAATATTGAATAGAAACTAAATAAACGGTTAAACCCGTGCTCCTTATCAATTTTTTCGGTACTTTATTTTTCCTACGACCTAGTTAGTATATACATGATAAGCTAGATAACAATGAATTTGTAGTCATATTCTTATTTGATCTAACGCGGGCTTTTGACACCCTAAAGTTTGAATTTGTTCAAAAAAAATGTCGCAAATGGGAATTCGTGGTAAAATTGGACAATGGATCTATTCATTTATGAAAAATCGTAAATTTCGTGTAAGGGTTTGGAGTAAAATGTCTAAGGAGTTCAATATAAACTGGGGCATTCCGCAAGGAATATTCTTGGTCCTTTGATCTTCTTAATGTTTATCAATGACTTACCTGAATATATTTTAGACGGGATATCCTTCATGTTTGCGGATGATACCGGTATAGTTATAGCTAGCTCAAATCTATCTGATCTGATAATTAAAGTTAACAGTTTGACAAATGGTGTCGAAGTAATATGTTAATTATTAATTACAGCAAAACCATTGCTATGGAAATGCACACTCAATATAGACCAAGAAATATTGATTTAGATTCATGTTTTTTCATTAATAATAACCCAATTGTAACTAAAACAAAAACCAGCTCAGCTGGAGCGATTGCATTGATTCAATATGCAAAAATTTAAATAAGCAATATTTTGCTATTAAAACACTTAAAAGTCTTTTGTATGAACAAGGCCTATTATAATAGGCCTATAATTATAATTATCTGATTACTACGCATTAGTGTACTCCGCAATAAGCTATAATATAATGGTCTATGGATTGGCTGCTGAAACTGACCGTATATTTGTTATCCAAAAACGAATTATTCGCCTTATTTACAATATTCCTTCAAGACAAACTTGCAAAGCAATCTTTAAGACTAAAAAATACTTACATTTCCATGCATTTATATACTCAAACTATTAAGCTACATTTTTAAAAATAGGCACCAATTTTCAAGAAATATGGATGAACTCATTTACCCGATTTTTTTATAAAAAATCACCCATATCTGCGGGTTCATTATTTTAACTTGCTACCAGCAGCGTTAAAAAACGAAGTCCCCTTTAATGTTTTTAGAATGAAACTAAAAAAAATTTTAAGCGATAATGCTTTTTATACTGTTAGGGAATTCACCGACGCACTAAATATAAATAATGTTACTTATGTCTTAATTTATTTTATACATTTATTTTAATATTTTTTTAAATAATTTTAGTAATAATTTTAATCTGTTTTTTATATGACTTATCTATCCAATGTATGTTGGCAAAGATTAATAAAAATATCTATCTATCTATCTATATAGGTACTATAGCGCATTTTTGTGCATTTGAATAAGGGTTCCTAATTTCGGACGAATCCAATTTTTTTTCAATAGTAGATCTGGATCCCATTGCTTATGTTTCTTGTTATTCCTTGACATTTAGTTCTGCCCTATTGAAAATGACGGGTCTGCGCGGGTATAAATGTTGCATAGACCGGACTTTTGAGCGGGTGAATTTCATCCGCTCAAGTCCGGTTTATGCACCATTTATACCCGCCCAGACCCGTCATTTTCAGCAGGGTGCAAATAAAAAGTAATTTAATCTCGAATTTAATCATTAAGTAATTTTTTACGAATACTCTACCGTTACCATATTACAAGACGGATTTAATTCGACTTTCGGCTTCACATAAAAGTAGGTTTCTGTTTACCTCTGCAGATAGTATCTTAGATACACTACTATAAGAAATTAGAAAACCATCCGAAACTAGGCGCCTTTCCTATACCGGTACTGTCAGTTACGTCGCGACGTTACGTCAGATATTAATTACGCTATAATTTTATCAGTAGTAATATCATAAGTGCATGTTGAATTATTGATAATTTTTTTACTGTATTAAAAAAATATTTTGCTTGGCAATTGTTTGAGTGCATTTTTCGTGTTACAACATTCCGAGACCGCAGGTCGAGAAATTTTTGACGAAAAATGCATAATTTCCTTAAACAAAATGTTTTTTTTATATACAGTAAAAAATTTATGTATAATTCAACATGCACGAATGGTATTTTGAAAGACTATTTCACAAACAAAATAAGGAAGTATATAATTTTACCATGTTTAATGTTGTTTCATATTTAAATTAAAAATTTAAGAACTAAACAACAATATTACTTTAAGTACAACTATAATTAAAAATTTAAATCTCAAATTTGCCGCGCTTTTTAAAACCACGATATTTACTTGTTCGCGAATATTTCGAAGTCTAAAATTTGCTTGAGGGATATTTTATGCTTGAGATTATTCCAATAAAATAGTTGTTATCATATATTTTAGCATTTAAATAAAGATCATTGCTGTTTTTGTTTAAAAAGTTTAGTTTTCAAGTGTTTAAATTAGTTTTGAGTAGCCTTTTTTTAATACCAAGCAAAGTAATATATCTGTTGATATACTTTGTAGATCCGAGTACTTTTGTTGATATACTTTGATACCAAATTAAATAAATTAAAATTTATAAATATCGGTGATTTAAGGCTTTTAAGATGGAAAGTGCATAAAATATAATATCTGAAATTAATTAGGGTTTATACCTAGGATGTTTTGATCATAAAATAAGCATTTATATTGCTTATCAATAAAAATAAATAACTAAAGGAAAGCTTCACAAATTAAAACACATTTTGCAAAAATATAATATTTATTAAGATGTCAGTAACTGTCAGTTTCTTGTTTTAATAGTAACCAAGTGATAATTGCAGTTCTGCAAAAATTATCAGATTCATTTTGATCTGATTGGTCAAGAAACTAAAAATGCAAGATTTGGATTGGCCTATATATTGTTTGTGAAATAGTCCGTATCATTTTTAAATGTCCCTTTTTTTTACACATTAAACATGCGTGCAATACCTTGGCACGTTTTTATTTTAGTACTGAAGTAATAGACAAACACAAATATATAATTGACAAATTGTTTACTTTATTAATGTATATTGTGTTTATTAAACACAATGTAGTACGCGGGTAATTGTTAAAAAGGCAATTGTAAAATTTACAATGTAAATTTAAATACAGTATTACACGGCGAAAAAAGTATTAAAAAAACCCTATTCATTAAAAAACGAGGGGAGTTTTAATTTTTAATATTTATTTTCAGTTTTTTTTTTATATTTAATTTAAACTTTAATGTCAGAAATATAAATATTTTGAAGGTTTGCTTTTTACACTGTGAATAAAGTACCCCGATTTTCATAAATACTAAGCCAATAAGTTTGGAAGTCCAAACCTATGGTTCAAAAAAGGTGTCTCTGTTGCCTTTGACAAATTTCTATTATTAATAACTGAAAGAGGCAATCGGGTGAGAATCGAACTTACGCTATCCGATAAGCTAATAATGAATCGGACGCTTTAACTCATTAGTTTAGCTAGTCCCCCAAGAAACATTAAAAAAAAAATAATAAAAATCTGACAATTATTCAACTTTATAGTTCTATTCCATTTTAGATTTACTTTCATTAATATTCCAGATTGGAATTTCCAATAATACAATAATCCTTTTAAAAATATAGCAGATTCACCTAATAGCATTTTAAGTCTTTATGTAGTATCTACTCTAGAGTAAACTGCTAAACCAAAAAAATATCAGCATTAAAAACCAATCGAAGGACTGACAATTTGAGTATTCTGTTTTTTTATGATTCCATTTATTACACTCCTTTCAGTTTTAGCTGAAAAAGTATTTTTTCTACGATCTAATAGAAAAGTTAACATTTCTAAGAAAACAAATGAAGTTTTCAGACTTCAAAATAACCTATTTCTTAGTATTTTACTTTCCTGCTCGTTAACATGATAGCAAGCAGAACAGTAAATTTTTTCGCGCGTACAGTGTAGGCAACCGGCATGTCAATCGTAGCTGTCAGTTATATGCGAAGAGATGTTGGTCCGCCATTTTTTTAATATGAAATTATTATTTAATTTGAATCAAATCTCAATTTTGTGTGCTAAATATTTGTTTGCTATATATTTGTTGTTACGAAGGAATTACGGAGAGGTACTGGGTTTAGGATTTTACTTTTACACCAACAGATTTGCAGAAAATTGTACTCAAGTGCTGCGACCTTGTAAGGTAACTTACTGTCTGAAATTAATTTATTTATTTATTTATTATAGATCGTAGAGAAAATGTTGTTTGTATTATGAGCGCAAAATGTGATTCTGCTTTCGCAAGATTTATGATCAGCAAATTCCACGCTCAAGCTGAAATCAGTCATTTTCTTTTCTTAATATAAAAAAAATAATACGATAGTTTTCAAAGGAGGATGTCAGAAAAAGGCGATCTTTGGCCTCGCTACGGAACTTTTCTAACCCTTTTAAAATCATTGTTTGGGTCCTTGTGAGTGATAAAAGTAATAAAAAAATAGTTTTGTTTTTTTGTTGGATGTTTTGGCACCTCCGTTTGTTTAATAAACTTCTTTTGCCATATTTCCTACGCCATTTTAAAGTTTGAACTTATGGGTATGGATCCACACATAAGCCATCACAAGATACTTGCATACCAAATTTTATCAATATCAGAAACAAAAAAAAATGACCACCCTAATAACACGGGATTTGGTTTTTCACAATTTTTATTATCATATTCATAATCAGCGGTACACAAAATAGTCGTATGCAAAAATCACAAGTTCACTGTGCATTTTAACAGTTCCCTTCACTTCTGGGAAAAATGATGGTTATTTTCTGTCTTCTGAGGACCCAAACAATGATTTTATAAGGGTCAGAAAAATTCCGCAGTGAGGCCAAAAATCGCCGTTTCCTGACATCCGCCTTTCCAAAATCCTAACAAATTACCCTATATCAACAATTTTTGTACACAAATATTTTGTATATAATTTTAAACGACTTTAAAAAAATCCGTCCGTCAGTCTTTCCGTCCGTCCGTTTGTCACGTTTGTGTACACGATAACTGAAGAACGATATGAAAATTTCAGAAAAATCAAGTTCTACCAGAGAAAAAACACTATTGTAAAAAACATTTCATTCAAAAAAAAAGGTTATAGCGGGCGAAATTTTTCAACAAAATATAAAAGCTAGAAGGTAAAGTCTGATAAGCTCCAAATTTTTAGAAAAGATTACTTTGATACACGGAAAGAAATTAGTGGGCTCTGCGCTATACATTATAAGATATTTGGTAACAGTGGCAAATTATAGTGATTTAAGCTATAGATTATAAGGGACACAATAACTAATAATGTTAAAAATAAATTGGAAACGATTATATTTATTACAGGCACTATTATAAATTTACAGAAATTTTATTATATTATAAAAATTATTAGCACGGACAATAATTAAATCTATTTAAGCTATAAATGCCATACTATTTGTTATATTTTATTATTCACTAAAAAATTAAAGTATTTCATATAAATTTTTACACTGACTGCCATAATTGTAAGAGAAAGCCTTGTATTTATATAATAAGCGATTATAATTTGCTTGGTATGTGTGTTATAGCGCTCCTAGCTATAATTTTTTTTTTCCGTGTAGGTAGAAATATTTGTAGAAATTCAAAAAAATATATAAAAAAAAGTTATAGTTAAAAAAAAACATAAAAAATACATGGAAACGTTTGATAAACTCCAAATTTTCAGAACAGAAAAGATTACTTTGATACGAAATATTCATACCAATTTTAAAACAAATCACCTTAACATCTTAATTATTACCTAATAATAAATTTTATTAGTTTAATTATTATGGGAACTGATACAGTTTCCCCTTTTTACGGTAAGCTACTTAGCCGCTTTTCGCGCATCTAAATGACAATGTGCGTAGCCGCCAAAGAACTTTTACATCAAGAAGGAGCATGATGAAATCTACCGTATGCTTTGTTTGAAGCGTGAACCAACTACGGTGAGGGGCTGGTGGGGAGTGACTATTGTTTACACTTAGTACGCCTAAAGAGATAGAAAGAATGTGTAAACTCACAGTCTAATGTCGTAAAATGACTGACAGGGGTACAGTGTTGCCGTTTGTAAACATATACTTTGGATATTTTAATGTAAATTTTAAGAAACATTAGTTCTGTATGAGTTTTATATGAACTAGTAGTTTAATCTTAATAGATTTAAATATACTATATTATTAAACATAATTATAGTAAACACAATAAAGTTTTTTACATTTTTAATTTAAGTATAATGATTTGAATTCATGATAAGGTGGAAACTACGCAACATCGCTACTAGGTAGCCTGAAAGTCGACTAGCGACATCTACATTTTACACCACAAAGCTGATCGCGTTTCTGTTAGTAAATAAACAAACAAAAAGATGAACCATTCATAAACATTGTTCTGAAATTACTTCTTTAGGTAAAAGTTCTTTGGTAGCCGCGAACAACTAATGTTCTTACCGAAAAAACGTCGCGACGCGTCGCTTGCGATTAAATGCATTTATGCATATAAAGTGACGCTCTCGCAACCGCTAAATGCATGCGCTTGTATGCACCGCATCTCATATCCCGCACTCATCCGCATCACCATGCTCCCAATATGATTATTATAGCACCAGGTTAGTGCATATTGTCTTCTCACCATTTTTAATATCACCATTTCATTCACAACTCAAACTGTTTAAATCCTGCAATCTAGCCACACCAAAAATATTTTTTTCTTCAAGCGTACTAAAATGTTCATATTTTATAACTGAAAGCACTAGTTAGAAGTAATCTATTTTTTTACAGTAAAAAGATGAGTTAATTGTTGTACGCCGTAAAAACAAGTTAGTTAGTAAAACAACCACTGGCGGCAGCACTCTTTGACTTTGATGACAGCCATACTTCAAACTTGTTTGTTTATTATGTAAACAGGTGGTTGACTCGAGATTCTTTGCAAAAACCTTGTGTGAAATTGATTAAAAATGTTTGAAGAAGAATATATGGTTTATACACAAACATATCTCTCCGAAATTGCAAATGCTACATTAGACAACATAGAAATCGCGAAAAGTGTACGATTTATGCTATGAAAAAAATTTAAAATGAGCTAAGGAAGGTTTAAGTTTATTTCAAAAGGGTTTTATTGGCCTAATTTAATAAAAAAAAACAAACTTTATTACTGAATAAATTAAATTCAAAAATTAATATTTAAAAAAAATATATAGGATGCTTGAAGAAAAAATAGTATGTTTTACTCAGAGGAAAAGTGCTTTTTTTACTAGTCTGTAGTTTCCGGACTCCGTTTCGCGTCGTCCGTAAATTCTACAAACTAGTAAAAAAAAGTTTCGCTTTTCTTCTTAGTAAAACAATATACTATTTTACATTGTAGGTGCGCAACTTTTTAGTACACTATAAAAGTGCGTGCATGAGCTTGAAAAAATCATATTTTTGGAAAGTATTTTGGGGGGTAACACCATATACTTTCCATTGTGAAGAGTATACAATGGAAAGCGAAGCATTACATATATTCCAGGCTTTTTTATGATGCCATTTTCACTGCAGGTTATTTATGACCCGAATGCACGGATAAAGGGACGCGGAACTGAATTAATTATTCAAAAGTTGGTAATAACCATAAAACGTTATTTAATGCACCCGCGTCATTACACAAACTAAGCTATTTTACTACATTTAATAAAGCACGGTTCAAAAAATAATCAGGTTTGTTAACAGCTTTGTTATTTTTGTTTTGTAAAATGTTAACGAATTGTTCAGTAAATCCAGGATTTCATTTACAGTTTTTACCAAATTATAATTGTTGTGCTATCATAGCTATAGAGCTTAACAAAAATTTCATATATAACTCTCAAACAAAACAAGATGGAACCTAAACTAGTTACTAAGTCACTAACAATAATAAAATCTTAATTTTAGAAGCCAGTGGCGTCAGAAAGAGGGGTTATTTTTTTATTTTCCATTTTTACTTAATTGCAAGTACGCCACTGACCTATTTAAGAGTTTAATATTTTGCACAATATTGCAAACTTTTATTTTTTGTATTTTAACCGTTTTAAATGTCCGATATAAATAACTGGTTTCGTTGGCGAATTAAAAAATTAACCTAGTTTTAAAAAAAATATTTTATCCATTACATACAGATAATGAGACAATTACCAGCTTTATTTTAAATAGATAAACTCAATAATAACCCCCGCGTGGCTTTTACTTTATTGAGTGGATAATTATTTATTTTACCCACTCAACTGTCACTTGTCAAATTATTTTCTTGTAAATGTCATTAAAATTTTTAATAAAAATATGAATTCCTAAGCTATTTGTTGGATAAAACCTTGTATGGCACTCATGGGTAAACCGATATTGCCCTCTCGAAAATTAACCTGCGAGGCGTCAGCCAAGCATGGGCAATTTTCTCATGGGCAATATCTTACTTTACCCACTAGTACCATAAATAACTATTTTCCCGTTACGTCAAAAAACATATAATATTTTTTTTTCGTAAATATTAAAAAAAACATGCCGTAAGGGATTAAAGTTAAATTCAACTTCAATTAAAGTAGGATTACTACAATTTTAATTAAATAATTTTAAGTTTTAAAAATCAGGTAAAATATGGATTTTAAGGCAAAATTTTACGAGATAACACTTTAGTCAACCGGACTTTAAGCACTATAGAATTATATCAACAATGTGACGTTTTTCTTGACAGAAAACGTCACATTTAGGCTCTCTAGTCATTATATATATTAAACTCCGCGCATTATCTATCTGAGTTGATGGTCATTTGTTTCTTGTTATTTGGTTGGCAGAATATAATTAGTTCCTTATGTAAGGTCTTCATCTTGTTTAAAATTTATTGTCAATCAAGACATTATTTTGACATTTATAAAAAAATCCAAATAATTTGCTTTAGCAAGAAGAAATAACAAGAAAAGTGCATAAAAAGAAAACTAAAGCATCAATCTATAAACATTTTGTTTAAATGAAGTAATATAATGCAGTGCTCTATAAATTTTTGAAGTAAACACTATAACAGAATTTTTTGGTTAAAATAATACTGGTCCGTAATTTTATTCAGGTAATGTTAAATTTAAGTTTATAATAGCACTTTATGAATAAAAACTTACTTTTATTATAATTTTGAACAAAGTTTTACTTTTTAAACAGATTTTGTTATTATTTGTAAGACGTAAAATGACAGTCAATTTAACCTAAATGTTAAAAATTATCAAAAGCACAATGGGCTACAAAAATATTACTAAAAGTCATTTTTAAACCACTAATCATAGCTTCCTTGATCTAATTTGTTACTCAGATAGATAATGCGCCGAGTATATGTAGAAATACGGCGAATAATAAAATTTTTTAGCACACGGGGTCAGTAGTGTCAGCTCGTAAAATTATTGTGAACTTTTAAATATGGCCGCTGTTGAAGCCGTATGTTTATGAATACTACATAATACTTTATATTTATGAATTTTCTGTATAAGAAACTTCGAACTTTTTTTCTTAGTGTAATTTAAATCGAGTTTTACACCATGTATTCGCAGAATTATTCTAAAATAGCTTTCCGGAAAAGCCTTTCGGAAATTATCCATTTTATTACCGAATTTTCCCCGTTTCCAAGACAAACTTTGGCTAATTTCTTGTGTCGCTTCTTTATCCAAGCAAAAAGCCAACTTGATGGCAGCAGATTGTCTTAATCAGAGCGGGATTAGCCGCAATATAGACACATTGTTTAAAACTATGCTGTTTTAATGAATACATAAGCTTCTTTGAAAGTTTTAAACTTTGAGTTTAAAACCATCCAGAGTGGCAACAGAGATGAGATAGCACGCTGAGAAAAATGCATGGGTTTAGCAGATTTCACAGAAATAAAAATTTTAATATTACATTTTATTTTATACATGTATTTTTACATTACCTACCCTTAATGCATTAACCGGAAAATTACAAATAATTGTGCAGTTAATAATTAAGTGTTTACTAGGTTAAAATTTATTTTATTTTAGTCAAACTTCACGTGTGATAAAATTGTTTATTACAAATAACAAAAATTAAGTATTTAGTAAACACTGCTTACTAAAACATATTAAAACTTATTGAGACACGGAACAGATAACAACAATGCTCACTATAAAAAACGGGGCTAAAATTAGGGTGTTAATTGTGAAATTCATATTATTTAAACCGAATTTTCACTCTTTTATAGGAAATTTAACTGCAAGATCTTTAAATTTTCCAATTACGTTTCGTAATATTAAAGTTCTATCCTAAAATTAAGTTTTAAAGCTACCATATTATAGTAATTTAAAAATTTCTTTAAATTTACCCTTTAACGGTGACAAAGTAATATTATGAAAGAACTAGACAATTTAGTTCGTTTTCGGTTCCTTTTATTACATTGCCGGTGTATATCATGTGTAATAATTTCAGTAGTTTAAATAACTTGACATTAATTTTTCTTCCTTAATGAAATTCTTTTTCACGAGAATCCAACAATTAAATCTTAAATTATTTTTAAAATGTTTTTAAATGTTCGCTTAGATTTACTGCGCAATATCTATTTATATCTGTTTATACTTTTTTATATTTATCCTTTTAATGTTTTTTTTTTTTACTGTTGGATAATAAACGTTATTTATTTATTTATTAAAGTTTATCCTAAAATTAAGGTTTAAAAGTACAATAATTAAGTTATTTTATTCTTTTTTTAATTTACCCTTTAACTTAACAGTGACAATGTACTGTACAATGCAACTTTTTAAAGTACGGTATGCAATAGCACCAGCGTCAATGTTAGTGGTATAGAAAGATATAAAAAAGTGCTTTACATTGGGGGGGATGGAGTCAAAATTGTTACGTAATACTTAAATGGACCCTATTGTATTGATAATTAAGTAAGAGCGTCAACATACAGAGCGGTCCAAAGTCACCCCCCCCCCTCTTAACTTTTGAACGAGTTTAGATATCGACTTCAAATTTAGAACTCTTAAATAAGACAACTTAAACTATCTTTAAGCATATATTTGATACTTTTAGCTCTTAAAATGTGGACAGGGGGGCATGGGGCGACATTTTTTTAAATGGTAAGGTGGGTCGTGTGATACATCATTTTAAAGCTTATAAAATTCTCCATTTAACTGTATATTTTTTATTTTTTTTTAAACATTGTTTTTTGGGTTTAAAATAGGGTTGAAAATGGGTATTTTTGTCATAATTTCTCTAAAAAATCCAAACAATTTTTTAAAAATGCCTAATTTCATAATGAAAAAAAGTAAATTATACTTTTAAACTAATTTTAGTTGACATAAATAAAAAATAACAAAAAAAAAAACTTAAAAATTTATTTTTTTAGCACAAAAAACTGAAAAATCAAAACCTTAAAAAACATGTTTAAAATTTTTAAAAATGTATGGTTATATAGAGAATTTTAAAGGCTTTAAAATGATGTATCACACGACCCCCCTTTCCATTTAAAAAAAATTCCCCCCATGCCCCCCTGCTCACATTTTAAGAGTATCAAATATATGCTTAAAGATAGTATAAGTTGTCTTATTTAACACGAAAAAAAAATTATAGCTAGGAGCGCTATAACACACATACCAAGCAAATTATAATCGCTTATTATATAAATACAAGGCTTTCTCTTACAATTATGGCAGTCAGTGTAAAAATTTATATGAAATACTTTAATTGTTTAGTGAATAATAAAATATAACAAATAGTATGGCATTTATAGCTTAAATAGATTTAATTATTGTCCGTGCTAATAATTTTTATAATATAATAAAATTTCTGTAAATTTATAATAGTGCCTGTAATAAATATAATCGTGTCTGTAATATATATAATCGTTTCCAATTTATTTTTTACATTATTAGTTATTGTGTCCCTTATAATCTATAGCTTAAATCACTATAATTTGCCACTGTTACCAAATATCTTATAATGTATAGCGCAGAGCCCACTAATTTCTTTCCGTGAAGAGTTCCAAATTTGAAATCGATATCTCAACGTTCAAAAGTTAAGAGGGGGGGGGGGTGACTTTTGGACCGCACTGTATGACAATGTCACATTGTACCATGTTACATGTCCGATCGGGCAAAAATTTTAAAATTAAACTTCAATGAGACACTTCATAATCTATGAACATTAGCATTCGAATATAAATAATTGCTTTTAAATAAATAAACAGTGAAAATATGTAATGCTTCACAGTTCATAGTATAACTTTCACAGTGGTTAGTATACTGCGTTTTCTTTCGAGATACTTTCCAAAATATGATTTATTTGAGCTCGTGCGCGCACTGTATTAAAAAGTGCCGTAAAACTTTTTTGTTTATGAATAGATTATTTTTTAAATTCGTGTGAATATTTATTAATTTCCCATTTTGAACATTTTTAAAATTTCAAAAAGCTTTGTATTCGTGCAAAAATTTTTAAAATTTTGTTTTTTCGTGTTTTTGCGTTTTATGGCGTTTTATGTCGATATAAATCAATTTCAAGCAAAAAAAAAATTGTGGATCGACCAGGTCGATCGGTCTGACCGGGAAATCTTGTGGGCACGATAACTTAAGAACGCTTTAAGTTAGAGACTTGAAATTTGGCATACAGGTATGTAACTAAAAGTTCTCACTCGGGATTGTTTTTGGTGAACATTGGGGTGCGGTAAGGGGGGCAAATGGGCAAAAATACATTTTTTTAGAAATATTTGAAAATTGCTATATAGGGGTTTTTGTGGTTGCTGAAATTGAATCTGATAATAAAAAAAATTTAACTCCATCCCCAAGGGGTGAGGGGGTAAATATTTTAAAATATTTTCAATATTTTCCTCAAAATTGGTATATAGGGGCTTTTGGGCTTGACGAATTTGAATCTGATAATAACTTTTTTCTAATTTCACCCCCTGAGGGGTGGGGGGTAGTTTTTGTGAAAACTGGTATATTGGGGTGTTTGAGGTTTCTGAAAGTGAATCTGATTAACTTCACCCCCAAAGAGGCAGAGGGTAGTGTTCGTGAAAATTGGTATACTAAGGTTTTTATGGTTGCTGAAAGTGAATCTGTAAATAAAAAAATCCATTTTACGCGCGGAGGTGAAAAATGGGAAAGCTCTTTTACTGGCAGTGTATTTTTATTCACAATCATACAGTAAAATTTCCTTTTTATAAAAAATTACAAAGTTTAAAAACCCACAAAAAAAAGTTGTCTGTGATGGGGTTGAGACCCACCTATTTGTATGTATTTTGGGATGTTGAACAGGAATCTGCTATAAAAAAGGCAACTTATGGGCTCATTTTTTTTTAAACTAGAAAAAAACGTCCAAAATGATAAAAATCTCATCTGCAATTTCAGTATAGCAAAAAAATGAGCACATGAAGTGCGTTTTTTTATAGCAGATTCGTGTTCAGCATCCCAAAATACATAAGAAAAGGTGGGTCTTAATCCCAGCACAGACAACTTTTTTTCTTGTGGGCCAGTGTTTGAAAATCATCGTGTGCTCTTCCAGCACTTCGTGCTGTGAACATTGCCGGCCTTTGCATGAATTAAGTGAACCCCCTGCTTCAGGGCGCCAGCTCAAACAGGCACCGTCGAGGGGCGTTTTAAAAAAATAATTCGCCAGGGTTAAAGTTTTTTTCAGAGGTGAGGACCTTTTTTTTCTTTAGTCATCAAAATTTTCTGAGGACCTTCTTTAAAGTCGAAACTTTTTTTCAAATAGGTGCGGCAGACCAGAAGCTTCAGGGCGCCTAATTGCAAAGGCCGGCCCTGGTTGTCAAGAGTATAATAAACCCATCTGATCAAAGACGGCGATGATGATTTGATAACGGCGCCACCTGGATAAATTTATTTTGTTTCCCTATTAAATTACGTCTGCCGGTTGGCTACGTTCTTTGATCTGGATCATCTCCAGATTATGCGTGGATTAAGCTCTGGAAAAAATAACGAAAGCTCGACAGTTGTTGCCTGTAAAAACAGTAACATATAGATGGTGCTCCTGAAATTGGTTCATTGCCTATAAAAATAGTAAAATACACACGGTGCTCCTGAACTGGGTTAAATTAAAAATTCATACACAACTTTTGTTTGTCGATTTTGTACAGCCCTTTTTAAGAAAAGTTCAAAGACGACTTTAGTCGAAATATTTCCTAAATGGATCAACATATATTTTATGGAAGGCATTTTTTTTTCATTATTCTTTAAAGTTCTAAGCCATCAACTTAAAAAAAAACTACATGAACAGAGATCTCTAGAGACTCAATCAACCGGGAGTCGCAGGAAGTATTGCCTACAAATTATCTCAGTAACTATAAGAGATAACTCTTTGAAATTTACAGTCCTTATATGAGCCATGGAACCCCCGTTTTCGGCATAGCCATTAAAAAAATGTCACTTCCTGTCCAACCGGAGGTATTTAAAAAAAAACGCTATATAATTGTTTACATTTTAAGATTTGTTTTTAAATTCTTTTTTCAATAATGGATCACAAGTCTATATTTGCATTTAAAAAAAAACAACATGGTAGTGCAGTGACGTCCATATTAGAATATTTTAGAAACTTGACATTTTAAATATTTTAATGGTATGTTAAGAAGTTACTGTTCATGTGAAACGGATTTTATTTTGTTTTTATGGAAATCGCGCCAATTTCAATGTTTTGAAAAAGCCATTAACTTTTTAAAACACCATTTTCTAAAAAAAAATCATAGGCAACGACCAATTTTTATTAAGTTTGGTATACCAAAAAAATTTTAATTTAGCGATATCAAAAATAGGTCATTGACTTTGAAAAAAAAGTTAATAATTTCAAAATAAATAAAAATAGAACCATTTTTTTAAATACAAAAGAAAATATAATTCACATAAACAGGAAGTTCTTAACAAACTACTAAAAGAGAAAATGTCAACTTCCTAAAATATTCCAATATGGACATCACAGCACTGCCATGTTATGTTTTTTTAAATGTCTTCTGTAATGTAAATACATCATTAAAAAGAGGGTTTAAACCCGAATCTAAAAATAAAAAAAAACATGTTCTATTTAAAAACTAAAAATTGTGATACATCATAGGATACATTAAAAAGAGGGTTTTACGCGAATCTAAAAATGAAAAAACGAATTCTATTTAAAAACTAAAAGTTAGTATAACTTCCGGTTAGACCGGTAGTAATATTTTTATTAATGACTGGACATAAGGGGTTTTCCCTCTAATAGTTACGGAGATAAAAATATTTTATAGACTATCATAAAAAGTTTATTTTAGTTTAAAAAACATAAACTATAGTTTTATAAAAAAAATGTTTTCTCTTTTTTATTTCTTATCGCGTTTTTCTTTAGGCCTATTCAGAAGCTTGAATAAGAACATAAAATTTAAGAGTATATTGGCTTACAAGATACATGGCGGCACATCGAGCCAATCACGGCATCGCATTCCTATGTATTACGTTCTTATGCGAGACTGTGGATATGCCCTTATCTGCAAACTATTTTTTTTACTATGGGTATCCGTAATCATTCATATACTCCAATATACTGCCCTCCTAAAGAGGAACGCCGCATTTACACCTGACACATACGGTTTTCGAGCTTAGTATTATTTTACTACGGAGAATAACGGTATGTACCAATCCTAAGGAAACCTGCGGTAAGTGCATCGAAGATGTTACTTGCCGCGTTCTTTCTATGTGAAATTTTCTTTTAAAAAGAGAAACCGGATAAAGCAAATACAAAAGGAAGCAAAATTATGGGTATTTTAGTGTCAGTCAGACAAATTTAATAGATAGATAGATACATTTATTGTTCCTAAAGAAATATACATTTCTTATAAGAAGACAACATTAATATTTTCATAAAATATTTAGGTTTATTAAAATCAAAAAACAAGAAAAAAGAAAATGAAAAAATAAATTGAAAAAAAAATTTAAAAAAAATTAAAAAATTAAAAAAAAATAAGAAAAGTTTGTTTTTCAAAAAAAGATCTGTTTAAAAAAATATATTTTTTTATTTTATTTTTTAAAAATTATATAAGTATTTGGGAAAATTACATTTTTTTAACCTCGTACTATTCTACTTAATTAAGCATCCCCTAAGTCCAGGACTTCTGTGGGCTAGTAGTAAATGCAATATACCACCAGGTATCAAAAATTTATATTGTTACAGAAAATCATAAAAAATATTTGATGTTATAATTTATTTCAAAAATTCACTTGCACGCACAAAAGAATTATCCGTTTAATTAAATTTTATTTTAAATATAGATACCAGAAATTAACAGATTTTTTAAATACCAAAAAGCATAAATATAGTTAGTTTAGATATTATTTCGTGTATTAAAAAATTAAAATCCATGCCAAACTTTTACATAGAAGGAACGCGGCAGGTAACTTCTTCGGTGTACTTACCGCAGATTTCCTTAGGATTGGTACTTACCGTTATTCTCCGTAGTAAAATAATACTAAGCTCGAAAACCGTATGTGTCAGGTGTACATGCCGCGTTCCTCTTTGGGAGGGCAGTATACCTCAGCAACAATTATGATATGACGAAAGATGTAGATAAGAAAATAATCAAGTTGTCGAGTATTTGTAGAATATTTTCAAAGGATCGTGATTCGCGTGGGTAGAATTATATGCGCATTCTTAAGTGTGAATGATTGAAAATTATTTATTTTTAATAATAAAATATCTATTAACTGTATATGCATGATGTATAGAGAAGTTGCTTTCAAACTTGATAGAGATTCTTCGAGATAAAGATTTATCCTTTTAAAAACTTTTATTACATCATATTCAAAATTGTTTTCTATTGAATAATATTTTTCCATCAATTTCCCCAAGAGTACCCATGAATGTAAAAAAATCAATTTCTTGTGAAACCATATATCCACCCTTTAAAAATACCCACTCTATCAGCACCACACTTTGTTTGCTTTGTTAAAAATAACATAGCAAGGGTTTAAATATCTCCATGCATACATAAAAAACGTCTTTAATTTCGCGGACCATCGGTTCTATCTTATTAGAACGTGCATAACCTTTACAACAGAAAGAGGGTCAATTTTAAAGTAAATACGTCTATAGAAAAAATCGTTATGGATCAAATAACTAAGGCTCAAACACTTTAAATGATTTTAAATTACTGCCCTTCTATAGCGAAGTGTGGCTATAAAAAATGCCTAGATGCAAATACTAACTCAATAACTTCCTAGTTCTACTGGATCAGTTATTAGATCATATATAAATAGATATGGATTAATGTTGATTTGTTTTATGTAGAACATATACAAAGCCAATTGTAAACAAACCACTATAGAAGTGAGGTTGCGAGGAGTGAAGTATAACATATTTGCTAAGTAACAAACCACTATAGCGGTGGGTGGTGACCAGAAGCGGGAAGGTGAAATCTACGTGGATATAGCAATGAAAACATTTCGGTTTGGCGTGAAGTCAAGGCGCATCTATGTATATATGATCTAATGATCAGTTCTGGCCTTTATTTATATTTATATATTTTGTAAGTTCTTTTCGTGCCTTGTTGTTGGACTGTTTAAGTGTTTTAACCTTGAAATAACCTCCCAAGAAACATGTATCTAAAATCACTCAGAAGTTGATGCACTAAACCTATTCAAAACTAGATTAAAAAAACTGGAATATATTATGTTTTCTATTGTTTATTTGGAATTGCAATTAATGTTTCGTTTTCATGGTAAATCTAACTAATAAAAGACAGAAAAAAGTCTGATGCTGTTTTTAGAAAAAAAACTACTATTTTAATAGCTTAGGTAATACTTGACTTATTCATCGGTACTATGTGCTATCCTTTCCGGTATATCGCTCCTTTTAGGACAATATAGTCTTTGACAACAAATTTTATCCCTCTTTGGACAATCTGGTTTATTGCACAATTTCTTTCCTTTGCTACAATCACAAGGTTCGTTATCAGGTGGTTCCATTTCTGTGCTTGTCTTTTTGTCCATCATTTCCTCGAGTTCCAAAATTTCTGATTGTATTTTTTCTGCAACACCACCGGAGTTTTCAACCAACTGGTAGTAATTGTCCTCTAAAGCTTTTATAACTTCTCCGTACCTTTTAACGACCTGCATCATGGTTTTATGGCTGGTATTTATTTCAACAGACTTGATAGAGAGGACTTCCATTTGATCCTGCATTGTTCTTAGTTCTTCTTGCTGTTTCTGGATAATAAAGTCCAACTCAGTGCGCTGTTCTTTCAGTTTTAAGATGCATTTTACGATGATAGAGTTGTTCTCTAAAACTTCCCGTCCTAATTCGCATGTGTTTCTGTTGTAGCAATCTCTTTCTAAATCACAACCATAACTGCTCATTGTTTCATTTCTTTACGTAAATTTTAAGACATTTTACATTCAAAAATGACAGATGAAATGACGTCGATGAAATGTAAATATTCTTCACAGTGGCGTAGGGAATAAAGAGGTCGAAATTGGTTGGAATATTGAGTACTGAATATTGAGTATTGCGTACTATTCTAGTATAATATTATATACAGCTACAGTTAGGCACCTTAAGGTGCAGTGCAGCACTATAATGCTGCTCTAGGTGCTTAACTTTACAAGTAATGTAGTGTACCTATCCAATTCTTTAATTACACCTCATCTTATAGCTGAATGTGATAAATACGGTACATTAAATTACCAAGTGGTATAATTTAACTGATTTTAGTTCTTTAAAAACATGGAAAAATACCATTTTATTATGCAGAAAACTAATATTAAATAGTAATAATTAAAATACAAATAAATTTGTTTAGTTATAAGTACTCGTAGGGACCATAAATTGTTGAAACGATAATATCAGTATATTACAGCCATTTAAATGCTTATTTTAATACTTAAAAGTATGCTATTTTGGAAAATACACTGTGCAAAAAAGCCATTTATAAGTTTATGCTAGTTAAAGCTGTTAGTAACAAGGTTTTGCAAGTAAACTAATCTTAATATGTTATTTTCATGTACTTATATAAGTACATGAAAATAACATATTAAGATTAGTTTACTTGCAAAACCCGTGTTTAAAATATTTTAAACACGGGTGTGTGAAACGGGGGTTTTTTTGTCCAAAACTTTTTCCTATGTAACTTTTTTGTAATTTTATTTCTGAAATATGAAAATACATAAAAAATATACTCTTGGTGTAATACTATAGGATTAACCGTTTTCGAGAAAAATTCATTTGAAGGTGAAATTTCACGGTTCGAGGACGAAAAATTAAATACTAAAATGAAAACCAAAATTTTGATGGAGGGACACCTATAGGTTTGGACTTTTTTGGTTTAGTTCTATGGTATTTCCACAGAATAACGATGCCCCCACTTGCTAGATCAATTATAGTGAAGGACTGCACGTATGCCATTTTTCCTGTGTTTTTTAGGTAAATGTGCATGCATGTAGGAAAAAAAACTCAGGAGATTTAAAAATCCGTTACAAAAAAACGCGCGAAAGAACCGCGAAATTGCAGTTAATAGAATATTATTTTTTTAGCGATAAATTATTACTTTTTATAGTTTTGTTCTCACAATGTAGCATATTTTAAAATACATGTCAAAAACTGTCATAGACTAGTCGATTAAGTATGCACTTAAGTTCAAAATTGATCTACATAATGTAGTATGCAGTGTACAGTATACTCTAGTATACTACTTGTTACATTATCCCTAAAGTAAGCTAAAATTAAACTGATACTGATGTGTGAAAATATATTCATTTTACGGACAATGGTAGGACGAAAACCATAGAATAGTAAAATCGTAAGAGGGAGGATAATTTGCGGTGAGATAATAAATAATCGAATAAGTTCGAATGGAGTCTCGTAATGCAACGAAATGTGCCGTAAGAGATACGCTGATTGCATTTGAATTAATCGGATAACAGGGTCGGGCTTAAAACCATAAAATTTAATGGTACAACCTTAGCAGTTTTTCAACCTGAGGCAAGCAGATGCTTCTGCAGTCTAATATCTAATTTTCTATTTCCTGTGATAGTTTAAAGACGATACCGTTATCGGAGGTTACTTGGGCAACCCGGGGCTACTTGGGCACCCTTTGTTTATTTGTTTTTTTTTGTACCAACTATTATCAGCGCGTAGCGCAAGAATAGTAGTATACGGTAGTATACGAAAATATGCGTCTGTCCGTCCGATGTTACGATAACTCAAGAACGAATTATCCAAATGACTCGATTTTTTTAGGAAATATCAAGTTCTATAGGACTTTTTATAAAACAAAAAAGTTTGACGGAATTTTTTCAGGAAAAATTAGTTTTTAATAAGGGTCAACTCAACCAATTTTGAAGCAAAGAACAAAGTAGGCCCAGATGAAGTGACCCAAAAAGTGTTTAAAGAGAGCTCTCTAGAGTCTATAATTTTTTCAGTTCTGGGTTGGGTAAGAATTAGGTTGGTAAGGTCCTTTGACTGCAAAAGCAGATAGTTGTACAGTCGATACACTGATAAAACAGTTTATTTGTGTCAACAAAATATTTGGTATGGCCAATTAAATTATTTGGTTGTAACAAATAAATTTTATTTCTGTCAAATAAACTATTTTGTCCCCATTAATAAATCATTTTGAAATTAAAATATTTTTTTACATGAACTAAATATTTATTTGACTCAAATAAAATTTGGTACTCACAACCAAATAATTTAATTGGCCATATCCAAATAAATCCTTTTCATCAGTGTAGTTCTGTGACCGCTTAAGTAAAAATCGACTGTATTGCTATCTGCTTATGACGCGTTTCTGCTAAGGAGGATAAGCCGATTTTTTGTGGAGCAGCGGTTACTAACCAAGTTAGGGGAATATATATTTCTATCTTTTTTTAACTCATCAATTAAACAGAGAAAGAGATACGTACAGGTTAACCGGCGTTACCACAAAAAATTGGCTATAGTATATTACTTATATTACTAATATATTACTTTTTTCTCGCTTAATAATACACTGTAAATGAAAATATGGTATATATTTCACAGAAAATAAAGTTGATCATATGTTACCAGCAAAGAAAGTGGTAAATTTAAATCAGTACTGTAAATTCATTGTTATCTGTAAAAAAAATTTATTTTGGTAAATTTACTGCTATCTTTTGTAGAATGTAAGCTATAATTATGGTAATTTTCGGGACTGTCTGTAAAAGTGCCGGGTTTTTGGACCACATGCATGAATTTTAATGCAAAATTATTGTATCGACAGGAAAAGAGCTGAGATTTTACTAAACCGAGTAATACTGAGGTTAATTTAATAAATATTGTAAATTCACATTCTGACATTGTGAATTTGCTTTAATTATTACAGTTAATACTACTGAAAGAATGACGGACAAATTTAGAGTGTATAGTATTTAGTAATATAGTATACTAGTCATTTGACAAGTGTGCACGCCAGCAAATTAAATTGCACTGATTAAAACTTATAATTAAGCTACTATTATAATATGAATTAATTTATTGTTCAGGATATATAACTGATCCAATTGACAAACAGCAATTATAAATCAAAATTAATGGAATGAAATATCTCAGTCAATACAGGGTTATTCACGGAAGTGGCCTATTAAACGTTTATGGAGAACCAATAACTTTGAAAGTCTGCTAATTTGCACTTTGGGGTTTTTGAATATGGGCAATCGATTAAAAATGTTTTCATGCTTGTGCCACTTCCGGTTGTACCGGAAGTGGCACTCAACTTTAATTTTTTAAATGGAACACCCCATATATTTTTTAATTTTTAAAATTTGCATAAAATTTGCTTTATTTTAATGTATAACACGTTATGTCTATCTCCAGTAGTTTTTGAGTTATTCAAGTTTTTAGCGAAAAATAAGCAAATTCAAGCACCCCTAAAAACAATAATTTCTCCTTGATTTTTTAAATTGAAGAAAAGTTGTTTTGTATTTTGCTCAATGATGGTTAAGCGAATCATTCTAAGCTAAAATGGAATCCAAAATTTATACAGGGTGTCTGAAAAAGCAGGTCAAACTTAACAAAATTAAAATAGCCATAACTCTTTTTTTTTTAAATGACACCCTACATTTTTTTTATTTGTTTAAATAGAGAATTCAATTTTCTTTAAAATAAGTATAGGATACCCTATACCTAACTTTAACCGTTTTCGAGCTATTTGCAAATTAATGTGAAAAAGAAGTATTTTGCAGTATTTCTGCAATTACGTAAATTTTTAAAATTGTATTGTGTTTTTATTTCTTTTAACCTAAATGTTATCGTTCTTATCGTGATAAATTAGTGTAAAATAATGGCAGAGGCTTATTCTTACCCTGTTATTTTGGATTTATTTGCTATTTTTGGTGAAAATGATAAAATAATTAGTAGAACCTGCAGGAACTTTAATACAAAATATCCTGATTTACCAAGAATGTCATGTAAAAAATTTAGAAGAATACACAAAAATTTTTCGCAATTTGGAAAAGAAAATGCAGTGAAATCTCTTACGAAACCAATTACAAACAACGAAAATAACGAAGTCAATGTTTTGGGTTACTTTTATGCATATCCACATGCCTCAATTCCTGCAGCTAGTTACGACTTGGGAATTTCCTATTCAAGCATCCAAAGAATTTTAAAAAACCACAAGATGCACGATTACAAAAAGCAAAAAATACAGGCCTTAAAACCTAATGATTTTCAAAATAGAGTGGACTTTTGTGAAAATCTTTTGATAAATATTCAAGAAAAACCAAACTTTTTAAAAAGAATAATTTGGACGGACGAGGCTAAATTTTCTCAACAGGGTATTTTTAACAGAAGAAATGTACACTACTGGGCGCATGAAAATCCAGTTTTAAGGTAAATATAATGATCTTTGAGGTAAATAAATAAAAATCGATTAATTTTTCTGGCCTATTTTATAAAATATAACAAATTTTAACAGAAATACGGCTGTTTCACAATAATTTGCAAATAGCTCAAAAACGGTTAAAGTTAGGTATAGGGTATCCTATACTTATTTTAAAGCAAATTGAATTCTCTATTTAACCAAATAAAAAAAATGTAGGGTGCCATTTAAAAAAAATGAGTTATGGCTATATTAAATTTGTTAGATTTGACCTGCTTTTTCAGACACCCTGTATAATTTTTGGGTTCCATTTTAGCATAGGATAATTCGTTTAAGCATCATTGAGCAAAACACAAAACATCTTTTCTCCAATTGAAAAAATCAAGGAGAAATTATTGTTTTTAGGGGTGCTTGAATTTACTTATTTTTCGCTAAAAACTTGAATAACACAAAAACTACTGAAGATAGACATGAAATATTATACATCAAAATAAAGCAAATTTAATGCAAATTTTAAAAATTAAAAAATATATGAGGTGTTCCATTTAAAAACTCAAAGTTAAGTGCCACTTCCGGTACAACCGGAAGTGGCACAAGCATGAAAATATTTTTAATCGATAGGCCATATTCGAAAACCCCAAAGTGCAAATTAGCAGACTTTTAAAGGTATTGGTTCTCCATAAACGTTTAATAGGCCACTTCCGTGAATAACCCTGTATATTATATTATAACAAACGTTATCAACATGCAACAACAGATACCTGACTATAGTGAAATATATTTGTGTAAAGGCATATCCACGACTCGCATAAGAACGTAATACATAACCATTAATCGGAATAAATTCAGTTATGACTCATTGAACGTTGAAAATAAACACAGAAACATAGGCTTACGGAATAATTTTGCCGAATTATGAGGGAAATTTTTATAGGTCACTAAATCGAAACATGTGACGACTAATTTGTCACACACAACAATATTGAATATACATATTAACTATAAATATGTAAATATATCGGTGTTTTTCGAAGAAAATAAAAATGTAAATATTTAAAACCTCGCGTCAACGATAGAATCGCTCGCCTATGCGAGCACTGAAAATTCGCCGATGACTGTACATAACAATGCGATGCCAATCACGGATCGCATTCTTATGTTTTATGTTCTTATGCAAACTTCTGGATAGGCCTTTAGTCAAGAATTGTAAAGTCATTTTGGTATAAATTAAAGAATTCATTTTACAGTTTGTTCATATATTTTTCTAAGTAAATTTAATTTTGCTCCCTTATTTCCGGGCGCAAAGTGACACCTTTTCTTTGTGGGTAGGTAATTTACACACTACACAAACTACCCACCTACCCTAACAAACCTACCTATCTAGTGCTCTAATCCCACTCATTTATCAATTTCTATATATTTTTTCGTACGACCTAGTGTACAGGATAAAGAAAAATTCATGTTCACTGTATAGGCTCGTTAGGATATTTTTCTATCGCACGAGTACAAAGTGCATATTTGAATAAAATAACTATGCACACTCATTTATCCAAACGATTACATATAGCTTTCATTTTGACAAAAGTCATTTGACGTTTATAAAATATTGATATGTCAAAATTAAACACAGGCAATTCTTTAAAATATACATTTTTAAAGAGTTTGGACTGTAGATCAAACGAAAAATGTGGTTCGCAACTCGTTTGCGACAAGTCCTTAGTGCCCTCGAATGATTTTTTGACTTCGCTTCGCATCGTCAAAAAAACTTCATTCTCGTGCACTAAGGATTAAAGTCGCTTACTCGTTACGAAAACTACTATTTTTTAACTGACTTCCAAAATAAGGAGGTTATCAGTTCGACGTATGACATTGTTTTTTTTTATGTTTGTTCCCGCATAATAGACCAGGGTCGATAATTTTGAAAATGGTAAAAAGTGAAAAAAAATTATAGTGGGATGAAACCCGTTAAAAAAGGACGAGAATATAACAAAAATGAAAGGAAAAATAATTTACGGGCGATCTGACGTCGCTAAGTGGAAGGGGGTGAGTTTTTAAGGGTAAAAAACGGTGTATCTGGATTTCCGGCAAAACTAAAAGTCCTATGGAAAAAAATTAAATGACAAAGTTGTAGGTAATAAAGAGACCTATAACTTTTGTAATTGCACTTTTTTCACATAACCTCAAAATTTATGTGAAAAATTCAAATAATCAAGTTTTTGATTTGGACTTTTTATTTTATGCAAAAAAAAATTTTTTTTTCACGAAATTTGGTGAAAACTTACCTTTTTATGTAGTAAAGACACTGTAATTTTTTTGATTTGAAATATTTATTTTTTCACCTTATTTTGACTTAATATCGAAAAAACACCCTAATTTTCAATCGAAAATTCTCGCGTCAAAATATCAGCTTTTTAAAAAAAGTCGGGGAGTATTTTGTGCGTTGAAATCTCTTCTTTCTGATAATGTAAAAAAATATATACATTACTATGGTAAATGTTCTCAGAAAATGCAAAGAAAAGAAAAAAACTCGAATCCGAATTTTTTTTTTTAATCATTATGTACAATTTTGAGCTATTTAGTAAAATTTACAGTTTAATTACTTGAAAAACGTAAGATTCTATGTAATAATAATAATAAGTAATTAAAGTGTAAATTTTACTAAATAGCTCAAAATTGTACATAGTGATTAAAAAAAAAAGTTTTTTTTCTTTTCTTTGCATTTTCTGAGAACATTTACCATAGTAATATATATATTTTTTTACATTATCAGAAAGAAGAGATTTCAACAAACAAAAAACTCCTCGACTTTTTTTAAAAAGCTGATATTTTGACGCGAGAATTTTCGATTGAAAATTAGGGTGTTTTTTCGATATTAAGTCCAAATAAGGTGAAAAAATAAATATTTCAAATCAAAAAAATTACAGTGTCTTTAGGACATAAAAAGGTAAGTTTTCACCAAATTTCGTGAAAAAAAAATTTTTTTTTTTGCATAAAATAAAAAGTCCAAATCAAAAACTTGATTATTTGAATTTTTCACATAAATTTTGAGGTTATGTGAAAAAAGTGCAATTACAAAAGTTATAGGTCTCTTTATTACCTACAACTTTGTCATTTAATTTTTTTCCATAGGACTTGTAGTTTTGCCGGAAATCGAGATACACCGTTTTTTACCCTTAAAAACTCACCCCCTTTAACTTCCCGACCTCAGATCGCCCGTAAATTATTTTTCTTTTCATTTTTGTTATATTCTCGTCCTTTTTTAATGGGTTTCATCCTACTATTATTTTTTTTGGTTTCAAAAATTATCGACCCTGGTCTATAACTTTGGAATGACTGAACGGAATTTAATGAAACTTTTTGCAACATAAAAAGGGCATTCATGAGGTGGTCCCGTTTCAATGTGAAGCTCGGATAATGCCGGATAAGGCGGATAATTAAGATAAATCTAATCATTTTAACGCAATTTCATTTAAAACGGCTTAATTTGGTTCTACTACCAACCAAATTTTTAGAGAAATATCGGATAACTCGGATAAGCCGGATAACTTGTTTAAGGGGTAACTAAAATATTACGGCACACTGAAAATCTTTTAACTGCCGCTAAACACGATTCTCTGTACCAGTAATATTAAAATACCAAGAGAAAATGATAAATTTGTAACCGTAAAAATCACCCGGTGAAAAACTAACAGGAGTGTTCTGTTACCATCCACTACTACGTTTTAAAATATCAGCTTGTGTGCATTTATTGCAATTTCAACATAGGAATTCCTCGTTATTTGACTGGACTAAAACATTTATTTATTTATTGTTATTCCTGATCAAGGCCCTCGACCCTTGACAATGCTTCGTGACTCTAGACTTGTCTTGATGTTGCAAATTAAACTCTTATATTTTTTTCGAAATCGAGACAAGACAAGACGCGAAATATCGATTCTCGAACCCCTAGGAAAGGAAGAGGGACTTATTTAGATCATCAATAGTTTGTTTGGGTCTTTAAGAGACAGGCGCAGCCTATGGCTCATTTATCTAAAAAAATACTTGATCTGAATTGAAAGTTGGGGCAGTGAGTCTATGCTCACTGATGCGAGTTGCATCTGTCATAATTTAGGGGGGAGTGAGTCTCTGCTCACTGATGCGAGTTGCATCTGTCATTATTTGGCGCTGGGGAGAGGGTGGGAGGGGGATGGGGAGGGATGGGATAGGGAGAGGAGGGATGTGCGGGAGGAGTGAGACTAGCTCACTGATGCTGGGAATGCATCTGTCCTGTATTAGTGGGTACCATTACTGGTTGATACTTATTTAGAAGCGCATTTTTATAAATTTTATAATATTTAAATTAGTCTTATCTAATTTTATATTTTTGGGGGGTAATTGTCCCTGTTACTCCCCATCTACGTCACTGTGTGTAATCATAAATTCCTACTCATATATTTTTATAGTGGTTAATCTTAATTAAAATACTCTACTCGTTCATTTTTGAATGAAAAATAGAAAATTCGCTATTTTGTGCTAAATAAAAACAGATTTTTCTTTTCATGGACGTAACAGAGCTGAGAATTCAATAGATATGTTGAAGATTTTAATAGTGTTAATTTTAACGTCCTATAGAAAAAGTGTTAAACGTTTGAAGCTATTAACACATTACTTTTAAGTAAAAAGTCTTTAAATTTATTATCGTCTGGCTTAAAATTTTATTACCAAACATAATTTCTTTAGGGATCGTTCAAGTATTACGTAACGCTCCTGGGGGGTGGGGGTCATTTTGCAGTGTTACGCCCATGTTAATGGTATAGGAAAATAGCGTTACAGGGGGGGTGGTGGGGGTCCAAAATGATCAAAATTTGCGTTACGTAATAATTGAACGTTCCCTTACCTAATATTTTAAAATTTGGGAAAGCCCTGTTTCGTGTAAAAATGTTCAATTTTTTGCGTATTTTTGCGCTTTATGACGTTTTATGTCAAAAAATCGATTTCAGCAAAAAAAAAATGGAATAAATTTAATTTTTAACGATATTTTTTTTATATGTCGAATTTTCTATATTTTTTTTTTTGTTAAAAATTTATATAAGTAATTTAATTAGTTTAAAAGTATAATTTATGTTTTTGTATCATGAAATTATTCTTAAGAAAAAAATTATTTTTTTTTAAGAAATTTTGACGAAAATCCCATTTTGAACACAGGGGTTTAAGGTTCACCTTAAAAAAAATTGAAAATAAAAATAAATGGTCGAGCAGAACATTTTTTGAGCTTCGAAAAGGGTTGTCGTGTGACAAACCCTTTTCATTTAAAAAAATACACAGAAAAAAAGCTTTCTTGAACCAGAGCCAAAGTCCTTGAATGAAGAGCCGGGTCCCTGAATGAAGAGCACGGGTTTTTAAATGAAGATCTGCGCTCTACGTTTAAGGACATTGACTTTGGTTCAAAGAATCCTTTTTTTCTGCGTACATATCAAAAAATTATTTGGGTTATGTTATTTATTTACGTGCTCCGAATTTCAAGTGGATCTCTTAGGCCGTTCAAAAGTTAAAGGGGGGCGGAATTTTGACACGCACGGTACACTATGTTGTATACCACTACGCTTAGATGTACATTATATTATAATTATTGTATTAATACCCGTTATCCCTTAAAAAAATGAATATTCTTTATTTTTATAAGCATCCATAGAGAAATTCTTATTGTGTATTCTTTTGTTTGTTCTGTATAAAGATGCTATAAAAATATTAATATTTTTATTTATCGAGATGTTCAGGATTAATAAAAACAAATTATAGTAAGGATTCTTTAATAAGGAAAATAACGAAGTTACAGTTACTTGCCGTTGCATTTTATTAAAAAGTCATCGTTAAAAATTTAATTTCGAAAACTTATGTCTTAAATACAGCCCCCCAATATGATAAGGGCGCCAAAACCACCAAATATGCAGGCCCTTTTCCAAGTGAACCATATAAACTATAGATCATCAAATTAGCAAAAAATTTCGCCTGCGGCGCTGGGGCTTTCTCACGTTTTTTTTTTTATTTTGACGCTACATCTTTCCTGCATTTAAGTAAAACTTTTAATTGTAACACTTTTAAAACTAAAATATACTATGAAATTTGAAAAAGAAATTCGCCGTGGCGTAGAACTTTCTTGTATTTGTATGAAATTTAAAATTATACCTCTGTTTTAAAAGTTTAGACCATCACAATTGTAGAAAAAATTGCCTGCGGCGCTACGGCTTTCTTAAGCTTTATTAGAACGTTAAGGGCGCCAAAACAAGCAAATATGCAGACCCTTTTTTGTGGACCATATGGGTAATTCCATTGTCACTGTCGTTACAGCCGCTAAAAAAATACACTTTCTTTCAGATATTTTATTATATTATTATTAAAGATTTTTTGTTATTTATTATTTTTAAAGATTGTTTGTGAAAAAATGATAATATAAAAAAAAAGAAACTGTCATTTTGTATGCGGCTGTAATGACAGTTACTATGGAATTAGCCATATATGGTCTACAAACTTTTAAATTCGTAAAAAAATTCACCTGCGGCGCTAGGGCCTTCTTGTTTTTTTATTTATTTAAGCTTCCCCGGGGCCCTGGTTTAATGGTCTCCCAGAACGATAAGGGCGCCAAAACCAGAAAATATGCAGGCCCTTTTCCAAGTGGACCATATAAACTATAGATCTTCAAATTTGTAAAGATTTTCGCCTGCGGCGCTAAAGCTTTCTTGCGTTTAATAAAACTTTTAATTGAAACACTTAAAATTAAAATATACTATGGAATTTTAAAAAAATTCGCCTGCGACGCAGGAACATTCTTGCATTTGTATGAAATGTAAAATTACACCACTATTTTAAAATTTTAGACCATCACAATTATAAAAAAAATTGCCTGGGGAGCTACGGCTTTCTTAGGTTTTATTTTAAATTTATGTTTTCAAAAATATGAGGTTTACAAAATTAGATTAAAAAAAAACATTATTCCGTAAAAAATATCGTCTGTGGCGCTAACTTAGTTAATCCAGGGCTGACGATAATTTTTTTAATAAATTTGGTTTGGTTAATCAAGGGCTGACGATAATTTTTTTAGTCGTCACTTTTTTTTTCTTTTTATAGGCCAATTTGAGTTGAAGCTCTGAGCACTCGAAGCATAGTTCTATCTCTTTCTAACTCCTTGTTTTAAAAGAGATAGAATTATGATCCGAGCTTCAACTCAAACGGCCCTTATATTGTTTGTATTATAAATATAAAATCTGGTTATTTTCTATACATTTATTCTTTTATATATTTTTAAAACATATATTTTTTCTCCTACAGCGCAAGATTTTTGTATGTTTTAACTAATTTAAGAAAATTTCTGTATAATTTCGCCTAATTGGCCATTTTAATTAGTTAAAAAAAAAATTGGAAATATTTTCGTCTGCGCCATTTTAGTTCTTTTCCAGATTTAAAAAAAAATTGTGTGGGGGGGGGCAGCTGAAAAAAAAAATCCGGGATACGCCCTTGGATTTGCCCAATAATTAACATTAACCTAATTAACCAAATAAGTTTTCTAAAAAAAAAATTGTCAAAATTTTATTTTTTATTTTTGAAAAAAAGAATAAATCAGAAAAAATATACCTGGACTAGATTGTCGTTGATGCAATCTACTACAAATTTTAGATTCCTAGGTTATAAACAGTCATCGGCGAATTCCCAGTGCTCGCATAGACGCCGCGTCGATTCTAGCGTTGACGCGAGGTTTGAAATATTTACATTTTTATTTCTTTTTATCTTGTTTTTTTTAATGATTCCATTTAAAAGAGTTGCGAAAAAAAATTATCGATAAATAAAAATTAAAAACTTTCGTATTCTTAAAAGATAAAAATCGTATATCGTTTTTTTCTTCGAAAAACACCGATATATATATACATATTTATAGTTAATATGTATAGTCAATATTGTTGTGTGTAACAAATTATTCGACAAATGTTTTGATTTAGTGACCTTTATAAAAATTTTCCTCATAATTCGGCAAAATTATTCCGTAAGCCTATGTTTCTGTGTTTATTTTCAACGTTGAGTCATAATTGAGTTTATGCCGATTACTGGTTATAAAGTTCCGGAGGTAGACAGACGGACGGACTGGCGGACGAACATACGAACAACCAAGCGATCCTATAAGGATACCGTTTTTCATTTTTCAGGTAAGGAACTCTTAAAATGGGTTGAGAAACGGAAAGGTATCTATTCCCCATTCGTCCCTTGTCTTTCCTTTAAATATACACCTGCAGAATATACATTTAAAATTATGCAAAAAATTAATTCAGTAATTAACTTATTTATGAAGTTTTTCTTAATTGAATATAACCATGTTTAAATAAGGTTATTTATCTTAATAATGAAACGGCCAAAGCTTTCTCTGAGAGAAATTCTCTTACCCGACGACAAATAATGAGGCTCAGGTATTGTTCAAACAAATTAGCCCTTAAGGTTGACAAATAATGTAGGAAACGTAGACAAAACATTAGACTATTCAACGCGTCTATTAAGCAGATTTTCACATAGGGTGGGTCAAAATTTAAAAAGTTTTATAAATTTATTGATACCGTGCAATAATGTGTAGCAAAACTACTCTAAAATTTACATCGGCACGTTTTTTTCACATTTCTCGACGTTTTAGACCATTCTGAGTCGAAATCAGTAAAAAAAAATTTTGCGTCCGTCTGTCTGTCTGGGTGTAAACTCTCTAACTCCATTTTTACATGAGATATCGACTTGCGGTTTTTGCATATTGTTTCTTATCGTATTCCGAAGAGCTTATTAGATTTTGGGGGTAAACGATTGGGGGTAAGGGGGTAAAAATAGGGTAAAACTCCTATTTTTAGCGTTTTTTGTTTATAATTATTATTTTATTTGGTTAATTTAGCACTTAATAAAAGATAATTTTAAATTGGTCAAAAAATGTTATAAACAACATTTTCCTAAAACGCATTGTTTTCGAGATATTTGCGTTTAAAGCAGTAAAAGGTTTTTTTAGCATATCTAACATATTTATAACCCGATTTCAAAAAATTATATTTTAAATAAACGCTTTTTTTTAAGCCCTATAAAAAATATATACAGTTTTTTGCTAGAATATAATGTTTTAAAGATACAGAATTTAAAATCAAACAAAACACCTAGTTTGAAATTTGCAAACTAGATGGCTCTAGCGTACAATAGTGCCGATGTTTTGACAGGGTGCTTGCAACGTTTTATCTAGTTTTCTGTTGAAAATGACGGGTAAAAAATAATAATTATTATAATAAACGTTGCACAAATCGGACTTAAAATTTTTCACAAGTTCAAGCAATTTAATTCGTAAAAAGTACCCAAAAGTACCCAGCGGCCGGCCTCAGTGGAGTAGGACGCAGCACGTTCGCTTTGTTACACCGAGGTCGCGGGTTCGAATCCCGCCTGGGGCATGGATGTGTGTAGTGGTGTCTTTAAAATTGCTAATATTTACTGCTTTAAAAACTACATATAAATAGGCTATAACCGATACGGTTGAATCTCGGGGTGTATCTACCGAAGGGTAGGTACAACCTTTTAAAAAAAAAAAGAACCCATCTTAACCAGAGCTAAAGCCACCATGTTGGAAAAATGACAGCCTTAGTTTTTTGTCTATAATACATAAACGGACATCGAATAAAAACAACACAGAATGAAAGTACTTACAGAATTAATTACTCTAAAAAAAATTGATTTTTTTTTTCAAAATATGTGCGGCTCATCAAAATTAAAAGAGCGCAATTTTAAAAAATTTATTTTTTGTTATATTTATAAAAGAAAAAAAATGTTTCCGGGAGAACTTTTTGTAATGATTTAAAAAATTAAAAGACTTTAGTATTATAATTTATCCTTTATTTTCAATGTTCCTTTACGAACAATTAAAGTTCCATATTTTTTGGTTAATACATGCAATTTTTCCAATTTTACTAATAAATAAAAGTGTTTTACACTTTTAAGTGGCATGCCACTAATGAAGTGGCATGCCACTAATGGTATTAAACCCGAAAATAAAAAATATATTTTTTATTCCAATCTAGTGTTACGTAAGAACGACTTGGGATGTTTTCAAGAATGCCTATAGAATATACCTTAATGTATCTTTAGCAAGACTCCATTGTATATCTGTCTAGTTCATCTCATAAAAGATTAGCTGTAACATGGTGTAATGTTACGAGAAACATAGTTGTTTCCTATTAACTAGGAGCAGAACAGGATTGTGTTACACACTATACATGTAAGGGATTTTATATATTTTTAGTTGAGGTTTCATACAAAATCAGAAACATTATTAACACAAAATTTTATTTCTGTTTCTTAATAACAACTTGATAATTAAGTTATTTACGCAAAAGCTCAATATCTTATCTATACATTTTTAATTTTTTAATTTTCTAAGATTTTTTTTGGGTTCATGAGATAATGGTTTTTTTCTTTAAAATGGCGACTTAAAAATAATATATTTTTATTTAAAAGTCACCATAATAACTTGCCCTGCTTGTTTTCAAACTCCCTAAATACTAAGCACTTTTTGTATAACTCTTACGGTTCATGAGATAATGATAAATTTTAAAGTCGCCATTTTGAAGAAAAAAACATTGTTTCATGAACCGTAAGAGTTATACAAAAAGTGCTTAGTGTTTTGGGAGTTTGAAAACAAGCAGGGCCAGATTTTTTTAATATGCGGGGTGCTTCAAAAAACAAGAACAGGTAAAACTAAATTTTATGAAACTGTACGCATTACTACAACCTTTAAAAATGGTTTTTGTAAATTTACAACCCTTTCCGTTTTGGGGACCCTGAATAAAGTGACATTAAACTTCACACGTGACGTTTAATGTCATTATATACAGGGCCCTAGTCCGTTTAAGGGTTAAGTATTATACGGGTATTTCTATGAAAATCGGTTAACTTCATGTTAAGCACATATGTATATTTAGAATTTTATCAGAAGTATTTAACAGCTAAATACAAGTACTTTATCGTCCTAATATATACACGGTGTATTTGAAATAGCGTCGGAAATTTTAACAGATGATTCTACATCATAAAATATGACAAAAAGTTCCTATAAACATATGTCTAAAAATGCTACGCCCCTTTGAAAGTGGCTAAAAAAATCGGTTTTTATTTAATAACTCAGGAACCCTTTGAGATATATAAACGAGATTTTGCACGTCAACTAATCCTACCAAGGCCCGTTTTTATGTATTATTTTCATGTACTTATTTCAACCAGGGGTGTGCGAAACGGGGGGTTGCTTATCAGTGTTTTGTCCCAAACTTTTTTCTGTGTGACTTTTTTGCAATTTTATTTTTGAAATATGATTCCTCAGGTCAAAATACATAAAAAAGGTACTCTTGTTGTAATACTGTAGGATTAACCGTATTCGAGAAAAATTCATTTGAAGGCGAAATTCCACGGTTCGAGGACGAAAAATTAAATACTAAAATGTTGAAAACCTAAATTTTAATGATTCAGGGCGAATGTACATTAAAAACTAAGAAAAAAACCTCATATACAGGTACTTCCAAAAATCAATCCTAATGGAGCTATGGTCTCCTAAATATGCACCATTTTTAAAGGGCTATGCTAGCTTTAAAAGTGTTTTTTCGACCTACATGTATGGAAACTTTTTTTCTTAGTTTTTGATGTAGAATAACATTGTATCATTAAAATTTTGGTTTTCGACATTTTAGTATTGAATTTTTCGTCCTGGAACCGTGAAATTTTACCTTCAAATGAACTTTTCTCGAAAACGGTTAATCCTACAGTATTACAACAAGAGTACATTTTTTATGTATTTTGACCTGAGGAATCATATTTCAAAAATAAAATTGCAAAAAAGTTACACATAAAAAAGTTTGGGACAAAAAACTGATAAGACCCCCCCGTTTCGCACACCCCTGGTTTAAATAAGTACGTGAAAATGATATACAAAGATGGGCCTTATTAGGATTAATTTACGTGCAAAACCTCGTTAACATATCTCAAAGGGTTCCTGAGTTATTAAATAAAAGCCGATTTTTTTAGCCAATTTCAAAGGGGCGTAGCTCCCTTATGACGCATTTTTAGACATATGTTTATAGGAATTTTTTGTCATATTTTATCATGTAGAATCACCTGTTAAAATTTCCTACCCTATTTCAAATACACCCTGTATAATAATAAATGTTATATATCAAATTAGCATTATTTTAAAATTCGTTCTTGCCTTCTTAAAATATCAGTCCCTTGTCGTGTCGCCATTACAATTATTAACAATTAAATGCTCATATTTTTATAATTATTAGGTTTATACAGTTGTTTAACTTTTAATAATTTTTTAGGATACTCTCTAAAGTGTTAAGAATCAATTAATTTAAATTCTAAAATAATTTGTATCACTTTTTTTCAAGTTAAAGTAGCGTACTCAACATCGGGCGTCAGTCCCTTGACACATGTGAAATTTCAAAATTTGCGTTTTTTTGCAGTGCTCAAAAGTTAATAGACTATTCTCTATAAACGAACGACTTAAAGTTAGCAGTAAATGCCATTTGTTGCCAGTCAGCCATTTCGAATTTAGTGCTAGAGACGTTCTTGTGTTGAGAACACGAGGTGATGACGGTCAATATATCAGTCCCTTGGTGAGTAATTCTGTTTTAATTTATTGGTAATTGTTTTTGATTAATTTTAATTTAACTTTTTTGTGTGAATAATTAGTATAGAAACTAAAAACGCCAGTATATCGTTTGAATCAAAAGATTTTCTTTGTTTTTCAGGAAATTCATAAGTCCCTCGGTCGTAAAAAAAAATGATGTCGATATATCTCGACGCGCTGATTCCAAAAATATAGGCATATAATACCCTAAGATTAATATTTTGGAAAATATGAGCGAAATAAAATTACCGAAAAAAAAAATTCACCGCGAGGCAAAAAAAATCATATAAGTGTATCTTCCTTTTAAGGGGCGGCGGTAGCTCAGTCGTGAACGCTTTGATCTAGTATTCGAGGGTGGGGTTCTATCCTCGGTTGTGGAACAACTTTTTCACAGAAATAAAATACCGTCGTTTCCCTACCACGTTGGCTTGTGCTGCCGAAGATCTAAGCACACAGTACAGAAAAAGGTTTGCAGTGGATAATTCCGCATAGCACTCGGACCTGTGATACTACCCGGGCGCACCGAGAGGGAGCAGCAAGGTAGCTGTCAGGTCTGTTGGCAGAACTCACTTTAAGGACTTTCAAGCAACCAGGATTTGTACTAAGGCTGCAAGCGAAAATGATCCTTAAGCAGTTTGGCGCCGGTCCAAGTGCACTGGCAGCCAATAAACTTAAGGATCAAAGCCGACAAAACGAGGTTCGGATTCCTCGCTAAACTGTAGGTCCCGGGGTACAACAACAAAAATCCTCGTTAGAGTAGAATAACTAGTAACACAGGGGTAGGCAAAAAAGACCATATGGTCTAGTTGCCAGGCTTGACCTCCCCACCATTACTACTACTACTACATGTTCCTTCTAAATACATTATAACCAACCCATTTTCTATTAAAAATGTTACGAAAGAACAGAACTAAAAATAAAAACCATGTGACTCAAATTTATCTCAACTCTCAACTCAATTATCCCGACTTTCATAGAAGTACCCATACAGATTTAATGTCATAAAAACAACTTTATATTTCCTTGTTTTTCACTAAACTCTCAATCGAATTAAGCTGCTTACAAAAAAGTTCTAGTTTGTCTCTCCCTGACATGTAGTTAACATTGTTAGTGTCGTTAAAACGAAATTTATGCCCATACATTTTCGTCTATTTTGAAAGCAGTTTCGAGAGCAAACAGGAATTAATCGTCTAGTTAAAGTTCCAAAAAGAATAGGGTGCTTTGTCTTAATTTCCGATCGATTTAATTATATGTATGGAACCCTGCATTGCACTATGGGCTTTCATCCAAAAAGTTAAACTTAATTATTTTGTAATTTTTTGTTTTAAAATACCCTGAAAATAATGATAAAAAATGTTTTAAAATTTCTAGCCCCACCACTAGAGGATAAGGGGACGTTCAAGTATTACGTAACGCTCTAGGGGGGGGGTTTCGAAAACGTCACGCCGCGTTACAGAGGGGGGTGGATGTCAGTAAAAATGTTACGTAACACTTGAAAAATTATAAACTTATAAAATGTTCATTGGATCAAGTTTTTAACAATTATTTAGGCCTAAGATACGGATCGTTGCAACATATATTGCACACGGCGTTCAATAAATCCTCTAAACAAAAAAAAATAGAGATGGAAACCGGTTTTTGGTTGAAACACGGAAGCAATAACCGGTTAGAAATCGGTTTAAATCTCAAAGCAAAATTTCCTTTTAATTTATTGACTTTTTGTAAAAAAAAATGTTACTTAACAAATGGAAGGGGGGTGCGTGATCATGAAAATGATACGCCGCGTTACATGGGGGGTGGGGGTCAAAAATGGCCAAATTTTGCGTTGCGTAATACTTGAACTTTCCCTAATTTACTTTTATTTTAAAAACCAAAAAACGAAATTAAACATGGAAGTTACGAAAAAAAAAATGTTTTTGTTGAAACACAGTGTGGCTAAACACGTTACGCAACTAATGTAAGTCTATCCTCCACATTTAGAAAATTTAAAGCATACACGCTTTTCCATGCATTCAGATTGGACAATGAAAACTTCCGTCTTCTTTATAGAGAGGTTATAACCTCTCTGGGAAAAATAAAATAATAATGGGACCGCTTTTTTCTTGAAGCCATTTTTCCAAGTTCGGCTGAGCGTACCAAAAATTAATTAGAAATGAACATTTGCTGCTATCTATATGTTGTTCATATAAATTCTTATAAATAAACATCTTAGAATTTGGGAAAGCTATATACTGACCTATTTTATTATAAAATAAAAATAAATAATAAATAAATAAAATAAATTTTTTATAAAAAACCATTCAACCAAGAAGATATTTTTAAGAGTGTTGTATATATGATACTTTGCGCACTTAATGGTTAATAGTTTTTTTTTAATGAAAAATGACTGATGAAAGCAGAAATCACATTATGCGTTTGGCATCTTTTTGAGACCAAATTTAAAAAAATCTATCGATGCATTTTTGAGAAAAACGATCTTCATTTGTTTTAACAAAAACAATATGACGTATTTAAAAATTAAAAAATAAAGACCGGTGTGAATAAAAACACCAAAATTATTTCTGGAAAGAGGCTCTTTTCCGCACTAGATCGCTGAAACTGAATATTTTTTTTTGTGAAAATATTTTATTGTTACATAGAAAAAACGGATTCCTTGAACCAAGGACACGTGTCTTTGTATATGTTCAAAGCCATATTTTGGAATAAAAATCCGCGCTCTTTATTCAAGGACATTGACTTTGGTTCAAGAAAATGCCAGCCTTGAAACAAGAGAATATGGCTTTGAACATATCCAAAGACACGTGTCCTTGGTTCAAGGAATCCGTTTTTTCAATGTAGGGTTTTTGAGCTCGCTGAAATTAAAGCTTACAATAAAAATGTTCTGGCACCGCCCCCTAATTAATGAACAACTGAATACTATTTTATGTCTTAATTTTAATAGTAATGTACACTAATAATATAATATAATTTTAATAGTGTACATTATAATAAAAAAAAATAATTTGTTTATAAATATTATCTATCTATCTAATCCAATCTAATTAAAAATATTTAAAATGTTTATTTATAAATTATAATTGTTAAATATCTTAAATATAGCCAATACTAGTATACGTAAACATTTGTATTTACATATTTATAAACCCATTTAATTTATTCTGCAAAAATATATTTAATTTGAATAATTTACTTAAATCAATAAATACAAAGTATTTTTAATTAATTGCATATTTTGACGGATTCTGTAACAGTTTATTATCAAATTGCACAAAACATTCATATTTGCTAAAATAAACTAAACAAGCCGCGAAGATATATGGGGACATTCAAGTATTACGTAACGCAAATTTTGATCATTTTAGACCCCCCCTTGTAACGCTATACCATTAACATGGGCGCAACACTCCAAAATGACCCCCCCTAGGAGCGTTACGTAATACTTGAACGTTCCCTATAATATAAATAAATATATAATTTAATATAAATGGTATATTGCATTTTCCCAAATATTTCCCAAATTTTTCAAAAAAAAACTTAAAATTTTTCAAAAATGTTTTTCTTTATTTTCTTTTTGCGAAAAACGAAAAAAAAAAGATTTTTATTCAAATGATAGTTTTTTCATTTTTAAAAAAGTTTAACCCCCCATAACTTTTTTGTTTTTGGGTGGATTACTTTCAAAATTGGTAGAATTGATCCTTATAATAAAAGTCATTTTTCCTGAAAACGTTACGTTAATCGGAATTTTCTTCCAGCTTTTTTTGAACATTTCAAGTCGATCGGTTTATTCGTTCTTGAATTATCGTGTTCACAAAAATCGTGACATCGGACGGACATTAAAAAAAAAGATGCTTATTTTTTCATGAAACAAATTTATATCCAAGAATTTTTTGTCTAGGAAGATTTTGGAAAATTCGAAACTACCGTATTATACTATTCTAGCGCAGGCGCTGTGAATAGTATAATAATATTATCTACTCTATAGAAATTAATATTCCAAATATTTCAAAGTTTCTTATTTATAATTAATGGCAAATAAATCATTTTTTTCATAGTTTCTTTCTTTTAAGGTATTTTTAAATACAGAGCGGTCCAAAAATCACCCCCCCTTCTTAACTTTTGAACGAGTTTAGATATCGACTTGAAATTTAGAACTCTTAAATAAGACAACTTAAACTATCTTTCAGCATATATTTGATATTTTCAGCTCTTAAAATGTGGACAGGGGGGCATGGGGAGACATTTTTTTAAATGGAAAGGGGGTCGTATGATACATCATTTTAAAGCTTATAAAATTCTCTATTTAAACTAATATTTTTAAATTTTTTAAAAATGGTTTTTAAGGTTTTGATTTTTCAATTTTTTGTGCTAAAACATTCGATTTTTCAAGTTTTTTTTTATAAATTTTTATTTATGTCAACTAAAATTAGTTTAAACGTATAATTAACATTTTTTTATGATGAAATTAGGCATTTTTAAAAAATTATTTGTTTTTTTTTTAGAGGAATTTTGACATTAATACCCATTTTCAAACCCATTTTAAACACAATTTTTTTTTATTTAAAAATATGGAGTTAAAGGAGAATTTTATAAGCTTTAAAATGATGTATTACACGACCCCCCTTTCCCTTTAAAAAAATGTGCCCCCATGCCCCCCTGCCCACATTTTAAGAGCTGAAAGTATTAAATATATGCTAAAAGATAGTTGAAGTTGTCTTATTTAAGAGTTCTAAATTTCAAGTCGATATCTCAACTCGTTCAAAAGTTAAAAGGGGGGGGGGTGACTTTTGGACCGCACTGTATATTAAATATTAATATAAATAATAAATATTAAAATACCTAATTCTTTTAACGGAAAAAAATATGTCCGAATGTGTGTGTACTTAAAGGCCTATCCAGAGGTTTGCATAACCATATACATAAATCGCACATAAGACATAAGGATTTCAAAAGCACACAAGTCAATGGTGCACATAAGAACAATAAAAGAAAAAAGAACAATAAAAGTTTCCTAGTACGTCCTATGCGTAGTGGGCTATGCTAATCACATTTCTTCTACTTCTTCCATTTTTTCTTGGCGTTGTTTTCAAAACCAGTTGTTTTAACAGCGTTTAGTGTTATACCTAACTTTCACAATTGTGCTTTAAATCTACTATTAAACATAATATTTAGCCAATAACGACACAAACTGTCAACAATAAATCTTATGTGCTTATGCCGTATGCAAATTATGTCATTATGTTATTATGCGTTATGTTTTGTTATGCAAGCTTGTGGATATGCCTTAAAACAGACGTTTACGGTCCCGATTTAGATTCGTTTTGACTTCGACTTTTTATTTTAAATTCGAACTTTTGATAAAACTTTTGAAAAAGAACAACGGACACACACATCTGTTTGTTGTTATTAAACAAACGATTTTTATAGATTTTACTTAATGAAGGCATACCAACATAAAACAGACGGTGCTCTCGTTGTGTAAACAGGCTCGGAGGCTCTGTTTACATGGATTTAAGTTACGCCGCGTAATAAAATTTTAAATTCTCCCGGCCGACAGGAATATTTACCATTAATGCCAACTTTAAAACAATAAACTAATTAGGAAACATACACTGTAAAAAAACGTAAACTGCTAAGCAGATATATTTTGAGTTAGTATTTACTTAGATGGGAGAAATCGAGAAGGTTGTGCGTTTTAAACATATCGCTGAACTGTGCCCCTTGAGTACGTTTAAATCTCATACATATTTATTTATTTATTTATTTATTTTACGGGACTTCCCCATTACAGAAATAATTACATATTATTAATTATAACAAAAGAAATACTAAGCTTAAAGATAGCTAAAAATATACTTAAATATAAATGCACATGTATACCAAACTAGAATTTTTATACTAAACTACTGCAGTGTAACTAAAAGTGAACTTTTAAAGTTTTGAAAATTAAATCTAAACAAGTCAATATCAAAGTTGTTTATATAAACCAAAGCTTTATTAAACGGCGTATTTAAAAGATAGTTTGTATGATAAATATTTAATTGGAAAGTACGACTTTGCCTAATACCGGGTCTTGGGACCGAAAATTTTAACAAATTAAGTAAATCTGGACAATCAATTAATCCGTGTACTATTTTATATATAAAACACACATGGGAAAATGTTCTTCTAGATTCCAGTGTTTTCAGATTTAACAGATTTTGAATTGCGTTATAATCGTGGTTCCTAATAGTAAAGTTTACCTTGAAAGCTAAGTTTCTGAGAATTCTATGCTGTACCCCTTCCAAAAGTTTGATATCAATTTGGTAGTATGGAGCCCAAATAATAGATGAATACTCCAAGTTAGACCGCACAAGAGATTTATATACTGTAAGAATAGTTGATGGATTAAATGAAGTTAAATTTCGCACAATAAAACCCAAGATTTTATTTGATTTTGAGGTGATTGTTTTTATGTGCTCAGAGAGCTTATAATTAAAATATTTATTAACACGAAAACTTATACATATTCACGAATTTATTAGTTGAAATATTCATCAAAGTAGCACGAAAAAAATAATCTAATTGCTTGAACACGAAAAACAGCAAAATATGGACCTCCCGTTTTTTTGTTAGTGCCAGAACCGTTGCCATGGGGGCGATGGGGAGGGGGGTGCTGATGAGCTTTTTTTTGGTTATCACTTGTTTTTCTAGGAGAAAAGGTTGGAAAAATTGTGCTTTATCACCCAAGAAGTTGCCTTCGCTACGGATCTAATTATATCATACACTGTTAAAAAAATATTTAAGAGTTGTTGCCAAAGTTAAGTTGTGTAAGTTTTTCAGAACATGTTCTATATAATTTCATAATAACTTATGTGAAATAAAATTTTACGAAACACATTTTGTAAAAATTTATGTAAAATAAAATTTTACGGAACATATTCTGTAACAATTACGTAACTTAACGTTGGCTATATTCTTACCTACGTTATAAATAAATAAATAAATAAAGCGCGCCAAAAACCACCTAATTTATCATGTGAAAATACATAATATATTGTGTAAAACTTAAAGATATAGTAACAAGTTATGCAAGACACATAAATAATTTATTATGTAAATCTTAAATATATTGCAATAAGTTATGTGAAATTTTACATCTTATTGTGTGATTGTTTGATTTTTATCTGTGTAGTATAATTTAAGGTTAAAGTAACAAATATTTAGTTACCTTATACTGAATTTTGGTTGCACTAACCAGAAAAAATGTTGTGCCATATTTTATTATTTTTCTGGTCGAGGTAACTGGATTTTTTCCGTTAGAAAATACCTGAAATTTTAACTAAAACAATGAAATTCTACAATTGTAATTTTTCTTTTTATTTGGAAATAACATTTATTTAATACTGCAAAACTCTTGGTAATGATGGCTAAATTTTCAGTAATCTTACTAACAGTTTCCGGTGTTGCAGCAGAAGAAATAATTTATAAGTTTGCAAAAAAATACGAGTGGGTGCTTTTTATATTAAATAAATTATTTGACCATGTTTAATTTAAACGTTTAAATATGTACTTACATTATGGTTAAGATTGGGAATTTGTTGGTTCAAATTATTTACCAACACATACGAATGTGTTGGTTACACTAACAGTTACTGTAGTAGACTTAACCTATAGGTAGTGTGTTTGTTCTGTCAAGAATCTTGACTCAAGATATGGTCTGTTTCATCAAGCAAAATAGTAAATTAAAAATCGCACAGTAAATATTTTTACAACAGGTTTAAATAGTATTTGTTTGTGTATAGAACATAGTTATGTTTTATAAAATAAACTATGCAGTATATTCGCACATCCAATATTCGAATCTGTTTTGAAAATATTCACTGTGCGATTTTTAATTTACTATCTTGCTTGATGAACCAGACCATAGATGTACATATTTTGGTCAAAATACTTGAATTTCGTTTAATATTGTAAATAGAAATGGTAACATGTAAAAAATAGCCGTTTATACTGCGAATATTTACATATAAGAAAGAATGAAGATATTAGACAAAGATATAATAATAACCAAATACTATAACCGCTCTCAAAGCAAGGTTACAGATTTTACTAACAACTGGTTCCACCACACGTAACCACAGCATTTCAAAATCAAACGTTAAATGTCAAACGAATGACCAAAACTTAGGTAACTAAAACGAAAAGGCATTAACCATTTCGCTCCTGTAGGGACATATATGTCCCAGCAGATGTTTAAAAAAATAAATTTCGCTCCTGTAGGGACATATATGTCCCAGCAGATGTTCAAAAGATCCTATAGTCAAAAAAAAAACATTTAAAATGCACAGAACAGGGACATTTTAGTATTTTATACTCCAAACTTGATATCAAGTGATATCAATACTTAACTAAAACCGTATATCTCCTAAACGAGAAAAGGAAAATTAAAAAGTTAAAAAAGAAATTACTCCCATTTAATTGGCCTATAAAATCAATTAATTAAATTGTAAAAAAATATGCAGTGGCAAACCGTGCGCATATCGAAAGAAGCAGTAAAAAAACATAGCTGTGTAATTTTCATTGCTGCCGGTTTAAAAAAAGATTTTTCATAATTTTTATTCCAGTAATTAAGAGCTAAAAGTTCAAGCTTTAAAATAAAAAAAAGGTCAAATAAATCTATTGAATAGTTTTGGAGTTATTAGCATTTGAAAATGTGTATTTTTTTAGGTGGGCCGATATTTTTGAGCAGAAGTGTATAATTTACTAACGGGCTATATTTTTGCAGCTTTAAAACACTATATGTGACCCAGCACAAAGAAGCCCAGTTGGTGTGTAAAATTAACGTATTTCTTTTTTTTTTTAATTTGACACACTAATGTTCTGGTAGGACGATCTTTTAACTGTTTTGACTCCATTGCTAACTTTATGGCAACTGTCATTGTCATTGTCGTTGATGAAAATTGACATGAAGTTGGCAATGGAGTCAAAAGAGTTAAAATATCGTTCTACCCGAACGCCCCATAACTAGGTTTGTTTGTGCAGGGTCACATTATATTTTATATTTGGACAAACATATCCCACTTGGTTTTTGTAAAAGAACATTTTTTTAAAAAAATCACTTGTTTCGTATTTTTGATAGCATTTTATTTTATATACACAAAAAAAAGCTTCCGAAATTCAAAGAAAAGAATCCCGGAGCGAAAGGCTTTAAATCGTTCTTATTAATACTACTCTTTACAAATAGGTTCAGCGGTGCGATGACAATCTTCTAAGGTTAGAAAGGTGTTTCCAGAAACTTTGCACCCTGGTTTCTGGACGGTAACGCAAGCTTTTTGCTGGTCATCCCAAGAATAAACTTCGGTGAAAGGGTTTACACATTTTTCGTGCGATTCTTCGCTACTCACATCTGGCATATCGTCACAATCTACAAAATATTTATACGGTTGTAAAAAATAGTGAATATTTTACACATATACTAAAAACAATCTAAAAAAAAATAATATTATATGGTGCAAATAGAATTAATAAGCTTTAAAATAATGTACCACACAGGGGGTTCCATATAAAAAAACGTTAATCCCTTAAAAAGTCGCCATTGTGCCCCTAGAAACATCAAATATATACCAAAACACAATTTGGGTTATGTTATTTAAGTCTTCCAAATTTCGAGTTGATATCTTAATCAAATCAAAGGTTAAAGGGGGGAGGACTTAAAACGCACTGTATTTTAATTTTATTACGAACTATATTATATTTCAATTTTATCTCGGTTTATTACTATTTTTCTTACGTTTTTTTGAGAAAACTTCTTCTTCGCTCGATATGTCACATAAAACATGTGAAAAAATCACAAACATTAACACAAAAAAGAATTTCAACTGCATTTTCATACGTTTTTATGTAATGTGTTTATTTCTCCGTAAAGGTCTATCAAATAGTAATTAAAACTGTTTTAATTGGTTATTTATATGTGTACATTATATGAAAAATGATTAAATGGAATTATACATAATAAATAGTATCATTCTATAAATAAACTTTCCTAGTCGCAAAATAGCATATTATAAAATTAGTTTGCGACTTAAGCACGTAAGCACTGCACGAAATATTTATATACCAAGGGACTAAACTGGCTGTTTTAGTCCCGCTGCATGAGTGTTTCCTGAGCGAGCGCAGTGAGCGAGGGAAACCGACCAAACATAATTTGGGTAGGTAGATAAAATTAAAATTAAAAACCATGCGTCTAAAATCGGGTGTTTTATTTTCGTAATTTAATTTGTGAATTGCTAAAAGTTAGTTTCACGGCTATCGCCAGTTGTTTTTTAATATGGTTGACATAAACGTCAGTCAAGCAATGTCATCAGTTAAACAATGTTATTTTTTAAGGTTTTCTTTGTTAAAATCAAATAAATTCGTTTGAATCGCTAATTTATTACAAAACATCACCAAACCTAGTTTTTGTACCAGTAAAGCATATAGTAAGTATAATATTTTAATATTATCAAGGTTGCCGTGATTTTTATTTCCTTGGGACAAAAACGGCAAATTAAGTCCCGAAAATGAAAGCGTAAAATTCAGTTTTAGTCTTGGTCATGCAAAAATAATAGTATATTACGTACCGAATACGTGAACCTAGTTTTTAGTGAACGAAATGGTTTGCGTCGAGGTGCGTATACTATTTCTCCTACAACCTAACACCTAAGTATCCAAAAAACGAACTTTGCGCACTGTTTAAATTAAACAAATAAAGCAAGTTGACAATTCTTGCTAGCAAAACTTAGCCTTTGATGATTTTTTGTGTTCATTGAACGCACTAAATAGATATCAAAATATCAATAAAGATTATCAGTTTAAGCAAATATTTTTCATGAAATCACTTTGTTTATACCTAATACCTGACAGTCTATTACATTATCTAGCATGACATTGTTTAAATTTAGTCTAGTTGTTGTGTTTGTAATGTTTCTGACTCTAGTTTACTTTGATCCATTTTCATCTACTTTAGAATTTTACATAGAAGGTAAATTAACTAAAATATAACCCACCGTGACGACAAGCTAAAACTTTTTCAATAAAATTATTGCAGATTTAAGAAAACTAAAAACAAAAAACATTATGGTATTTTTTTCTAGATTTTTTTTAATTCAGACGAGGGTGGTAATTAATAGCGTTACCGTCACGCCGTGACGTAATTTTTTAGGGGGTTGTCGGCTACCGTGTCGATGCGTAATGAGGGGAAGGAGGTCAAAAATAGCGTAAGGAAACGTTCAAGTATTACGTAACGCAAAATGTACCAAAATTCATACACTTCATACCTCGGTTCTCGCGTTATTCAAGGCTGCAGACATTTCATATTTTGTCTACCCCCCCCCCTACACACCCCCTATTAGGGGGGTAGCCAAAATATGAAATCTCTATAATCTATAATAACGCGAGAACCGGGGTATTAAGTGTATGAATATTGGTACAATTTGCGTTACGTAATACTTAAACGTTCCCTAAAGTAATAGATGGATAGTCCCTAAACAATTTTTTTTTTAAATGCGTGAATCGATTTTACTATACAGGGTGATTCTTAAGTTACTAATCACGGTCGAAAGAAAATTTTGTGCGACTTCGATATAACCAATTTTTTTTTAGAAAACTTAATTATTTAAAGCATTTTAATTAAATTAATTCAAAAATATCCATCGATACGTTTATTTTTGTTTAAATGATCGCAGTCCTCAAAATAATTAAGTTTTGAAAGAAAAATTGGTTTTATTTGAAGTCGCACTAAATGTTGTTTCCAAACCACCGTGTAATCTTAAAACTTATTTCTGAATGTCTGAAAAGTCAAATGGATGTATATGAAAACAAGAAAAAATTAATGTCATTATATTCTTAAAAAAAAGATAAATCTCTCAATGGAGCTCTCTACAACTAGAATTATGAAACAAAAGACGTCTACCCTATCTCTATCTCATTTGTGCTACACTTTCCAGCCAACCAAATAAATACTGTATTTGTTTTTCATACAACAAATACAGTATTTATTTGGTTGGCCGGAAAGAGTAGCACTGAGCGGCACGAACGAACATAGCTAATGTGAATCTGTAGAATAAGATAATTCTACAAAATTTAGATGGCGCCAGTAATTTCTTTAATAAAAATACTATAGTTACAATTTTCGCCCGGCCAAGTAAATATTGTATTTGTTCAACAAAGAACAAATACAGAATTTGTTTGGTTGGGTGGAAGTGGGAGTGTATGTATGTCTTCTATTCTTTTTGGGTAGAACTTTTGTCCCTGTCTAATCTAACGGGAGAAATCTCCATTAAAAAATTATATAAGCTGTTATAAACAATAAACATTATAGATAGCCAAGGATTAACAAAGGTTATCAGCTTAAAAATATATATTAAATACAGTGTCATAACTTCTGGCCCATAGCCACGGAAGGCTCATTTCTTTTGCCAGCCCCTCATCGGTTAAAATGCAAAGTGAAAATTGTACAATTCCATCGCACTTACTTTCTTGCGAAAAATATTTTTTCTACGAGCGTGCGGAAAGATGTCTGTTTCCATACGCATATGCGTGTGGAAAGAAAGTCTTCCGCACGAATAATTATTTCATAAAATATACAAATATACAAATGTGTAAATTTGTTGGCTGAGTCACTTGTTTCCATGGCGACCGATCAACATGATAGCGTCCTAAGCTAGTTCATGTCAATTGTGTTGTCAATTTTAATTGTAAAGTTTTTATAAAAGAAAATAATAAACCTTAAAGAAGATGAAATGTTGCCCGAAGAAATAACAGAAATGGCAAATGCAAATGAAAACTGCAGCTTTATCATTAATGTTTAACC
>OY294045.1:57009108-57123360 GCA_958510825.1 Brachypterus glaber | reverse complement strand
ATAGTCGATCAGGTATATTTTAAGTTGTGTTATACATTTACTCTAAAGTGTGTTACAGTATTCAATGAAATAACAGTCGGTAAATAATACCAGCATTTTGGTTAGTATTAATAGAGACAAAAGTAATAAAATCGGCTCCGAAAAATTTCTCAGTGCAGACTTAATTTTTTTATTAAATTTAACTTTTTATGAAAACCTGAAATTTTATGAAAACTAAAAAATATAAATATATGGAGCAGGGGACACCGTCAAAAAAAATACAGAAACTCTTATTTAAAGTTACGCTACTGATTAAATAATAACAATATAAAAATAATTATAAAATTGTTTATTATATTATCATATATAAATTAAAAAAAATATTCCACAGTTTATTTTCTTATAAGAAACAGTAAAGAATCTAAAATAATGTTTAAATTCGGTTTAATTTTCCTCATTTTCGCTGTGGTATACTGCCAATCTTTGTCACTGGAACAAGCCGAAGATTTTTCAAGAACAGGTAAATATTTTTTCTACCAGTGTTTTAAAATGTAGGCAAATATACAGATATTCAATAATAGAATGGCTTCGTTCTAACACTGGATATGAATTATATTTTATAACAAGTGTTAGAATGAGCCCATGTGGTACCATCTCCTCTCTATAAAAATAAAGAAAACTGTAGCAAAATTAACGATAAATATATACTTTACCATCAAATATTGAATAACACTAGGCAACACGGTTTCTTGCCCTGATTGGACTCATATGTGTTTTAACTTTAGGTTGCCGAGACCGAATCTGGCTTCAGAATGTTTCTATTACCTCAAGTTTCTGAGAAAAATGAGATAAAAGTGGTAAAACATCATTATTTTAGCTCTCTGTTGTTTTAAACGCATAGGAGAAAAATATTTTGAGGGCAAACTTGGATTGGGCGACTCAATATTACTTAAAAAATACCCAATCTAGATTATAAAAACTTTAAATTCATAGGTAAAAAAATAAGTATAATAGGGAAAAACAATATTTAAGAGAAGAAGCTAAAAAACGTCAAAAAGCATGACTAGGGGGTCAAAAATAAACTAGAAATGTTACATAATACGGTCCTTATGTAATCAAGTAACATTTTTTTGATGTAGAATAAAAAAATGGCAATTTTTTTTTATAAATTATTTTTAAATTAGCATAATTGCCTGTAGTAAAATTTAAAAAATAACACATGCAGGATTTTTTTTAGGGTCAAATTCTTATACTGTGCCTAAAAATTGATAAGAAAAATATATTTTTTTACGCTTGGGAAAAAAATTTACACTGTGCGCTTTAATTTTATTTTTTTTTCATTTATTTACTTTTTAAGAACAAATTAAGCCAAATAAAAAAATATTTGTATATATTTTTGTAGAGAATTTTATAAACAACAAATTAAGTCCTATGAAATTTTTACACAAACTTCACAGTTTTGCCACAAATGAGCAATTAAGTAAACTGTGCACTTTAATTTTAAGCTTTTTATTTTTTTTCGCATACTTATGTAACAGTAGGTCCTTCGCATATGGAATTTTGAATTCCTCGTATTTTATTTAATATACCCTAAAATTTTCAAAATCCTACTATTTTTTTAAAGATTTTGAAAAAATCTGTCGTTATTTCCTGGACTTTTTATATCTTAAAAGTGTGAGGTGCTGGAATTTTTCTAATAACAGATTCGGATTCTACGCTCTGGAATTAGTAAGAAAAAAATACTTTCAGATCGGGGCAAAAAAAAAGTTGCGATTTGTTGCCTAGTGCAATTGAACGCAATTTAAAATTTTGTGTTAAAATTATTTAAAGTTTATTGGTTTTTCTTAAAATTTGATCCGATTTTAATCATTTTATCAATGCGCCATCTGTTGTTGATTATTTAAATCATGTTATAGTTTGACGCACGGAACTGTGGCTACGGGAAATATGTTTGGAATGCGTGTGCAAGTGGGAGGCCCGTTGTAGGCACACCTTATAACGCCCTTGACAGGAAGAAGAGAGCGCGAATGATTCCTCCCCCTTTCGTCAGAGACATTCTTTCATGCGGAGAACTATATATGTAGCATTAATCTGACATAAATTTCAATTTTTAATTTTACCCATGGCTTTAATTTTCGCACTTTTTAAAACTTGTAAATAGGGGGTAAAATTCAATAAAAACAGTATTTATTTGATAAAAAGTTGAAATTAATTAATTTGTGGTATTTTTTGTTTTAAGATAGACCCAACCCTGAGAATAATGATTAAAAACATTCTAGCCCCACCACCTCCTTTTAATTTGTTAATACAGGGTGTATTTGAAATAAGTTAGGAAATTTTAACAGGTGATTCTACATAATAAAATATGACAAAAAGTTCCTGAGATATATTAACGAGGTTTTGCACGTGAATTAATCCTAATAAGGCCCATCTTTGTATGTTATTTTCACGTACTTATTTAAACCAGGGGTGTGCGAAACGGGGGGGCCTTATTAGTTTTTTGTTCCAAACTTTTTTCTGTGTAACTTTTTTGCAATTTTATTTGTGAAATATGATTTCTCAGGTCAAAATACATAAAAAAGGTACTCCTGTTGTAATACTGTAGGATTAACCGTTTTCGAGAAAAGTTCATTTGAAGGTGAAATTTCACCGTTCGAGGACGAAAAATTAAATACTAAAATGTCGAAAACCAAAATTTTAATGATGCAATGTTATTCTACATCAAAAAAAAGTTTCCATACATGTAGGTCGAAAAAACGCTTTTAAAGCTACCATAGCCCTTTAAAAATGGTGCATATTTAGGAGACCATAGCTCCATTATGATTGATTTTTGGAAGTATCTGTATATGAGGTTTTTTTCTTAGTTTTTAATTACATTCGCCTTGCATCATTAAAATTTTGGTTTTCAACATTTTAGTATATAATTTTTCGTCCTCGAACCGTGGAATTTCACCTTCAAATGAATTTTTCTCGAAAACGGTTTATCCTACAGTATTACAACAAGGGTATCTTTTTTATGTATTTTGACCTGAGGAATCATATTTTAAAAATAAAATTGCAAAAAAGTTACACAGAAAAAAGTTTGGGACAAAAAACTGATAAGCCCCACCCGTTTCGCACTCCCCTGGTTGAAATAAGTACATGAAAATAACACATAAAAACGGGCCTTGGTAGGATTAGTTGATGTGCAAAACCTCGTTGATATATCTCAAAGGGTTCCTGAGTTATTAAATAAAAACCAATTTTTTTAGCCACTTTCAAAGGGGCGTAGCTCCCTTATGACGCATTTTTAGACATATGTTTATAGGAACTTTTTGTCAGTTCCTATAAACATATTTTATGATGTAGAATCACCTGTTAAAATTTCCTACCCTATTTCAAATACACCGTGTATATATATTTTTTTAAATCGGGTTAGGACTCTAAAACTAAAACTCTAAAAATAAAACTAAATTTATTATTTAAATATTATAGCCACTCCCACAAGGCGGCCGGTGTATCAAATTGTTTAGATTTCATAACATCTTTGTAAAAATGGGTTTTCAAAGAAAAGTATTCCGTGGGTAATTTTTTTATATATATATAAACTAGAATTATTATTATATTATTATTTATATTATTTACGCATTTACGAATGCTACACACTTAAAAAATATATGCCGTGCGATTATAAAACTGGCATTAGCGATGAGTAAAATGCAAGAAAGCTGTGTGCGTTTTACTGGCCATCGAGATGTTGTACGTAGCAATCACATGGGCTTGCCGCGCACAGCTCTAACAGAGGCGTGGCTACAAACGAAGAGTATTGTCTTTTCAAACTGTTCGGCACTTTATAATCGCACTGTATATTACAATGAAATAATTAACCGGACGCACCCTGAAGTATAACAAAACCCTTTCAGTATACGTTCAAATAAAAAAATAAGGAGTTATTTTATGAGTCCATTCTAAACATGCTAGTTAGGCACAAAAATTGAGAAAATAGTAATAAATAAAATAGTATATACCTTGTTCAATACAATCCATAACGAAAATGACCACAAATCGCGACACAAGTTGTTTTCTTTTATGTTAACAATCAGAAAAAGCAATCTCTCTGAAACGGACAGCTTTCAAGACGTACGGACTTCGAATTACTATGTACGCGGCGACAGCCCAAAACAAATTAAAATAGCGGCCAATTGTCCCCCATCTATTAGGCTACCACAAGCAAAATCCTTTCCTAGAAAATCCTAATTTCAAAATTCGAATTAAGATCATGTTTATGGGTCATATACCCCATAGTGGTGCGGTGGAACAGTACCATTTAAAGTTTTTTTCTTAATTTTGATTTAACATTTCTGCGAGAACGCATGTGCGGTACCGTACCATTCTCACTTTATTTTTTTTTATTTCCAGATTGTGGTAAACCAGTGGAAGACGGCCCCAAAAAATGCAGAGGCCTACTCGAAGTTTGGACATGGAACAATAACAATAATGAATGTGAAAAAACCAAATATGGTGGATGTCATGCTACTAGAAATAACTTCGAGTCGAAAGAACAATGTGAACAAGTTGCTAAACCAATCTGTGTTTAATTTCTGCATAATTTAAATTGTTGTCTTTCTAAATAATTTCTGTGAAATTATGAATTAAAAAAATATTTTTTTAATCAAAATTTTCCATTAATAAAGATTTTTTTTCGCTACTAGCTTTAGAACACCATTATTTATCATGTTTTCAGACTGTAAAATCGATTTTCTTCACCTATAGCAATAATAATTTTTCTCTCCTAGTAGAAGTAAATTTTATAAACAATTGATTTCTGCCACTTTAGATGTTTCAGTTCTTTGTGCAATTATTACTAATTAAACCCAAGAAAATAGCTTGAAGTAACTTTTTATTTATTAAATATAATTAATTATAATCATTACCAATTAATACGATCAATAATTAGCTAAATATTATAAAAACAATTAAAAACAAAAACCTAAATTTGTAAACGTCAGTTGAAAGTATTTATTTGAGCAAATTTCATTGATCAAGGCTACTTGATTTTTATGAAAATTTCAAAAAATATAATTTACTTTATTATTTGAATAAAAATAGCTAAATAGTGCTAGTAGTGAAAAAGCTAATATATAAACTACGCACTCTTAAATCTCTCGGGATTAATTACGCTCGGCTAAAAAAATGTCTTCTCTACCTTGGTATATAATTACTATTAAATATACATACCTACAAAAATTTTTTCATGAAAAGTTTTTTAGATCGTAAGATTCTTACAAACTGAAACAATTATTTAATTTATTGTATTGATGAATTCGTTCTTTGTGAATAACACAAAAAACAATAAAGTCAATTACTCTTAACCAGACTTTAAAAAGCTCGCTGACCCCATAACTTTTTTAAAAAACTGCAAAAAAGAATACCAAGAAAAAATTATTGGGAAAACTTAGATGCTACTAATTACACTAGTTTACAGGTATTTTTCTCCAGTGATTAAAAGGGTTATTTGGGGGTTTTTGGGGTCGGCAAATCCAAATTTATTTTCAAAAAAGTTCGCTTACGTCAAATTTTTAAAATATACAGGGTTATTCTTTTAAATGGTAAACCCCTGTAACCTTTGAACGGGATGAGATATAAACTTCAAGTTTAAAATATTTATTGATATATTTCAAATTTAAAATATTTATTGATGTTGTACCTTGACCCTATTTTTACATTTTGCGATGCAAAAAATAGGCAAATAGAACGAACTTTTTAAAATATAGCCTATTATTTTTTCCTGTGTTTTAGGCTTGATAGTTATATTTTTAAATTTTCCTAAATTACTTTTTTATATTTTTTAACACACTTGAAAAAAAAATTGTAATTAGGGTCGAGGTACAACAGGGGCTTTGTACCTAGGACCCGCAGGGGTTATACCTCGGGCACAGATATTTTAGTTAAAATATATGTACAACTTGATTATTTAACATTAGCTCTACTACGCTTCATAGTTTCTTTGTCAGGGGGAGCCCTCTTTTCACCATGCTTACTCCGTGGCATCTTTAGACAACTAAAAAAAATATTTTAGTTGTACTTTAGAGTTACAACTAAAATATTTTTTTAGTTGTCTAAAGATTCCACGGAGTATCGATCGAACATGCCGAAAGTACAACGTGTTATACGTCAGACCCGTTTAAGGTACATTTTACACATTAGGTCCAAGGTACAACTATAGGTAGCGATACCAAAAACAATCCGTATATTTTTTTAGGTTAGAGTTAAACTTTCCATAGCGCATACATTTTATACTTTAATAACATGTATTTCAACAAAAAAATAAATATACTGGATATAAAGCATGTAAAGGCAACTACCATCAAAAAGTCGCAGCCAAATTACTTACTTTTCAATGTAAAATATTATTTAGCGGAATAACACACACACGCTTACCGACAATGTTTTCGAATAAACTGGAAATAACCATCTATCGGATGAGTAATAAACTACCACTGTCGATTTGGAGAAATTATACCCGGAAATTTGAAATTTAAGTGTAGGTTCTAGGTACAAATAGGTCCAAGGTACAACAGTTTCCCCTACACAAAAACTATCATTTGCCATATATTTCAGTTTTTTATTCGGTAAGGCGGCGCCAGGGGGGCAGTGGGGGCAGTATTTTAAATGACATCCTAGGTCTTGTGATAAGTCATTTTCAAGAGGTTAAAATTCTCTATTTAACTATATAAATGTTTATTATTTATTTATTTTTTTAAGATCATATTTTTCTTTCGTAAGAGGTGATATTTAAAAAGGAAGTTAGGGGTGGTTCCACAGAAGAGTTTTGACTGAGAATTAAAAGTTCTTTTGGTTTTATTTAAACTGATTTTTTGACGTATCTTTAGTTTAGTAAACGTTAACGTTAGTTAATTTCTGAGTAAGAAATCGTAACAACAACCACATTTTTTTAATTTTAGCTACTTCCCCTTAAGGTAAATACAAAGTGTAATACTACTAAAAGATTTTAAATGTCAAGTTTCAGAAATATTCCAATATGGACGTCATAGGACCGCCATGTTGTTTTTATGAAAAATGGCTCCTGTGGCGCTATCTTTAATGCAAATATCGACTTGTGATAAATCAATGAAAAGAGAATTTAAAGACGAATCTAAAAATGTAAGCAAATATATATATATAAAAATCTAAAGTTCAATATCACTTCCGCTTAGACCGGAAGTGATATTTTTTATAATGACCATGCAAGGGCGTAGATCATTTTCTTTTATACCCAGGGCCGGCCTTTCAATCCTCAAATTTGGCGCCCCCTAGCAAAAGAAAAAACACACTAAAATAAAGCTTTGTGCGCCTACAAAAAAAAATTGCCCCCCAAAAAATGCCATCAAAAAAAAAAACTTTGTCCCTGACGGTTTCTACTAAACGTGGCGCCCCTACAAAAAAAAATGAGGGCGCCCAAAAAAATACCCTAAGACAAAAGCTTTGTCCCTGACGGTTTCTACCAAACTTGGCGCCCAAAAAAAATACCAACAAGAAAAAAAACTGTGTCCCTGACTTGGCGCTCTACAAACAAAATTGGAGCCCACGCCTATGGGTGGGTAATTATCCCCTATTACCCCCCTCATCTACGCCCTTGCGACCATGCCAAAATAAGGTTATTTACGATTCATACGAGCTCTGAAAATTTAAAAAGTCTGTTATAGTTACGGAGATAATTCGTAGGCAATACTTCTTTTGTCACCCGGTATATAATTCACAGTAAATAGTATATTGCATTTTCCCAAACACTTAAAAGAGATTAATTTTCAAAAAAATAATAATAAAATAACGTTTTTTTAAAGAGTCTTTCTGTAAAAAAAAAATGAAAATTTCTTTTTTTTTTTGAAAAATTTTTTCGAAAATTTTTATTTATTTAATTTTTTTTATTTTCTTTTTGAGAAAAACGAAAAAATAAAAAAAAATGTAAATGATAGTTTTATTTATTTTTTTAACCCATCCTAATATTTTTGTTTTTGTTTGGGATTACTTTAAAAAACAATAGGGATCTTTCCCTAATAGAACTTGATTTTTCCTAAAAATTTCGAGTCGATCGGACAATTCGTTCTGTACACTACCTGTTGACTTTATTAGACACACCCTGTGTACACTTTTTCTCACGCACATAAAATAGTTATTTATGGTACTAGTGGGTAAAGTAAGATATTGCCCATGAGAAAATTAACCTGCGGGGCGTCAGCCAAGCAGGTTAATTTTCGAGAGGGCAATATCGGTTTACCCATGAGTGCCATACAAGGTTTTATCCAATAAATAGCTTAGCTCTCAATTAAAATATCGCAAAATAAACAACTCAATCAACTTTTTAACCTCAAACAGATTTTGGTATAATATTGTCCTACTTTACCGACTAAATATGACGTCATTTAAACAACACTCTTCAAGCCATACTAGTATGTTATAGTTACGATAATAAAATTTGGTTATTAATTAATGCCCTGAATGTTTGTCAATTTAGTAAATTTTAAGATTTCGTAATATTATAAAAGAGAAATGGAGCTCTCTACAACTAGAATTATGAAACAAAAGACGTCTACCTTATCTCTATCTCATTTGTACTACACTTTCCAGCCAACCAAATAAATAGTGTATTTGTTTTTCATACAACAAATTCAGTATTTATTTGGTTGGCCGGAAAGTGTAGCAGTGAGCGGCACGAACGAACATAGCTAATGTGAATCTGTAGAATAAGATAATTCTACTAAAATTTAGATGGCGCCAGTAATTTCTTTAATAAAAATACACTTTTCGCCCGGCCAAGCAAATATTGTATTTGTTCAACAAAGAACAAATACAGAATTTGTTTGGTTGGGTGAAAGTGTATGTATGTCTTCTATCCTTTTTGGGTAGAACTTTTGTCCCTGTCTAATCTAACGGGAGAAATCTCCATTGAACGTCAAAAGAAGCTAAAATATGGTTAAAGGTACTATCACATTTTTTAATTTTTTATTGTTTATGGTAATTTATTTTTAATAAAAAACTATGCATATACATATCTTTACGACTTGTTTTATAATAAACTATACAGGATTATTCAGAAATATGGTCATTAATTTTCAGGGGTGATTCTACGTTGGAAAATATTAAAAAAGTTGCTATAAATATATATCTAAAAATGCGTCGTAAGGGAGCTAAGCCCCTTTGAAAGTGGATAAAAAATTCGGTTTTCTAAACCACTTATTTCTGGGGAAATTTTTTGTAATTTTATTTCTGAAATATGATTCCTCAGGTCAAAATATATAAAAAAGGTACTCTTGTTGTAATAATGTAGGATTAACCGTTTTCGAGAAAAAATCATTTGAAGTTAAAATTTCACGGTTCGAGACGAAAAATTAAATACTAATACGTTTAAAACCAAAATTTCAATGATGCAGGGTTATTCAATATCAAAAACTAAGAAAAAAAGTTTCTATACATGTAGGCCCTTTAAAAATGGTGTATTTTTAGGACACCAATCCCTTAGGATTGATTTTTGGAAGTACCTGTGTATGAGTTTTTTTTTTATTGTGGACAAAGAAAACCATACATCGAGACGTTAGATTGCAGAAATGATTTTCATAAAACTGACTAAAAATATTAATTTAAGGACTTTTTTCATTTTGCGCTCCGAAAAAAAAATAATTTTCACCACAGCAGTTAGAAGCAGTTTTTTTATTAACAAATTAAAGAGAAAAAATAGTTTTTAAGTATTTATTAAATATTTTGAACAAAAAAAAAACTAAATGTTTTACTAATAGCACGTAATAATTACTGTAAAGCAGAATTTCCTTATAATTTTAAAGAAATATTTTGAAAAAATTTCCCACACATGTATAATATTATTTCGCACGCCTATGAAATATGATACTTTCTTACTCTGTTAATCGTGTGAAATTTGGTTTCATAGGTGGTCGTAGGAAAAAGCACTTGTTTTTGAAGAAAAGCACTTGTTTTTGAAGAAAAACTTACGTACGGTGTATTCAGGATAATGTATTCATTTGTTATATGATAATTTGTTGGTATTTAGCTTTTGCTATTTTATTTTATATAAAGGCGCCTTCAGCATTTGTCTTTCATACAAATATAGTCAACCAAGAATACATATAGGTGTTCTTGTGATAAGAAAGAGGAAAAAAAACATATACAGTTAATTTGAAATATGTCTACGTGTACGGTTCTATAGTTTTGTTTATTGTTCGTAATTGTTTATTTAAATAATATTTATGTTAAATGTAGTGTTTTAAGTATGCTAAGGCAAATGTTTTTCGTATTATTTAGGCATAAGATTAAAAATTAGACTTTTTTAATTTTTTTTGTTTTTTTTTTAAGTTATATATTTTTTTTGTGATTACATAAGGTCTTTTTCTCTCTTTTAGCTTGAGAAAGTCTTGATTAAAGACGAAACGTCGCTAGTGCATAAAACTTATTGTTTTTATTTAAAGTCCTACTCCCTATATTTGTTTATTAATTGTATAATCGAAGGACACTAATATAATTTGATAGTTTTTTTTTCTTAGTTCCTGATGCACATTCACCTTGCATTATTGAAATATCGGTTTTACACATTTTAATTTTTCGTCCTCGAACCGTAAAATTGCACTTTCAAATGATTTTTTCTCGAAAACGATTAATCCTACAGTATTACAACAAGAGTATCTATTTTATGTATTTTAACCTAAGGAATCATAATCCAAAAATAAAATTACATAGAAGTTACACAGAAAAAAATTCGGGAAAAAAACTGTTACTCACACCCCTACAGGGCCCTAGTTAAAATAAGTACATGAAAATAAGATGCGAAGATGGGCCTTATTAGGATTAGTTTACATTCAAAACCTCGTTTCTGTATCTCAAGAGGTTCCTAAGTTATTAAATAAAAACCGAATTTTTTAGCCACTTTTAAAGGGGCTTAGCTCCCTTACGACGCATTTTTAGACATATATGTTTATAGGATGTTTTTTTCATATTTTCCTATGTAGAATCACATCTTTTAATTAATTACCCTGTTTCTGAATAACCCTGTATAATTAAAATAATAATAACTATGAAATCGTGCTGCAAATTTTAATTTATTTTTAACTACTCTATTCAATACTTTAAATTTTATTAATTTTAATTATTATGGAGGTCGGACTAAGATAACGCCATTGTATAAAATAGCCTAATTTTATGTCACAAATTATAGAATTATGAATTGTTGAAAAACAATTTGAGAAATATTTGAACTAAATATGAAATTCTTCGTATTTGGACTGCTAGCCCTATTGGCTTTGATGACTGTCAACTCTTCACCATCGGGTTCCTTTTCTATTAAAGGTATGAGATTTTACTTTCACCTAGGTAGTTACCAAAAGCCTTCGGATTGCTTACCAAAATTACGGCTATGGTTATAATTTTTTTTACCGTCAAATATTGAATAATTATTCAATTATAATTGAATCCAATTTAAAATGCACAATATATTGTTGATTATTTAAATCATGGTATCTGTCACAATAAACTAAGATAAACTACAATTTTTTATTTTACCCTTGAATTCAATTTTTGCACTTCAACTTGTAAACAGGCGGTGTAGTTTAATAAAAATCTTTAGCCAATACATACAGATAATTAGACAATTACCAGCTTTATTTTAAATAGATAAACTCAATAATAACCCCCGCGTGGCTTTTACTTTATTGAATGGATAATTATTTATTTTACCCACTCAACTGTCACTTGTCAAATTATTACCCTGTAAATGTCATTAAAATTTTTAATAAAAATATGAATTCCTAAGTTATTTATTGGATAAAACCTTGTATGGCACTCATGGGTAAACCGATATTGCCCTCTACCACTAGTACCATAAATAACTATTAAGTATTTATTTGATACAATTCTAAAATAAAATTAGGTGCTTTAAAATGTGTGTTTTGTGTTATTGTAGTGTAAGAGCCACACCAAAAATTTACCAGTAATGTTTGGTCCTCAAAACGTGAAATTGTATAGATATTGCATTGTTTTTGAAAACGGTTATATTACAACAAGAGTACCTTTTTAACTACAAGAGAATAACATAGATAATAGGTTAGATCACATGCAAAACCTAGTTGCTATAGCTCAAAGAATTACTGAGTTACTACATAAAAACCAAATTTTTTAGCCCCTCTTGAAAGGGCGTAGCTCCCTTGGACCCATTTGGACAAATATGTTTAAATACTTTAAACACTTAAAATTAATTAGGGGGAGGGGGAGGGGGGGGGTTTAGTGTTAGCAGGGGAAACTATTAACAGTTCATATTTACATGGTACCATGTAAATATGAAGTGAATACATTCGTTTAATAGTACCCTAAGCGACAAAATACCTAACTTGGTGCCCAAGGGCGTAGATCTTTTTCGTCTATGGGGGGGGGTAATACCCAGGGCCGGCCTCAAATTTGGCGCCCCTAGCAAAAGAAAAAACACACTAAAATAAAGCTTTGTGCGCCTACAAAAAAAATTGCCCCCCAAAAAATGCCATCAAGAAACAAAGCTTTGTCCCTGACGGTTTCTACCAAACGTGGCGCCCAAACAAAATACCCTAAGACAAAAGCTTTGTCCCTGACGGTTTCTACCTACCCAACTTGGCGCCCTGCAAACAAAATTGGCGCCCACGACTATGGGGGGGGTAATTACCCCCATTACCCCCCTCATCTACGCCCTTGTTGGTGCCAGAATTTCGTATGTGCACATGACCATGGTCTGTACAGTTGCTGTCACTTTTTTGTCATGTAATCGTAAATATCTGCTCTTTAAATGTTTTGAATAAAAATTTAGTATCAGATTAAGAAATACAAAATTTATATCAATATATGGATAATTTAATTGACTTTATTCCTTTATAATTATTTTTTAAATAAGTTTTCTAGATTCTCTTTAAAACATATTTTTGCAAATAAAATTGCAAAAAGGGGTATTCAGGATATCCAGTAAGGCCCGGTTGTACAAACCTCGCTTAAATTTGAACCTAGCTCAACTGTCATGTGTTTCAATGGTAAAGGAACTCCGCTCAAAGTTAAACCAGGTTTGTACAACCGGGCCTAAATGATGTCATTAATTTTAAGGGGTGATTCTACATAGGAAAATATGAAAAAAAGTTCCTATAAACATATGCCTAAGAATACGTCGTAAGGGAGCTAAGCCCCTTTAAAGTGGCTAAAAAATCGTTTTTATTTAATAACTCAGAAACGCTTACCTTAATAAGGCCCATCTTCGTATGCTATCTTCATGTACTTACTTATTTTAAACAGGGGTGTGCGAAACTGTAGGGCCTTATTAGTTTTTTGTCCCAAGCTTTTTTCTGTGTAACTTTTTTGTACTTTTATTTTTAGAATATAATTCTTTAGGTCAAAATAGATAAAAAAGGTACTCCTGTTATAATACTGTAGGATTAACCGTATTCGAGAAAAATTAATTTGAAGGTGAAATTTCACGGATCGAGGACGAAAAATTAAGTACTAATATGTTTAAAACCAAAATTTCAATAATGCAGGGTTATTCTATATTAAAAACTAAGAAAAAAAGTTTCTATACATGTAGGTCGAGAAATCGCTTTTAAAGCTACTATGTTAGGACAAAAAACTAATAAGGCCCCCCAGTTTCGCACACCCCTGGTTAAAATAACTACATGGAAATAACATACTAAGATAGGCCTTATTAAGATTAGTTCACGTGCAAAACCTTGTTTCTATATCTCGAAGGGTTCCTGGGTTATTAAATAAAAACCGAATTGTAGAATAACCCCTTAAAATATCGGACCCTATTTTAAATACACCTTGTATATTAACAATTTCATGGGGCGAATATTAACAAATATTCGCATGCAAGTTATACAGCAAAAAGTATTTCATCATCTTTATTTTATTCGTAATTTATTTATTTTTCCTTTAAGTAATATAAGGTATTTAGTTATTTGTTTGAATACTATTCAGTTTTTAATGTTTTTTTTTTTAATGTTAACTTACATTATCGTTTTTTTAATTTTTTTCTTATTTAAAGAAGTTAATTTTAAAACTGTTTTCTGTTCTTTTTGATAAATGTTATTATATCATTTAGAGTTTTGTTTTAATTTAATTTTTTTCACATAAAAAATATTAAGTAACTCTTTATTATTATATGAAACGAAATTAAAAAAAATATATATTAATATATATATATATATATATATCCCTTATTTAAGTTTTAATTAATAGGATTTATCGCCCGTTTGATTACATAGGTTAAAACTTGCCCAAGGGCTGTTATTTTTTGCCCCAAAAGTGGGGCAAGTGTTAACTTTTGACATTTTTTGTTTAAATTAATTTTACATAAAATCTGTAAAAGTTAAAATTTTTATTTGTTCACTACATAATAGCTGAAGGTTAAATTTGTTATATTCTAAAAGAGTACAAAAATTAATTTTTGTAGGCAGTATGAATTTTTTTCCAAAAAATGTTAAGACTAGCCCCCCCCCCTTCCCATACTATATATAAAAAGAAATTGCTACTAAGTTCGTTCTTTAGTTAAGTGGGAGATATGGGTTTCGAGGCTTAAAACACAAGTGTTTCAAGATACAAACCCTAGCCGATCTTAATACACTTTTACTTTCGAGCAACCTCGGTGAGAAGTATTGTTATGGTGAAAAAAATGTTTTCAAGATTTTGAAGTTTTTATCCGTTTTAAAGTCTAACCATATAATTCCGAAAAACCGATTTTTCGATGTCCGTCCGTCCGTAAAAGGGCATACAGGCCATAACGTTTAACAGATCAAAAACCAAACTTAGGGTTTTTAGGGCATTGTATTTTCTTAATTTTTCCCTACTCTGCAAAATAAGGGTAATGAACAAAAGCATATCGATTTTCTCAAAAAATGACTGTAACTATTTTGCTCAGTTTTTGTACGATACTAGTAAATTATAAACATAACATGCCATATTAGTTTTCCCAGAAAAAATAAACATAGGGACGGAAATATAGTCGTGATATTTTAAGAATGCGAATTATAGGAATTATTACGGACAAACTTAAAATATTATCTCTCTTTCATTAGTACGGCGTATCACGAAGCGAGCGCTAAAACGTTGGTTGAAGTAAGATACACCGTACTTCCATAGGGAACTGCGCTCACTCTAAAGGAATTCAACAAGAATATCAGCGAACGGCGCGTCGCGATGCGTCGTAACTTAAAAAAGTCCAAATGTGTACAGTCAACATCTCATAGGCGCCGTGTTTTGTTGTTTCATTTATTTTTTCTGTGATTTACAAGTAATTTTATAAATATTAGTATCCACACTCCAGCCGGTATAGGGCACTATACGGACCGAAATCGTTTTTTCTGTCTAGTTACGGTTTGGTTTGTATTGATTTCATCTATCACTAAGTGTGCTCGATGTAGTACTTTCCATTACTGTCGGCTTTTTGATTAAGTAATGTGAACTTACCTAGTTGGTAGTGAGAAAACATTTTTATCAACTATTAATCACGGTCTGTAAAAATAAACCGTTTAATCTTCAAAAAAGCCGTGTATAATAGCTATTAATCATGATAAGGGTAATGCCACTGTGGTGATGGACAAACTTGACTATTTTAACAAAATAACGGAACTCATAGACAATGACACATACGAAAAACTCGAGACCGATCCTACTGGAAAATTTGAACGAAAGATCACACAATTACTTAAACAATCCTCCCTTACACCTCTTGAAATTTATAATCTAACCCCCCGAGACTCCCGCGTACCAAAATTATATGGTTTACCTAAAATTCACAAGGACGGTGCCCCTCTTAGACCAATTGTCAGCACAATAGGTTCCCCTACGTATAAACTTGCCAAACACCTTGCCCAAATCTTAAATCAGTTAGTTGGAAAAACGAGGTCTTATGTAAAAAATTCCACACACTTTGTACAAACTTTATCGACAGTGACCCTGGACCCCTCGGACATAATGGTTAGTTTCGACGTAGAATCTCTATTTACTAACGTTCCCGTTCCCGATACAATAAATATTATACGAGACCTACTTACAACTGGAAATATTGACCCTAAGTTATGTAAATTATTTGAAGCTTGTCTGACATCTACATATTTTCTGATACAGGGAGAGTTCTATGAACAAGTGTCAGGCGCCGCAATGGGATCCCCATTATCACCCCCTGCGGCCAATGCTTTCATGGAATACTTCGAGAAAAAATCTATTGAGTCATTTCCATTAAAACCTAAAATTTGGCGCAGATACGTAGACGATGTCTATGCTATTTGGCCCCATGGCATGGAAAGCCTTCAAGGTTTTCTAAATCACCTCAATTCCCAACATAAATCTATACGGTTTACGATGGAAATTGAGAACAACGGATCACTTCCCTTTTTGGACGTTTTGGTTTACAAAACGGAAAATGGCTCAATAGGACACTCGGTATACAGGAAGAAAACCCACACTGACAGATAACTAAACGCATTTTCACATCACCATCCCTCTCAAAAACGCTCGGTAGTTAATTCACTTGTTCATAGGGCTTTCATGATTTCAGACAAGAATTCCATAGACACAGAACTCCTTAAACTAACCAAAGCCTTGACCATGAACGGTTATACCAAAAAAGACATTAATAAGACCATATACAAATACAGAAATCCCAGACCCAAACAACAGGACAATAGTGACAATGACAGACAGACACAAGTTATACTTCCCTATGTAAGCGGTATCACGGATAAAATAGGTAAACTTTTGAAGAAGTCAAATATTAAGCCTATATTTCGGTCCAACCAAAAATTAGGTCAATGTTTGACTTCAACAAAAGACAAAATACCCCTGAGTTCAGAAGGCGTATATAAAATACCCTGCTCCTGTGGTACGGTTTACATAGGTGAAACTAAGAGAAAAATTTCTACAAGACTTCAAGAGCATGAGCGCAATATAAGAAAGAAACAAATTTCCTTATCGGCAGTAGCCGAACATGTACATGAAACAGGTCATAAAATCAATTTGTCTGAAACAAAACAAATATTAACAGAAAACAGAAAAATGCCAAGGAAGATACGGGAATCGATAGAAATCATCAAGCATCCTAACAATATCAATCGGGACACTGGTTACCACTTACCTGCAATATGGAAGTCTTTGATAGGAAAAACCTCGTCACGGGTGAATAACCACAACTCGTCATAAATAGTGACACAAGTTGATTCGAAACTTAGTTTCAGATTAATCCCTGAAGATGTCTCTAGTAGTAAGAGACGAAACGTCGGAAAGTGAAAATCCATTAACACGGTCTAAACCCGAAAGTGAAAGTTCTTTATATCTTAATGGCCGTGAAAGCTTAAAATCTAAAATAGCTATTAATCATTCGGGTGATTAGGCCACTCACATATCGGCTCGTGTCCCAAAATTTACCCTCATTGATTAATAGCAAATATTATACGCTCGTTGAATAATATACTTTGCAATTTTGGCGAAGGCGACTTAAAATTTACATTTGCAGGTTACTTTATTATAATGAGAATATAATTTATATATACAGTGCGGTCCAAAAGTCACCCCCCCCCCCTCTTAACTTTTGAACGAGTTGAGATATCGATTTCAAATTTATAACTCTTAAATAAGACAACTTAAACTAGCTTTAAGCATATATTTGATACTTTTATCTCTTAAAATGTGAGCAGGGGGGCATGGGGGGATTTTTTTTTAAATGGAAAGGGAGGTCGTGTGATACATCATTTTAAAGCCTTTAAAATTCTCTATATAACCATACATTTTTAAAATTTTTAAACATGTTTTTTAAGGTTTTGATTTTTCAGTTTTTTGTGCTAAAAAAATAAATTTTTAAGTTTTTTTTGTTAATTTTTATTTATGTCAATTAAAATTAGTTTAAAAGTATAATTGACTTTTTTGCATTATGAAATTAGGCATTTTTAAAAAATTGTTTGGATTTTTTAGAGAAATTTTGACAAAAATACCTATTTTCAACCCTATTTTAAACCCAAAAAAAATGTTTAAAAAAAAAATAAAAATATACAGTTAAATGGAGAATTTTATAAGCTTTAAAATGATGTATCACACGATCCACCTTTCCATTTAAAAAAATGTCGCCCCATGCCCCCCTGCCCACATTTTAAGAGCTAAAAGTATAAAATATATGCTTAAAGATAGTTTAAGTTGTCTTCATTAAGAATTATAAATTTGAAGTCGATATCTAAACTCGTTAAAAAGTTAAGAGGGGGGGGGGGACTTTTGGACCGCTCTGTATTCTCTTCCTAAATATCAATTCGTGATACTAGGTTAGGTATGGGTAATTTTTTTTTAATTTTACTCATATTAATCCCAATTTTTGAAAAATGCAACTCATGCTAAAGCAGTCGTTGCATTTTCGTCATTGGGATTAATATTCGTAAAATGTATGTAAAAAAACACCGATACCTAACCTAGTATCACTTATGATATTACCCCCGAAAATAAATAGAAAATTGTTATAAAAACAAGCCGTGAAGATATTTATTGCTACGCATTCTATTATACTATTTTGCCCTCCTAAAGAGGAACGCGGCATATACACCTCACACATAAGGATTTTGAGGTTAGCATTATTTTACTACGGAGAATAAGGGTAAATACCAATCCTAAGGAAATCTGCGCTGTATAAGTACACCGAAGAGGTTACTTGTAAAGTTCTTTTAAATTTTTTTTATTTTCTTTTTGCGAAAAACGAAAAATTGTTGAAAATTTTTTTAAAAAAAAAAAATTCAAAACAAAAAATTCAAAAAAAATTAACAATTAAAAAAAAAGAACAGAGACACATTGTATCTAAGAATTTTTGACTAGGACTTTTTTTGGCGAATTTGGGAAATTTGAAACTACCGGCATAACGTATAATACTAGAGGAAAGGAAGCAAATATGGGCTACCCATTTTATTTTTTCTTGTAAAAAAATAAATAAAAGTTTAGTTCCAATACCAAACATACCTCAAGATAGCTATATTAATTAGTCACAACCTGTTATAATTTCACATTAATTAAAACAAATAATAAATTCATTAATTCGTAAATAGTGAGAAGGTGCACTTTTGTGTCGATTTGAAATTGGCCCTAAATATGGGCTGCCCCCAAAAATGTGTAATAAATATTAGATTTGAAGTGGCAATCAATCTTATTGGTCACAATAAGTTAAAAGTATAAAAGTTATATCTAAAATAAAATATTAAATCAAATAACTCCTAATGTAGAATGTGGTATATTAAACATTTTTGAAGCTTTGAAGGTACTCATCTCGTACTGCCTCACCACTATTATAGCGCATTCCATATCGCCCTCGTCCCATTTCTTCTATTCTTGACTGTTTCTGATCTTTTCTTGACATCCTAGAAAAATTCTAGGCTTAAATACATAGTTCTATATAGCCCATAATAGAAACACAGGGATGGCCCATATTGCAAAAATACTCCGTCTACCAACAAAAGAGGTTATGTCTAAAACTCGTTAATTAGAAGAAAACTAATAAGCACACATCAAAGCCCGATTATGTGGCTTTAATTTGTTTCAGAAATGATTTTGAAAACGTTGTTATCTATCAGGTAACGGAATTTATAAATTTACCTAAAAAAGTTCTGTGGCTTGCTGAAAATGACGGAAATTTTTTTGGTCAACTAACATTGGCTTTAAATTATGCATTAAATAAGACTCAATCTATTATCTTGTGTGGCGATTTCAACATTGACTTTAATGATTCTTGTTTGGATACGAAACTATCGATGGATTTGTTTAGTTCGTATGGGTTTTCTTTGCCCCTAGGAGAATATACGCGTGTCTTTACCAATAAAAAGGGAAAGACGAGTAGGTCGTGTATTGACTATATGGTTTCCAACATGCCGTTACAGAACCTAGATATTAAGTTGTTAAAACCGAATCTAGCCGACCACTTTGGTCATTTGTTAAAGGCTAATTTTACAAATACCAAAAAAGTCTTAAATAAATTTGAATACTATAATAAGAGGATGGTATCCTATACAAATTTAGAGAATTTTAAAGAGGCCATAAACAATATAAGTTGGTCAAACATTTATAAGTTAAGTGTTAATAATGGCTTTAAATTTATTATTAATAATTTATCTTTTTATTTTAATATGTATTGTCCCATTAAAAAAATTAAAATAAAGAATCAAAAAAAATCTTGGGTCACGAATGCCATTGTTAAGGAAAGTGTAGAATTAAAAAATCTTTCTTGGTTGGTGAATATGTTTGAATGTGGTAAACTTAAGGAAGAGTATAACGATAGGAAGGCGGTCCACAAAAAAAATATTAAAGATTGTAAAAAAATGTATCTAGAAAAAAAAATATTGAATAGCAATAATAAAACTAAGGAAACTTGGAAAATTATAAATACAAATCTGGGGCGTAAGGCAAAAAAGGAAACTATACGTTTGAAAGTTGACTCAGGTGAGCATTTAACTGATGACTCAGACATTGCAAATAAATTTGCTGAATACTTTTTCTCCGTAGTCATGTCTCAGATGGATAGTCACTTTGGCCAAAATTTATCATTGCCAAGTACTTCTGGCACATATAACTTAACATCGAATTTTAACTGTAGTCCTGTCACTGAAAAAGAAGCTTTTAATGCATTTAAAAATATTAAAAGTAAAATTTCTTGTGGAATAGATGGCCTCTCTGTTTCTTCCTTGTCCCATATATTTAAAAAAATTGTATCCCCATTTGTTTATTTGGTAAATAAATCTTTACGCCAGGGAGTGTTTCCAAAAATATTTAAAGAAGCCCTAGTAATCCCTCTTTATAAAAAAGGATCTAAAGAAGACGTTGAAAACTATAGACAAATTTCATTACTTTCTTCACTTTCCAAAGTTTTTGAAAAAATTATCTTTGATAGATTAATGGCACACTTAGAGTTAAACAACATTTTGGCTAATTCAGAGCATGGTTTTCGGAAAGGTAGATCGGTAGAGACAGCTTCATATCAGTTTCTAAATTTTGCATTTTCTAAAATAGACATGGGATTTTATGTTGTGGCTTTACTTTTTGATTTGTCAAAAGCGTTCGACACTGTTTCTCCTGATTTTTTGGTAGAAAAGATGCGCAAAATGGGGTTTCCTGAATATATTTTGAATTGGATTAAGTCATATATGGAATTCAGATCTATCGTAGTTAGTATCGGTGATTCAAAGTCCGAACCACATGGAGTTAATGTTGGAGTACCCCAAGGTTCTATTTTGGGTCCATTGCTATTTCTCATTTTTATTAATGATTTAGGTTTTTTTATCACTAAAGGTTTACTTACAGTTTTTGCGGACGACACCACCATCACAATATTCTCTAAATCCCTTGAAGATTTAACATTACTGATAATTCTCACTATTAATGAACTAAGTGCGTGGTGTCAACGAAACAAATTAATTTTAAATGCTCAAAAAACAGTTGCTATTAATCTTTTTAACAGAAAACCTGTACCCTTAAACTTTAAAATTCTTGATAATTTATCATTTGCTGATAAAACTAAGTTTTTAGGCACAATAGTCGACCAAAATTTAAACTGCGAGGGTCATATTGACCATGTTTGCAATATATTAAACAGTGCATATTTCGGAATTTTGCAACTTAAGAACTCCTTAAATTTATCTGCGCTACTTAATACATATTTTGCCTTAGCCTATTCCCACTTGTCATTCAACATTTTATGTTGGGTTCTTCATACGTCTAATTTTTAATCTAGGGTATAGCTGCAGGGATATATTTAAAAGTAACAAGTTACTTACTGCTCCCTCCGTTTACATTTTAAAATGTCTATGTTACACCAAACAAAATCTGAACCAATTTACTTTTATTGCCGACGAACATAATTATAATACAAGACATGGATTATTAAAAATACCTGCTCATAAAACAGCTAAATTTCAGAAGTCGCCCATGTACAATTGTATTAGTTTATACAATGCACTTCCGCCATTCTTACGCAAAATTGATAATTTTTACCTGTTCAAGGTAAGAATAAAAAATATTTTAATTGACAAATGTATTTATAGTTTGGAAGAGTACTATTCATGTAATTTTATTTTGTAATAATTCTGTTCATTTGTAGATATTTATTTATATGTTTTTTGTTTATATTCTTAATCATTTTAAACTATTTTAATTGTTTTTTTTTGTCCTAACTTATTTTTGTTATTATTATTATTATTATTATTATTATTATTATTATTTTCGTAGTTTTAAGTTTTATTTTTTAGCTTTATTGTAAATCAATCTGTGTGTAGATTTATTTTTTTTTTATATAACTTATTATATATATATATATATATATATATATATATATATATATATATATATTTTAACTACATATAGGTTATACTTGCATTTATTGACTTACCATATGTACAATGTACCCACATGGTTTAATAAATATTATTATTATTATTATTATTATTAATGAAAATAAATTCTCAAACGTCAACGAATGTATGAATGAATTAATGAATCTTTACTGTGGAAGTTTAACTTCGCCATTTACGATTTGCGATAGTCGGATGCAGAGAACTGCATCGGATAGCTGAGAAACCCACCTAGCCTATATTACAAAACCTAGCCCACATTTGCTACCCTTCCTCTATTCTAGCGCTACGCGCTGTGAATAGTATAACAACAACCAAATAGTCAGAACGTTAAAACTGATTCGAACCTTTTCGCGAGAAAGTAAGTGCAGTGAAATTGTACCATTTTTAGTTTTTACCCGACTGACCAAGAAAGGAGGGTAATTTGTTTAACAGTGCGTATGTATGTTTGTACCACTCTACAGCCTAAACGTCTGGACCGAATTTGACAATTAAGGTGTCAAACGATTCATTTTAATGCTGAGGCTATATAAAAGTCCATGTTTCGCCTATTTGGGCTGTCATCATCAGGGATTTATAAAAAGCAAAAATTAAAAACTAATCCGATTTTTATGAATAAAATATCAAACGATGCGTCTTGGTCCCATGAATAATAGCAATTATTATAGTTGTAGATGTATTTGCTCACGTTTCGACTATATTCGATTTATTTGTTTTATCATTAGCATAAATTAAGAAATTACCTCTACAGCTAAAACGCCTGGACCGAATTTGACAATTAAGGTGTTAAACGATTCGTTTTCATAAACCGGTTGACATAGGTCATATAAAAGTCCATGTTTTGTCTATTTGAGCTGCTATCATCAGGGATTTATAAAGAGAAAAAATTAAAAAAAAAACTCGTTTAATTTTTATGAATGAGGTATCAAGAGATACGTCTTGATCCCATGAATAATAGTTAATATAGTTAGTTATAGCTGTATCTGTACTTGTTTCGACTATATTAGCTGTATTCATCAGCGTAAAATAAAACCGTTTATTTAACAAAAAAAAAAATGTTTAAAAAGTTTAAAATAAATAATTTAATAAAAAAACACCCGACTGATTAACTAAAATGTATGAAACAATAATAATGTGAAATAAAATTATATAGTAACCGTCGCAGTCGGGGGCCAATCCTAAATATCATAGTAATGATACAAATCTTCAAACTTAATTTAAATATACGACGCTGTGTAAAATTAATGGAATAAATAAATAAAATATACAAATGTTTTAATAATATGTAGGTAGAATAGGCCTCCGACTGCGATGGTTACTAAATAATTTTATTTCACATTATTATTGTTTCATACATTTTAGTTAATCAGTCGGGTGTTTTTTTTATTAAATAATTTATTGGTTTAACATTTTCGCGAGAAAGTAAGGGGCTGTCCATATATTACGTAACGCAATTTTTCAAAAAATTGACCTCCTCTCTCCCCCCCCCCTGTGTAACAAACTGTCACATTTACCAACACTCCCCCCCCCCTTGTGTAACGCGTAACAATATAAAAATTTGTATTTTTTTTTCTAACATATACAGGGTGTATTTGAAATAGCGAAGGAAATTTTAACAGGTGATTCTACATGATAAAATATGACAAAAAGTTCCTATAAACATATGTCTAAAAATGCGTCATAAGGGAACTACGCCCCTTTGAAATTGGCTAAAAAAACGGTTTTTATTTAATAACTCAGGAACCCTTTGAGATATATTAACGAGGTTTTGCACGTGAATTAATCCTAATAAGGCCCATCTTTGTATGTCATTTTCACGTACTTATTTAAACCAGTGGTGTGCGAAACGGGGGGGCATTATCAGTTTTTTGTCCCAAACTTTTTTCTATGTAACTTTTTTGCAATTTTATTTTTGAAATATAATTCCTCGGGTCAAAATACATAAAAAAGGTACTCTTGTTGTAATACTGTAGGATTAACCGTTTTCGAGAAAAGTTCATTTGAAGGTGAAATTTCACGGTTCGAGGACGAAAAATTAAATACTAAAATGTCGAAAACCAAAATTTTAATGATGCAATGTTATTCTACATCAAAAAAAGAAAAAAAGTTTCCATACATGTAGGTCGAAAAAACGCTTTTAAAGCTACCATAGCCCTTTAAAAATGGTGCTTATTTAGGACACCATAGCTCCATTAGGATTCATTTTTGGAAGTACCTGTATATGAGGTTTTTTTCTTAGTTTTTAATGTAAATTCGCCCTGCATCATTAAAATTTTGGTTTTCAACATTTTAGTATTTAATTTTTTGTCCTTGAACCGTGGAATTTCACCTTCAAATGAATTTTTCTCGAAAACGGTTAATCCTACAGTATTACAATAAGAGTACCTTTTTTTATGTATTTTGACCTAAGGAATCATATTTCAAAAATAACATTGCAAAAAAGTTACACAGAAAAAAGTTTGGGACTAAAACTGATAAGCCCCCCCCCCCCCCGTTTCGCACACCCCTGGTTGAAATAAGTACATGAAAATAACACATAAAAACGGGCCTTGGTACACGGAAAGAAATTAGTGGGCTCTGCGCTATACATTATAAGATATTTGGTAACAGTGGCAAATTATAGTGATTTAAGCTATAGATTATAAGGGACATAATAACTAATAATGTTAAAATTAAATTGGAAACGATTATATATATTACAGACACGATTATATTTATTACAGGCACTATTATAAATTTACAGAAATCTATTTAAGCTATAAATGCCATACTATTTGTTATATTTTATTATTCACTAAACAATTAAAGTATTTAATATAAATTTTTACACTGACTGCCATAATTGTAAGAGAAAGCCTTGTATTTATATAATAAGCGATTATAATTTGCTTGGTATGTGTGTTATAGCGCTCCTAGCTATAATTTTTTTTTCCGTGTAGGATTAGTTGACGTGCAAAACCTTGTTGATATATCTCAAAGGGTTCCTAAGTTATTAAATACAAACCGATTTTTTTAGCCACTTTCAAAGGGGCGTAGCTCCCTTATGACGCATTTTTAGACATATGTTTATAGGAACTTTTTGTCATATTTTATGATGTAGAATCATCTGTTAAAATTTCCGACGCTATTTCAAATACACCGTGTATTGATACAGAATTCCGCATAATGCAAGACGGTAAAAAGACGGTGTAAAAATGGTACATATTTATTATAATAATACATATAGCACTTAATGTACTTAAAGGATACTAAAATACAAAAACTAAATATTAGTTATTTTTCCATGGACAAGTCATATGTGTTTCCAAGTAGTACAAAAGGCATTAGAGATCGTTCTGTTTCTCGAGTGTTTGTTAGACATTGGCTTAGGTACACACATTGGTGTGCTGTGAGTACACATTCCGCGCGAAAATGTATCTTCGCCGATGATTCATCGGCAAGATCACGCAAGAACAGGGCCGTAAGATTTTTTTTAATATCAATGTCAACAGTTTTTTTACTGATTACAATATTATTTAAATATGCATAGTTTCGTCAATTTTTGTGTAAAAAGGGAATTATGGGCCACTAAATAGTAATTTATGTTGAAATAAAAATACATCTGCCAAGCTTAGGAACATTAAATTTATTAAATTCCGTTACGTAACGTTGACCTAGACCCCCCCTCCCCCCTGTCACAAACTGTAACAATTTCTCTGACCCCCCCCCCCCTAGGCGCCTTACGTAATATATGGACAGCCCCTAAGTGAGGTACCGTACCATTTTCACTATTTTTATTTCTAGATTGTGATCAACCAGTGGAATACGGCATCCAAACATGCAGGGCCCTAAATAGAGTATTTACGTGGGACAATAACAAAAAGGAATGTGTGAGAGCCATTTATGGAGGATGTCATGCTACTAAAAACAACTTCCCGAACAAAGAACAATGTGAACAAGTTGCTAAACCAATCTGTGTTTAATTTCTGCATAATTGTTGTGCTTCAGAATAATTTCTGTAAATTTGTTTATTAAAATTGATTCTTATACACCGAAACAATTATTTTATTTATTGTATTGATGAATTCGTTCTTCTTGAATAACACAGGCCCACAAAAAAATAGAGTCAATTACTCTAAACCAGACTATATATATATATATGGGCTGAAAACGAATTTGACAGTAAAAAAAAAGTCCAAACCTTATAACTGCTGTTTTCTAGCACGAAAACTATTGAATAGGGTCTTCTTCGATTTTTGGTTTTAATTATTTTTAAAAACTAGAAGTTCTAATTATAATATATATGCTATTTATTTATTTTTTAGTCTGCTTAAACAGGAGAAAAAAAAATTATAAAATTTGAATTATTTTTTCCCGCTCCACTGAAAACGTCACAGACAGAGTTTGCGCAGTTCAAGTCAGTTTTTATTTTGTATGTTGGCTACTCTGATTGTTATTAAATAGATGTGACGGTCATGAAGCGTTGATGTGAGGTTATATTTTCCTATTTTTCGGTTTTATTCAGTTTAAGTTTTATTTGGTGTGTATTTACTGGACTTTTTATATTTCAAGACAGTGTCTAGTGCATTTTAAAAAGGTAAGCACAAAAAGTCTTTTGCGAAACACTAAAAGGTTTGAGGCCTTAATATTTGGACCTAAGATTTTTTTACCATATAGAAATTTTTTGGTTAAAATTTCATATCTGTGTCAAAGCATTCTTGAAATATAGTTTATTTTCAAATGACTTGCAGATTTACAGACTATAATGAAAATTACTCTATGTGCAGAAAATTTCTGCATCCAGGGACATACTTTAAGTATTACATAATATTTTTCAAGAACAATATTTAGTTTTTATTTAGGCATGGATTTCAAAAACTGTTTTTTTTCCAAGTTGCAAAAATTCATCAAAAAACTGCAAAGAAGTTTTTTTACTGTACCAAAACCAGAGGCTGTACAGAAATCATAGTTATCTGTTTTTTAACAACCAGGGGCACCAAAGAAATCTATAGGTGGATATTTCTGCTGTGAGGACCATCTTGAAGTAAGTTTAAAATTATATACAAGGTGTATGGTACACGAGATGGTACATGGATAGAAAAATTTTAAGGGGTGATAAATGAGCTCATTTTGAGTCTAGTAGACCAATATACCCTTATACAAAGTCTCAATGTTTTTGAGATATTAGCCTTTTTAGATATTTTTGCGAAATACTTTATTTTTTTCCTGTACATAATATGTAGATATTATGTATTATTTCTACACTTTGATGAAACATTACAAAAAGAAATTCCAAAGTATAAAAAATATGTAGGCCAATTTATGAGTTAAAATACAGTGGTTCAAACTTATTTTTCTATACTACGCACTAGTTCAAGGGAATGAGAAAGTTATACACACTTCTTTGTTTTGAAGAAAGTCCTTTTGTTCACCTGAGAGTCTCAGGCTGAGACTAGAGCATGCAAGTCCCGGGACCAACGCAAATTTGCTGGTCCCGGGACTGAAAATACATAAAAAAATGTGTACTTTTTTTTATTTTTGGCTTTATCATAACAAAAAGAATGAGCATCTAATAGATGATATTATCAGGGGTAATATCATAAGTGATACTAGGTTAGGTATTGGGGAACGTTCAAGTGTTACGTAACGCTCCTAGGGGGGGGTCATTTTGAAGTGTTATGCCCATGTTAATGGTATTGGAAAATAGCGTTACAGGGGGGTGGGGGTCCAAAATGATCAAAATTTGCGTTACGTAATACTTGAACGTTCCCTTGGTGGTTTTTAGATAAATTTTACGAATATTAATCCCCTTGACGAAAATGTAACGACTGCTTTAGCAGGAGTTGAATTTTCCAAAAATTGGGATTAATATGAGTAAAATTTGAAAAAAAAAAGCACAGGTACTTAACCTAGTATCACAAATTGATATTTAGGAGTTGAATTTACCAAAAATTGGGATTAATATGAGTAAAATTTGAAAAAAAAGCACCGGTACCTAACCTAGTATCATGAATTTATATTTAGGGAGAGAATATAATTTATATTTAATACGCATACCTCTTAATTATAACTCAAGAACGCTTCGGACTAAAGATTTCAAATTTAGACCATAGGTTGATTATCTAAAGTTCTAGGCTGGGATTGTTTTTGTTAAAAATCGGATTGGCATAAGGGGTTAAAACGGGATAAAAACAATTTATTTCAAAAACATTTTTTTTTTCAATTTATTTTTCGTTTTACAAAACAAGAAACTTTTTTTGAATTTTTAATTTTTTTCGTTTTTGATTTTAATAAAACTTGGCCTATACGGAAAAGTATTATTTTATTGGCAGCAGTATTTTTTGTTATAATAAAGCCAATAAAAACAAAAAAGTGTACACATTTTTTTGTTTGTATGGCAAACTTTATTCCAGAAATACAATAAACTGAGTAAAGTCCAAACCAACTTAAGAATACATTAAGATAAAACCTTGAAATTTGGAGGGTGTTATCTATCACTAATAAATATTTTTGTATGTAAATTAATACTAACAGTACTTATTTTGTTGCAGATGATCAGGTCAGGGAAAAGTCAGGAAATTTTGTGAAATACTTTCTGAAATTTTACAAATTTGGTCAGGGGAAAGTCGGCGAATTTGGATATTAAATTTCAGTGCCAATCCTGCAGGGAACATGTACTAGCACTATTATTTAAAGTTGTAATTAAAAATGAGTAAGGCACTTGTATTTTTTTTATTTATCATGTGTTAAGTTTATTTATTTATTTGTACAATCATTCTATTATATAATAAATTATTTCTACATTAAATCCCAAGATAAGTAATTTTCATATATATAATATAATATACATACATATACATATTTTTAAATACATAATATACATTTATATTTAAATAAATTTTTGTTTTTCAATACTTTTTTTAAATTTTATTACCCCACCCTAACTTATTTTTTTGTGGATTTGAGGAAAACTATGTTGTGTTCTGGCCTCATCTAAATTTCTGTCCCTAAAGTAATTTCCTATATCTTCAAAGAACGTAGAGAGTCCCCCAATTTTTAATTCAGAGGCCCTGATGTATTTCATTTTGTGGCCCACTTGTGCCAATTCTGGTTTTTCCTAGTAGCACTCAATCTCTGCAATTGCATGCTTACATACACCTAGAACAATTAAAAATGCTTTTTACTTTTGCTACGATTATATCAAAGGCTTCATAACATGAAATGGAAACCTCTACGTTATAAAGCCCTCAATATTAAGAAAGTGTTAAATCTTATTCTGAGGGGGGGGGTAGTTATCAATGTCACTATATCCTTATTATAAGTTATACTGCACAACTAACTTTTTTTTAGATCTATATAACCTAAAAAAGCAAACGTCAGTGCTTGTGATATAAATGTAGATTTTAAGTGACAAGGGTGTTTTTAATAAACATGTCTGTTAAACTGCTAAAACAGCCAATATTTTGTTTGACTTAGTGTATCTGTTTAAAATTTTTGACATTGGCCATTTTAGAACCAAGCGACAGATATATACTCGACTGGGGCTCCTGTTGCTTAGGGGATTGCCCCACAACAGCTGACTTTTTATAAGGTACTTAAAATAGAACCCCAGAATTCCACAGACCAAAATAACTAAAATAATTTACCTTCAGAAGCTGTACAACTTTGCAAATAAGAATGATTTCATTATTTTCATCAATTTCTGCTGCGATCATGAACTTTATGCTCAAGGACAACACGTCCTTTTACTGTGCAAATACTAGTGCTCTTGTCTTGATTGAGTTGCACATAACCAATAACATCTTTCTCCCTGCAAATATACAATATGTTTTAAAATATCCTTCACATTTTTCACAAATTACTCAAAAACATAGTTTATGCACATGAATAGAACAAAAAAACTAAAATTAAAATAAAGAGTGTATACTGACCATACATTTTTAAACCTTCGGAACTCCACACTAAAATAGTCCAAGTTTTTTGCGAAAAATTCTTTAACCATCACGTAATTAACGTGTAGCAAAAACAAATAAAATAACTTTAAAAACAAACCGATTCCGAAATTTAACACGGATCTCTCCACTGATAGATAAAAAGTGAGGTTATATCTACGCTAGCAGTTTAGCCACATTAAGAAATAAAATGTCGTTTCTGCGCAGTCTCTATCTGTGACGTAGAAAAGAAGGCGCGACGAAAAAATTTAAACTTTACATCGATTTTGAAAAAGTTAGCGTTATAAAAAAGGAAAATTACTTTACATTTACCTTACTATTATAAAGTACTTTGTAAATCAGTGTTCAAATATTAAAAACAAGACTTAGTGGAGAACCCTATTTTGGGAGTTGTGGCCGCTAACACTTTTTATGTATGAAGTGTATGAATTTTAGTACAATTTGCGTTACGTAACACTTGAACGTTCCTTAAGCTAGAGACTTAAAATTTGGCGTACAGGTATGTTACCAAAAGTTTTCGTTAGGGATTGTTTTTGTTGAACATTGTGGTGCGGCAAGGGGAGCAAATGGGGTAAAATACATTTTTTTTTTAATTTTGAAAATTGCTATACAGGGCCCTAGGGGTTTTTAAATAAATAAATTTATTCCGTAAATTAAAATGGAGTATCTACATCCACAGGACATAGAATAAACAATTTTTAACACGAGACATAAATAATAATAATAAATAATAATAATCTTTATTCACCCAACAGAATAATCCATTTACAGGGTAAAAAATTTAATATACATAATATATCATATTATATAGCTATTAATAAATATATATATAAAAAAAAAGAAAAATACACTAATGTGACCTATTATATGTTTGTAGTGTATAACATTGAGTTTAATGAGCAAATATTAATATCAGTGTCAACTGAGTTAATTAAGGTATTATAGTTAACACATAATATTTAAAGGCGATTTTAACAAAACATTTGTTCTACTAAGGTTACACAAAAATGTTTCTCTATGGCGTGATCCTAGTCTGGGGACCTTAAAATTTATTTGAGTTAAAAGCTCTGGACAATCGATTAGATTATGTAGGAGCTTATAAAGAAAGCTTAAAGAAAAATTGATTCTTCTTGTATAAAGAGAAAGGATTCCAAATCTGTCGAGTAACACAGAATGATCAAAACCTTGTTCAGGATAAACACCCTCTTGTTTGAAATATAAAAATTTTAAAAATCGTCGGTTGATTGCTTCTAAAGCATCTATTTGCACATTATAAATGGGGTACCAAACTAGTGATGCGATTTTAAGCTTAAAGTATTATTAAAAGATTTTGAATTCCTTATATAAATCCCAACATTTTTGAAGCTGAAGAACATACCTCAGATATATGTTTCGAAAAAGACAAAGTAGGATCAAAAATTACTCCAAGATCCTTGATTTCATGACATCTTTCCAGATTTATACCATTAATGTTATACTGGTAATCAATAATATTATGTTTAGTGGTAAAAGATATATACTTGCACTTTTTAATATTAAGGTTTAGTTTGTTATGTTTGCACCATTGAACTAAGTTATTAATCTGGTTTTGAAGAACTGTACAGTCTTTAATAGACTTGATAATCAAATAAAACTTAAAGTCGTCAGCAAACAGTATTTTATCGCAGAGACATGTCAATAAACGAAAATAGCTAAAAAACATAATAGCATTTAGAATAAATAAATAAATATATAAATACAAAATACAAAAAATATACATTATTATGTTGCAGGTAAATAACACTAGGCAACAAATCTCAACTTTTTTTTTGCACCGGCCGGAAAGTTAATTTTTCTTACTAATTCGAGGGCGTAGAATCTGAATCAGCCTTCAGAAAATTTCCAGCACCTAAAATTTTTGAGATATAAGTCCAGGAAATAATGACGTTTTTTTTCAAAATCTTTAAAAAAAATTGTAGGATTTTAAAATTTTTAGGGTATATTAAAAAAAATACGAGGAATTCAAAAATCTATATGCGAATGACCTACTGTCACAGCAAGTACGTCAAAAAAAATAAAAAGCTAAAAATTAAAGTGCAGAGCTTACTTAATTGCTCATTTGTGGCAAAACTATCAAATTTATATAAAAATTGTATAGGACTTAATTTGTAGATTGTAAAATTTTCTACAAAAATATATATACTAATATTTTTTTATTTTGCTTTGTAAAAAACAAATAAATGAAAAAAATATAAAATTAAAGCACATAGTGTAAACTTTTTTCCCGAGTTCAAAACATTTATTTTTTTATTAATTTAAAGGGGCCGAATCCGAATTTAACCTTGAAAAAAATCTAGCACGTTTTATTTTTTAAATTTTAGTACAGGCAATTAAGTCAATTTAAAAATAATTTATAAAAAAATATTGCGTATTCTTTGTTGTTTTTTTAATGGTTCTACATGATAAAAATGTTAAGTCATTACATAAGGATGGTTAAGCTATTACTTAACATATTTTGCACGCACGCTTATGAAGTAAAGAAGAGAGCGCGGTGTCCGTTCGAGGATACCTCACCCTTGCGTCGCAACTTTTCTCTCGCACAGAGGAGTTTATTACGTCGCAATATTGAAATAAACAAAATGGGTAAAATAACTTAAAACGTAAATAGGTCCTATACTACAAATTTTTGTCATTTAGTTGTATACCAATCTTGAAAGAAGATTTAGTTATTCGAGAGTAAAATGTCCGAAAACTTTTCGGAAGAGAAGTGTTTAAATTCGCTCATCAAAAGACGAATAGAAAGACCACCCCATTAACCAGTATCCAGTTAGATAAAATGCTATTTACCTATTATTGTTTTTTAAAATATTTTGATTAAAATAATTTTATTTTCAAAGAAAACGCCTTTGAATTTTTTTGACAATGCACTCATATACTTCTCTCTCTACCTCAATGAAAAAAGTTATGTTCAAAACTTATAAATTAAACATTTTAGTTTTCTGAAAAAAAAAATTGAAATTGTATTTTTGTATTTGTATTTTTTTACTATTTTGTGCATAGATGCTGTACGGATGGGACTTGTCCTTATTGATTTTTACTTCCTTTTTTATTTTATACATATCCTGTAGATTTTTTATGCATCTTTTAATGTAAAAAATACCTAAAAATTATATTATCATATATCGAAGTTTTTACCTACGAATTAAATTTTTCCATAAACTAAATTGGCTATTTATTAACTAATGTTGAGTAGCTGTATTCAAATTTTTTTACAGAATTTTTTTATCTCCCACGATTTTAGAACAACAGAACGCTAAAATAATGATTTTTTACCACTTTGGTCTCATTTTTTTCATAAACTTTAGGCAATAGCAAAATTCTGAGGACAGATTCGGTATCAGCGACCCAAAATTAGTTAAAAAATATATGACTCCAACCGGGGCAAAAAACCGTGTTGCCTAGTGTAATCAGACAACTTATATGGCTCGAGTTCAACCAATAAACAAAAAACCAATTTTTTAACATTATTAAAACTTCCAGTGCGCTTAACGTATTCAGGAAGCTTATTAAATAAAATTATTGGTGAATAATAATACCCCTTTTCGAAAGTGGCTAATCTCTGACTTGGTACAGTATAGTCAGAATTCCGGTTACTGGTTGTTCTATTGAAATCAACACCTCATAAATATAAACTCCTGTTACTGTTAAGATTCTGTTTTGCCTAAAATAACCTCTACAAGAGTCGTTACATCTTAAACCTAACATTACTCTGAGTGTGCGCTTTTGAATTGTAAACAAATCCCCCACTCCGGTGATACGGCCCCAAAAGATTATACCAAATTCAAGCAGAGATAAAAAGCATGGTACAATATCTTAAGTACTTCTAAACTTACATAAGGTTGCAGTACTCTTATAGAATACATAGCCCCACATAGCCTTCTAGACAAATTCTTGAGTTTGTAAGCCCCACCCTAGATTTTGGTCTAGGTGAAGTCCTAAGAACTTGGTGGTTGTTGAAGTACTGATCATGGCATCTTAAGGTTGCTAAAATCGAATCTGATAATATATTTTTTTTAATCCACCCCCGAGGGGGTTGAGGGGATAAATATTTCTAAATCTTTTCAATATTTTCGTCAAAATTGGTATATAGGGGTTTTTGGGGTCGAAGAATTTTAATCTGATAATAAAATTTTTCTAATTTCACTCCCTGAGGTAAGGGGGTAGTTTTCGTAAAAATTGGTATATTGGGGGTTTTCAGGTTGCTGAAAGTGAATCTGATAATAAAAAAAATCTAACTTCACCCCCTGAGGGGCGGGGGGGGGGGGGTAGTTTTCGTGAAAATTGGTATATTGGGGTTTTTGAGGTTGCTAAAAGTTAATCTGATAATAAAAAAATTATAACTCGCCCCCTGAGGGTCGGGGGGTAGTTTTTGTAAAAATTGGTATATTGAGGTTTTTGAGGGTGCTGAAAGTGAATCTGATAATAACAAAAATCTAACTCCATCTCCTGAGAGGTGGGGGGTAGTTTTTCGGAAAATTGGAATATTGGGGTTTTTAAGGTTGCTGAAGTGAATGATAATAAAAAATCAATTTCACGCGCGTAGGTGCAATATAGGAAAGCTCTTTTACTGGGCAGTGTATTATGTCTAAAATTTAGTCAAATCGGACCAAAACGAGTTTTCCATAAGACCGCGATCGTTAAAATCGACCCAGTAGGTTTTAAAAGCTCTAGAGGGAAACAGAAAAACATACAAACAGTTTAATATTTCTGTAAAAACATAACCCTCCTTATGCGTTGCTGCTCAGGTAAAAGGGAACTAAAAAACATCGCAAGTAAGTTATCTAGGACATCATCAACATGTGGGTAACTTACCAGTAATGGCCATCATTTACAAGGAGTCGGTACTTACCTAAAAAAGAAAAGAAAATTTAATGGTTGTTAATATTAGCTTATTATTTACTTAATTACAATCAAATTTGCTATACTATACTTAAAAAACTAAGGGTGTTGCGGTTAAAGTTACAACTTTTTCTTTTATATTAAATATTCACAAAATTAAAAAAAAAATAGGTATTTAGGTAAATAACTACAAGTTTAAGAAATCCTACAAGAAATGAAGAAGCAGCAAAAGGGGTAGAACCTCGGGATCAGAAATTGTGAGATGCTAGCCCGGAATTCTCGGTAGGGGTGAGTGGGTATGTTTCGACCAGTGGGAGGATTCAACCATCTGATTTTATTTAAAAACTATTTAAATTTTGCGTGCTTCCAGTAGTGCCAACTAATAAGTTTAGTGGCTATAGTGCCTAGTTAAAGTTTGGTCAAATTCGGAAAGGTCTAAGAAAAATTACGAAAAAATCAATTTTTTGTGAAAATCAGGTAAAGTTTTAGTTCTACATTTTTTTATTGATATTTTTCTAGTGGTAAAATCTATTCAAAATCGGTTTTATATGATTAAACAAGTGTTTTATTGGCTTGATTTTCATGCACTGAACCTAACCTAATTCGTTTATTTTACCGGGTATCATCATATTATTTAAAATATGAACATATAGGGATGATTCGACCACTGGATGGAACATTCGAAAAATTAAAATAATATTAAAAGTCCAATCGGTTTTTTAGTTTTCCAATATACTTTTAATATTGGTTCGTATTTTCAGATTACCTGCTACTTACTAGGTAGTTTTGTATTGTTTTTTTATATTAGTTAAATAGTTTCTGGTTCCTTTTAATATTAGTCTAATATTATTTGTTCATGTTCTAGTTATTTTTAATAAAACATTAATAATATTTGGTTTATTTTAATGTTGGTTCTATATTTTTATAACTATATTAGAACCATATTATAAAGTTTTAATAGTAAATTTTAAATATTTTAATAAAATTTATAATTTTATTTACCCTGGGTTAATCATCCCCACCATCTGGTTGAAACCTCCCACCCTAGAGGGATGTTTCAAGCAAATGTAACTATTTTTATTTTAATTTATAAAACTAATTATTCTTTAAATTAATACAACTTGTACTATATTATTTAAAAGAAAACATATTAAACTATAGATTGGCATAGTAAAATAAAATAAAATAATTTATTAAATATTTTATAAAAGGATTTAAACATTAAGAGGTCGAAACATCCCCACTTTCCCCTATTAGATATACAATATACACGGTGTTTGCAGTCTTATAGCATATATTAAAGGAGATAATTCTATACATGTATCTATTATACAGAGCGGTCCAAAAGTCACCCCCCCCCCTCTTAACTTCTGAACCAGTAGAGATATCGACTTCAAATTTGGAACTTTTAAATAAGACAACTTAAACTATCTTTTAGCATATATTTAATACTTTCAGCTTTTAAAATGTGGGCAGGGGGGCATGGGGGCACATTTTTTTAAATGGAAAGGGGGGTCGTGTAATACATCATTTTAAAGCTTATAAAATTCTTCATTTAACTGCATATTTTTAAATTAAAAAAAAAATTGGGTTTAAAATGGGGTTGAAAAAAACAAATAATTTTTTAAAAATGCCTAATTCATCATAAAAAAAATGTTAATTATACTTTTAAACTAATTTTAGTTGACATAAATAAAAATTTATAAAAAAAAAACCTAAAAAATCGAACGTGCACAAAAAATTGAAAAATCAAAATCTTAAAAAACATTTTAAAAAAAATTAAAAATGCTAGTTTAAATAGAGAATTTTATAAGCTTTAAAATGATGTATCACACGACACCCCTTTCCATTTAAAAAAATGTCCCCCCATGCCCCCTGCCCACATTTTAAAAATATATGCTAAAAGCTAGTTTAAGTTGTCTTATTTAAGAGTTCTAAATTTGAAGTCGATATCTCAACTTGTTCAAAAGTTAAAAGGGGGGGGGGTGACTTTTGGACCACACTGTATAAAATCCTAACTAACTCACTTCAGTAGAATACGCCCAGCCCAAACCCCTGGACCTAGAAACTTGAAACTTGGAAAGTTTGTTCCTTTTCTCATGTAAGCACCCACTAAGAAGCGATTTTTCTAAATTCAACCCTTAAGGGGATGAAACGGGGGTTGAAAGGTTTTTTAAGAAGTTCACAGACCTCTTAATCTAGAATTTTCATATTTGGCAAAAATTTTCCTTATTGAAATCAAAAAGATACGTGTTTTAGGATTTTTCGATATTCGACCCCTAAGGGGGTTGAAAGGTTATTTAAAACGTGTGCGTAACTCAGAGACCTCTTAACCTAGAATCTTCATATTTGGCAAAAATGTTCCTTATCGAAATCGAAGAAGACACCTGCTTCAGGAATTATCGATATACAACCCTTAAGGGCTGAAACGGGGGTTGAAAAGTTTTCTAGAAAGTGTGCGTATCTCAGAGAGCTACATATCTGGAATATGTATATTTGACAAAAAAATTCTTTATTGAAATCAAAAAGATACGTGTTTTAGGAATTTTCGATATTCGACCTCTAAGGGGGCGAAACAGGGGTTGAAAAGGTTTTTAAGAGGTGTGCGTATATCAGAGACCTCTTAATCTAGAATCTTCATATTTTGCAAAAATTTTATTTATTTTCTTTGTCGAAATCGAAAAGATACGTGTCCCAAGAATTTTCGATATTCGACCCCTATAGGGTGAAACGGAGGTTAAAAGGTTAAAAGAATCTTCATATTTGGCAAAAATTTTCTTCTTTTTCTATCGAAATCGAAAAGATACATGTTTCAGGATTTTTTGATATTGGATTCCAAAGGGTGTACAAATTGTGATATTTTGGTTTTAAGGGGTGAATAATTTAAAGATTAGACATTTTTAAAAAGTTTGAGTATATCATAAACCTCTTACTTTATAATCTCGATATTTGGCAAAAATGTTCTTTATTGATATCGAAAATTAAAATTAAAAAAATACTCCCTTATACCCTTGATTGCGGAAATATTATTAAACAAGGTTAGTAAAGAGAGAACTTTAAGTTTTTAACCACCCCGTTCGAAGAACGGGCTTCACGGCTTGTACTAGTATATAGGCAATTAGTTTATGTTAATTTATTTTTTTGAATCTATCCAGAGGTGTGCCTAGACGGAATAAATCTGTGCAGCTTAACACATTTTTGCCGCAAACTTTATGTGTACTTTTTTTTTAATTTTAAATAAAAAATATAGATTCCTTGAGTAAAAATATATAAAAAATGTCATATAGTGTAACACTGTAGGAGCAACCGTTTTCAAAACAAATGCAATTAAGAGGAAGTAATATTTTGTGCCACCAAAAATGTTACTTTTTAAAGCACTATAACTCCTTTAATATTAAATTTAGGTGTTTTGGTGAAAAATTCTTTTTTTTTAAGTTTTAAGTGAAGAATCCCTGCAGCAATAAAATTTTGTTGGTACTTTTTTTGTTCCCCATTCAACATGTGGATCTTCGAAGGGCCGTAGCTCCCTTAGGGCCTATTTCCGGACATATGTTCCTCTGTTACCTAGTTTTTCATTTTTGTAATGTAGAATCATCCCCTTTAATATATGCCATAAGACTGCAAACACCGTGTATAAATGTGGAAAATAGTATTTATCCAATACATACAGATAATAAGACAATTACCAGCTTTATTTTAAATAGATAAACTCAATAATAACCCCCGCGTGGCTTTTACTTTATTGAGTGGATAATTATTTATTTTACCCACTCAACTGTCAAATTATTTTCTTGTAAATGTCATTAAAACTTTTAATAAAAATATGAATTTCTAAGCTATTTATTGGAAAAAAACTTGTATGGCACTCATGGGTAAACCGATATTGCCGTCTCGAAAATTAACCTGCTTGGATGACGCCTCGCAGGTTAATTTTCTCATGGGCAATATCTTACTAGTACCATAAATAACTATTATCCAATACATACAGATAATAAGACAATTACCAGCTTTATTTTAAATAGATAAACTCAATAATAACCCCCGCGTGGCTTTACTTTATTGAGTGGATAATTATTTATATTACCCACTCAACTGTCACTTGTCAAATTATTTTCTTGTAAATGTCATTAAAATTTTTAATAAAAATATGAATTCCTAAGCTATTTATTGAGAAAAACCTTGAATGGCACTCATGGGTAAACCGATATTGCCCTCTCGAAAATTAACCTGCTTGGCTGACGCAGGTTAATGTTCTCATGGGTAATATCTTACTTTACCCACTAGTACCATAAATAACTATTTTTCTATAAAAGTCAAAAAGTTAATAACACTTGAATAAAACTGAATAAAAGTAAATCGGCTTAAACATAATTCTATATATTTTGAGTAGAATGTCAAACCTTCATTCACTTTCATCGACAGCATTCTAGTAGGCTGAGTATTTTCCCTGTTATATATTCTTCAAACAAAAACTACATAAACAGTTACAAACGTGCAGGCAGTGACTGAACTTTTGACAGAACCATAATTTGAAATTTAAAAATGGACAAAAAAGGTTTTAGTTTAGCAATTAAGAATGGAATTAAATTAGCCAAATTAAAGAATATGCCTGTAAACATAATTTAAGATAACTAATAAAACAATTTATATCATTTTGCGATGAAACAAATATAAAAGTTGGTTAGAAATGTTATAAATCGTTAAAAAATAATCTTCCGAATTACACACGATTCTTCGAGTTATCGGAAATAATTCACGGTTTTCATTCAAATTTGTTGTCAAAGGAAATAATTACTCCAGGGGCTATCGCCCCTGCAGGGTCGTAATTATTTCCAGATAACAAATTTTTGAAAACAGTGAATTATTTCCGCACAATTCTCAGACTCTATTCTATTCTATATAAGAAAATCAGAGTGAAAGCGGAAGGGATGGCAGTAAGGAAGAAAATTCATGTGAAAATATAAATTTTCAACAAAAATGGTCTTAAGTGTGCTGTGATAAAAGTGTGAACAAGAAACAAATATATTATATCTATTTTCATCCTCCTGAGTTCAAAAATTAAAACCTTTCTTTGCGTAAATAAGGTATTTGATTTCTATCTAAAATTAGATCCAAAATGTACTACTAAACTAGGTAGAACATAGCATGAAATTTTCGAGCTAAATTAGGCCATAAATAGCATGCTATTTTTAATCTAATTTAGATGGAGATAGCATAATATTCAGGAACTATTTTAGGTCGATATTTTTGATCTCTTATAAGTTGAAAATAGCATGGTATTAGAGGTTTCTGAACGGATCAAAAATAGCAATAAAAATGCGAGCTATATTATTTGTTCTAGTTGTGTGCATTTAGAGACATTTTAAGGATTATTCTAGTTTCTAGCTATTTTGGTTATCTGGGTAGTGCATAAATGCAATACTACTGTACCTTTTGTCCAGAAGTAATAAAACTAAAGCATAGTAAGTAGCTGTAGTGATCGTAATCTACACTGTTGTATTATTTGTTGAAAGTGAAAGTGAGTTCCAAAAGGACCCTTTTAATACCTAGTTTAACGTAGGACCCCTTGGCCTTAGCCACCCCTCATTCAATATTTCTAATTCTTGACATTTATGGTCGCATTATTTTAGGTTGAGCTCAGCTACGCCAACTGTGTTTCGCGTTTTGTTTGTGATTCATCCTGCCTCGACAACGTCAACATTTACGGTGTTTTATTAAAAAAGCACCCAGTGGTATGTATTTTTTCAACAGCAGATACACAAACATTTGTTTTTAATCTATAGGGATTATCGCGTCTAGAGTCAGTGTTTAAGATTCAAGAAAGCAAGAAAATAATTAGGTTTTCAGGAATCACGACAAGCACGGCCCGACATAACGGGGTATTGGGGGGTGTGACGTCCCTTAAAGTTTTTCAATTCGGCAAATCTAGATTCTTTCGGCAAAAATCTTTGTATTTATTCGGCAAACTTTTAAAATCCCAGGGGGTAGGGACGTTGCCAAATGGGGGGGATGGAAATTGGGAATTGTCGGAGGTGAGTCATAAACATTTTCTGCCAGGGGTAAAGCTTTTTTAGAAGCGAGAACACTTTTTTTAGTCATCAACATTTCTGCCATGGTTAAAGCATTTTTTATTGGATGTGGTGAAGAAATGAATTCGGGTTTTTGTCCATTCATTCGGAATTTTTCAGAGGGATTTTGTTCTGAGGTGATAATTAAATTTTTATTTGGATTTTTAACGATTATTCGGCTTTTTTACCGGTCACACCCACCAAAAAAAAATGCCTTAATCCGGCTGACAAGTCATGAATTAGGTTACAATCTAAATCCGGAGTTTGGTCGTAGAATCAAATTTCAAGATAAATTATACGTATACAACCAGACGTTTTTGTCACTATACAGGGTTATTCAGAAATAAGTTTGAGAAATTTAAGAGGTGATTCTACGTTAAAAAATATGAAAGAGCGTTCCTATGAAGGTTGGTCCGGAAATTAACTATAAGGGAGCTGCGGCCCTTCGAAGATGGACATATTGAATGGAGAACAAAAAAGCACCAATAAAATTTTAATGCTTCAGGGCGATTCTTTACTTAAAACTAAGCAAAAAGAGTATTCTTCACCAAAACACCTAAATTTAATATTAAAGGAGTTATAGCCTTTTAAAAAGTAACATTTTTAATGGCACAAAATTTTAAAGAGCCGTAGCTCCCTTAGGACTCATTTCCGGACCAACCTTTATAGGAACTTTTTTTCATATTTTTTAATCAACTCAAATTTCTCGAACTTATTTCTGAATAACCCTGTATAGGTAACTGAAAAACTTAACGTAATGGAAGATTAATTTTCATTAAATTTGACAATCCCTTCACGTGATCACATCTCCACATTTTACCTAAGGATAACATAATTGAGAGAATCGACATTACCTGACTTCATCTTGATTGCAGGCACTGAGTGGCTGGCACAAGAGGTGCATTATGGAGAGCAGCAGTGGCAGTTTCCTTGCCTCGCCTGCTGCGATTATTGTCAAGCCCGGTCGAGCCACTTTTTCCAAGCACTTATCCGAGAAGAGAGGATCTGCCCTAGATTGGCACCTATATTTGTTTTTACTTTTAGGGGCTCTCCATATATTACGTAACGCAAATTGTACCAAAATTCATACACTTTATACCCCGGTTCTCGAGTTATTAAAGGCTGTAGAGATTTTATATTTTGGCTACCCCCCTACCCCCTTATTTGGGGGGTAGGCAAAATATGAACTCTCTACAGCCTTTAATAATGCACTTCATGCCGCGTTTCTCGCGTTATTAAAGGCTGTAGAGATTTTATATTTTGGCTACCCCCCTACCCCCTTATTTGGGGGGTAGACAAAATATGAAATCTATATAGCCTTTAATAACGCGAGAAACGGGCATGAAGTGTATGAATTTTGGTACAATTTGCGTTACGTAATATATGGACAGCCCCTTATTTAATATTAAAAAAAACTATTTGGCTAACATCTTTTCTAAATCTCAAAGCAGGATTTTTTTGGCAAAGAAGGTTAGAAGACACGTAGATCCTAAAGGAGGAGCATCCTCCAGAAAGATATACCTTTTCTATAGAAATCTTGCTGCAAAATTACTTCTTTAAAAATCTCAGGATTAGTTTTTTCTTTAACAATAATAAAATGTCTATAAATTCTTAGCTATCCAGAAAATTTTCTATAGAGGGAGATACCCAAATGGAACACTTTTTGTTTTTCTTAAATGCTTGTAGTTTTTTTGTAAAAATAAATATTATTCAGATTTAACACTTGGACTGTGTTCTTATATTTACAAATATGACAACTAAAAAAAATTTACGTATAAAACATTAAAAATAAAGTTTTGGCAGTCGTTAAAAAAAAAGTGTCTCATTCATAGGTATCTCCCCCTAGGTGTCCAGAAATTTTGTAATTGGTTATTGTATAACCTTTAGACTAATAAACTGAATACTTTATTGAAAAAAAAATCAAAAAGGCAGATTCAATATGGCAGCGAAATTTCGTAAATTTAAATGGATTTTGATAAAAACTGATATAGTCTGACACACGGTAAGAAACCTATGACGGAAGGGTAGGAGCAAATAACGATCCGATTAAAGCGAGTTCAACGTGAACGTGTTTTTGGTTAGATTTTATATTCTCATTTTTGCCAAATTCTTTTGATACCTTTAGAACCGTGTGTCAAACAATATCTAGTGTTTTTTGAGAATAATAACACCGAATCCATATGATGGTAAAGTTTAATAAATTTTTATAATTATAGTTAATGCTTAAATACTTTTGTTTTAAACGCATTTTCTTCAAAAACATAAAAAATTTAAATTTTTTAATTTTTCGAATACTTTATTTTGTCTAGGAAACTGCAACGGTTTGTGTAAATGTGTAAATTATATAATTTTTTATCTAATCAACATCAAGACGCTTACTGCCTTACTAAGCTGAAAGGTCCTATCTGTATATGTTAAACCTATGTAGATAGGACCTTTCAGCTTAGCACGGCAGCTTATTAGGCGTTGTTAGGCGCCGCCTAACAAATTCAAAACGACCAAAGGTTAACATGATAATTATCTTTATTTATTATTATTATAATTTATTTTTTTTTAACGCAAAGCATCTGCTGGTCAGGCCCCGCTCGTATCTCCGACTTCACGAGCAGGCGAGCCTGAAAAACCAATGACTACTCCACACACCGTGAGGTAAGTAATTATTTTTTTTCTTTTATTATGCTGTAAGCATATGCCAGTCAGGCCAATGTCCGTGCCTCCGACAAACACGGGTGACGTGCTGGCAAATTAACCAGAAGCTGCTCTTCACATCGTGAAGTAAGCAACTACTGGGTCCGGTTATCATGAGCTCTGAGTAAATTCAATGATCCCAGGATTACGGCTTTCTGCATGTTACCGGCCAAGACTTCTGCCTTATCAGCACATGCCGGAATGGTTTTAATTGCAGAGAGGAACGTCTGCCTCATACCGCCTAAGTAATTATTATTATTATTATTATTATTATTATTATTATTATTATTATTATTATTATTATTATTTATTAATTATGGTTTTACTCCACTTTGGCGAAGATACCTATTTCTATTTTCACGAAAATGCGTATTAAAGTTAATTTTACTAATGCCCACAATTAAAAAACATATGATATATCAAGTTAGTTCTTAAGTTATTCATAAAATATTACCAAAAACCAACAAAAAACAATTTTCTAACCAAGCGAAAGAATTCGGAGGTAATACCGTATTTTTACCGTCAACGACGGGACTATTACCCTGGGTATGGGTAAATTACCCATATGCATATGCACACATGCATATGCATAGATTTATAAATGCATAGTCTTCATTAAAATACACATAAAGGTTAGTTTATGAAAAACTAACGAAGCTAACGAGAAATATAAGTAATTTTAGGTCTAGACTGCGCATGCTTGATGATAATTAACGAACTAACTAATAACACTAGGCAACACGGTTTCTTGCCCTGATTGGAGTCATATGTTTTTTAACTAATTTTGGGTCGCTGAGGCCGCAGAATATTTCTATTACCTAAGGTTTCTGAGTAAAATGAAATAAAAGTAGTAAAAAATCATTATTTTAGCCTTCTTTTGTTCTAAAATCATGACAGATAAAAATATTCCGAGGACAAATTTAGATTCGGCGACTTAATATTAGTTAAAAAATACCCAACTTAGACTATGGAATATTTAAATTCATAGGTAGAATAAATAGAGATATTACGAAAAAAATATTTAAAAAAAATGGATCCTGTGACAAAAATAAGTAGGGGTAGGGGGTAAGGAGAAGGGTGCATAAGGGGACAAGCTTATCGCCACGTACTCATGCTAAAAATCGTCAAAAATCATCACTATGGGTCAAAAATGAACTAAAATAATTTTACGTAATATGGTTCTTATGTAATAAAGTAACATTTTTATGATGTAGAACCATTAAAAACGAAAAAAAAAAACACACAGCATTTTGTTTTATAAATTATTTTTAAATTGGCATAATTGCCTGTACTAAAATTTCAAAAATAAGACGTGCTGGATTTTTTTTAGGGTCAAATTCGGATTCTGGGCCTTTAAATTGATAAGAAAAATATATTCTTTGGGCTCGGGAAAGCAGTTTACAATGTGTGCTTTATTTATTTCTTTTTCATTTATTTACTTTTTACGAACAAACTAAGCAAAATAAAAAAATATTTGTGTAAATATTTTTGTAGAGAATTTTATAATCTACAAATTAAGTCCTATAAATTTTTTAAACAAATTTGATAGTTTTGCCACAAATGAGCAATTAAGTAAACTCTGCACTTTCATTTTAAGCTTTTTATTTTTTTTTCGCGTACTTACTCTGGCAGTAGGTCCTTGACATATAGATTTTTGAATACCTCGTATTTTTTTTTTAATATACCCTAAAATTTTCAAAATTCTACTCTTTTTTTTTTGTTTTGAAAAAAAAAACGTCATTAGTACCTGAACTTATATCTGAAAAATTTTAGGTGCTGGAATTTTTACAAGGTCAGATTCGAATTCTACGCCCTCGAATTAGTAAGAAAAATTTACTTTCCGATCGGGGCAAAAAAAAAAGTTTCGATTTGTTGCCTATTGTAATAGTAGTATAGCCGAGCGGGTTAGGACATCTAATTCGAATCCTGATGCGCCGGCTAGCGTAAGTTCGATTCTCCCATTACCATTTTCAGTTAATTAATAATTAAAATTTAGCAAAGGCGAGACACTCTCCCTAGAAACTGGTTCGAAAGTCAGTTAAAGCCGGTGGTTTCATGAACTAGAAATATAATTAATGTTATGACTACACTGCGCATGTGTAAGTATAACTGGGTGCCGTACGCATGCGCAATATGTTTATTTTTTAACTTTTAACAAAAATATACTCAATTTCACGAAATTTTATCCTTGTTGACAGCACAGCTTCCTTATAATATATTATAATTAATTCAAATTTACTTAAATTTTATTAAATATTTTTTGGTAATAATTTTTGGGGCGTAGGAAAATAGTGTAACTTGCTAAGAAAGTGTAATTTCCTCGCTCGTTTGCTATAAACTCGTCTTCCACCTCGTAATTAACATATTATTATAGCTTAGTAGTAATCATTTTTTTTTTTTCATTTTTTCATCTTGGCGAAGCTCTGCTGGCCATTGTTTCATTACGGTGTTGTATAGCAAAGAGTTGTTTCAAATTCCAAATTTAATTATAATAAAAGTAAAAAATGTGCATTGTGTTACGTGAAACAGTTGGCAGACGTTTCTACTTTGAATATAAACAGAATTTTCCCGGCTATTTTCAGACTTTTCCTGCTCAACAATAGGAAAAACTGTGATTGAATTTAAAGATAATATCAGTAATGTTTGTTAACAAGAATTTTTTTTCATTTTTTGTACAGAATCTCGCCACACAATTTTTAACCATAGTTTTAAAATATTGGTATATTTTTTATCAGTTAAAAATATGCTTTAAATCTTTTATTTTAATTAAAAAATTGTTATATACACGGATTTTTATGGATAGGCCAGCGCGCACTTAACTTTACGATTAAAGAGTCATATTATGCCTTAAAGGCAGGATGCGTAAAGTGAGGCACAATAGCCTATAGTAATTAATCAACGTATATACAGGGTGATCCATAACTGGCATGCCAAAATTTAAGAGGTGATTCTAGATCCTAAAATATAAAAAAAGTTCCTATAAAGGTTGGTCCGGAAATGAGCCCTAAGCGATCTAGGGCCCTTTAAAATTGTAATAAAAATAAGGTTTTTAATTAATAACTCGGGTACCGTTTAAGCTAGAGCGGCGAGCTTTTGCATGTATACTAGTATTAATAAGGGCAAGAAGTTTATGTTAATTTATTTTTTTAATTTATCCAGAGGCGTGCCCAGACGGACAAAATATATGAGGCTTAAAACATTTTTGCCCCAAACTTTTCTATGTGTATGTTTTTTGGATTTGTTGTAAAAAATATAGATTTCTAGAGTAAAAATACATATAAAATATCATATAGTGTAACACGTTATCAAAAAAAAATGCAATTAGGAGGAAGTAACATTTTGTGCCACCAAAAACATTACTTTTTAAAAGGCTATTACTCCTTTAATATTAAATTTAGGTGTTTTGGTGTATAATACTTTTTTGCTCAGTTTTAAATGAAAAATCACCCTGCAGCATTAAAATTTTATTGGTGCTTTTTTTTGTTCCCCATTCAATACGTCATCTTCGAAGGGCCGTAGCTCCCTTAGGGCTCATTTCCGGACCAACCTTTATAGAAACTTTTTTTCATATTTTTGGATGTAGAATCACCTCTTAAATTTCGGTACGCGAGTTCTGGAACAGGCTGTAGAGATTTTAGTAGATATATTTATTAATCCTTTTCCATTTGTACTTTCCGATAGTATTTCTTAGTAGGCGTTGTTTACCTTAACCTAATATTAAAACAACGGTCTTTTTAGGGAGGATATTTAGTTTCTTAAAAGGTATGCTAGGTCTGCAAGTTTTTACAGGGTGGTTCATTTATCATGACCATCCTTTATATTTTAATTACTGCTAGATACATAAAAAAAATAAAAACCTTTTAAAAAGTTTTAAATAAATGTATTTAAAAAAAATGTTACCCCTGCCCGTGCCTCCATTGCACAATGGTCTCAGAAAAAAAAAAGTGACAAATTCTGCTTTTTTGCATATTGCCATTTTTTGCACCGCAAGAAGTGAAAAATCTGAAAAAAATTGCGTCTTTAGGGTGGTTCAAAGTTACTCAAAAACGTTCGATTTGACAAATTTTATATAAAGGCTTCTTTTGTTAATCCTAATGCGGGCCAATACTCAAAAACATCAAATTCAAAATGGCGGAATAAATATGGCAGATTTATTTGTTTAATTTTGCCAAAATGGCATAAAACAAAAAATTATGAAAACTTCAGCCAATTGCTCTCTGGGTTATTTTCCTTATATGTACTAGTAATTACTGTCAAAAATTCATGTTTTTTTACCAATCCGTTTTTTTTTTCAATTTAATTTTGGAAAATTAAATATTAAAAATGAAATGTTTCTATTCTATTTGGATATTAGACAAAATTAGCCTAAAATAATTACAGATTTACGAAGAAAAACTGTTTATTTTTAATATTTAAAGAAGAAAAATCGTAATAAAAAACATCTAAATTGGTCCCAGAAAAAAAGTGACAAAATTCTGTTTTTTTTTGCTAAAGTTTTCATAAATTTTTGTTTTATGCTTAATTTTGGCAAAATTTAAAAATAAATCGGCCATATTTATTCCGCCATTTTGAATTTTAAGTTTTCGGGTATTGGTCCACATTAAGATTAACAAAAGAGGCCTTTATACCAAATTTTAGCAAAATCTGACTTTTTTGCAAATTTTGAACCACCCTAATGACGAAATTTTCACTATTTTTTCGTAATCAGCGGTGCAGTGCATTGTGACCCCAAAATACATCAAATATACACCATTCTGTGCTCCCATTAAGTTCTTATAACTTTTTTTATGTCTAGTAAATTTATTTACAAATAAAGATTCCTCCTTGTGCCCCTAAACATATCAAATATACACCATTTTGTGCTCACATGAAGCTCTTATAACTTTTGTTTAAAACTTTTTTTACCAAATAAAAGTTGGTCAAAAACGCGAAAATTTAAAAGTCCATTAATTTTACTTTATTGATTAATATTTTTTTAAATAAATAGCCTTAATTTTTATGCAAAAATCGGAATTAAAATACTGGTGTTTTTAAAAATTTCTTTCTGTGTGTTAATAAAAAGTTTTAATTAAGTTAGCTGCGCTGTAATTTTTCCTATCCGCAATCTTTCATAAATGTCAATTGTGTCAATTTAAGTGGACTTTTTAGATACTCTCTCAAAATCGCTTAAAATAATTAAAAACGAAGTTATAACTTTAATAACTTTAATAATAAAAAATACTGTAAACTAGAGTCACTTCATCTTAGTCTTACTTTGATATTTCGTTCTCTTTCGTTAGTTTTCGTTTTTTGGACTTAGCTTGTCTAGGAAGAAAAAAACGAAAACCAGAGCAAAAACGGACCAAGTACAGATGAAGTGACCCTACTGTAAACATGGTAAAAAGAAATTCCTTTTTGACTGGTTCCACACACGAAGGGGCATTTTAAACTAATAAATGATTATCTATCTATCTAATAATAACATCTGCGTAAAGTTATCAAAAGTAAATAGGAAGAAAAAAAATCTCTTGAAAATGTGCAAAGAATGAATGGTATAAACATGAATCAAAGAATTCTTTTTGAGAATGATAATACCATATTATGTTTTTTTTTATTAGTTTAGTGTAGAATACCTGGTCCTAGAACGAAAGCAATAAATAAACAATTTACTAAAAACAAGCATATTTGTTGGTGTGCATGCTTGTAGTTTCAAGCATTTAAACCTAACACATTTAGTTTAATAATGTAACTAAATAAATACATACAATCTTTATTTTAGTCCAACTTATTACATTTTAATAACATTTGGAAGGTACACTTTTTTTGAGTTCTAGGACAAATAGATCGCTATACTTTTCCGTTTTAAATCTTTGTAAACCATTGATAACTGATCAACACTGCGCAGTTTCTTCATAATTTACGATATTCATTTTATAATGTTAAAAATTCTGCCGAATAATATTTTTTAATTTAGACACGCACTTGAGGAGGTTTAGTGTCAATGGAGATCTCTACAACTAGAATTATGAAACAAAAGACGTCTACCCTATCTCTATCTCATTTGTGCTACACTTTCCAGCCAACCAAATAAATACTGTATTTGTTTTTCATACAACAAATACAGTATTTATTTGGTTGGCCGGAAAGTGTAGCACTGAGCGGCACGAACGAACATAGCTAATGTGAATCTGTAGAATAAGATAATTCTACTAAAATTTAGATGGCGCCAGTAATTTCTTTAATAAAAATAATAGTTACACTTTTCGCCCGGCCAAGTAAATATTGTATTTGTTCAACAAAGAACAAATACAGAATTTGGTTGGTTGGGTGGAAGTGGGAGTGTATGTATGTCTTCTATCCTTTTTGGGTAGAACTTTTGTCCCTGTCTAATCTAACGGGAGAAATCGCCATTCATAGATAAGATGTGAATTTACGACGTTTAAAATCGCGGTGTACGCATGCTTTATTTTTATTGTTGATTTTTTTTTAATAAATAAGAAATCTTTAAAATTTACAATTTTCTAATCCCGTTTTTTAATAAAAAATATACGCTATTAATTAAAAATAAATATTAATCAATAAAGTAAAATTAATGGATTTTCGCGTTTTTACTAACTTTTATTTGGTAAATTCGTCTTTGTATGGCTGTACCTCTAAAACAAAAGGTAGTGGAGGACTTTTGTTTTTAAGAAGTTATAGCTTTATTGGTCTAGTATGCAAGAAAAAAAATCATATATATACCTCTTATGATAACGCCAGAAATCATCTGATTATTGGCCAAGGCTCAAGATACATTTTTTAATTTTTTTTGCCACAATAACAAATATTATAATCAAGTAAAAGTAAAGACATAAGTATAAAAGACATTTATGGTCTGTTTCATCAAGCAAGATAGTAAATTAAAAATCGCACAGTAAGTATTTTTAGAACAGGTTTGAATAGTATATGTTAGAATATACTTATGTTCTATAAAATAAACTACGCGGTATATTCGCACATCCAATATTCGAATCTGTTTTGAAAATATTCACTGTGCGATTTTTAATTTACCATCTTGCTTGATGAAACAGACCATAGTTTTGGTCTTGAAAAATATTTAAATGAACTTGGACGAAAACCTCTGTAAACTAGTGTTATTTATCAATCAATCGGAATGGTTAACTACAAAGATGTATAATTTAGGTATATTATATAATAAACAATACTCAAAACGAAACGTGTCTATAGTATATTCAACTTCAAGATGCAGTAAAAGTAAATAAAATAATCGCGCACGCGGCAGCTGTCGCGTGGTTTCATTGGTTAAAACAGTCAAATGTTACGAGAGTAGGGATGTAGAAAATTAAACAGGTCAGTACGTGAGCACTTGCGATGAAGCGTACAATGCAATGGACCGTTATATAGAAGTATTTTGTTTTGTCCTACCTTGTCACTAAATCCGTGGTTGTCACGTGCGTTTGTTTACACTTACTGCATTTTGAAGTTGAATATACTATAGGTACCATGGTAAAAGTTATCAGCTATTTAATTTTCTTTTGTGACTGATCCCTCAAGGCTTTCAATTTTCCATCTAGCTTGTAATATTCAGAAATGTGCCTTTGTTTCAGCAACATTTATTGTTATTAATTTATTTTTAAACCAATAAAAATTATAATAACTTCATTAAAAAGTTAAAAGTTTTGTATTTTAAATATATTTTTTCATAAAAAATATGTATTTAAAAATGAAAGCATTCAGTTTGTTGTAGGTTTAAAATAGTTATTTATATACCAAGGGACTAAACTGGCTGCATTAGTGTTTCCTGAGCGAGCGTAGCGAGCGAGGGAAACAGAAATGCAAGGGACTAAAACAGCCAAGTTTAGTCCTGAGGTATATACACTATTTTTTGCAGGACCAAACATAATTTAGGTAGGTAGATAAAATTAAAAACCACGCGTCTGAAATCGGTTGTTTTATTTTCGTAATTTAATCAAGATGTAAATTGCGAAGTCAGTTTCATGGCTATCGCGATTTCAATTGTTTTTTAATATGGTTGACACAAACGTCAAAAAAATGAACGAAGATGATAAATTTTAAGTTATGTATAAATTGTTATAACAATGTTATTTTTAAAGGTCTCCTTTGTTAAAATCAAATAAATTGGTTTGAATCGCTAATTTATTACAAAACACCACCAAACCTAATTTTTGAACCAGCAAAGCACATAGTAAGTATAATGTTTTAATATTATCAAGGTTGCCGTGATTTTTATTCCCTAGGGAGAAAAACGGCAAGTTTAGTCCCGAAAATGAAAGCGTAAAATTAGGTTTTAGTCTTGGTCGTGCAAAAAAAATATTTTTTATGAAACCCTTACAGAATTGCATTTGCAATATTTGCGTAAAAATTCCACATTAATGTATTATTTACAAACTTATTTATACTTGATACTACTACAAATTGTTATCAATACAGACATAATGGCGATTTCTCCCGTTAGATTAGACAGGGACAAAAGTTCTACCCAAAAAGGATAGAAGACATACATACACTCCCACTTCCACCCAACCAAAGAAATTCTGTATTTGTTCTTTGTTGAACAAATACAATATTTACTTGGCCGGGCGAAAAGTGTAACTATATTATTTTACTTACTGGCGCCATCTAAATTTTAGTAGAATTATCTTATTCTACAGATTCACATTAGCTATGTTCGTTCGTGCGGCTCAGTGCTACACTCTCCGGCCAACCAAATAAATACTGTATTTTTTGTATGAAAAACAAATACAGTATTTATTTGGTTGGCTGGAAAGTGTAGCACAAATGAGATAGAGATAGGGTAGACGTCTTTTGTTTCATAATTCTAGTTGTAGAGAGCTCCATTGTGTCTTTATAAATTGTATTAAATAATGTCAACCATTCCATTTCCTTCAGTAACTCATCTCTCAACGGGTTTAATTTTCCACCTAGCATGTAATATTCGGAATTACTGTCTTTTACGTGTGTCTGTTCAGCGATAATGGATATTACAACAGTTATTGTCAGTATAACGAATATTATCATTTTGAGAGCATAAAGGATGTATTAATCAATCATTTTCTCAATGCACATTGTTTACGATATGTCGTATAGATACAGTCGGTATTATAATAATACAGAGAGAATGCATAGATTTGATGAACTGATGTTATTGTAATAACAACTGCTTCAATTTAAATGATTTTCCTGTTTTTGCAAATCTATGCATCTCGATCTATTGATTACGACATAAATTAAAAAACAGAATAGAATAAAAAATTGTGTTATTGGTAGGGGAGACTTGTTATTACTTATTCCGAGAATTTTTGAGAAAAGCAAAATACAAAATAGTATACAAATGTATATATAATGCGGTCCAAAATTCCCCCCCCCCCTTTTAACTTTTGAACGAGTTGAGATATCGACTTCAAATTTAGAACTCTTAAATAAGAAAACTTAAACTATCTTTTAGCATATATTTGATATTTTCACCTCTTAAAATGTGGGCAGGGGGGCATGGGGGGACATTTTTTTAAATGGAAAGTGGGGTCGTGTGATACATCATTTTAAAGCTTATAAAATTCTCTATTTAAACTAACATTTTTAAATTTTTTAAAAATGCTTTTTAAGGTTTCGATTTTTCAATTTTTTGTGCTAAAAAATTCGATTTTTTAAGTTTTTTTTATAAATTTTTATTTATGTCAACTAAAATTAGTTTAAAAGTATAATTAACATTTGTTTATGATGAAATTAGGCATTTAAAAAAATTATTTGTTTTTTTAGAGGAATTTTGACATTAATACCCACTTTCAACCCCATTTTAAACCCAATTTTTTTTTTATTTAAAAATATGGAATTAAATGGAGAATTTTATGCTTTAAAGTGATGTATTACACGACCCCCCTTTCCATTTAAAAAAATGTCCCCTCATGCCCCCCTGCCCACATTTTAAGAGCTGAAAATATCAAATATATGCTAAAAGATAGTTTAAGTTGTCTTATTTAAAAGTTCCAAATTTAAAGTCGATATCTCAACTGGTTCAAAAGTTAAGAGGGGGGGGGGGGGTGACTTTTGGACCGCTCTATGTATGTCAACAGGAAATATGTTTTTTATTTACCTTTAGTTTCCTTGGTTTTATATTTAATACAAAATATTATTATGGAAGCCTAACCGCAAGCATCTTTTAAATCAAGGAAAATTTTACAGTTTACTTATTAAATTTGATTCCTGTGGATATGCTACCATATAAGACTGTAAAATTCTACAATGTTTTACATTTCATGAGGAAATATTGATGTTTTTTATAAAATATAAGGTAACTAAATCACAAATTAAGTAATTTTTATAAAATCTAGGCATTAATAAAACATATTAAGTTATATTGACCTGGGTCAAAATAGTAAGGTTATAACTATAGTTTTTATTTTTGACATGAAAAACAGAAATATTTGGATTGAAAAACATAAAAAAAGTCCATAATAAAAGGTGGAAAATGGCATATAAAACGAGGTGAGTAAAATTTGTAGAATTTATAACAAAATTAGCCAAACCTACATACAAAAATATCAAAGGGTGATATGAAAATATCAATTCATTTTCATAGGGGACCGTAGGAAAATGTTGTTTTATATGTCTCAAAGATGAGATTTCTTAAGTACATTATAGGTACCAAATTACAAAATACATAAGTTAAGGTGTACATTGGATCTGTGACACCCGGTATAGAGAACTCTTTAATTTTACCTCCATTTTTACAGTGTACAGTTGTGAAGTGTATTTTTTTTCTGTATCGGGTAAATGTTTACAATATAAAAAAATCTACATTACAACACATCTGTGCACTATACACCCCTTGGGCTATACAAAATACGAATTTCTTTAATCTATGCTTCGTTCGTAAAACTGAAGAAATATAATTTGATAGCACACGAGCATTAGGTATTAACAAGCCGTGAAGATATGTAATGCTACGCATTCCATTGTATATTATTCACAGTAAATGGTATATTGAATTTTTCCAAATAGGTACTTAACCTCTTCAGGGACTAATTTTTTGTTTAAATTAATTTAGTAGCAAAAGTTAAAAATTCTTTTTATTGTCAAAACAAGTAATCAACTGAAGATGTGCCAATCTTGGCCATTGGATGTCACTTGTGATTGAAAACAAAGCAAATGGCAACAGATATAGCCACTGAGCAATAGAGAATTTGGTGAATTTCATTTTGCGGAATTTATTTTTAAACGTACACATATGTGCCTATGTCCCTGAAGAGGTTAAAAAAATATATATTTTTAAAAAAATAATAAAAAAAAAAACGTAAAAAAAGCAATCAAAATTTTTCAACTGACCGACAGATAAAAATTTTTTTTGACGGAAATCATATTTTGGTTTGATATAAAACGTCCAGAAACGCAAAAAAGCAATAATTTTTTTTCAATTTTTCTAACGCCAGACTTTCCTTGAGGGAAGTAAAAAAAGATCTTTTTTGAAAAACGAAAAAAAAAAAAAAAAATTAAAAAATTCGAAAAAAATTACAGAATTTTTTAATTATTATTTTTAATTTTATATTTGAGAAAAACGAAAAAAAAAATTTTAAATAATAGTTTTTTTATTTTTTTAAAAAGTTTAACCCCCCATAGCTTTTTTATTTTTGGGGTGATTACTTCCCCTCATAGAACTTGATTTAACCTGAATATTTCGATTCGATCGGGTAATTCGTTTTGGAGTTGTCGTGTCCACAAAAAACGTGAATACAGACGGACAGACAGACAGAAGGATATTTTCAAAAAAAAAACGAAAATTTATTATTTTTTCATGAAACAAACAAATTTGTATCCAAGAATTTTTTCTCTAGGACGATTTTTAAAATCATAATTACTTTAGATATAAAACGTCCAGAAAAAAGCAATAAAAATTTTTCAATTTTTCTAACGCAAGACTTTCCTTGGGGAAAGTAAAAAAAGATCTTATTTGAAAGACGAAAAATAAAAAGAAAAATAAAAAATAATCTAAAAATTTTTCAGAATTTAATTTTTATTTTTAATTTAATTTTTGAGAAAAAGGAAAAAAATTGAAAATAATAGTGTTTTTATTTTTTTAAAAAGTTTAACCCCCCATAAATTTTTTATTTTTGGGGGGATTACTTTGAAAAATAATAGGGATTTAACCTGAAAATTTCGAGTCGATCGGGTAATTCATTTTGGAGTTATCGTATCCACAAAAAACGTGACATCAGACGGACAGACAGACAGGACATTTTTCAAAACAAAGAAAAAAACGAAAATTGCTTATTTTTTCATGAAACAAATTTGTATACAAGAATTTTTTGTTTAGGACGATATTTGAAAATTTTGGAGAATTTGAAATTACCGTATATTATTCTAGCTCAGTGCCTATTCACAAGCTCGCATAAGAACATAAAACATAACAATGCGATACCGTGATTGGCGTGATGGGCCGCCATGTATCTTGTAAGCCAATCACGGCATCGCATTCTTATGTTTTATGTTCTTACGCAAGCTTCTGGATATGCCTTCAGGCGCTGTGAATTATAATAACGGAACAAAGATAATTGCAAAATCCAGGATTTTATTCTTTAACAATATGAATTCTATACATATGTATACTGTCCAAACGTAAAAAAAGCAATCAAAATTTTTCAACTGACCGACAGATAAAAATTTTTTTTGACGGAAATCATATTTTGGTTTGATATAAAACGTCCAGAAACGCAAAAAAGCAATAATTTTTTTTCAATTTTTCTAACGCAAGACTTTCCTTGAGGGAAGTAAAAAAAGATCTTTTTTGAAAAACGAAAAAAAAAAAAAAAATTAAAAAATTCGAAAAAAATTACAGAATTTTTTAATTATTATTTTTAATTTTATATTTGAGAAAAACGAAAAAAAAAATTTTAAATAATAGTTTTTTTATTTTTTTAAAAAGTTTAACCCCCCATAGCTTTTTTATTTTTGGGGTGATTACTTCCCCTCATAGAACTTGATTTAACCTGAATATTTCGATTCGATCGGGTAATTCGTTTTGGAGTTGTCGTGTCCACAAAAAACGTGAATACAGACGGACAGACAGACAGAAGGATATTTTCAAAAAAAAAACGAAAATTTATTATTTTTTCATGAAACAAACAAATTTGTATCCAAGAATTTTTTCTCTAGGACGATTTTTAAAATCATAATTACTTTAGATATAAAACGTCCAGAAAAAAGCAATAAAAATTTTTCAATTTTTCTAACGCAAGACTTTCCTTGGGGAAAGTAAAAAAAGATCTTATTTGAAAGACGAAAAATAAAAAGAAAAATAAAAAATAATCTAAAAATTTTTCAGAATTTAATTTTTATTTTTAATTTAATTTTTGAGAAAAAGGAAAAAAATTGAAAATAATAGTGTTTTTATTTTTTTAAAAAGTTTAACCCCCCATAAATTTTTTATTTTTGGGGGGATTACTTTGAAAAATAATAGGGATTTAACCTGAAAATTTCGAGTCGATCGGGTAATTCATTTTGGAGTTATCGTATCCACAAAAAACGTGACATCAGACGGACAGACAGACAGGACATTTTTCAAAACAAAGAAAAAAACGAAAATTGCTTATTTTTTCATGAAACAAATTTGTATACAAGAATTTTTTGTTTAGGACGATATTTGAAAATTTTGGAGAATTTGAAATTACCGTATATTATTCTAGCTCAGTGCCTATTCACAAGCTCGCATAAGAACATAAAACATAACAATGCGATACCGTGATTGGCGTGATGGGCCGCCATGTATCTTGTAAGCCAATCACGGCATCGCATTCTTATGTTTTATGTTCTTACGCAAGCTTCTGGATATGCCTTCAGGCGCTGTGAATTATAATAACGGAACAAAGATAATTGCAAAATCCAGGATTTTATTCTTTAACAATATGAATTCTATACATATGTATACTGTGCTCCAAATGAAGGACGCATCTGCATTTTTGTCGTTTGGGAAAAATCAACTTTTTATTAAGAATGGAGGCAATTTTGCAGATATGCCAATATTTCTAAGTGAATAAATCTTTCAAAATTTTTAAACCATAAACACTGCTGCTAACAAAAGAATACTTTCCCCGTTGTTGATTAAAAAAATATATTGAATTTTTTTTTTGAAAAGCGATTTTTTTTTATTTTTGAAAACAATAATTAAAATTATTTTAATTTCATTATTTTTTTTTAATAAAGTTTCTTTTTTCGAAAAACAAAAACATAAAAAAAATTAAAATAAACTTGGGTAAATATGCAGGTTTAAAGCGGTCCAAGGGTTAACACCCCTCTTAACTTTTGATCGACTAGAGATATCGAATTTAAATTGGAACACGTAAATAAGATAACTTAAGCTTCTTTTTGAATATATTTGACATTTGTAGCTATTAAAATGTGAGCAGGGGGCATAAGGGGGATTTTTTTTAATGGAAAGAGGGGGTCGTGTGGAATAATATTTTAAAGCTCATAACATTCTCTTTTTGACTATATATATTTTATTTTATTTAAACATTTTTTAAAGGCTTAAAACTGAGTTGAAAATAGGAATTTTCGTTAAAATTTCTTTAAAAAAATCAAATTATTTTTGATTTACAATGCAAAAACGCAAATTACACTTATAAACTAATTTTAAATTATATAAATAAAAATTTACAAAAAAAATCTCAAAAAATCGTATTTTTTAGCAAAAAAAATTGAATAGTTTAAAAAAATATATGATCAAATAGGGAATTTTATTTGCTTTAAAATGATGTATTAACCACCCTTTTAATCTAAAAAAAAAATCCCCCCTATGCCCCCCACCACATTTAAAAAACTAAACATATCAAATATATGCCAAAAAATTTAATTGCAGGTTATCAGTACCGGAAACATTTTTAAGGTGTATTATACGCCTTTTAACATTATAATCCATAACGGAAGGGAAAAGCAAGTCACTATATAAGAGGGTGGCATATCTATCCGTATATTTCCGCAAATGCATTCTCAATGGATTTGGATGTATACGACAATTACTAAATTAGTTTGATGCCGTGTTGATTCAATTGTTTTGGGAAGCTAATGTAAATGTGCATAGTGGCAGGCGCTGACGATACCCACTTTTCAGGGAAAATTGGCTTACTCCAATTTTCCCGAATGAGATTTAGGAAATTGCATTATCGATGTATTTCATTGTCAACACAGTATTGTGGAGAAACACAAATAAACATTGTATTATTTGTTAATTTTCCACAAACATTTAAATAACTACACGCGTATTTTTATACCTTAAGGCCCAGCCAGAGGCTTGCATAACCAGCATAATACATAGCCTAGTAGTAGTAGTAGTAAATTTTTGGGTTGGCCAAAGCCGGACAACTAGGCCATTTCTGGCCCTTTTTGTCACCCCAGGCAATCCCAGCCATTTACTAATTTGAGTCCTCCTTGAACCTGCCCGTCCTTTCAATAAAAATCTCTTAGTTCCTCTTGGTTAAGTCTTTGAGTTTCAAAGACTTGCAACCTGATCCTGTCGTATCTGACACACTCGGCTAAGTAATGAGAGGATGTTTCATCCTCTCCGCACTCTGGGCATAGCAGACTCTCTAGAATCCGCATTTTTGCAGGTGCTTCCTTAGCTTGCAGTGGCCCGTGAGGACCCCTACAAATTGTCTGACTGCAGTTCTTTCTTTTTCCAGCAACCAGTCGGTCTTTGATTTGCTTGGGCCAGCCAGGAAGTCCCTAGCTTGCCGGCAACCGTCGACCGCCCTCCATTGCTCCTTTAGCTTGGTATAAGCCCACTCATCGAGAGCGGTCTTTACTTGCTTCCTTGTAACACCTAATATAGGTTCCGGCCCCGTGCAGGCCATCCCTGATCCGAGTCTTGCAAGTTCATCTGCCTTCTTGTTTCCGGAAATTCCACTATGACCCGGTACCCATACCAGTTGAACGTTTTTGGTCCTTGCTAACTCTTCCAAGGCTTCTGCACACTCCCTGACTTAATACATACCATACAATGCCGTGCTTGGCTTGATGTACCGTCATGTATCTTGTGCGCTGGCTTATAACGATATGTTAGGCATAACAGCATGTTGATATGCCCTTACTTTAGTAAGTAACTTTACTGTACTTGAATTTGTGTAAATCTGTGTAAATAAATTTAATTTATTGTACAATAATATTAAAAAAAAACAAAATATAAAATTATTTAAAATTACATACCTAGATTAACATTGATTTATATGTTATTTAAGTTAAATAATTTAACAGATTACATATCTTCCATATTGCTTGAATGGAAAATTTTACGAATCGATCTATGGTAACCAGTTTTTTTTTTGCAGTGTACGCAGATGATTTTTTTTTTTTGGTAAAAATATCTAGTAAACGTGGGATATGTGGTATAATTATAATACTATACCATATATTCTTTTTTTGGCTTACTGAATAAAATATATATCAGTTTAGCATACACTTTAAAGTCGAATTTGTATCGTAGGACCCCGGTGAGTTGAATAAAAGGTATACATGTATACTGCCCTACTACGCCAGAAAGCAGTAACTCCATTTGTCTCATAGCAGCGTTTTTAAAATATTACATCAGAGTTGACGTGAAAAAGTCGCTAGGCGACAAATGGAGTTACTGCTTTCTAGCGTAGTGGGGCAGTATACCCCTGCAGAGGTGTGCATACCATGTGGGAGATGAATAATTAAATTATTCTAGATTCAAGTGTATACACAAAAAAAATATTGTCTTAAATCAAGAATGTGTGATATGGATATTATGAAGAGTATATATTCTCGTTTAAAAAATTGTTTTGCTTCAAATATGAAAGGATAAGAATATGGTATGCATAAAAGAAGAATATATCCTCTTCGTTATATACAAATCATCATATTCTTGATTTAAGACAATATTTTTCTGTGTGTACTAAATCGATGGATTATCAGTATATGCAAATTTAAAAAAAAAAACGAAGGCGCTCAATCTGCTCTATTTTAACCTCCCCCACACCAGGGGAAAATGCCCCGAGGTACAGGCCGTATCTACATTATATTTGCCTATATACACTGAGCCTAAACAGACAGTAAACATAAATACATATGCAGGGTTATAATTAGAAAAAAAGTTCTTAGTTTATAAACGAAAGAAGATCAATAAATTAATCAAACTCAGTTCCTCGTTAAAATTACGATGGCGGCATCTTCCCCAGGTGCGAAGCTCTTTAGCTTAAGAAAATCTAGGGGAAATGAAGCAGACGTATCCGAGTCCGTGTCCAAAAAATTTACTATCTGTAAACTATTAGGTAAATTATTTTACATAGCCTGAAAATCTCAAAAAAAAAGGTCTTAGGTAGTTTGTGCACGAACCCTAACTGAACACCGGGGTTCAGATTCCTCTTCAAAATAAAGAGCCTGGGGAAAAAATAACCAAAGAGTCTAGTTGTTAGGGTTGATCCCAACATTTCTTTCTAGAAACTTACGCACAGTTATAAACCTGACGGAACTAAGTGACCTAATTTTTTAATCTGAAAATGCCAGCATTCTACAGATATTTTAGTAATAAAAAACTTTATGCTTGAAGTAACTTGAACTAAATTTCACAGTGTAAAATCTCTATTTTTTTTTAATAATTAACGCTTTCAGATCTGACACTTTTTTTGATACATTGCCCGACAGACAGAGGCTAGGGTATTCTTAACCCATTGATTGTTTGTCGGCTATATCGGTAATTAGTCCTTTTAAAAAGGGTCAAGTTAATTATTTAGAGTTGCAACTTACGACTGATATGTATTACTTTTGTGACATGATATCTCTGTCTCCCCTATCGATGCGAAGGAAGTATAAAAAAAAAAAATAAAAGCAAACACGTTGAGGGATGATGCACATTGTGGAGTGTAGCAAGTACTTGGCTATATTTGTGAACTAAAGTTCAAAAAGACCTTATTTGTAGGTATGGATTTATACCAGGTGAGTTTTAATCCATGTACACCCCAAATGGGATTGTTTTCAGTCCGATCAAAGCAAATTTTTTGTAGCTTATATTTCTTAACAAGAGCTAAAAAATGGCGTAGGTACAAAATTATTAGTAATCTATTTTTTTTAATGACACCCCCTGTATATTTTTGCATTTCTGGACCAAGAAAAAAAAATTACATTAAAAAAATCATTTAAAAACCTTTTATTATTTTATAACGTTTTTTTTATTAACATGGGTACAAGATTTGTTTTTTTTATAATTAAATCTAATTTATTTGTTAAATGTGGCAAAAATAGAAATTTTATGTAAAAACCAAAATTTGGTATTCTTTTGTACTTTAAATTTTTTAAAACGGGTTTTTCTTCATAACTTCATTTTTTCAAATGGCAACCGGTCTTAACTTTTACGTGCGCTATTGTAAGGGCTACCGGTAGGTATACCTACAAAATGGCGTACTTTTTTCTTTCACTTTTTGGCCGGATTAGGCTTTTTTTATAAATAAAAAAACAATTAAATGATTTAGATGTTAAATTGTTTTCTGAATTCCAAAATGAAAAAATATACAGGGGTTGTCAGAAGAGCAAAAAAATAATATTGTATGCCATTTTGTAGCCCTTGTTAAAAAATAAAAGCTATAAAAATTTCTTTGTTCGAGCTAAAAACAATCCCATTTTAGAGGCTGCACATGGATTGAAACTTACCCGGTATACTTCCAGCTGATCAGGGTTATTTTTTTAAATTTGTTTAGCACATATAACTTTTAAAATTTAAAATATCACTTGAAGGATAGCATGAAAATGAAATTCTGTTTTTAAGTAGTTAACATGTTATATGTCATTAAACTATTCCTGTAGGAATAATTTAATAACAAATAGAAAAATGGTTAGCATTACTAAAAAAATGTCAGAATATAATTTTCTGTCCCCTTGTAACTATGTAATTATGAAACAAAGCTCTTGTATGGCGTGAGTATCCATGTGGGATGATATGCATGTAAGCGGACGCATCTGCCTGTTAACTAGACGCATACCATTGTATCTTCCCCATTTGCACGCCTCGGAGACGAAGGGGTTCAAATAGGGTTGCAAGGTAAAAAAATGTGTTTATTTTTACGTGGCTTCCTTAGACAGATTGGCGTTTTTTAATAAAAATTTTACGTAAAATTGAATATTCAATATGTCATTAAGTAAGGTTTAATATTGAAAACGTCATTAAAATTAGCTATACGTATTTTAGGGAAAGAAAAAATGTTCTAAAGAAAATAATTTTTCAGCTATAATCAGGGCCAACGGAAAGGCGGTGCAAGATAGGTGCCGCGATTACTCACAATTGAACAAAAACAGAGCCGTGAGGATGTTTCAATCGAATGTTGGCGAAGTTTCAAAGCGGAGTTTTTGCGTCGATTCGTAACCATGAATGAAACATAGGTCCATCACGCCACGCCTGAGACGAAGGAACAGTCAAAACAATGGACTGAAAAAGGAGAATCGGCTCCAAAAAAGGCGGACAGTTCCATCTGCAGGAAAGGTCGTGGCGTCAGTTTTTTGGGATGCGCGTGGGGTAATTTTCATTGATTATCTTAAGAAATGAGAAACAATCAACGGCGTGTATTATGCAAACTTATTTCAGCGTTTAAATGATGAAATTAAGAAAAAACGACCGCATTTGGCGAAAAAGAAAGTTTTATTTCATCAAGACAATGCACCAGTTTACACATCCGTTACTGCGATGGCCAAAATCAGAGTTAAAGTTTGAATTGATCCCTCACGCACCCTATTCGCCAGACTTAGCCCCCTCGGATTATTTTCTGTTTCCGAACTTAAAAAAATGGCTCGGTGGTAAAAGATTTGCCAACATTGAAGAGGTGGGGTCTGCGTTTGATGGCTATTTTGAGGAGCTCGAGGATTCTCACTATAAACAGGGTATCGAAGCAATTGAACATTGCTGGGAAAAGTGTATAAAAAAAAGGAGACTATGTAGAAAAATAAAAATTGTTTTTTCGATTTTTTTTTGTGTTTTCTTTGTTAGGCCGACGAATTCTGGGACCACCCTCGTATACTAGTATTAATAAGGGCAGTAAATTTATGTCAATTTATTTTTTTGAATTTATCCAGAGTCGTGCCTAGACGGACAAAATATGCGTGGCTTAACACATTTTTGCCCCAAACTTTTTTAGGTGTATTTTCTTTTTGATTTTTTGTAAAACTATAGATTTCTTGAGTAAAAATACATAAAAAGTGTCATATAGTGTAACACTGTAGGAGCAACCATTTTCAAAAAAAAAAATGCAATTAAGAGCAAGTAACATTTTGTGCCACCAAAAACGTTACTTTTTAAAAGGCTATCACTCCTTTAATATTAAATTTAGGTGTTTTGGTGAAAAATACTTGTTTCCTCAGTTTTTAAATGAAGAATTAAAATTTTATGATGCTTTTTTTTTGTTTCCCAATCAATATGTCATTTTCGAGGGGCTGTAGCTCCCTTAGGGCTCATTTCCGGACCAACATTTATAGAAACTTTTTTTCATATTTTTGGATGTAGTATCACCTCTTAAATTTTGGCATGGCAGTCACTGATCACCCTATATACCAAAAAATGATTTGGGTTATTTTTGTGTTCAAAATTTGAAGTTGATATCTTGAGCCGTTCAAAAGTTAAAGGGGAGGGGGGCGGACTTCTACGCACCGAAAAATATCCGTCTAGACAATTTACTAAAAGGTTCAAAGTCTAGGTATTTTATAAATTCAATCCTTCAACTAATTGAAAGGCGAGTTTTGTTATAGGCAGTGACGAGTAACCCACGTTCCAGGTATGTTCGAGAAAACCCAATTGGAAAACTAACATCTATCTTTTTCCCTTGATCACAGCAGTAAAGGTGCACGCAGAAAAATGAGTGATGTGATTAAAAATTACCAAAGTATACAGGGTCTTAGACTTATTCGCTGACTCTTGGCGTTAAGGGTTTAGGTTACACCATACACTGAAAGAAATTACATTGAAAAGGTGTAAAAAAATACACTCTATAAATGTGTAAATTTTACACCTTTATATAAATGTACATCAACATTGATGTGATACTACACAGGTGAGGTGATTTTGACCTAGTTTGTGTTTTTACATCCATATCTTCTGCAACAATACACTCGGAGCTCAATAAAGTGTATTTTTATAAACATAACTTTAGCAACAATACACCCGAAGTGTAAAAATCACACTTCTGATGTACAAGTCAGCCAATCGCGGGCGTTAAGCTGGTCACGTGACTCGAGAAGCCAGAATTCCTGCTTCATCGAGTCTGGTGGCTGTCGACCATTATAACTGTTTACGTTTGTAAGAGCGTACGTATAATTTTGTGTGTGCTAGATTTTTCAAAGAAATAATTGGTAAGTGTTGATTAAAAGTAAATATTTAAAAAGTGTGATTAATACAATATCCTTAAAACATACATTTTATAATATTTTACTTATTTAGGCGGTAACACTGGCCTGCAAATTTTGAGTTGTTAAGACCTGTGTATGTTTTCTGTTTCTATTTTATATTGGTAGCGCTACTTACGAATATACGTTTTATTTTTCTGTTGCGTAGTTTTTCCATAAAACACTATTCATAAATAAAAAAATAACAAAATGGTTATTCTATTTTTTTTAATAAATTGAAGGGTTTTAGGTAACAAGTATATTTACGCGTTGGTGTAAACTTTACACACTGGATGTAAAAATATAATACACACCGCATTTATATTAACGCTGCGAGTATAAATTCACATCAGCAGCAGCTGCAAGTAAATTACCCATGCACGTGGATGTAAAAATTTATCTCAGTGTAGGGACTACATTTTTAGTCCGAATACCAAATTGACATCAAAGGACTAAACATCTAGCTTTAGATTCCTTTATTTGTAATAATTTACTATTAATAGTAAAATAGGAATATATTCCTTAAAACTACTTTTATTTTGACACAGTCGTCCACACCGAAGTGACTACGATTTCGTTTGGACTTTTTAGCACTCTTCAGCGCCACATATCAGTTTAACGACAACTGTGAAAATCAAATCTTTTCTTACGATCCTCTATGAAAATGACATTTAGCAAATGTGCACTCTTTTGTTCTTTAGAAAACGCCTCATATCGCACTAGTTTGATATTTTTATATCACACTCGTGTGATATTTATGTATGGAGGTTTGCCTAATTTTATTTAGATATTTACCTCGTACTAATTTGATTCACCTTGTTTTATAAACCATTTTCCACCTTTCACCACAGCCTTTTATATCTTTTAAGTGTTTTAATCCAAATATTTCTGTTTTTCATGTCAAAAATAGAAACAATATAACGTTACTATTTTGACCATTACTGTCTTGTCTAGACAGTATAGATCTTATAAAAATTACTTATTTTTTTATTTAATTACCTTACATTACATAAAAAACATCAAAATACACAGTATTTTTCTTATGAAATGTAAAACAGTACAATTTTACTGTCTTATATGGCTGCATAACCACAGAAATGTAATTTAAAACTCAAGTTTGCATTTATTTAGAAATAGGCAAAACAGCTATGTATTTTATTAAATATAAAACCAAGAAAACTAAAACTAAATGAAAATCATATTTCCTGTTTGACATACCTACATATATAAATTTGTATGCTAATAATAATTATTTTGTGCTTTTCTTTTCTTAAAAATTAATAAAAATTAGAAAATTCACTCACTACCTTTTGCTACGTTCCAAATCTTTGATAATTTACTACACTTTTCAATAATTTTTCCATGTTATAATGTTAAAAATTTCTACTAATTCTTGATTTCTTAATTTAGACCATGAACGTAGAGAATAAGGACTGGTAACTTGCAGTTCGATTTGGTTACGTATTGACCAAAAAGTGCCGGTATCTACGAGAGAGATCGGAAGCCTTTTAGATCGTAATTTTAATTTTGTAGTTAGTCGGTGGCTGCTAGATGGCGCCATGCGTAAACAGTGATATTATAAACATATGTTCACAGTGACGTTTATTTTTAGTGTGTGTTTTTATCTTCTTTGATTATTCTAAGGTAAGTATAAGTAAGTAAGTAAGTAAGTAAGTAAGTAAGTAAGTATAGATACCTGGTATATGATTTTAGAAATAACAATCAAGTCTCTAAATCTTTATATGTTGTACATCAAAAACTGTAAGTCATGATTCTGGTGATTTAATTTCTTAAGTACTATATTTTCTTGTATCAACTATAAATGTTACCAAACTATAGTAAAACCATTGTTATCACAAAATACTAAAAGTAATCACATAATACCGATAAAAGTATTATAGTTTAGTAGCAACTTATAAAATATTTTGACGTTTATTTCTAACATAAACAAAATTTGAGCTTATGTGTCATAGAATTTTATAAAATCATAAATCTAGAGTGCTCCATACCTCGCTCGTAACACGAAAAAGCTATCTAAAACTTCGGAGTGTCACAGGGTTGATTTAGACACGCACTTGATGACATTTAAAATGTCATCGCATGCTTTATTTCTATTAACTGTATTTTTATTCATACAGCAAAAAATGTTTAAAATTTACCTTTTTAAAATGATGTGTCAAAAATACGTAATTTTTTATTGAAAGTATTGAACCTTAAAGAGAAAGTAATAAGTTTTCAGATTTTTAAGAGTTTAACTATAATTTATTGTTATCTATTTTCTAATGGATGTAACTCCAAGACAAAATAAGTTATTGACTTTTCTTTGTAAGAACTAATAGCTTAATGGATCTAGTATGCGCGAATAAAATTTCATATTGATAGCTCTTAAGATAACGCCAAATAACAGCTTATAAGTCTTAGATGGCCCACCCCGTATAGCAATCATTAGTAAACACATTACCAAACAATCTAACATAACAATGTAATATAATATATTATTATTATGTAATATAACTTAATATCACTAGATATATCAACAGAAAGAAGACTGTATAGCAACCAATACGAAAACAATATCGAGAAAAAAATTATATAGGAGAAGTCCCCATCCCCTTGGGGTGGGATTGGATGGTTATGTTGTTATAATATTGTACTGTCATCGGAAATATGTAGTTTTGCCAAATATAGCTTCCTAGCTTTATCATAAGTGCATAGGCGTAACTAGGGGGGACTTAGGGGTGCTCAGCCCTCAAATTTTGTTACACCCCTGCATAAGTGTGTGAAATATCAATTACAAGATTTAACCTATATAGAAAATAAATAAAAGCATGTAAAAATTAGCCGTTTGTTGTTTGTCTTTACATTACATATTTCTTTAACCTGGTTATGTTCTACTTAGGACTTGTGGAAGGTAGTAGTAGTAGTAGTAGTAGAGAGATTTAATTGGCTTTTGAACCACTTTATAGGGTATGTCTCTGTTTTACCAGACGCCTTCGCCAAATTTCAATTATGAATTAACTGAAAAAGGCTATGGGCGCGGATGAGAATCGAACTTACGCAAGTCGACGTGCTTAGTAAAGGTCTAATAATAAATTAAACACCTTAACCTGTTCGGAATCATAGTTTCAGTACTTTGATCCTTATCACTAGAAATGATTATAATAATTCCTATATATACTTAAAAGTTCCAAACTGCTAAATTTTGGTAAATTTTTGGCACTGATTAATAAAATATTTTTCTACGTGCACGTTTCAGGTACGTACGAGCAAACCAAATTGGCAAACTAGCATCTATCTTTTCCCTTGATAACAGCAGTCAAGTTACTGACGTTAAATGTACGTGTTCAACGTAATTCGATCTACTGCACCAACTGAAATGGACGTGGAAAAAGAAATACAATTTTTATTATTAACAACTCGTTAATTGCTTCGCATTCCAAACGAAACTCTTTAAAAAAATAATTTTCTTCTTCTTCTACTTCTTCTTCTACTTCTTCTTTTTCTTCCTCTTCAATGATTCAGAGGAAGGCCTAGCGCATTAGACTTCTGCGCATACTAATTTTTGGTTTCACCCTGATCGCAGCCATTATGTTTTTTCTTACTCTCACTGGTAATGCTGTCATATGCGCCATTTTGAAAATTATGTTCAAATTGTAAAATCGTTAAAATTCATAATTTTTAGGGACTTTTGTTATAAGGCTGATTCAGGCATAATTATTACTAACTAAATTAAGCCGTTCTGTCCTTATTATTGGCAAAAAAAAATAAAAAGGACAGAATGGCTTAGTTTAGTGTTAATTATACCTGAATCAGCCTAGTTGGTAATATATCCAATACCAATTTGGCATTTAAATTTTGTGAAAAAAATCGTATCTATTCAAAATGGATTCCACCTATGTTAGTCAGAATTAAAGCCTTATTCTCTCCTCTAAATCAATGTTCTTCCTCTTCTTTGGTTATATTTCGCCTTTTCATTTATGATAATAAGCCAGTATACATATACATATGTATATGAGGATTACCAATACAATGGAATGGATAATACAGGGTCTGGAAGATTATTAGCATTTTGTAATGTTACACCAAAAAACAAAAGAAAAATTGAGGTCCCTCATTTTTAGTTTTTAAATTATTTTGTCGACTAGAACGACATGTCGTTCTTCTGGGAGTCATTTCAGGACTAATAATTTAAAAGGGTAGTAAAACCACAGAGGAAATAGTAGTTTTTTATCGTTTTATATAAGCCATTGTTAAACCCATGCAGTACAACACCACGTAGGTTATATTTCTTATTAAATAAATTGCTAATAAGGCTAGATTGCTATAATAAAACCAAACAAGCCGTGAATGCTACGCATTCCATTATATAGGTATTATTCACAGTAAATGGTATATTGCGTTTCCCAAATACTTAAAAAATAATAATTAAAAAAAAAATACATTTATTTTTTAAAGTTTTTTTCTGAAAAACAAAAAACTATTGAAAAAAAAATCAAAAAAAAAACAGTGTTCAAAAAAACTTGAAAAAAATTAAAACTTTTCAGTTTTTTTATTAAATTTTCTTTTTGCAAAAAACGAAAAATAAAAAAAAAATAAAAAAAAAAATTAACTCTACACAAAGTTAAATGGAAAGTCAAACCACCCCGGATTTTTTGATTTTATGTTGTTTTTGGGACATTTTGAAACAGTTTTTGACAAAAATTGAAATCGCTCAAAAGCCGTTTTTAAATAAAGTCATTCTTCTTCTTTTTCGTGACATCACAATACGGAATTTTTTCAACTCACCCTATAGCATAGGAACTACCCTATTTTTTTAATGACAAAAATAAGATGACCGTGCACGTTGTTCTTATTTTGTACATTAACATTTCAATTTGTCAAAAACTGTTTGGAAATGTCCCAAAAGCAACCTAAAAGTAGTAAATATTCTTGAATTATTTACATAAATAATGTTTTTATGGCGTACCAATTGATCGTAATTTTTTACATAAAATATAAGATTTAAAAATTAATTTTTAATCTTTTTAATCTTAATCTAAAAAACCACGGTTTAGAGCAAGATATTTTAAAACTGGGCTTAATGAATTAAAATATTTGTTTAACAACTAAATCTTGCACCCTTTATTTACTTCAAAAATATTTTTCAATATGGCAGACTCTACTCTACTCTAAATTTCCCTACTCCCTAACATCCCTACTCCATAATATCCCTACTCTACAACAACCCTACTCCGTAACATCTATACTCCATAACATCTCTACTCCCCAACAAATCTACTCCGCACTCAAAAAAATATTTTTTATGCTAAGTCACCGTCAAATATGAATTTAGTTTATTATTTACTTACTTATTAGTGCATGTTACGAGTAGGCGGACAATGTGTCTTTTAGAATAATACATTTGTGAACTAAATTAAATTGTTTGATATTTACAAATTTAAAAAATCTATATAAACCATTTTACTATTCCTTAAAACGACTTTTGTTTGATTAACGCAGTCGTCCCTCCGAAGCGACTGATCGATTTCGTGCTTTTTAGCACTCTTCAGAGCCACATATCGGTAGTAGGGACAACTACGAAAATCAAATCCTTTCCATATATCTCTATATAGAGTTTAAAAATCGTTGTAAGGAAAAGCAAAAACAGCTAGCGACATCTACTGCTAAAAGCAGAGACTGGATAAACCTATCGACAGTCCAAAAAAGGAAGCAGTTATTGGTTTCAAGAACCTATTGCACGCTGTCGATAGGGGGCAGATTAATCAATGCCACGGTGGACATTGCCGCCAATTGAATCCTAAACGCTAGGAGGTCACCTTTTACAGTGGTATCTGAATTAATAAACTAAATTAAATTGTTTGATATTTACAAATTTAAAAAATCTATATAAACCATTTTACTATTCCTTAAAACGACTTTTGTTTGATTAACGCAGTCGTCCCTCCGAAGTGACTGATCGATTTCGTGCTTTTTAGCACTCTTCAGAGCCACATATCGGTAGTAGGGAATAAGGAATAGTAAAATGGTTTATATAGATTTTTTAAATTTGTAAATATCAAACAATTTAATTTAGTTTATTAATTCAGATACCACTGTAAAAGGTGACCTCCTAGCGTTTAGGATTCAATTGGCGGCAATGTCCACCGTGGCATTGATTAATCTGCCCCCTATCGACAGCGTGCAATAGATTCTTGAAACCAATAACTGCTTCCTTTTTTGGACTGTCGATAGGTTTATCCAGTCTCTGCTTTTAGCAGTAGATGTCGCTAGCTGTTTTTGCTTTTCCTTACAACGATTTTTAAACTCTATATAGAGATATATGGAAAGGATTTGATTTTCATAGTTGTCCCTACTACCGATATGTGGCTCTGAAGAGTGCTAAAAAGCACGAAATCGATCAGTCACTTCGGAGGGACGACTGCGTTAATCAAACAAAAGTCGTTTTAAGGAATAGTAAAATGGTTTATATAGATTTTTTAAATTTGTAAATATCAAACAATTTAATTTAGTTTATTAATTCAGATACCACTGTAAAAGGTGACCTCCTAGCGTTTAGGATTCAATTGGCGGCAATGTCCACCGTGGCATTGATTAATCTGCCCCCTATCGACAGCGTGCAATAGGTTCTTGAAACCAATAACTGCTTCCTTTTTTGGACTGTCGATAGGTTTATCCAGTCTCTGCTTTTAGCAGTAGATGTCGCTAGCTGTTTTTGCTTTTCCTTACAACGATTTTTAAACTCTATATAGAGATATATGGAAAGGATTTGATTTTCGTAGTTGTCCCTACTACCGATATGTGGCTCTGAAGAGTGCTAAAAAGCACGAAATCGATCAGTCACTTCGGAGGGACGACTGCGTTAATCAAACAAAAGTCGTTTTAAGGAATAGTAAAATGGTTTAAATACATTTGTGATTGTTCTAGATTTGAATTTAAAGACGAATATTTTCTAGGAAAAAAATAAAGTAATCTAGAAGAAGAAGGTCCTTTGTTCCGGGAACCGCTCATTTATTTTAAGTGGGTAATCGAGTGCATATAGTGCGGAGAAGAGTTGTTGGGGAGTAGAGATGTTATGGAGTAGAGAAGTTACGGAGTAGGGTTGTTGTGAGGTAGGGAAATTGAGAGTAGAGATGCTAGTCTGCCTTCAATATAACGATAAAATTCAAGGTATTTTTATAATTATTTTTTAACGTTTTTATCAACCAATCATTTAACAATATTTCTGACCACGTGTTTATTTCTGTCCAATCATATTACAGTTATATCGGGAATTTTCTACTGTAGTAAATTCTAGTGAGAATCGCTGTATTTTTTTTTTCAGTATTTCTATTTTACAAAAAGATTTCATACCTAAAACTAATTAATAATTAAATATGAATACATTACTATTTATAATTATTGTTATTACTTTATTATTTACCAAAAAATACCACAAAATCTTCTTTTTATAAAATGTAATGACAGTTTTTATAAGTTGACTTTTATAAACACGCCTAGCGCAGTACCGCACTAGTCAGTACTGCAGTAAGTGACTATTTAAGAATTGACAGAACCATAATTTTCAATTTAAAAATGGACAAAAAAAGGTTTTAGTTTAGCAATTGAGAATAGAATAAAATAAACCAAATTAAAGAATATCCCTCTAAAAATATAATCTAATAAAACAATTTATCGTTTATCATTTTGCGATGAAAAAAATATAAAAGTTGGTTTAACATATAAATCGTTAAAAAATAATCTTCCGAATTACACATGATTCTTTGAATTATCGGGAAAATTAACAGTTTTCGTTCAAATTTGCTGTCAAATGAAATGATTACACCAGCAAATTTTCATGAAAACAGCGAATTTTTCTCGCATAACTCTCAGCCTCTTGTGTAAAAACGTTGGTCTGTTATGTTTTGCTGTAACAACTTGTAATTAATAACAAATGTTGCCTGGGGTTCCAAATAAGCAAAAAGCCCGTTCTTTGCACGGGACATTTTCTCATCATTGTATCTTGGTTTTGTATACGTTTGTCATGGTTCCTCAGACCAAGTAAAATTCATACCCTCTCTCGAGCCCTCTCCCTTACAAATACAATTTAACCATTTTATAATTTAATTTATCTGAGTATTACCCAGATATATTAGAGATTTAAAGGGTAAACTTTATAAATTATAATTTAAAGGATGAATATGAAATACTCACCCTTTTATTTAAAAACTTTAAGTAGCCAGTTGTGTAAATGAAAAAACGTAAAAAGTAATAATTTAAGTAATTTTATAAAACTCTTCCTAACGGTTTACGATGTAACTTTTTTCCAGCAGGTATTTTCGTTTTATCTTCCGCATTTCCAGGGATTTACTGGAAATTATCGTCAAGAGGACTATGCGTTTTCTTTATTTTTGTCGAGGAAAATATTCGTGAAAATGTCTCGTAACTTTTAAAGCTAGGTTTATATATTTATGGGTGCGGTATAACAAAATTACTTCGCTATAAACTTTATTACACTTTTTACTTTTTCCATAAGAAATAAAACTGCAATTTTTTGCTTACAAATCTCGCTTGCCTAGGGCTGCCCAGTCCGGCACGGCGCACACAGGTAAAAAACTCCAAAAAAACTGTGTTAAAATTTTATTTTTTTTTACTTGATTTTTTAAAAACCTTATAAATACTACCACGTTTTAAACTTGGTAATGATATCATTTTGCGATGAAAAAAATATAAAAATTGGTTTGAAATATTATAAATCGTTAAAAAATAATCTTCCGAATTACACATGATTCTTTGAATTATCGGGAAAATTAACAGTTTTCGTTCAAATTTGCTGTCAAATGAAATGATTACACCAGCAAATTTTCATGAAAACAGCGAATTTTTCTCGCATAACTCTCAGCCTCTTGTGTAAAAACGTTTTTCTGTTATGTTTTACTGTAACAACTTGTAATTAATAACAAATGTTGCCTGGGGTTCCAAATAAGCAAAAAGCCCGTTCTTTGCACGGGACATTTTCTCATCATTGTATCTTGGTTTTGTATACGTTTGTCATGGTTCCTCAGACCAAGTAAAATTCATACCCTCTCCCGAGCCCTCTCCCTTACAATACAATTTAACCATTTTATAATTTCATTTATCTGAGTATTACCCAGATATATTAGAGTACTTAAAGGGTAAACTTTACAACTTTATAAATTGTAGGTAAATACCATATAGGTTACCAAACTTTGAATGCAATTTTCTGGTTTGTAAAAAAACTCGGATTTTTTTGGCAGGTTTTAATGCGTCACTTTATTATATCGCTAACGTTTCTCCCCTCTTTGGGGGCTTTATCAAAGCTAAAAATTATGTGAGCGTAGTTATATATATTATAAAATTGAACATTATGGACAAGGAACCTTTTACAACATAAAAATAAATATTACATTACAATATAAAAATTGGTTTACACCATGTCGAAAAATTTGTAGACATGGTGTAAACCAATTTTTATATTGTAATGTAATATTTATTTTTATGTTGTAAAAGGTTCCTTGTCCATAATGTTCAATTTTATAATATATATAACTACGCTCACATAATTTTTAGCTTTGATAAAGCCCCCAAAGAGGGGAGAAACGTTAGCGATATAATAAAGTGACGCATTAAAACCTGCCAAAAAAAAAGAGTTTTTTTACGAACCAGAAAATTAACTTTATAAATTATAATTTAAAGGATGAATATGAAATACTCACCCTTTCATTTAAAAACTTTAAGTAGCCAGTTGTGTAAATGAAAAAACGTAAAAAGTAATAATTTAAGTAATTTTATAAAACTCTTCCTAACGGTTTACGATGTAACTTTTTCCCAGCAGATATTTTCGTTTTATCTTCCGCATTTCCAGGGATTTACTGGAAATTATCGTCAAGAGGACTATGCGTTTTCTTTATTTTTGTCGAGGAAAATATTCGTGAAAATGTCTCGTAACTTTTAAAGCTAGGTTTATATATTTATGGGTGCGGTATAACAAAATTACTTCGCTATAAACTTTATTACATTTTTTACTTTTTGCATAAGAAAACTGCAATTTTTTGTACGGTGTTGACCAGGTTACAAATCTCGCTTGCCTAGGGCTGCCCAGTCCGGCACGGCGCACACAGGTAAAAAACTCCAAAAAAACTGTGTTAAAATTTGATTTTTTTTACTTGATTTTTTAAAAACCTTATATATACTACCAGGTTTTAAACTTGGTAATGATATGCTGAAGTATTATTTAAATCTTCTTCTGCGGACGCCACTGTACTAAAATTGTTGATAAAAATAAATCATTATTTCTCCAAAAATCATTATACTATCAAATTTAAACTTATTTAACAATGCTAAGTTAAACAATTATTTAAATCCCCCTAGTTTTGAAAATCGTCCTCTGTGTAATGGCGCGTTTTTTTTTTTGAAAATATTTGTTATTTTATTTGAAATCAGCGGTATCAAAAATAGTCGTATGCAAAATTTTTTTTTTCTTGGCCCACTGTGCGGTTGTTCAAAACCCTTACGTGGTGGACAAAAACGGAAATTATATTCGAAATCAACATAACAAAATTACCCAAAATCAGTTTTCAGATTCAAATCAACTTAAAAATGTTGAAAATTTGTTGGGCTGTATAATAATTTACAATAAAAACCAACAATCATTACAATCATGAACAATCATAAACAATAAGTTATTATTATCATTGTTATTATAAACAATCAAGCACAATCCTTAGAACCATCTAACAATCTTTCACAATTATCAACTATTTAACATCGACAATAATGAAAATGCTTGATTGATCCTTGATAATCATCGACAATCATAAAGAATCATTAACTAGCTTTGACAATCATCGAAAATAATAAACAATCATAGACAAGCATGTAAAATGTACAATTACATTGAATATTGTTCGTTGAACAATCATGATCAATCAAGTCAATCATAACCAATCATAACCATTTTACACTATTTCCCGATTAATTAACCCCTAGGTAAGTATTTGTTCACTTCGGGGGAGAGGTTAAAACAAAGGTTAACCAATTTATACAGGGTTATTCTTTTAAATGGTACACCCCCCGTAACTTTTGGATGGGGTGAGATATAAACTTTAAATTTGGAATGTGTATATCACACAACAAAAACTATCATTTGCAATAACTTTCAATTTTATATCCGGCAAGGCGGCGTTAGGGGGCAGTAGGGGACAGAATTTTAAATGGTCTTGCGATACATCATTTTAAAGAGCCTAAAATGCTCTATTTAACCATATAACTTTTTATTTTTTAATATTTTTTTTGAAGATTTTTTTTTCTTCAAAATTGATAAAATATTCAATATTTTTAAAAAATTAATTTTGAAAATTTTGCACAAAAAAGTCAAAATAATGAATTTATTTATTATCATTTTTGGACTAATTATTTATCATATTCGTGTAAATTTTTGAATATTTATGCACAAAATATTAAAAATTTCATCAATTTTGAAGAAAAAAAAATCTTAAAAAATATTAAAAAATAAATAGTTATATAGTTAAATAGAGATTTTAATGCTCTTTAAAAAGATTTATCACAAAAACTAGAGCGCCATTTAAAATACTGCCCCCCCTAGTGCCTTACCGAATAAAAAATTGAAAGATATTGAATATTGCAAAAAGACCAAATGATAGTTTTTGTTGTGTGATATAAACATTCCAAATTTAAAGTTTATATCTCATCCTGTTAAAAAGTTACGGGGGGTGTACCATTTAAAAAAATAACCCTGTAATTAATATTTTAAATAAAACCTGATTGTAAGTTACTTACAATTTGTAGCGTAATATTGGTTTAAAAATTTGGCGAAGGCGCATGTTAACAAGAATTTTTTGGATTTTTAAAGGTTATATTTAAGACAATGGGAACGTTCAAGTATTACGTAACGCTTCTAGGGGGGTGGGGGTCATTTTGGAGTGTTATGCCCATGTTAATGGTATAGGAAAATAGCGTTACAGGGGGGGTGGGGTCCAAAATGATGAAAATTTGCGTTACGTAATACTTGAACGTTCCCATTCCAACCAACATTCCACTACATATTGATGGGGCCAGGAAAGTAAAAATCGTAAAAACCTTTCTGGATACACTGAGAATTCGTACTTGTATTTAATAATAAATTTTGCCGGGGGTTCCAAAAACATTAAGTATTTACTACGTGTAAAAATTAAAAAATTTAGATGTTTTACTCGAAATATTTTCTAAAGCTAGTTAAACAAAATTAACAACACAACAAGTAGTTTTTTCTAATGCTAAAATATACAGTAAAAGATAATTCTATAATAGAAATATAAATTATAATTAAATTTAGTTAAATTAATTTAAATTAGAAACCACAGGATGTAATAGTATTGATTTGTAGGTGCAATGTCCCTGTATTTAGTACCTACATGTTCATAATGTATTACAATGTAATACAATGTAAAATAATTAATGTCATTAAAATATTATTTATATCTAAACATGTTTATTTAATTTACCCATTAAAGCAAATCGATGGCTAAATCTATTAGTAGGAGAGCTTATTTCATTATTTTCTCCCGGCTGTATTATATCCCTATAGTCCGTCCAATTATGCGCGATAGTAATTTAAAATTCCCGAGATTTTTAAGCTACATCATTGGTTAAAAACTCGTACCTTCTAACATATAAAATATTTTGACATTTTTTGTCTATGACAATGATTGACGGTCGTTAAAGCTAATAAAAGAAAAGAAAGTTACATAAAAAACTGGTTATACTTAATTAAGTATAACATTAATGTTATTTTGTATGATATTAAAAAAGTTACTTTTTTGGTTTATTCTTCATACACTCACACTAAATTAGCATATTCTATATATTGTACAAACGTAATCCAGAGGCTCGCATAACAACCATTACAAGATACATGACGACACATCAAGACAATTCTGGCATCGCATTCTTATGTACTATGCTTGTTATGCGAGTCTTTGGATAGGCCCTTTCCAGGAAACCAGTACCGACATCTGTTAAATTTTTGATACACTAAAATTTATTCATAATTATGCTATATATGCGCTCTGTGGTGTAAAACGGGCCGCGTCCCTTACTATCTTGCATAACTGGACGGAGTATAGTAACAATTTTTGTCAAGTCTTGAGCAAGTCTGGCTCAAGATTCTTGATCAAGAATTGTCAAAGAATTGCTACAGATACTTTGTTAAGATTCTTGGACAAGTCTTGAGCAAGAACGTAGCAAGAAAAATTGACAAGAAATCGAAAAGCAATATCTATCATGACCAAATCGTACTTGTTAGATTAGGTGAAGATTCTTGACCAAGAATCTTGTCAAATTGCTTGCTACAGACTTGACGAACAGACTTGACAAAGTATTGCTAAACGCTCTGCTTCCAGAATCTTTCTAAAGTCTTGGCCTGGATACAGAATCTTGATTATTTCTCTTGCTCAAGAATTGCCCAATTCTTTACAAAGTATTTTGTCAAGTACTCTGGTCAAGAAACTTGTCCAAGTTCAATGTTACTAGGGATGTCTTAATGTATATACAAATTAAGCTATTTCCGAATTCATAGGCTCCGGATCCGGTTCTTTTGGGTGCTAGAAGCTCCAAAAGCTGTGTCAATGAGCTACCAATAAATCTATTTTTAACTTTCCGGCAATGTATATTATACATTACATTTATTACATTCAGATTAAGCTATTTTCATAGTTATGCACAATAATTCTGGGCCAAGGGGTAGGAACAGTCTTTAAAAAGTGCCTTTGACATACAGGGTTATTCACGGAAATGGCCTATTAAAAGTTTATGGAGAACCAATTATTTTAAAAATCTGATTTCATTTTGGGGTTTTTGAATATGGCCAATCGATTAAAAATATTTTTATGCTTGTGCCACTTCCGGTTGTACCGGAAGTGGCACTCAACTTTGATTTTTTTAATGGAACACCCCACATATTTTTTAGTTTTTAAAATTTTAATTAAATTCGCTTTATTTTGATGTTTAACACTTTATGTCTATCTCTGGTAGTTTTTGAGTTATTTAAGTTTTTAGCGAAAAATTAGTAAACTCAAGCACTCCTAAAAAAATAATTTCTCCTTGATTTTTTAAATTGGAGAAAAGTTGTTTTGTGGTTTACTTAATTATACTTAACCGAATTATCCTAAGCCGAAACAGAACCCAAAATTTATACAGCATGTCAAATATAACAAATTTAAAATAGCCATAACTGATTTTTTTTTAATGACACTTCATATATTTTTTATTTAGTTAAAGAATTAGATTTGCTTTAAAATTAATATAGGATAACCCATACCTAACGTTAACCGTTTTCGAGTAAATGAAAAATATTGTGAAAAAAGGCGTATTTTTGTAAATTTTTAGTTGTATTTAATCAAGTAGGCCGGTAAATTAAATTTCTTTTTATTTCTTTAACTTAAATGTTAATTAACGTGATAAATAAGAGTAAAACAAGCCGTGAAGATATGCAAGGCTACGCATTCCATTCTATACTATTCACAGTAAATGGTATATTGCAATTTCCCAAATACCTACTTAAAAAAAAACTTTATTAAAAAAAAAAATAAATTAAAAAACACTTCTTTTAAAAAAAAAATTTTTTTAAGTATTTGGGAAATTGCAATATACCATTTACTGAATAGTATAGAATGTAAAGCGTAGCATTACATATCTTCACGGCTTGTTTTACTCTAATTTATCACGACAATTACGATGACATTTAAGCTATTCCTAAATAATAGCTAAACTTTAAGGATTTTGGTCAATAAAAAAAAATTAGCCCAGTATATTTTTTTAAGTTTGGGCGTATTATGATCGTTAGGACCTACATAAAGATTTGAAAGAAAAAATTGGTTAATAGAAAGTTGGACTAAAGTCATGTTCCCGGGAACCGTCTCTTGCGAATTGGGTATTTGAAATATTTTATTCTTGTATTTTAGGGAGTTTAAAAGCCGCTCATGTGAGGTTTGGCTACAGCGAAAAAAAGGCCATCATAGGAGAACCTAAAATTATTAGTGGGTGGTCAGAGTTAATCTTGCGGAGAGACCCCAATTTAAAGTATTGACCCTAATTCGATACCCGCAAAATCAAGATAAAACATTTTGTTTTGAGATCTATGAAAATTATCAATCAGCTTGACCTAAAGGCTTTATTCAGGTCCCTTTTCATGTGATTCACATTTAATAAAAAAAATTGTTTTCAAACGTTCAAAACCTCAGTGTTTCCTACCAAAAGAGTTTATTATGCCTCACTCTGTATTTTAACGATATAAATCTGATTATGCCCATCGTAAAATAGAGGTCGTTGCTTAGTAAAAACAAGTCGCATGTATTTTATTTTATGGGTAAATTAGAATTTTCATGTTTTTTTCACAAAAAACGATCGTATAATTTTCGTAAGATAATATTTACGATGTTTCTTATTTACATATTTGATTTAATTTTGTTTTTGCATGGTACATTTTCTTTTTTATTGGCTAATAGTGGTTTATAATTTAAAATTATTTAAGGGGTAGACCACCAACAGCCCTTTATTTCTCTTTCCCTGGAAAAAAAAATATATTTTTTTAATTCTTTGGATTTAACAAAGACTTGAAAATAACTTGAAAATGATTAATAATTTTTTGCGATGGTAAAATAATAAATATTGAAAGCGAATTTACATTTTTTTTTATGCAAAAATTCCATAAGCCATTTTTTAAAGATTTTTAACCCCTCTACCTATGTAAAATTTTGTTTTTCTCATAATTTTAAGGATCTGGCAATTATTTCGCTTTTAACTATTACTTCAACCAGATCTTTTTTTTTTTTTCAGTGACTGAATAATTTAGGTAATTCGTGGCTTACAATTGACTCACAATATCAAAAACTCACGTTAGCGCTCCCGTTATGAAAATGGTAAAATCGTGGATGTTCGTATAATAATTAAATGTAATATAATTAATTTTTTAGTTTAAAAAATACCTTTTATGAGAAAAATCCTTTTGGTAAACCGTAGGTAATAAAAAATGAATTAATTATTACTGAAATAATAAAATTTGTACAAAAAGTTAATTTGCAAGCCCTAATTAAATTATTTCTTTATGCCTGCATATTTTCCGTTATCTGCGATAGCCAATCTCTCAATTAAAAAATTTTTAAGTCAACTTTGATGCTTTACTTCCACATTTAGTTAATTACTCGAAATACTAATTAACTTTAAGTGTATCAGAATAATTATAAGATAAAAATATAAGATAAGTTAGAATTAACCGTCTATAAAAATATATACTACACCACGTTTGTCGGTTAAAAACCAAATATAAATATATATATATATAAGAAAGTTATCTATCTGTCGTTAAAATCAAATAGACAGGAAACAGTAAATAGTACCATTTCATCCTTTTTGGTGCTAATTGTTCCTAAAAAGGATAATGAATAGTACCATTTCATCCTTTTTGTTCCTAAAAAGGATAATGATTCCCAAAAAGGATGAAATGATACTATTCACTGTTTCCTGTCCATTTAATTTTAATGACAGATAGATAACTTTCTTATGTAAAAATATAGGATTACTTACATAAAATAAAAATATAAATAAAAAAACCTTTAAAAATCTACTTTTATTTAAAAAATACTGAAAAGTAGAATATAACGTTTAGCTGGGAAATAATCGGAGCCTATTTTATTTTTCTCTGTATTATTACTAATCAAAATCAGGGGCGTAACCAGGTCCAAATTTTGCGGGAGGGCTATATATATATATATATATATATATATATATGCGTAATTTTACTTTTATAGTATGATTTGGGGGCCTTAACAAAATTTGGGGGGGGCTAAGCCCCCTCCCAAGCTCCCCCTAGAAACGCCTATGATCAAAATTTAAGTATTATTTACCGATTGTAATTTTACTGAATACTGTAATATACTTTAAACTAAATGGAAAACACAACCTACATTATGAATTTATATAACTGTTATAAAACAAAATTTAGCTACTTCCGGTTTTCAAATTTTAAGTGCGACATCTAACTGCCTTACATTATTAGAAATTGCACAATTTTCTAATAACATTGTTACCATAGAATTCGAGTAATTACCAATTTTAATTTTTAATTAAAAATTATAATGATAGTCAAAACGAAAAAACAAAGTTAATTATTCCACTTGTATAAAAAGTTAGTTATGGATCGATTCCAAATTTCTTGCACTTCTAAATATTACCATGGGTGCCGTGGGTGTACATGGGTACCAAATTCAAGAATCCTAATTTAAAGAACAGTACAAGTTATGAGAAAATTATTTCTTTTAGCATTTATGGTGTCCATTAGAGTTAATTAAGGATGTTATGGCCCACCTAGTTATAAAAACTAAACCTAAATTAAAATAAAATTTGACACTTAAAATGCCACTTATGCATGTGGTATCAATGTTTTCAGAAAAGTGTGCATATTCCAAAAATGTACCCAAAGCAATTAGATAACGCAGTTAAAATTTGAAAGTTGGCAGCACCGAAAGTAGTAAAATGTTGTTTTATATGTCAAAAGTTGAGGATCCTTAGGTACATTATAGGTACCAAATTTCAAAATTTTGTCTTTACAAAAACAGAAGTTCAGGGAGTGTACATTGGATCTGTGACACCCGGCAATCCAAACCAAACCAAATTTTACAGTAATTTTTACTACAACATGCTAGTATTAATAAACACACAAGTACTTTTATATATTGTTTATTTTAGTAACAATTTTTAAATGTACCCCCTCTTTTTTATTTTATAGAAACAATTTTAACTGTGAATTCTCGTAGGCTCCGAAGATGTTTGTTAGCGTAATAATAAACACACAAGTACTTTTATATATGATTTATTTTAGTAACAATTTTTAAATGTAACCCCTCTTTTTTATTTTATGTAAACAATTTTAACTGTGAATTCTCCTAGGCTCCGAAGATGATTGTTAGCCTAATAGTTTAGCTATTATACAATTAAACGGTCGAAACGCAATAAAGAAATTAAACTATAGGATAATAATAGAAAAAAAATGTCTTATTTTACTACAGTATTATTATTTAACTAATTAAATATTAATATTGAACCTATAATAGGTACAATATTATTATTTAATTCGAAACTAAAAATATCGTGTTCATGTTAGCGAGTTTGCACTGTATTCCTATTTTTATTAATTTACTACATTTAAACCAAATTATAACGTGTGAGTTAAATAAAATCAAAAGATATCCCGCTCAAAATAAAAATCGACCTGTTCCAAGATTTTTTTTTAACTATTGTTTTCAGAGTTATTAATTTTTAAAATTACAATTATAATTATTAAGTTATAGCTGCTTTTTTTCAATTAACCATCTAATCCCTTTCATAATAATAAACATAATAAATAACCGATGTCCATTAGGCACTATTAGCTTTAAGAAAAAAGAAACGAACTTTATACAAAAAGTGGTGCAAAAAGGCCAAATAAAAATCGAACATGAGATACGTGAGGTAACAAATTAATTACGCCCAGTGTGGGCTAATCCAAGCTAAACGTTTAAATATAAACAATTATTTTTAGGGTTCCGTACCTCAAAAATAAAAACGGACACCTTACTATTGCTCGGTTGTCCTTCCGAATTAGGCACTATCGGCAAGTAACCTGCCCAGGAGTGACGCGAGGAATTTTGACATATGAAAAAATTTTCAACTGAAGATTAAGGACTTTCCTAACTTTTAAGCCCCCTGGAAAGTTTTGATGACTAAAAGAAAGGGTCCTCGCATTTACAAATTTCTCAACTCTAGTAATTCTACCAAACCAAACCATTGTTAACGTAAATCAACGCACCCATTAAAAAAAAACACTAACCAGAAATTCGTGAGTATTTTAACAATTTTTTGTTATAAAAATTTCAACAATTATTGTATTACATTTATTAATTTTCAGAGAATAGTAATAAGCAACCAGTTATATGTATAAATACTTGCCTACACTTTGAGAGCCAGTGAAATCAGTGCTGCCACAACTACAAACCTGGCTTTCGGCCGTATGATTTTCGGCCGTAATACCCACCTCGCGAACTAATAACTCCCTCTCTAGAATAAGCATTTCATTCATAAAAACTGACAAAAACGTAGCCCACATAAACGTTCGTCTGTCTCACTCGCACATCTTCTCAGTTAATTTCATTCTTATCGTAACACGCGACAGGCCCGGCATAGGCCGAAATGTCTTTCACGGTAACTCTGGACAGGAGGGGATTATCTTTTTTAGAGTTGTGTTATTTAAATATAATTATAGTCCAAACTAGTAAATTTGATGACTTAAAAAAAAGATTATCTCCTCTAAAAATTTTTCAACTACCCCCCTTTGTATGGTATCCCATCCCACCTGCAGACATACCTGAGTCCATCAACTCCATAGTTTTCCTAACTGTGATTGTCAATCAAGTTTTTGTAGGAATTAGTTTTAAAATGCACTATTGGTTTCCAGCTCAAATACAAGCCCGAAACGTTTGAATTTTTAGGCCAGGCACAAATTGCGTAAAATTTTCGGGGATCTCACTAAAAAATATCTGACGTAATTTAGGTACAGAACCTAATTTATCCAGAGATCTAACTTCTCGCGTGGATCATCCTATAATAAATACATAAACCGGTTTATCATTAAAATTATTATATACCCATTTGTAATTTAATACTCCATTAAGTCTGTAGGGGGCGTTTAGGAAAAATGTGCATAATGCGTGAAATTCAAAACCCGTCTTGGGAAGCTAATTAAAAATATGAAAAACTTTATAATGATAAGAAAACACCACACCTCAATATTGGCCCTAATATTTACCAAAAAAAATCCAAAACTGGAATTATGCAAACTCTAAAATGCATTCATAAAAGTTAAAGCAAATTATTCCGTATACAGGGGAGGTCAAAAATTATGAATCTTGTTTAAGGTTCAGGTACCTTTATTTATGAAAATACAAAAAAAGATATAGAAAAAAGATGTTTTAAATTGAGTGAAAATTACAGATCTAAATTTACTTTAAAAAATATTAATTGTTATTTTCTTATTATTTTGTCGCATAGTCAAACATGGTCGAAATGGTCCTACTATTAAAAAAAAAAACCTTAACTGGCTTCCAAAAGCGTAACATTTATTGAAAATATTACTTTTCTGTAAGGTACCTATTTCGTATCCATGTTTTAAAAAACTTTTAAGGCCGACATAAAATTGTAATGTGTATAGTCCGTCCAATTATGCAAGATAGTAGTTTAAAATTCCCGAGATTTTTAAGCATTGGTTAAAAACTGGTACCTTTTAACATATAAAATATTGTGACATTTTTTGTCTGACAATGATTGACGGTCGTTAAAGCTAATAAAAGAAGAGAAAGTTACATAAAAAAAATGGTTATACTCAATGTTATTTTGTATGGTATTGAAAAAGGTACTTTTTTGGTTTATTCTTCATACACTCACACTAAATTAGCCATATTCTACATATTGTACAAACGTAAATTATAATGAACACTAGGAAAACGTAAAATTTTTAGGTTACAATTACAACTTAAGGCAGAGGCTCGCATAACAACCATTACAAGATACATGACGACACATCAAGCCACTGATACACTATGATTTATACATAATTATGCTATTTATGCGCTCTGTGGTGTAAAACGGACCGGTCCCTTACTATCTTGCATAACTGGATGGAGTATAGTGTGTTTTTTTAAATTTTGGATTGTCCCGTTTCGACAGAAACCGCCTATTTTTCATTTTTTATTTGATTTTATATAATTTTTAATGTGATTTTATATAATTTTTAATGTATTAAAAAAAAAGATTTTCCATAAGGATATTAGAAAAAACCATAACTTTGGAACAAAGGAACATTCGCTCTCATGGGTCGCCAGACCCAAGTTATTAAAATAGCTATTAGTCCCATTAATTGATTTAATAAAAACAGTCCCAGCCGAGATATTTGAGTAAGTATCATTTTGTAACCTTAATTATATTTTGTTTAGATAAGTGAATAAGGTTGAACTCAATAATTCCTATAAAAAATACCGAGGCCCCCATAAATTTCCTTTCGCCAATATTTTATTAAGAACGAAAAAAAAAACAATATAATAAAAACTTCACCATAATTAATTTGCTTCCAAGATTATTTATTGTTTTACCGGTCCATAAAATACAGCCTTAAAGTTCAACTGCGTCCGCTTTTACCTTTTTTTGTCGATGAGATCGCAAATCTTTGTTGTACATCATCACATAATTAAACAAAAATAGTAGTTTATGATACAAGGACGAAAAATGCCGTTTTTAGGACGATTACGGAGCAAAAATGTGTTTAGAGTGAAATTTTTGGATTTCTTTGTGCATATGAAAGTAGAGACGATCCTTAATTATTGGATGGTTGAACCTCATTTTCGCATTTTTTGAGATGTAACAGTTCAGAACTGAGGTACCGATAATATCGGTATCACTATAATAGTGTAACACTGTAGGAGCAACCGTTTGGTTGTAAAAAAAATGCAATCAAGAGGAAGTAACATCTTGTGCCACCAAAAATTTTACTTTTTAAAAGGCCCTTTGATATTAAATTAATATATTTCGGTGAAGAATACTTTTTTGCTTAGTTTTAAATGAAAAATCGACCTGCAGCAATAAAATTTTATTTGTGCTTTTTTGTTCCCCATTTAATAGGACTTATTTCCGGAAATATGTGCCCTTGTTGGTTTTCCATGATTTGTGATGTTGAATTATTCCCTTTATTTTCCGCCAGAAGATTGCAAACACCGTGTATAGATTATGCATATTTTTATAATCTACACGGAAAGAAATTAGTGGGCTCTGCGCTATACATTATAAGATATTTGGTAACAGTGGCAAATTATAGTGATTTAAGCTATAGATTATAAGGGACACAATAACTAATAATGTTAAAAATAAATTGGAAACGATTATATATATTACAGACACGATTATATTTATTACAGGCACTATTATAAATTTACAGAAATTTTATTATATTATAAAAATTATTAGCACGGACAATAATTAAATCTATTTAAGCTATAAATGCCATACTATTTGTTATATTTTATTATTCACTAAACAATTAAAGTATTTCATATAAATTTTTACACTGACTGCCATAATTGTAAGAGAAAGCCTTGTATTTATATAATAAGCGATTATAATTTGCTTGATATGTGTGTTATAGCGCTCCTAGCTATAATTTTTTTTTTCCGTGTATAAGGCAATGGTATTTTTAGATTGGCTCTTAATTAACGTAATTATTTTATAGAAAAAAATCGTATCAATAACAAGTAACATGTAGCTAATATGTGGCTAATTAGCTATATCTGTCGCAGAGATTCAAAGAAGAAACATAAAAGCCATAAATATTTCGCAGACATACGTAGTTAAATTGCGTGATAATTTAAAACTTGAAATCCACAAAGAAATAAAATCAGCATTCGACATTATCCCAGTACTTTTTGATGGCTCTCCCAAAAACGCAGTCATCATTAATGCCATGCAGGGTTTCACAAGAGTCGAGAACGGAACTTCTCGTCTCGATTGTAATGAGTCTTGATTTGTCGTAACCATTTCTCGCCGATAAAGGGTTTCGTGTAGCGAGAGTCTTGATTTTCAAGACTTGACATTTTGCAGGGTTGGCTGACCTTAACCTTCCATAACTTTGTGTAGAGAACTTGCTTAACACTTAAAAAACTTAGGGCAAATCTTTTCATAATAAGTAAAAAAAGTACAAAAAAATAGTCAACAGTCGAGAAATCTCGATTCTTGATCAAGAGTCTTCAATCTTGACGACCCATCGATGCATCGTGCTCTCGAATAATCTCGATTTTTTAAATTACACTCGTCCTATTTTTTTCTCGATATTGGGACAGAATATTGTCGAGAAATCTTAACCGACTACTGCAACATCAACATGGTCTCCATAGTGGGTTTAAAATAGTAAAAAATACATAAAAGTTTTAATAAGAATACTATTTTAAATTACGTAGCGGCTCAAAGCGTTTTCGAGATATCGTGGTGGCGTTAAAAAAAGCACTAAGAATTTTTTAAGTATTATAATAACAATAATTGCCAATTCAAATCAATGAGTGGGAGTATTGGTGTGGTGGTCTACCGCGTCAGTACATGACAAGTCTACTACAACTAGCATGAGTTCGATTCTCACTGGCGCCGATTTGCCTTTTTCAGTTAATTATTAATTGAAATTTGGCGAAGGCATAAGTGAAGCGGACACTTCCTATAAAAACTGGTTCGAAAGTCAGTATAAGCCGGTGGTTCCCTCTACTACTAACCCACACAAGTCCTGGACTTAGGGTATGGTTAATAAAAGTAGAATAGTACGAGGATAAACAAATAAAAAAAAAACAAAAAAACAAAACAAAAAAAAATGTTTTGCCCAATTTCACTGTTACGTCAAGCCTAATTACAGCTTGACCTAACATGCCTATATAAGTTACGTGCGAATAATTAGGCGGCTTGTTCAGCCAATAAAAATATAGGACGTACACATAGCTGCATGTATGTCGAGCGTATACATATCCACAACGTTTAAACTATGGATTACTTTGTTTTTGAGTTGACCGATTTGCATATGTAAACTTTGTAATCTAGCTCTTTTAAGTAGTTACTTTATACGGGAATTTACTACAAATTAGTTCTGAAAATTACCTTTGAAAATAACGTAAGATATCGTGACTTTCAGAATAAGTTATAATACGTTTTTATGCTTCATGGGTTTTTAATCGCGAAGTAAATTTTGAGTTTGACTCTCAAGATTTATGAATAAAAAGTTTATCCATATATTTTATACATCATTCGGTCTATAATGAACTCAATGAAATCTGATTTAAATGACCTATTGAAACACCTTTTTAGTCGAAAAATTTGTTTTGCCATATTTCAAAACAAAGTACCACTTTTGGGCTTGGAAATTTTTGCTAGTATTCTCATGTTCATTTGCGGAAAATACTGGAAAAAATCCAAACGTTGGTTATTAAAAATTAAAGAAAAATGTCTTACGTAATTTGTGCATGGCCCCTAGGCGAGTTATAATCAAAAATATTAGTTTATACCTCCTTTGCTTTCCTTACCCTATCCCAATGTTAACCGTATTTTATGTGACACAAACTACAAAGGTCCTGAATCTTTTGGTGAAAGACTTTTCTGTTATTCCGTTCAAAAGTTATAAGATTTACATACAGAGCGGTCCAAAAGTCACCCCCCCCCCTCTTTACTTTTGAACCAGTTGAGATATCGACTTCAAATTTGGAATTTTTAAATAAGACAACTTAAACTATCTTTTAGCATATACATGTATTTAATACTTTCAGCTCTTAAAATTTGGGCAGGGGGGCATGCGGGCACATTTTTTTAAATGGAAAGGGGGGTCGTGTAATACATCATTTTAAAGCTTATAAAATTCTCCATTTAACTCCATATTTTTAAATTAAAGAAAAAAAAATTGGGTTTTTAAAATGGGGTTGAAAATGGGTATTAATGTCAAAATTCCCCAAAAAAAAAAATTTTTTTTAAATGCCTAATTTTATCATAAAAAAATGTTAATTATACTTTTATACTAATTTTAGTTGACATAAATAAAAATTTATAAAACAAAACTTAAAAAATCGAATGTTTTAGCACAAAAAATTGAAAAGTCAAAACCTTAAAAAACATTTTTAAAAAATTTAAAATTTTTAGTTTAAATAGAGAATTTTATAAGCTTTAAAATGATGTATCACACGACCCCCCTTTCCATTTAAAAAAATGTCCCCCCATGCCCCCCTGTCCACATTTTAAGAGCTGAAAATATCAAATATATTCTAAAAGATAGTTTAAGTTGTCTTATTTAAGAGTTCTAAATTTGAAGTCGATATCTCAACTCGTTCAAAAGTTAAAGGGGGGGGGGTGACTTTTGGACCGCACTGCACATACCGACAGAGGGACATTTTTGAAATTAAAAAATAAGACAATATATAGGGATTCCAACAATAAAGTTCTGATTATTATTTATTTATTTCTCTCCCCATGGCGTTTTTAAATAAATAATTTTTTTATAACATTTTCTTTTCAAAATCTTGCGGAACTAAATACCAATGATCTAATATATAATGATCTAATCCTATGGGAAAATTTTAACTAAAAGGTTTTGAAATTTATTTATTTTTAAAATTTAAGGTTTTGGAAAATGTGTGCATTGTTCCGTGCGGCGCTAAACTAAAACCCAATGAAGTATTTATTTGGAAAAAATATATTAAAACGTTTTATAAATTAATTTATTTTTAAGAAATGTAATCACTTGAAAAAATTTTATTAAAAGGCTATTTTTATAAAAAATTGCATAGTATTTTTTCCTTTATTAATTTGAGAATTTCTCTCCTTTTTTTCTTTATATTTACATTTGATAAAAAATCTAATTAACGCTGTCTAGATTTTGCTTGCTCTGTAATAAACGAAAAGTGGTCCCTTACTGTCCTCTCGATTGTCCTGCAGTGTTTGTTTTATATCGCCCACTTTCCTTCGTCTGGAAAATTGATATAAATGAGTTGAACTGACAGCCACATTCTGAGATCAAGATTGTTCACATTTTTTTGTTGAGAGACAATGAATTTCCATCATGGTTTTAATTATTTTCTTCACGACAGTGTCGCGGCGACACTCATAAAAATCCTAAATCAAAATGTAAATTTTAAATATTGATGCTGTTTATTTTATTATTAAAAATACATTTCAGTATATCACTTTAAAAAATTCTGACTTGTGTGGTCTAGTAGTAGAGGCATGGGCTAGTACTGCCCAGCTAAGACAAGTTGTGATATCTGCAAAAATTTACTTTTTGAGATAAGCACACCATTGTATTGCTTTACACTAGCCCCATGTGTCTACTAAAAAGAAATGTCCTATCTAAAACCCATACCCTAAAAATTAGCCTAAGATGTTTGTCCTATGTGAAAAATTTTCAATGTTTTCTAAATAAAATTGTCTTTACTAGACGAATAAGTCAGAACTAGGACTAACTTTACAGATCTTAGTAATTTGATTGGACTTGTTAGATCATTTTGTCCTAACTTTCTCAGATAGAACAAATGAATTTAGTATGACAATTTAATTTTCTGACAAAAAAATAATTTTTTTTTCAAAGGATATCACGTATTTTTTGATTTAAAAGAAAGCAGAACCCAACGCCATATTTATTTAAACATGTTTCCAAAAAGTACAAACAAAAACAATAAAACTGGACATATCTAACATCTAATTTGCAGATAGGACAACTTGTCTTAGTAGGGCAGAGTAGTAGCGGCAAGTTTACATAAAATTACCTAAAACTGTAAAATTATTTTTTTTACATCAAAGTTATGTATTACCATTCAAAATTATCACAATATGATAACATATGTTATTCCACCTAAAATTGCCCGAAACTTCTGTAAAATTACAAGCATTTTTCTTAGTGTATTTTCATTAAAATTCTCAAGCAAGATCAGACTTACAACGTGACAAATCAATTTATTCCGGTGAAGTTTTCGGAAAAATAATTTTCCACTTAAACGTGGAACGTGATCTATCAATCCAAATTTGTAAATTTTGCAAATGATTCCCAGAAAGTTGTTTATATATATATAGTTAATTTCAAACTGAAAGTTATGTGATCGTAATGAAATTTTATTTTATACACTGAAAAAAAGATCTGGTCCTGGCAACCAGATCAATAGTTAAATACAGACCAACGGTTGTTTCTGTTTGCTGCAACCAGAAATTGTCAGGGCAACAACACAACTTGTGGTTAGCAATAAAATAACTTAGATTTTAGGGATCTGATAAGCACAACAGTTACTAATTGTAAATTAGTCTTCACTGAAAAAAATAGGGGTAAAATTACACAATAATTAGTAAATTTAAATAGCAATAATAATGCAATTATCTTAGTTAAAATAAAATATATATATATATATATATTTTTACAAAATGTTGTCATTTTATTAATGTTATTTAGCAAACTGTTGTTAGTATACAATAATCAGTATTTTTACTTTACCCATTAAGAATTTTACTATAGGCATTGTACAAGTACAAACGAATTTTAAAGAACTTTTTATCTTTTAATGTAAATTAACAAAACCTTATTAATTTTACAAACTAAATTGTGTTATTACTACAGTTCTTGTAAATTTACATTAATAAGACTAGCAACGAAGCGAAACAGCCCGATGCGTGCTCTTCCTTGCATCAGTTGATGCCGTAGCACGTTGTTGTGAGACGCCGGCAAATGTTTTTTTAATTTAGCTATGTTTTGTTTAGTGTTGTTATATTTATAATCGTTAAGTAAGTTATCCTTGTTATTTATACGTATTTATATGTTATTTTGTAGTTTTTGTAGGTGTAGGTTATATTTTGGCTAATATATCCATAGTTGTGCAGAGATGTCGTTTGGACTTTTTAAGATGAATAGGTTTTTATTTGTGTTAATACCAATAGTTTTAGTTATAGTATAGATTGAGATTTACAACGTGCTTTTGAAATTTTTTAATTATCTCTAACCGTTTACGAGATAAAATGCATGGGCGGGACGTTTGAAACACCGAGTACACAATTATTCTAGTTTAGTAGTATTATAGTAGTATAGTTTGTTAAAATATTTATGCAATAAAAACACTTTCAGTTTATAATGTGTTTTATTTTTAGTTTCAACTTCAACTTCATACACACACCATTTTCTTTTCTATAGAAATATATAATTTTACAAAAAAAAGCTGAATTTCATAATTAATTTTGCAAAATAATTTTAAATTTCGATAACATTTCGCAAAAATAATGCACACTGTGTTTAAAATATATATATATATATATATATATATATATATATATATATATATATATATATATATATAACTTCTTGTTTGCAACTTGTAAAAACACTGTAATAGTTATTGTAAATATATAAAATATTTGAACTAAATTAAATTGTTTGATATTTACAAATTTAAAAAATCTATATAAAACATTTTACTTTTCCTTAAAATAATAACTGCTTCCTTTTTTGGACTGTCGATAGGTTTATCCAGTCTCTGCTTTTAGCAGTAGATGTCGCTAGCTGTTTTTGCTTTTCCTTACAACGATTTTTAAACTCTATATAGAGATATATGGAAAGGATTTGATTTTCGTAGTTGTCCCTACTACCGATATGTGGCTCTGAAGAGTGCTAAAAAGCACGAAATCGATCAGTCACTTCGGAGGGACGACTGCGTTAATCAAACAAAAGTCGTTTTAAGGAATAGTAAAATGTTTTATATAGATTTTTTAAATTTGTAAATATCAAACAATTTAATTTAGTTTATTAATTCAGATACCACTGTAAAAGGTGACCTCCTAGCGTTTAGGATTCAATTGGCGGCAATGTCCACCGTGGCATTGATTAATCTGCCCCCTATCGACAGCGTGCAATAGGTTCTTGAAACCAATAACTGCTTCCTTTTTTGGACTGTCGATAGGTTTATCCAGTCTCTGCTTTTAGCAGTAGATGTCGCTAGCTGTTTTTGCTTTTCCTTACAACGATTTTTAAACTCTATATAGAGATATATGGAAAGGATTTGATTTTCGTAGTTGTCCCTACTATCGATATGTGGCTCTGAAGAGTGCTAAAAAGCACGAAATCGATCAGTCACTTCGGAGGGACGACTGCGTTAATCAAACAAAAGTCGTTTTAAGGAATAGTAAAATGTTTTATATAAAATATTTGTATTAATGTGTAAAATTACAAATAAGTTGTTTATTTAAGCAATAAATTTACAATATTTTTGTAAATATACATACTATAAAAGAATTTAAAACTGCTTTTATAAATGCAACAAATATAAACAACGATTGGAAATATATTATGGTAATTTTACTCATCTTTTATGAATTTTAAGTATTCTTTTGTAGTATTATCAATACTATTGTGATGATTTTAACAAATGTTTTTTAATTTTAGAAAATAATTAAGTATTTTTACATAACTAATAGTAAAAATATATTACGCTAATATATTTACTTTGATAGTGTTTGGCAAAGAATAACCAGCGATAGTTATAGTAATTTTACAAAATAATTTTTTCAGTGTTGTTGCCTTACCAGATTTCTGGTTGTAGGGTTAAGAAATATAGTTGTTCCGTATTTAACTATTCATCTGGTTGCCCCAACCAGTCGACTCTTTAAAGTCGAGAACCGAAGTTCCGTGTAAACCTACTCTGTAAAAACTTACCCATCATTCTACATGTAAATTTGATTCGATGACATGTATCGTAAATATACAATTTTAAATTTAATGTAAAGTTTAAAATTACAAATAAAATTCTAAAATTACATGTAAAATTCTAAAATTACATGTAAAATTCTAAAATTACAAGTAAAATTGTAAAATTACATGTATAATTGTAAAATTACATGTAAAATATAGTAAATTTTACATGTAACTGCCTTAAATCACATTTACATATTTATTTTTAACAAATGGATACCACTTATCGAAAAGGAACCAAGCGAATTTTTGTTACGCATGGGAATAGGTTGTTTAGGCTTAGTACAACCTATTTCCATGTCTAAGAAAATTTCGTTAAAAATGTCGCCTGGTTCCTTTTCGATAAGCAGTATCCAATTTACCCTGTCTATCTGTCTGATACTTAATCTGCGTTTTCTGAAATCCGTCCATTAATTTAAAAATCCCGAACTAATCTTAACTTGTAATTCTTTTTTTAAAAAGCATTTCCAAGTATGTGTTGTTTACACCATGATCACATGTGAGAAGGAGCTAGACAAACACAGAAAACAAAAGATAGTGCCTTTTCCGATCAAACTTCCGGGAAAGAAAAGCGTTTCCGACGTAAACTTTTCCTTCTTTTCATTATTTCATTTCTTCGCAGCCTAACAGATAGAAACAGAAGAGTATTTTGGTGACTCAAACATGAAATATCCGAGTAACTTACGTTGTTCAGAAAAAAGTTCGTTAAGGGTTAGAAGACTACTGCGGTATAATGGTTTCAAAAAATATCGATAACAAAAATGCTATACAGTTTGTTCTTTTAAATGATACAGAATCTTTATCTTTTTTGTGTGTAGATATATCTATAGAGATGTGCTTCTTTGAGCAAAGTTTTGTCTAAGAACCACTACAAAAATGGTTTTCGAATGACCTTGAACTTCAAGGCTTGAAGGGGAAAATTAATTGATATCAGATGAAGTGAGATGACAGTATACTGCCCTAATAAAATAAAAATACGAAAAAAAATTTTTGAATCTTCGGCAAATTTTCAGAAAAAAGATTATACGAAAAATTAGAGAGCGCCATTTTCTGAAAAGAAAACCATTGTTTCATAGGTACAAATAAATTTTTAAGAACATTTAATTATATTTTAGAAAAAATACATATAAAATGTACTGCACTATGGAATGCGAAGCATTAGATCTAGATATCTTCACGGCTTGTTCTTACTTATCATCGATGTTAGATTGTATTAGCAAACTAGGGTAAAACAACTAACCACCGAACAAAACTTTACAAAAGCAATCCAATGAAAATTGCGATAATGCAAGGAAAAGGAGCATAGATTTAACCACTAGGGACAATTATAATAATGATTTGACATAACAAAATTTTTAGACAGATTTTTTACTTCTTCTAAGACTTAAAAGTCTTAAATCTAGAAAAAAAACATCCATATCCGTAAAAAAAATCTCCTAAGCATTTTAAAAAATCTCATTTTACCTCGCATTTTACCAATCTAAAAAACCATTTTTATTTTACAAGCAAAGAAAACGTCACTCACACTTGTTAAATACATTAGATAGATAGATAGATACATAGATAGATAGATATATAGATAGATAAATAGAAATAGATAAATAGATTTTTATTTTCACAAAAAAATAACATAATTATTGTAGTGAAAAGTAAATAAGCCCCCAAACCCCCTATTATCCATGTTTAATCCCCGGATATTCATATATCTGCTTAAAATTGGAAACCTTTAGGTTAAAACGATCAAAAGTTATCGTGTCTAGTCAGAAAAACACACTGACAGTCAAACCGTCAATCTGACAAACAGACAGGCGTAAAATATAGTTTTAGACTTTTTCACACTTCTCCATGAATAAAAAAATACAGAAATATGATTTAAATATTAATTCTTGAAACATACGCGCCCCGAGGGGGGGGGGTCAAGGGGGGGGGGGGAGCGTAGCCCCCTTGGCTTTTCAGATGTATGTATATTACTATGTTTTGTTTTTAACAATTTTAAAGTGTTTGGTCCTTCTAAAAAAATTGTCTGCGGGCTGGAAGTGGTTACGGAACGCAAATCCATAAGAAACTATTTAAAATATCTTATAATTATAATTTGCTTTGAGGTGTTTAGAATATGATTTATAAAAGTATTCGCCTGCGGAACAATAACATGATTACCGAGCCGAATCCGAGTGCTGGCCATACATTTTAATTAAAAGGTTTTTTAAAACATTTTTTTTTTTTAATTCTAAGCTTTTACAGACTTTAGCTAATGAGTGTTATTAAAAATTCTAAAAAATTTCGCCTGCGGCGCTAAACCGGCTATCAAAAAGGTGATACAAGAATTTTAATTAATATATTATATTCAATAATTTGCAAACCTATATCTTTATTCCTCTGGCTATTTAAAGTTTTATAAATAATTTTCTTTTTAAATATTGTTGATGTTAGGAAAATACATGAACTTGACAATTAAAAAAAATTGCCTGCGGCGCTTAGCTTGATATCACAATATGAATTTATAATAGATTTTGTAAAATAATTGCTGCTTATGAAATTCTAAAAAATACGATACATACTTTAGGATTTCTAAAATAAAAATTGCCTGCGGCGTTAAATGTTGTGTTGGTGATTCCACTCAATATTGTTCTAATAAACCCCCCCCAGGAAAAACACTGGCCTTTTTTGGGAATTTAACAAAAACTTTTTATTAAAAATCCTGCGGGCGCCCCTGTTTTTAAATCAACTCCTTAAAATTGATTAAAAACGCTATTTTTTAATTTTTCAAGAAAATTACCTATTTTTTATCTCTTGAATAAAGTCCTTATTATTAGGTGCAAATAGAAAAAGCAAATAGAAAAATCCTATGAATATATGAGAAAACATAAAAAATATTCATATATTTCATCTTAATTTACATAATGACAAATAGCGTCGTCTTAAGGGGTCATAAACTAACTAATAAATTGCATACGCCAAAGAAAAGAAGCTTTTAACTTTCAGTCTGGATTTATACGACTAAAAAAAGGCACTTCCTAAAAAACTACCGTAATTTTACGGTTAAGAATGTCGTAAAATTTTACGTCTAAAATATTGCATATTTCAAAGAGACAAATTTTGCAAATCTAAATATTTGTGACATTAAATTATTTGCACCTAGACCTAGACTGATAACACAGGCCCACAAAAAAAAATTGTGAGTCTTGGATTCCAATATGATATTCCTATGAATTTTGTCCCGCTGAAACCGAATCCGTAACCCATTTAACCCTTACATACATAACCTCAAAAAACACTCGAAAAACTACTGAAACCGCTAAAATCATCTACTCCATACCACTTTCACCCCCTTCCTCCAAATTCGTAACCCCATGATCACCTAACCTCGGAATACCATTACTCCATAACCTCAAAACCCCGTAACTTCATTAAGTATAAAAATCTGGTTTGGGAAAACAGAACAATTACGTAAAATTTTCTTGTAGAACATAGTTATGAATAAGTAACTGTATAACCCTAAAATCCCATCACACCTCCTAACCCCTTCACTCCGTAACCCCATATATTATAACCTCTTAACCATATTCTGTAGAGAAGTCCGGTTCTCAAAACAATAGGAGTTTTGTTAGTGAAGTCATGAATCAAAGTCTACTTCATTATTTTTTTAACCGGATTTCTCCACAGAATAGGATAACGGGATTAAGGGGATATAGTATATGAGATTACGAAGTGAAGGGATTTTGAGGTTATGGTGTTAGGGGATTTTGGGGTTATAGAGTTACTTACCTATGACTATGTTCCACAAAAAAAAACTAAAGAATTTGTTCTGTTTTCCCAAACTAGATTTTTCTATGATACTTATAATGAGGTTACGGGGTTTTGGGGTTATGCGGCTATGGTATTATGATGTTAGGGGATTATGGGGTTATAAAATTAGTAATTTGGGGACAGGAGGGTGACAGTGGTATAGCGTAGATAATTTTAGCGGTTTAAGTAGTTTTTTGGGTGTTTTTTGAGGTTATGTCAAAGTCCTGACGTGTAGGGGTTAAACGGATTTCGGATTCAGTTTTAATAAACTAAATAATATCATATTGGAATCCAAGACTCAGAAAAATATTTTTTGTGAGCTTTTGTAATTATTAAATTATAATTTATCAGTCAAAAAATACCAGATTTATTAGTTTTATGGTTAAGTTATCTGTAAAATAATACTTACCACTGAAGAATGTGATAACAAAAATTGATAAAACTTACCTAGAAAAAAAAACAAAATTAGAAATACAAAAAAAAATACAATATTTAATACATGTTTTTTTTTACTGTAAAAAAATTGACTAAGTATACTTTTTAAGAAAAAGAAATTCCTTTTTCTTACTTTGCTCAATCTTTTATTATACATCAATGCAAATGTAAAGCCGATAAAGAAATAATGACAGTAATATTGCATATTAGGGAACGTTCAAGTATTACGTAACGCTCCTGGGGGGGGGGGGGTCATTTTGGAGTGTTACGCCCATGTTAATGGTATAAAAAAATAGCGTTACTGGGGGGGGCTGGGGGTCTAAAATAATCAAAATTTGCGTTAGGTAATACTTGAAGGTTCCCTTACAAGTTTTTGAAACGAGTGATTAAAAAACTCTCATAAAAATTGTAAAGAGTTATGCATTTTAAAAAATGCATTAAAGATTATTTAAATAAATTTATAAAAAAAATAAAATAAAATAAATAAAAAAATTCTTGAAAAAAGTTCTATAACAATGGAGTAGCCTACACTCAGAGAAAAAACGTTATACAATTAAACAAAAGTCATATGATTTAAAAGAAAACCAATATGTTTTTACTCCGACAGTGTTTTCTGTTAATTCAAAAAGATATTTTTTAATTTTATAAGACATTGTAAAAATAAAAATATTCATTGTTATTTGAAAATTGTTTCCTTTTAAATCATTTGGAAACTTGTAAATGATTTAAATATAAAAATGGTTATTTTCAAAAGAATTCTTTTAATATATTGATATTTTTTAACAATCGAAAGGGAAATATTATACTTTTATCAAGAAAACATTAAAATAAGAAAGTAAGGGACAATACTTTTGCTTTAAAGTGAAAAACTTTAACTTAATAGTTGATCTAATTATTATATTGTCTAGTTAACTGCAAAATTAAATTACCATGCAAATGTTACTATATAATATCTTATAACATGCTACCAGGGTAGCTTTGAGATAAGCATATTCTTTAAAATATGTGATGTATTTTTCAAAAATAAATGTAGGTCTACGAACCCAAGGCTGATCAGTTAATATAACTTTTGTGTAATATTATTAAATTGCTTTGCTATGAAGCTGCCTCTTAAGTAAAATTTCTAGCTACTCTACACTCTGTTGATGTCCCTATACACGGTGTATTTGAAATAGGGTCCGAACTTTTAAGGTGTGATTCTACATCAGAAAATATGACAAAAAGTTCCTATAACCATATGTCTAAAATAAGTCTAACAATAGCCCCCTTTGAAAGTGGTTAAAAAATTCGTTTTTTTTTTTTTGATAACTCAGGAACCCTTTAAGATATAGCAACGAGGTTTTGCAAGTGAACTAATCCAAATAAGGCCCATCTTCGTATGTTATTTTCATGTACTTACTTTAACCAGAGGCGTGCGAAAGAGGGGGCTTTATCAGTTTTTTGTCTCAAACTTTTTTTTGTGTAACTTTTTTGTAATTTTATTTTTGTTATATGATTCCTCAGGTCAAAACACATAAAGAAGGTACTCTTGTTGTAACACTGTAGGACTAACCGTTTTCGATAAAAATTTATTTGAAGGTGGAATTTCACGGTACGTGTACGAAAAATTAAATACTAAACCGTTGAAAACCAAAATTTTATTAATGTAGGGTTATTCTATATCGAAAATTAATTAAAAAAAGTTTCTATACATGTATGTCGAATAATCGCTTTTAAAGCTACTATGGCCCTTTAAAAATGGTGCATTTTTACGACATGTTTTCTAATTTTCTCTTCTGTCCGATATGTCAGTAATATTTTCTTTCATTTAAAAATTAATTCTGCGACTGTTAAGTTTATTTTGTTTTTGAAATATGTCTGGAAATAAATAATTACCCATCTAGACACATTTATTTCAATTTCTCATTAAAAAGTCCGACATGCTTCTTCATAATCCAACAATAAATCATAGCAGCAGCAGCAGCAAAAAAGACTATTATTGAGTCAATAAATAAATAAGTAGGTAATAATATTTGCAACATGTGCTGGACTATAATAACCTCTAATAAATTGCTGCAATTCACGCCACGGATCTAGTTCCCTTAGGATTTGTTGCTGAAATACATTTCGACTTCGTGTTTATATTTTATGGCGCGGCATAATAAAATCACAATGGAGCTCTGTACAACTAGCTTGGAGATTTCTCCATTCAGATTAGACAGGGACAAAAGTTAGAAAAAGGATAGAAGTAATATCACCAACATAAAGAAAAAAAAATCTGCTAGGTTTTATGTTGGCTGCACTGTCAGTAACGCCATTTTCTTTAGCCACTGACATTGTGTGAGCTGCGTTTGATATTATTCTGATTTCAATTTTTTGTGTTTTACTAAATATTGTGTTTTTATTGACTATTATAGTACTTTTACGAGTTTTGATATTTAAATATTGTTTACCAAAGGTAAGTTCTTTCTTTATACCTTAGATTTAAAGCCTAGGCGAAATTCGTTTGGACTTTTGCAACCCTTGTACGTAAGAAACGCAGTACGATAATTGGTTTAATTTCAATATTGAACCAATCAGAGTACTGCGATTCTTACGATTTTACGTTACCGTTTTTACGTCGTATTTGTAAATAAAGCTTTAAGGCCTATCCATACGCTTGAATAAGAACATAAAACATAAGAATGCGATGCCGTGATTAGCTTATAAGATACATGGCGGCACAAAAAGCCAATCACGGCATCGTATTGTTATGTTTTATGTTCTTATCCCAGCCTGTGAATGGGCACTTAGGAAACATAAATATGTGCCTTCAATAGCAACCCAAAAAAGGATCCCTAAAAATATTATATTTGGATGTTATCACAGTGCAACAAAAATGTGCATTATATGCAAAGTTATTTAAGAATACATGAAGCAACATTTAAATAACATAACTCAAATAATTTTTTGGTAGGGCAAGGAGGGATATTTTTTTAAATGGAAAGGGTTCGTGTGATGCATCATATTAAAGCTTATGAAATTGTCTATTCGGCCATTTTTTTTCTGAATTTTTTAATTTTTTGCTGAAAGCGGTTTTTTAAGTTTTTTTTTGTAAAATTTTATTTATATCATTTAAAATTAGTTTAAAAGTTTAATTTAGTTTTTTTTGCTGAAAGCGGGTTTTTAAGTTTTTTTTTTGTAAAATTTTATTTATATCATTTAAGATTAGTTTAAAAGTTTAATTGGCGTATTTACATCATGAAATAAACCATTTTTAAAAAAAAAAAAATAATTTTTTCAAAGAATGTTTGACGAAAATGCACATTTTAACACCGAAAAAATAAAAAAATATGTTGTCAAATAGAGTATTTTATATATTATTTCAAGTTGATATCGTAAGCCGCTCAAAAGTTAAAGGAGGGGCGGACTTTAGACATACATTGTATATTTACAAAATTATAAAAATATTCCCTTAATTTGACGAGATATACCTTGCAAACCAATAGAGCTAAGTAAACAAATAAAACAGCGTTTTCTAGATAATTTTCTTCACTATTTTTTTAGTTTTATGATTCTTTTTATTTTGCTCACTCGGTTTTAAGATATTTAAAAAAAACTAATTTTTTGCATATAAAGGAAAAAATATAAAATGAAATTTAAAACGATAATATTTGAAGCGCCATTTCTTTTGATCTATAGATCACAAAGTAACATTTTGTTAAATTTAATTAAGAATCTTTTATGTAAAAACTATTTTTCTTGTTGGAATTGTGGTTTTGGACTTTTTTTTACAAAAAATCAAATTATGAATGTTTAAAAAAGGATTGACAATAGCATATTATGCTATCTTAATAAGCAACTTTGTTGGAGCTATAAAACGGTAAGGGTTTGAGCTAGGGAGTTCATTAAAAAAGCAGGTTGTAGATAAATTCTTTATCTATCTTTTATAATAGAACAGTTTTGTTCGTAGAGGTAAGCGTTTTCATGAAATTCCTAGAAAACTAAATTAAGGCCCAACTGAGTCTCTTTAATTAATGGGGGATGGTTTTGATATTAAGGTTTTTTAATCTTCCTTTGTAAATCTGTGAAAAAAGTTTTTGGCGCCAAAAAATAAAACTTCTTTTTGATTTAAGACACCTGTGCCCAAGTGGGACTCGAACCCTCCATGATAATAGCTCAGGGGTCCCACCCAATTTCTTTAGATTTTTTTTATGATTTTATGACAATTTTAGGCATTTTATGACAAATTTTATGACAATATTTGGGCAAAAAATTGTTACAATTTGAAATTTCATAAAAAAAGCAAGAAAGCTCTAGCACTCTAGGCCAAAACTCGAATTAAAAAAAAACACATTTTAAATTTAATATTGTTTAACTCTTTACCAGGGGCGTTCCGAGCTTTTTGTTTTGCTGTGGAGGAACGTGAAGTAAAATTTGCCTCCCAAAAATTTTGATGACCAAAGAAAGGGTCATCGGCCCAAAGGAATGTTTTTTTTCACAAGAAAATTTTTTTACACCAAAATTTCACGCTTAAATCTTACAAAATCGAATTAAAAAAAAAGTGACGACTAAAAACATGATCGTTAGCCCTTTATTAACGAAATTAGCGCCGCAGGCGGATTTTTTTTACGAATTTTGTTTGGACTATTGAAACTACTGACTTTATTTTTAATTTAATATTTTTAACTTCTTACTCAAGAGTCTTTACAGTCTTAAATGAAAGAAAAAATTAAAAAAAAGGCGAAAATATTTACCAATTTGATAGCCTATTTTAATTTTAAAACAGTGCACTGCACTACCAGCCTATGGCAGTTCAACACTGCGTGATTTATATAATAAATTTTTATCCTATGAAAACAAATGTCGAGACTTTGCAAAAATTATTATAAAAAATCAGAAACATCAGAAAAGACAACAAAAATTATCTCCCAGGTCCCTCAAAAGTGAAAAATATGATTATTTTAATAAAATTTTATGACTTTTATGACTGATTTAATTTTATGACGATTTTAGGACAAACTGGGTCATTTTATGACATTATATGATTTTATGACAAGTGGGAGCCCTGATAGCTGCTATACCTCAAACAAAAAATTTGTCATATTTTCGAAAACTAAGTTGATTATTCCTCACTCAGTCATCTCGTTATTTTAAAAGGAAAATCATCATAAGACGAAGTGATTAAATTTATCCAGTTAATGCCGAACTTATCATATTACATAAATTTTTATTTTTCAAAAGAAATATCTCTTTAGAGTATTACTGCAACTTGAATATGAAATTCAATTTAGATAAGAGCCGTTTACTTTGCTTTGATATTATATATATACAATTTATGTTTTCCTGGTATAGAAATATGATAATTATTAATATTATAAAAAATCGTTTTTCTACGATCTAATAGAAAAGTTAACATTTCTACATAAACAAATGAAGTTTTCTGACCGCAAAATATCCTATTTCTTAGCTTTTTACTTTCCCGCACGTTACCATGGCAGCGTGCGGGAAAGTACATTTTTTCGCGCGCGCAGTGTAGGCAACCGGCATGCTGCTGCCTGTCATTCGTAAAACAACTGCCAGTTATATACGACAAGATGCTGGCCTGCCATTTTTTTAATATGACATTATTATTTATTTCTTGTTAACAATATGTTTATAAGAGAAAAAAAAATTGCGTATGATAGGACGAGAAATAATGTTGCTCGGACTCATGCAGAGATTGAGATATATTCCTCGTCATACGCTATTTTTTTTTTTCGCTTCTAAACATATTTTAACACAAAAAGGTAAAAGTAATAGGCAAAATTAATTTTAATTTGGTTCTGTCAGTTATTTGACAATTTTCCATAAGGGGCCAACAAAATTTTGTTTTTGTTTTTTCAAGCACAACCGCTATACAATTTTCCAAAAGGGAACGCCGAAGTAAAACAAAAGACAAACTGTTAACAAAATTGTCACTTTTAACTTAACAGTTCTAACCGAACAATGTCACTTTGGAATACAAGCAAATAAAAAAATAGTTCATTATATTTTAGCGATGGATGCGCTTCACAAAAATTTAAAATATTTTGATAAGCTTTGTATAATAATTAAAGTTAAATAATAAGACATAAATAAATTGTAAATAAAGAATTAGTATGTTAAATAAATTAATATTTTTTAAATTAATTTTTATTAAGGATTTATCCCCGGCATAGAAAACTTTTCTCTGAGCTGCGAATTAAAAAAAGATTTATAACAAAAAAAAAGTTTCTTACTCTGACAGTTTACCAACTTTCAGGCATTTTTAAGATCAAAAACAAAACCAAAAAACATATTGTGTTAAAAAAAAATAAAAATAGTTTTTGATGTTAAAGACTTAGTATTTAACGTAAGCTAACGTTTACACCAGAAAAAAAAAACGCCTACAAAATATATAGAAATAAAAAAGTAATAAAATTGTGGACTTACGCCTTTTTTGAAAAAAACCAACAATTAATTATTTTGTTTTTGTCTTAAAATGAAGCATTTGACCTAAACTATTAAAAACATATAAAAAATAATATGTGCCTTTTTTTGTAAAACAGCTATTTCCAGCACAATTTCTCATTGTCGTAAAAATTTAAAATGGCTAAAATATATAGTAAACCTAATTTGCCCAGAATAAATTTTTCGTCATTGAAAAAAGGACACTTAGAAGTACATTTGACCAAAATTTGAGAAAAATCGTAGGGGGGGCACTTTACGAAAAATTGGGTTAAACATAATTATAAAAAAACGTAAAAAAATATTTTTGAAGAAGAAGAAGAAGAAGAAGAAGAAGAAGAGCAGAAACCCACTATTAAAAAAAATTATAAAAAGTTCAAGATTGTCATCTAAGTTTACATGGGTGCACCAAATTTCATCAAATTTGGATTAAAATTGTCAGACTTATAGTAATAAATTAAAAATAAAGCTGTTTTCTTTATCGTCAAAAATTGAAAAATTACAAAATTTTAAAAAAATCATATCTCAGCCAAAAATTTTTTTTTAATTCTTTTTTTTGCATAAGGCTTTTAGTATTAGAGTGGTGATAATATAAAAAAAGTTTAACAAAAATCCGTGACATTCAATCACCAATGTGGTATGGATTCGTACAGAAATACCCATATACAATTTATGTTTTCCTGGTATAGAAATATGATAATTATTAATATTATAAAAATGTTTTTATTACATCGAATTTTAAATTATGAAGTATTCATTCAAAACTCATCATGTTCATATTGCCCTAAAAATCGTGAATCGTAAAAATTATGTTGACATAAATAACAGTTAGGTTTCCTGAATTATTTTTTCACGTTTTTTTTTGTAGTCTGTTTAAAACTTTTTTTATGCGAGAATCCATCAGCAAGCAACTTCACAGTAGTTCTTCTGATGATTTAATTGGCCTAGGCCGAGTAGCCCGCCCATATTCATCGAAATATCAGGCGGAAAAAATCCGCACGAAACCAGAATAGGGATGCAGAGCATTTTTTAAAGAATTTTTTACTGGGTATCCATTTTTATAGAAGCTCTTTTTTACACTAAAAAAATCCTTTTTGCACTCAAAAGGCACAATGCCGGATAGCAAACAATTTGGGTTGTGTAAATAGTCTAGTCTACGTACTTTATAATATAATATACTAATAATACTATATAATATACTGTACAAGGTGTATTTGAAATAGGGTCGGAAATTTTAACTGATGATTCTACATCATAAAATATGACAAAAAGTTCCTATAAACATATGTCTAAAAATGGGTCATAAGGGAGCTACGCCCCTTTGAAAGTGGCTAAAAAAAAATCGGTTTTTATTTAATAACTCAGGAACCCTTTGAGATATATCAACGAGGTTTTGCACGTCAACTAATCCTACCAAGGCCAGTTTTTATGTGTTATTTTCATCTACTTATTTCAACCAGGGGTGTGCGAAACGGGGGAGGCTTATCAGTTTTTTGTCCCAAACTTTTTTCTGTGTAACTTTTTTGCAATTTTATTTTTGAAATATGATTCCTCAGGTCAAAATACATAAAAAAGGTACTCTTGTTGTAATACTGTAGGATTAACCGTTTTCGAGAAAAATTCATTTGAAGGTGAAATTCCACGGTTCGAGAACGAAAAATTAAATACTAAAATGTTGAAAACCAAAATTTTAATGATGCAATGTTATTCTACATCAAAAACTAAGAAAAAAAGTTTCCATACATGTAGGTCGAAAAAACGATTTTAAAGCTACCATAGCGCTTTAAAAATGGTGCATATTTAGGAGACCATAGCCCCATTAGGATTGATTTTTGGAAGTACCTGTATATGAGGTTTTTTTCTTAGTTTTTGATGTAGAATAACATTGCATCATTAAAATTTTGGTTTTCATTATAAAAACGGGCCTTGGTAGGATTAGTTGACGTGCAAAACCTCGTTGATATATCTCAAAGGGTTCCTGAGTTATTAAATAAAAACCGATTTTTTTAGCCACTTTCAAAGGGGCGTAGCTCCCTTATGACGCATTTTTAGACATATGTTTATAGGAATTTTTTGTTATATTTTATGATGTAGAATCATCAGTTAAAATTTCCGACCCTATTTCAAATACACCGTGTATAATATACTAAGGATGGACCTTATTTTTTTATTGTTTTAAAATTTTCATTCTGGTGTATTTGGAACATCCTGAAAATATGGGGGGGATCAAAATTCTCTAAGGGTCCCAATTGGACCCCTAAAATCGTGAAATTACGCAAAAATCATGAAAAATCGTTGAAAATGGGCTGTACTTTTTGTGTCAGTGGAAAATGTAAAAGCCTTGAAATATTTATGTGTTCCTTTTGAGTGTACAAAATTATGTGGCAAATTTAAAAATGATCAGAAGATTCTATCAGGTGCCGAAAATCCGCCAAAGTTGCCCCTAAAACACTAAATTTGACATATTTCCACCATAAATGCGTTTCTCAGCTCAAAAAGCATTTACAAAATATTCCAATCTGGACTTAACTTAATTTTATTTAATGCACATTAATAATATAAAATAATTTGACAAAAACAAAATGAGCTAAATTATTTCTTGCTTTGCTAACCTTGTTTTATAATTTCTCCGCAATCAAGGGGATAAGGGAGTATTTTTTTATTTTAATTTTCGATATAAATAAAGAATATTTCTACCAAATATCGAGATTGTAAAGTAAGAGGTCTCTGAGATACACAAACTTTTTAAAAATGTTTGCTCTTGAAATTATTCACCCCTTAAAACCAAAACATCACAATTTTCACATCCTTAGGGATCGAATATTGAAAAATCCTGAAATATGTATCTTTTCGATTTCGATAAAGAACATTTTTGCCAAATATGAATATTTTAGATTAAGAGATCTCTGAGATACGCAAACTTTTTAAAAAGCCCTTCAACCCCCCGTTTTGCCCCCTTAGGGGTCGAATATCGAAAATTCCTGAAATACGTATCTTTTCGGTTTCGACAAAGAACATTTTTGCCAAATATGAAGATTTTAGATTAAGAGGTCTCGGAGATACGCACACAAAAAAACTTTTCAACCCCGGATTCACCCCTTAGGGGTCAAATATCGAAAATTCTAATCATATACTTGGGACGTCTCTAGGGCCGGCCTTTTAATTTCGGCGTCCTCAAGCAAGCGTCTGGTTTGGCGCAACTATTTAAAAAGAAGTTTGTATCCCACAATTTTGAAAATCCCCGGGCAGAACATTTTTTGATGACTAAAAAAAACTGTCATACTCTCTAAAAAAAAGCTTTAGCCCTGAAAAAAAATTTTGATCACTAAAAGAAAAATGACTAAGACGCCCCTCAAAGCGCCCTGGGGGTTCACTTAACTCATGCACAGGCCGGCTCTGGACGTCTCGTTATTTATAAACAGCAGTCCACTGCACACGGTTCACCTGGGCGATTTTAAATAAAAATTTCGTGGACCCCTACATTTTTGGTTCTAAAACATAACTGATGACATCAGAAATCAATTCCCATTTGAAAGAAAATCGTAAAAGATACACTTTTTTAGACAGAAAAAAACACGTTTTTTTTGAGTAATAAGGTGTGTCAAAAAATCGCGATTTTCAAAATCAAAAACGCTCTCTGGCTTAAAAGTTGCTCCTTAGTAAAAAACAGTGGCCACTCAAAAATGACCCAAATCGATAAATGTTTAGAGGTAGCTCAAAGCACTCAAACTTAAAAAAAATCGGTACCTGTTTTTCGGATAAAAACTGATACAGATAAAAATTGAGGAAATTTTGGAGGGTTTCTTTGGTAATATTTAGAAACAATACTAAATGTAAGAACTAAAACAATTAAATCGCCCCCTGCCCTTAAGTTAGAGCATGAAAAAATCGCCAATTATTTGGAGATTTCGCGAAAATTTAATTTTTGCAAGTTTTTAAAACTGCATAAAAAATAGTTTTAAATAAAAAATCTGCAAAATTATATATTAGTATATAAGCATATATACATGTTAACCTACATGACTATAAGAAAACATAATTTTTTTTCCTCAAGTGGAGTAAAAAAAATTAATTTCGATTAGAAACCGGGTGGATTTTCTGTTTTTTGCCTAAAACTCTTTTCGGTGTACTTATTTTTTGATTTTTTGGTTTGAATACTTTTTTATGTAAAAATACACAAAAAAAGTTTCTGTGGTTTAACATCGCAGGTTTAACCGTTTTAAAGATAAATGCATTTAAAAGTAAATTTTTACGCATGAAGAACCAAAAATTAAAAAATTAAAAAATATAAAGCAAAAAAACAAATATTTTAGTAATGAGTGGTTATTTAACATTAAAAACATAGAAAAAGTTTATATGCACCCTGGTCAAAAAATAATTCCTAAGGAAGTTATGTTTTTAAATAAGCCCATTTTCAATAAATTTTCGCAAAATCTTCAAATTGGCGATTTTTTTAACTTAAAGAAAGGGGAAATATAATTTTTTTAGTTTTCTCACAATTAGTATTGTTTCTAAATATTACCAAAGAAACCCTCCAAAATTTCCTTAATTTTATAAACAATCACTTTTTATCCGAAAAACAGGTACCGATATTTTTCAAAGTTTGAGTGCTTTGAGCTACCTCTAAACATTAATCGATTTGGCTCATTTTTGAACTTTTGAGCTAGAGAGCGTATTCGATTTCGCAAATCGGAATTTTTGACAAAATTTATTACTCAAAAAAACGTTTTATTATCTTTCTAAAAAAGTGTATCTTTTAAGATTTTCTTTCAAATGGAAATTGATTTCTTATATCATCAGGTATGTTTTAGTCCAAAAAATGTAGGGGTCCACGAAATTTTTATTTAAAATCGTCCAGGTGAACCGTGTGCAATAGACTCGGCCCTATTTTATATTCAATTACCAAAAAAGAAAACACATTAGTTTGCGGATCTTAGGCTTAGATAGCAAGTATTTTCGAAAAACCAAAAAAAAAAAACGTTGACATTTCGTCTCGACCGCTTTTTCGTCAAACCGAATTATTTTATTCAAACGTTCATCACACGCAGAGCCGACTTGATGACATTTGCAAAAACAAAACAACGCTTAAAATACCTGAATAACAATTGAATCGGTCTTTGTTTCCGAATACTTTGATTCCTTCAATCTTTTTCTTTATAAAACATCAAGCAGACCGTTTCTGTTTCTTTTTATTTCACTTTTTCTCTTTTTTTATTATTATACTCTTTGTAGCTCTAGAATTACAAGAGTAGTATAGTTTTAATCGGTTTTAATTAAAAATTTCCCAAAATATAAGGTTTTATCCAAAGACGTAGCCATGAGGGTGACCCCCCAACTAAATAGAAAAAGTTGGCTCAATCAATGCTTTGTCAAAAATTAAGCAGGTAAGCTGTTTTTGACATTTGTCACCTGTTTTTCTGTTTCTGTTTTCAATCAAAAAAAGTTGGTTATTCTTCAATATTAAAAAGTTGGCTGAAACTTTCATATTAAGCTTTTACCATAAACACTAAGTAACTTTTAAAGAAAAGGTTTTAGGAACGACATTTTTAATTTTTAAAAATAAATTTACTCGAAAATTTTCTATGAAAATAAAAAAAAAAACGAGTATTTTCTTAAGAAATTCAACTTTTAACAGTTATATCCCTAGTGCAAGTTGAATTATTGACAATTTTATTTTGGTATATCAAAAACATTAACCTTGAAAATAATTTAAGTTGCATGAAGGATGTTTAAACTATTTCATAAAACTTTCACTGGTGCAAATTTTCAGTGTAATTTGTACTTGTGATTTTTTTAACCAACGTTAGTTTTCCAGGAAATAACATTTAGCCTTTTTTTTAGAAATCGGCTTAGGAATATAGATTTCGAAAACTGATACGATTTTTCTCATTTATAAATCTGTCCTTTTTTTGTCATATATAATTACACAAGAGGCTGTTTTCATGAAAATTTTCTGTCTGGAAATAATTACTACACCTGCAGGGGCGATGCCCCCGAAGTAATTATTTTCTTTGACGGCAAATTCGAATGAAAACTGTGAATTTTTCCCGATAATTCGAAGAATCATGTGTAGGAAGATTATTTTTTAACGATTTATAATATGTCAAACCAACTTTTATATTTTTTTCATCGCAAATAGATAAAAATTGTTTTTTTACTTATCCTAATATTTTTACGGGCATATTCTTTGATTTGGTTAATTTAATTACATTCTCAACTGCTAAACTTAAACATTTTTGTCCATTTTTAAATTGCAAATTATAGCTCAATAGTTTAGTCACTGCAGTACTGACTAGCGCGGTACTGCGCTAGGCTTGCAAGCATGTTCATAAAAGTCAACCCATAAAAACTGTCATTACATTTTATAAAAAGAATATTTTGAGGTATTTTTTGGTAAATAATAAATTAATAACAATAATTATAAATAGTAATATATTCATATTTAATTATTAATTAGTTTTAGGTATGAAATCTTGTTGTAAAAGAGAAATACTGAAAAACAAAATACTACAGCGATTCTCACTACAATTTTCTACAGAAGAAAATTCCCAATATAGGTATAGTATGATTGGGCAGAAATAAACAAGTGGCCAGAAATATTGTTAAATGATTGGTTGATAAAAACGTTAAAAAATAATCACGGTCATAAATTTATAAAAAAAAACAATATTAATATTTTTTTTAAATTGGGATTACAGGTTATATGACAATTAAATAAAAGTACCAAATTTAAAATTGCTACTTTTATTTAATTGTCCTATAACCTGTAAACCCAATTTCAAACAATTAAGAAGGACAATGGATTTCTATATTAATATTGTTAAAGCAACAATTCGCGCAAAATTTTAGACTTTTTTTAGTTTCAACGTTTAATAATTTTCAAACGCAAGGTGGATCCACAAAATATTTCAGAAATTAAGAAACATTTTTATTAAAAATAAGTTTATGATACGACAATATCGATTTCTATAAAAAAGCAAGTGCAAATAGTGCTCAATAAAATGCGAAGCAGTGCAAATTTTCGGGGCTTGTTGCTGAACGTAGTAGTCCGCTGTCGTTTGTTATGTTTTTGTTTTGTTTTTGTTCGATTTTCAGAGGTCTATAGACGAGATCTTGTATCTTTTTGCTAAACTGCATATAGATAGATACAGAAAAGACTTTTAAAGGATAAAAACTTATTTTATTTTAGAACATATTTATTTTATAAAAATTAGGCAATTTTTTTAAATCATTTGGAAGCAAAAGAATTCATTTATTTGGGCAAATCAAATTTATTTTAGTAACAATCCTAGCACTCTTTTTTTTTAATTCTGTGTAAAATTACATGAAATTTTCTCAATGTTATACATAATTTAAAACATTTATTTCAGTGTTAGGGAACGTTCAAGTATTACGTAACGCAAACTGTACCAAAATTCATACCCTTCTTATGAAGTGTATTAATTTTGGTACAATTTGCGTTACGTAATACTTGAACGTTCCCTTAAATAATTTAGATAAAAATATTTTACTGTAAGATATCAATTAAGATGAAATTTAATTAGCATGAGAAATTATTATTAAAGCTTCCTGTCTTCACTTTATCTAAATATATTATATTCGCCTTCTTTTTTGAATACCTATTTCACTCTTGATAAACATAAATTAAAATTTAATATAAATATTTTACCTTTAGATTCATTATTAAAAATAAATAAACTGCAAAGAAAAAGTTGTTTGGAATCTGAAAACTGTTTCTTATAGATTTCCTAGCGGCAAATTTTACAGGGGCGCCAAATTTTTGGGAACGATCTCTTTTAGTCAGCAAGTGTCTAAGACTGTTGAAATTTGTTTATAAAAGTAGTGGATTACTTTGGTAAATCCAGCCCTGATTATAGATTTTGATATGTTGATTATGAAAATCACGGTTCGTGATACAAAAAAAGTTAAATTTTTGACCATATGTAAAATATTTTTTTATTTTAAAATAATTTATGTTGCACAGGCTGCATAACTAATTAAAAAATAATTGCTCCAATAACAAAAAAAAATAACACTCAGTTGGTTTGCATCATAAATATTTATTTTTCACCTAAAACTTTGTCCATAGGCATAACTAGGACCACAAATTGGAGGGTACTCAATATGTCCCTGGGGGGCCGTTCAACAACCCTCCCCCATAGCACAAGTCCACAAAAATGTTTTTTTTTTCTTATGCCTGGTTTTATTTTATGATTTTTTTATTTGTCATGCTCCAAAATAATGGAAAAATACCCACATCCTCTTTACAGTTTGCTTTTGTAGTATTGGTAGTAACAATAGGGTAATTCCATTTCAAATCGATCAGTGGTTGCGACTTTTTTTTTAGATTTTTCTGAATTTTGGATATGTTGTAGTACTGACAGGGAGAGGGGGTATAAAATAGCAAAAATTCCATGACATAATTTTTGAACAGTCACCTGCGCAAAAAATACCACCAGTGAAAATTTAAAATTATGAAAGCTCGCCAGTCTACATTTATTATTGTTGTAAGCAATGACTTGGCCCCGGTCACCCTAAAAGCGCCTTTTTTTATAGTCTCATTTGCAGAGTGATAACGCATGATTTTTATTTTTGGTAGAAACAAAAATTTCCCAACTAAAGATTGAGATTTTCCCAACTTTTTAACAAGACGATTTTTTCAACTTTTTTACCCAGGATTAAAACATTTCCAACTTTTTACACAAGGCAAAAAGTTAATGAGCAAAAAATAATCATCAGCTCTATAATTTTTCCCCTACCCATATCCCATCATCCTTGCATTCGCATAAGATTTTTCCAAGTGAGACACAGAAAGAGAAACAAGTACCTATGCTTACTCACACGAAAAGGCTCTATGGTGAATCATTGATGATCATGTAAGAAATGTCATAATAATAAATTAAATTATAACTATAGCGCTAAATCGGTGTACATAACCCACCCAAATATTTATAAACCCTAAATATAGCCCACCATAAATCTCTTAATGAGTAAAATCATCGAAAAATTTCCCGACATTTTTTTGCTTATTT